>CP106713.1:58935195-60185195 GCA_025503065.1 Gossypium bickii | reverse complement strand
CACCTTCCCACTTCTAGACAAACTCTCACTCCACCTCCCACTTCCTTGATTTGCTCATTGTTTCACTCTCCATCCAACAATTTGAATTGTTAGACCAATTCAAACTCCCTAAGCTACTCTTATCCATCCATTTCAAACTTGTTGACTCATTCCACAACCACCATGTAGAGTCCCAGCCGAATGCCACTTCTTCTCCATCCTGGCATAAAAATAAAGCTCCATAATGCAGTAGATGGGATTCGAACCCTTCCCCTCTTTGCTTTTACAAGTGACGCCTCAACCTCCTTGCCACATGCCCCACTTGTGTCATCAAACACAAATAAATATTCTTAAAGCCTGCTTCCCCTAGCTCTTCCCCCTTATGCCCAAAAACCAAAATTTTACCAAGGCTCTAGCTAGAACCTAAGCCTCCCCGGGGACCCAAAACACACCAGAGTAACAAGCTAAACGAGCCGAACACATAAAATAGCACAAAATACAGAACCCCTAATTTGAGGATGTTACAATTTTACCCCCTTAAAGAAATTTCGGCCTCGAAATTTACCTGATCAAAAGAGGTGAGGGTATTGCTGTCGCATCACATCTTCTAGCTCTCACGTGGCTTCTTCTAAATCGTGATTACTCCATAAAACTTTGACCAACGGGACTGACTTCCTTCTCAATACCTTAATATCCCGGTCCAAGATTTGCACTAGTTCTTCTTCGAAAGACAAATCGGGTCTTACTTCAATTTATTCCACCGGTACAATGTAAGATGGATCCGAATGATAGCGCCTTAACATCGAGACATGGAATACGTTATGGATCTGACTCAACTCCAGAGGTAACTGAAGCTGATAAGCTACTGGTCCTACACCCTTCAACACTCGATAAGGCTCGATAAAACTGGGGCTCAACTTGCCCTTTCATCCAAACCTTAAAACCTTCTTCCAAGGTGAGACTTTCAGAAAGACCTGATTACCCACTGAGAATTCTATTTCTTTACGCTTCAAATCTGCGTATGATTTCTGTCTATCTGAAGCTTCTTTCAACCGCGCCCAAATCCACTTATCCTTTTCCTCAGTCTCTTAGATCAATTTCGGACCCAACAACCGTCGCTCACCAAACTCTGTCCAGCAGGTAGGTGTACAACACCTACGACCATATAATGCCTCGTAGGGTGCCATCTAAATGCTGGATTGATAGCTATTATTATACGCGAATTTAGCTAATGACAAGTAATCTTCCCAACCACCACTAAAGTCAATTACACTGCCCCTTAACATGTCCTCCATAATCTCAATTATCCTTTCGATCGACCATGTCACCAGGTGGGTGGGAATTTGTCTTTGAAATCTAGCCTTGTACCCAAAGCTTCGCGCAACGCCTTTCAAAACCGCAATGTAAACCTAGGATCTCTGTCTGATATGATAGACACTGGTACCCCATGCAATCTCACAATTTTCGCTACATATAGCTTGGCCAACACGCAGCGAATATTTGATACGAACAGTATGAAGTGGGCGGACTTCGTCAACCTATCGACAATCACCCATACGGAATCTTTCTTAGTAGGCGTTAGGGGTAGCCCGCTAATGAAATCCATCGTTATCCTCTCCCACTTCCAAAGTGGAATTTTCACCTACCTCAAGAAACCCCGATAAAGAATCGATGTTTTGCCTTCACTGTTGGCATGTCAAACACTTACTCACAAAACTCGGTAACTTCGCTTCAAACCAGGCCACCAGTACAGTTCACGCAAATCTCGATACATCTTACTTCCACCGGGATGCATAGCGTGTGGGCTACTATGCGTCTCCCTCAGAATCATCTGTATTAACTCAAAATCCTTCGGTATACAAACCTTTCCATGAAAACATAACGCCCCTTCACTGTGCAGACTAAAATCCCCTACCTTACCATTCTGCACTTGCTGAAGTCGAGAACTTAACTCTTTGTCTAACATCTGCTTCTCTTTAATCTGACTTACCCATGTCGGCTTTACTTGAAGTTTGACTAACAGGCTACCATCTTCATACAAACTTAGATGAGCAAACATTGCCCTCAAATCCGATATCACCTTACGACTCAATGCATCCGCCACTATGTTAGCTTTACCAGAGTGATACTCGATCGAACAGTCGTAGTCCTTCAATAACTCAATCCACCTCCGCTACCTTAAATTCAACTCCTTCTGGGTAAGGAGATATTTCAGGCTCTTATGGTTGGTGTAGATGATCGACTTCTCTCCATACAAGTAGTGTCTCTAAATCTTCAGGGCGAACACTACCGCAGCTTGCTTTAAATCATGAGTGGGATAATTCACCTCACGTGGTCTTAATTACTGAGACGCATATGCTACTACCTTTCCTTCTTGCATTAGCACATATCCTAACCTTGTGTGTGATACATCACAACAGACGACAAACTCCTTCCCCGTCTCAGGCTAAATCAACACTAGTGCCTCAGTCAAAATCCTCTTTAGCTTCTCAAAGCTTTCCTAGTGCTTATCAGCCCAAACAAATAGTACCCCTTTCCGTAACAACTTGGTTAATGGTGCAGCAATCAAGGAGAATCCCTCAACGAACCTTCTGTAGTATCCGGCTAACCCAAGAAAACTTTGAATTTCTGCTACAGTTTTCCGCGGTTTCCAATCTAGAACGGCTTCGATCTTTCAGGGATCAACCCTAATCCCCTCAGCAGAAACAACATGCCTCAGAAATGTAACTTGCTGAATTTGGCATATAGTTGCTTCTCTCTCAAAACTTGTTGAATTACTCGAAGATACGAATCATGCTCCTTCTCAGTCCTTGAATATACCAAGATATCATCTATGAACACCAAGACAAACCGATCCAGATAGGGTTGGAATACCCAGTTCATCATATCCATAAATGCAGCTAGTGCATTCGTTAACCCGAACGGCATTAATAAGAACTCGTAGTGTCCATAATGAGTTTGAAAAGCAATCTTATGAATATCTGCCTCCTTGACCTTTAGCTGATGATACCCAAATCTCAAATCTATCTTTGAGAACATCGAAGCTCCTTTTAGCTGATCGAGCAAATCATTTATCCTTGGCAACGGGTATTTGTTCTTAGTCGTCAACTTATTCAACTGACGATAGTCGATGCACATACGCATCGACCCGTACTTTTTCTTCATGAACAACACCGGGCGCTTCCCACGGAGATACACTTGGTTGAATAAATCCATGATCCAACAGCTCTTGGATCTGAGGTTTAAGTTCCACCAGCTCTTTTGGCACCATCCTATATTGGGCGATGGACACCGGAGTCGTTCTTGGAAGTAGCTCAATTCCAAATTCCACTTCACGATCCGGAGGTAATCCCAAAAGCTCTTCAGGAAAGACATCCATGAATTCCTTCACCGTTCTAACATCCCTTTCTGCATCAATAAAGAAGAAACCGATGGGAAAAGCGTTGAAAAATAATGAAGGATCAAAGAGGGTTTCAATTAATGTGTAGCTAAAAGAAATAGGCTTCAAATGGGAGAAGAAAAGAAATTCGGCTATGCTTGAGAACTTAGGGAAAAAGGGGATGAAAGTTGAGAAAGAAAAGAGATGAAAGAAAAAGAATAGGAGTAAGAGTGTGTGCTATGTTTTTTGGTAACAAAGAAGTGACACAAGGTAACCAAAATGTAAAAGAAATAGGGAAGGCTCCTAAAATGGTTTCGGTTTCACTATTCTCTCAAAAGATATTTGGAAAAACGGCACTCCGCTACCCCTTATGACCGAAGATACTAGGATGAAAATGCCTCAACACAAAAGAGAAATTTGGCACTCACCTATTCTAGCTAAAACCGAACATGCTCCCTCACACCTTCCCACTTTCGGCCAAACTCTCACTCCACCTCCCACTTCCTTGATTTGCTCCTTGTTTCACTCTACACCCACCAATTTAAATTGTTAGGCCAATTCAAACTCCCCAAGCTACTCTTGTCCATCCATTTCAAACTTCATGACTCATTTCACAACCACCATGTAGAGTCCTAGACGAATGCCACTTCTTCTCCATCCTGGCATAAAAATAAAGCTCCATAATGCAGTAGATGAGATTCGAACCTTTCCCCCCTTTGCTCCTACAAGTGACGCCTCAACCTCCTTGCCACATGCCCCACTTGTGTCATCAAACACAAATCAATATTCTTAAAGCCTGCTTCCCCTAGCTCTCCCCCCTTATGCCCAAAAACCAAAATTTTACCAAGGCTCTAGCTAGAACCTAAGCCTCCCCGGGGACCCAAAACACACCAGAGTAACAAGCTAAACGAGCCGAACACATAAAATAGCACAAAATGCAGAACCCCTAATTTGAGGATGTTACAGTTTTACCCCCTTAAAAAAATTTCAGCCTCGAAATTTACCTGAACAAAAGAGGTGAGGGTATTGCTGTCGCATCACATCTTCCGGCTCCCATGTGGCTTCTTCTAAACTGTGATTACTCTATAAAACTTTGACCAACGGGACTGACTTCCTTCTCAATACCTTAATGTCCCGGTCCAAGATTTGCACTAGTTCTTCTTCGAAAGACAGATCGGGTCTTACTTCAATTTCTTCCACCGGTACAATGTGAGATGGATCCGAATGATAGCGCCTTAACATCGAGACATGGAATACGTTATGGCTCTGACTCAACTCCGGAGGTAACTGAAGCTGATAAGCTACTGGTCCTACACGCTTCAACACTCGATAAGGCTCGATAAATTTGGGGCTCAACTTGCCCTTTCATCCAAACCTTAAAACCTTCTTCCAAGGTGAGACTTTCAGAAAGACCTGATCACCCACTGAGAATTCTATTTCTTTACGCTTCAGATCTGCGTATGATTTCTGTCTATCTGAAGCTTCTTTCAACCGCGCCCGAATCCACTTAACCTTTTCCTCAGTCTCTTAGATCAATTCCGGACCCAACAACCGTCGCTCACCAAACTCTGTCCAGCAGGTAGGTGTACAACACCTACGACCATATAATGCCTCGTAGGGTGCCATCTGAATGCTGGATTGATAGCTATTATTGTACGCGAATTTAGCTAATGACAAGTAATCTTCCCGACCATCACTAAAGTCAATTACACAGCCCCTTAACATGTCCTCCATAATCTCAATTATCCTTTCCGACTGACCGTCAGTCTGTGGGTGGAACGCTGTGCTGAAATCTAGCCTTGTACCCAAAGCTGCACGCAACGCCTTCCAAAACCGCAATGTAAACCTAGGATCTCTGTCTGATATGATAGACACTGGTACCCCATGCAATCTCACAATTTTCGCTACATATAGCTTGGCCAACTTCTGCAACGAATATTTGATACGAACAGGTATGAAGTGGGCGGACTTCGTCAACCTATCGACAATCACCCATACGGAATCTTTCTTAGTAGGCGTTAGGGGTAGCCCGCTAATGAAATCCATCGTTATCCTCTCCCACTTCCAAAGTGGAATTTTCACCGGCCTCAGCAAACCCGACACTAACTGATGTTTTGCATTCACCTGTTGGCATGTCAAACACTTACTCACAAACTCGGTAACTTCTCGCTTCAAACCAGGCCACCAGTACAGTTCACACAAATCTCGATACATCTTACTTCCACCGGGATGCATAGCGTGTGGGCTACTATGCGCCTCCCTCAGAATCATCTGTATTAACTCAAAGTCCTTCGGTATACAAACCTTTCCATGAAAACATAACGCCCCTTCACTGTTTAGACTAAAATCCCCTACCTCACCATTCTGCACTTGCTGAAGTCGAGAACTTAACTCTTCGTCTAACATCTGCTTCTCTTTAATCTGACTTACCCATGTCAGCTTTACTTGAAGTTTGACTAACAGGCTACCATCTTCATACAAACTGAGATGAGCAAACATTGCCCTCAAATTCGATATCACCTTACGACTCAACGCATCTGCCATTATGTTAGCTTTACCCGAGTGATACTCGATCGAACAGTCGTAGTCCTTCAATAACTCAATCCACCTCCGCTGCCTTAAATTCAACTCCTTCTGGGTAAGGAGATATTTCAGGCTCTTATGGTCGGTGTAGATGATTGACTTCTCTCCATACAAGTAGTGTCTCTAAATCTTCAGGGCGAATACTACCGCAGCTAGCTTTAAATCATGAGTGGGATAATTCACCTCACGTGGTCTTAATTACTGAGACGCATATGCTATTACCTTTCCTTCTTGCATTAGTACATATCCTAACCTTGTGTGTGATACATCACAACAGACGACAAACTCCTTCCCCGCCTCAGGCTAAATCAACACTAGTGCCTCAGTCAAAATCCTCTTTAGCTTCTTAAAGCTTTCCTAGTGCTTATCAGCCCAAACAAATAGTACCCCTTTCCGTAACAACTTGGTTAATGGTGCAGCAATCAAGGAGAATCCCTCAACGAACCTTCTGTAGTATCCGGCTAACCAAAGAAAACTTTGAATTTCTGCTACAGTCTTCCGCGGTTTCCAATCTAGAACGGCTTCGATCTTTCAGGGATCAACCCTAATCCCCTCAGCAGAAACAACATGCCTCAGAAATGTAACTTGCTGAATTTGGCATATAGTTGCTTCTCTCTCAAAACTTGTTGAATTACTCAAAGATACGAATCATACTCCTTCTCAGTCCTTGAATATACCAAGATATCATCTATGAACACCAAGACAAACCGATCCAGATAGGGTTGGAATACCTAGTTCATCATATCCATAAATGTAGCTAGTGCATTCGTTAACCCGAACGGCATTACTAAGAACTCGTAGTGTCCATAACGAGTTCGAAAAGCAATCTTATGAATATCTGCCTCCTTGACCTTTAGCTGATGATACCCAAATCTCAAATCTATCTTTGAGAACACCGAAGCTCCTCTTAGCTGATCGAACAAATCATTTATCCTTGGCAATGGGTATTTGTTCTTAATCGTCAACTTATTCAACTGACGATAGTCGATGCACATACGCATCGACCCGTACTTTTTCTTCATGAACAACACCGGGCGCTCCCCACGGAGATACACTTGGTCGAATAAATCCATGATCCAACAGCTCTTGGATCTGAGGTTTAAGTTCCACCAGCTCTTTTGGCATCATCCTATATAGGGCGATGGACACCGGAGCCATTCTTAGAAGTAGCTCAATTCCAAATTCCACTTCGCGATCCGGAGGTAATGCCAAAAGCTCTTCAGGAAAGACATCCATGAATTCCTTCACCGTTCTAACATCCATTTCCGCATCGATAAAGAAGAAACCGATGGAAAAAGCGTTGAAAAATGATGAAGGATCAAAGAGGGTTTCGATTAATGTGTAGCTAAAAGAAATAGGCTTCAAATGGGAGAAGAAAAGAAATTCGGCTATGCTTGAGAACTTAGAGAAAAAGGGGATGAAAGTTGAGAAAGAAAAGAGATGAAAGAAAAAGAATAGGAGTAAGAGTGTGTGCTATGTTTTTTGGTAACAAAGAAGTGACACAAGGTGACCAAAATGTAAAAGAAATAGGGAAGGCTCCTAAAATGGTTTTGGTTTCACTATTCTCTCAAAAGATATTTGGAAAAACGGCACTCCACTACCCCTTATGACCGAAGATACTAGGATGAAAATGCCTCAACACAAAAGAGAAATTTGGCACTCACCTATTTTGGCTAAAACCGAACATGCTCCCTCACACCTTCCCACTTTCGGCCAAACTCTCACTCCACCTCCCACTTCCTTGATTTGCTCCTTGTTTCACTCTACATCCACCAATTTGAATTGTTAGGCCAATTCAAACTCCCCAAGCTACTCTTGTCCATCCATTTCAAACTTCGTGACTCATTTCACAACCACCATGTAGAGTCCTAGACGAATGCCACTTCTTCTCCATCCTGGCATAAAAATAAAGTTCCATAATACAGTAGATGGGATCCGAACCCTTCCCCCCTTTACTCCTACAAGTGACGCCTCAACCTCCTTGCCACATGCCCCATTTGTGTCATCAAACACAAATAAATATTCTTCAAGCCTGCTTCCCTAGCTCTCCCCCTTTATGCCAAAAAGCAAAAATTTTATCAAGGCTCTGGCTCAAACCCGAGCCTCCCCAAGGACCCCAAACTCATCAAAGTAACAAGCTTAATGAGCTGAACACATAAAATAGCACAAAACGCAGGACCCTTAATTCTAGGATGTTACAATGATGATGCTGAGAGAGCTGAGTTTTGGCTGAAGAATACAATTTGAGTATTTGATGAGATGTCATGTACCCTTGAATAATGTTTGAAATATGTCGTTTCGTTGTTGAGAGAGGCAGCTTATCAATGGTGGAAAACATTGATTTCTGTTGTTCTGAAAGAATGAATCACATGCGATTTCTTTCTATCTGAATTCTGGAAGAGATATATTAGTTAGAGATTCATTGATCAAAAATCTAAAGATTTTATTGAATTGAAATAGGGCCGTATGTCTGTTTCAGAGTATGAACGAGAATTTGTAAGATTGAGCCAGTATGCACGAGAATATGGCTCGACTGAGGCAATAATGTGTAAAAGGTTCGAAGACAGCTTGAATGAAGATATCCATTTGTTAGTTAGAATTTTAGAAATAAAAGAGTTTGTTGTGCTTGTTGATCGAGCATGTAGAGCTGAAGAACTCGGGAAAGATAAAAGAAAACCTGAGTCAGAAGCTAGAGATGTGAGAAGGATATCCTCAAGTAAATCATTTCAGTCTGCATCAAAGAAATTCTGAGATGAGTATAGTCGTTCAAAGGCTAATTTGGGACATTCGAGCAGAGATCGTGCTAGATCGCATTCGAGCTTCAAATCTCCAGCTACTTCGATCGCTAGTGTTAGAAATGTCAGATCTGAGTGACCCAAGTGTAGACATTGTGGTAAAAGACATCCGGGCAATTGTAGATTGAATGTCCGAGCTTGCTTTAAATATGGATCATTAGGTCACTTTATCCGAGACTGTCCCGAGTCTGTTGAGTAAGAGATTATACATAACCTAATGTCAGATAACATTTCAGCTAGGGGTAGACCTTTCAAAAACACAAGAAATGTGAGTGGTAGTCAGAGAGCTACGAAAGATACAGTTGCGATATCTGAAGCGAGAGCACTTGCTAGAGCTTACGCCATTCGAGCTCATGAGGAAGCTTCGTCTCCAGACGTTATTACCGATACTTTTATTCTTTATGATACATTTTTGATTACATTGAACTTAGTATCCATAAAGACTTTGCCTATAGAGTCTACTGAATTTGTAATTAGAGTATCGAACCCCTTAGGCAAGTGTGTTCTGGTTGACAAAGTATGCAAGAATTGTTCGTTGATGTTTCGAGATATCTATTTCCCAGCTGATCTAATTCTGGGTATGGATTGGCTAACATTGCATGACGCTGTTGTGAACTACAAACGGAAGACTATTGATTTGAGATGTCAGAATGATAAGATAATACAGATTGAACCCAATGATTTAAATGGTTACCGGCAGTAATATCTTCGATGAAAGCTTTAAATTATGTAAAAAAGGGATGTGAAGCTTATCTTGTGTATGTGATTGATATGAAAGTGACAGAAAAGAAAGTTGAATCTGTACCTGTGGTTTGTGAGTTCTTTGATGTGTTTCCTGAAGAATTGCCAGGATTACCTCCGATATGAGAAGTTAAGTCTGGTATTGAGTTAGTGCTGGGGACGACCCCTATCTCAATAGCTACGTATAGAGTGGCTCCGACAGAATTGAAAGAATTGAAGTCTCAGTTGCAAGAATTGACAGACAGAGGTTTCGCACGACTGAGTTTTTCTTCTTGGGGTGCTCCCGTTCTGTTTGTGAAAAAGAAAGATGGAACGATGAGAATGTGCATTGATTATCGTCAGTTAAAAAAAGTGACTATTAAAAACAAATATCCTCTGCCCAGAATCGATGATTTGTTCGATCAGCTAAAAGGAGCTACTGTGTTTTCAAAGATAGATTTGAGATCGGGATACTATCAGTTGAGAGTAAAAGAGTTAGACATTCTAAAAATCACTTTCAGAATGAGGTACGAACATTATGAATTTTTAGTTATGCCTTTCGGACTATCGAATGCTTCTGCTGTCTTTATGGACTTGATGAATAGAATTTTTAGACCATATTTAGATCGATTTGTTTTTGTATTCATTGACGACATTTTGATTTATTCGTGTGATGAAATTGAGCATGCCAAACATTTGAGAATTGTGCTACAAACTCTGCGTGATAAGCAATTATATGCAAAGTTTTGTAAATGTGAGTTTTGGTTGCGTGAAGTTGGTTTTTTGGGGCATATTGTTTCAACATCTGGTATACGAGTTGATCCGAGTAAGATTTCTGTTATTTTAGAATCAAAGCCTCTGAAAAATGTATCTGAAGTTCGCAGTTTTTTGGACTTGCTGGTTATTATCGATAGTTTGTAAAAGGCTTTTCGATGATTGCAACTCCGTTGACGAGATTGCTTCAGAAAGATGTGAAATTTGAATGGTCTGAAATGTGTCAGAAAAGAATTGATCAGTTGAAAGCCCTTTTGACTGAAGCTCCAGTGTTAGTACAGCCAGAATCTGGTAAAGAATTTGTGATATACAGTGATGCTTCGTTAAACGGTTTAGGTTGCGTCTTAATGCAGGAAGGCAAAGTTATAGCTTATGCCCCAAGACAATTAAAACCACATGAAAAGAATTATCCGACGTATGATCTTGAGTTAGCTGTGATTGTGTTTGCTCTAAAAATTTGGCGCCATTATCTTTTCAGTGAGAAATGTCATGTGTTTTCAGATCATAAAAGTTTGAAATATCTGATGAATCAGAAAGATTTGAATCTGCGCCAGAGAAGATGGTTAGAATTGTTAAAAGACTACGAGCTAGTTATAGATTATCATCCGGGAAAAGCAAATGTTGTTGCTGATTCTCTGAGTCTGAAATCACTATTTGTGCTACGTACGAACGCTCATTTAGACCTGTCTGATGATGGTTCAGTTTTGGCTCAATTGAAAGCGAAACCGTTGTTCTTACAGCAAATTTGTGATGCTCAGAAAATTGATAATGAAATGTTAGCGAAACGGGCCCACTGTGAATTAAACCCTGGTTCTTAATTTTGAGTTGATGATGATGATTGTTTGAGATTTCAGGATTAGATTTGTGTTCTGAGAAATCCAGAGTTGATTCAGTTGATTTTGAAAGAAGCACATAGCAGTCGCTTATCGGTTCATCCGGGAAGTACAAAGAGGTATAATGATTTGAAGCAATTTTATTGGTGGCCTGGAATGAAAAGAGATATCTCTGATTTTGTTTTGAAATGTTTGATCTGTCAGCAAGTTAAAGCTGAACATCAAGTGCCATCTGGTTTGTTACAACCGATTATGATTCTTGAGTGGAAATGGGATAAAGTGACGATGGATTTTGTTTCAGGTTTGCCTTTAACTCTGAGGAAGAAAGATGTGATCTGGGTTGTAGTTGATAAGTTAGATGAGTTATATATTTCTGATATTGTGAGATTGCACTGGGTGCCACTACCTATTGTGTCTAACAAAGATCCGAGGTTTACTTCGCGATTTTGGAAGAAACTACAAAAGGCTTTAGGTACGAAATTGCACTTCAGTACTACTTTTCACCCACAGACAGATGGTCAATCCGAGCGGATTATTCAGATACTCGAGGATATGTTGAGATGTTGTATTCTTGAGTTTGAAGGTACGTGGGAACAATTGATTGAATTTGCGTATAATAATAGTTTTCAATCGAGCATTAAAATGGCACCCTACGAAGCTTTGTACGGTTGCAAATGTTGAACACCTTTGTATTGGATTGAGCTCAATGAGAATAAGATTCACGTTGTCGATTTGATTAAAGAGACTGAACAGAAAGTATAAGTGATTTGTGAAAGTATAAAAGCAGCGTCAGATTGTCAAAAATCGCATGTAGACTTGGAACGAAAAGATATTGAATTTGAGATTGGTGATAAAGTGTTTTTGAAAGTGTCTCCATGGAAGAAAATACTCCGATTCGGTAGAAAAGGCAAGTTGAGTACGAGATTCATTGGGTTGTGTGAGATAATCGAACGTATTGGATCTGTTACGTACAGATTGTCACTACCACTTGAGCTAGAAAAGATTCATAATGTGTTTCACGTATCGAGGCTTCGACGATACAAATATGATTCCTTGCATGTAATTTCTCCATCTAAAATAGAAATTTAATCTGATATGACTTATGAAGAAGAACCGATTCGTATCTTATCTCGCGAGGTTAAAGAATTGAGAAATAAGCAAATTCCATTAGTAAAAGTATTATGGCATAGGCACGGGATCAAAGAAGCCACGTGGGAACCCGAAGATGCTACGAGAGAGCAATATCTGAATCTGTTCAATGGTAAGATTTTTGAGGACGAAAATCTCTAAGGGGGAGAGTTGTAACAGTTCGGTTTAGACCCTAGTCGAAATAGTGGTTTCAGGACCACAAATCCGAGCCAAAAAAAATATTTTAATATTATTAATTGGTATGTATGAAATTTTTGTGATTAAATTTGATTGTTTGTGTGCTCAATTTGCAAAAAGGACTTAATTGTGTAAAATGCAAAAGTGACTTGCTATTTGTTAAAGTGTTATATTGCTATGGCTTTTACAATGTGAGGTCCTTATGTTGTTATTATGTCGTTTATTTGAAAGTGGACAAATATGGTCATTTATTATATGTTTATAATTTATTTAAACTAAGGTTAAAATTTGTTTTTGATAATTAGTGTTAATATAATTAAAATAAAAACAATTAGATGACAATTATCATCATCTTTCTTTCACCAAAATAAGAAAAGAAAAAGGGGGTCTTGAAGCTTTTGTACATTCGGCCTTAGTATAGCTTAATTGAGGTATGTTTTTGTTTCGGTTTTTGATAATTTCTACATTTTTGTGATTGTTATTTCATGTTCTTTAAATCCCATGCCTTAATTCATGAAATTGATGATGATTTTGAGTTATGCCATTGTTGATGTTATGAGCTTTGTGATGTTAAATGGTGAAATATGAAAGCTTGATGTTAGATAAATATGTTTTGTATATGGATTTTTGATGAAATTGATTATTATGGGTTAAATTGTGAAAATGAGAAATTGAAGTACTAAAATGTGAAATAGATGAAATATGTGGGCTTATTTGAGATAAGTAAAGAGTCGGCAAAGTTATAGTGTAATGAAATTTTGTATATTTTGTGATTTTTTGAATTAGGGACTTAAATGTCAAAATGTGAAAATGTGAGGGCTAATTTGTAAAATGCCCTAAATATGTGTATACGGATTGAATTGAATGATTTGGTGAATGAATAAGCTAAACCTGAATGTGTATAAATCAAGAACCAAAGAAAACAGAATTAGATCGGGGGAAATCTAAAGTGGTCGAATAATCGTTATTTTCCGTTCGAATCCATGCGAGGTAAGTCGATATACAAATAAATGTGTTTAGATTGAATCAATAATACTTTATGTTAATGAATTGTGATATATGACTATTTGAGATGACTACGTGAAATTCGGAACAGTTTTGATAATATGATTTCGTCCGAAAAGTCCCGTACGAACCTTAGGAAGTAGTTAGGATACACATGTCATGACATAGGCTTCTGATATGTGTTATCGTGGAAGACCATGTCTGGGACCTTGAAATCTTTTTGAGATTTATGTGTAAGACCATGTCTGGGAGATTGTCATCGTATTTGATTTCGTGTAAGACCCTGTCTGGGGCAGTGGCATCGATATTGATTACTTATAAGACCACGTCTGGGACGTTGGCAATGTATGAGCTTTCCAAGTGTCCTATTTAATTCTGAATGGTTCAATGGGCATTCCGTGTAATGAATGAGTATACGAATGTGCATTCGAATTTCGGTACGTGTGTATGTATATGAAATTTGGCAATAGAAGGTAAGTATGATTAAGATCATTTGATATGTGAGCTATATGGAAATATGATATGATTGTAAGCAACTGGTTAAGAACTATTGAGCCAAATGAGAAATATGAATTCGCTATTGTGTTATGTCATAGCTTAAATGAATGTAATGGTTTATAAATGTTCTTTGTGATAAGTTTATTTGTATATGGCTTACTAAGCTTTTGGAAGCTTACTTTGTGTTTGTTTGCATTGTTTTATAGATCAGCGAAGCTACTGGAAGCTCGGGGATTGTCGAGGATTATCACCGCACTATCGAACTTATTTTGGTACCTTTTGAAAATGTACATATTGAAGTATGGAATGTATAGGCTAGAAATGTTAAGATATGTTTTGGGACATGTATATATAACCATGTGATATGGCTTGTTAATGAATGTGAATATAGGTGAATTTAGTCCATGCTATATGATGCAAAAGTAGATATGTTTTTCATGTGAGACTGGTATTTTGAATTAGTATGCTTGATGTTGTTGTGGGACAAATAGTGAATAATTTGGTATGTTTTAGCTATCTTTGGGGCATGAATTGATACTTGTAGGTATGACTCAAAAAGGGGTGGCAATTTGGCCTCGCAAATGGTCTATAATTGCCTACACGGTTGAACACATGGGCGTGTGTCCCAACTGTGTCCTTCACTATCCTAATTCAAAACAAGACAGTGTTGCACACAAGCCAGACACACGGGCGTGTGACAGGCCGTGTGATTCTAGTCAGTGTTACACACGAGCCAGACACACGGGCGTTTGGCAGGCCATGTGATTTAAATCAGTTTTGTACATGGGCTGAGACATGGTCTAAGACATGGCCGTGTGAGGCACACGGCATGACCACATAGGTGTGTGCCCTGTTTTGAAAGAAAAATTTTCTAAGTTCCGAAAAGTTCGGTATGAGATCAGTTTAGTTCCAAACCTTCTCTAAAGCACGTTTAAAGTCCCGTAGACTTTCTAAAAGGACTATATGTGTGTGACTCATTATGAAATGATGTTGTATGATTGGTGTTGTGTAATAATCAGAAAATGTTTCGATATGTCACGTAATGCCTCTTAACCTTAGTCAGGCGTCAGATACGGGTTAGGGGTGTTACAGAAAATTAGAAAAGAAAGGAAGGGTTTGAAGCTTTTAGGGTTCTACACTTGCAAGGCTTTATTAGTAAGTGTTTTGAGCTCAATTTTTGATGATTTTTTTTATGTTTTTGTGATTGTTGCTTCGAGTTCTAGCTAGCCCATACCTTTAATTTTGAAACTGTTAAAGATTTTAAGAGTTGCGATTGATGAGCCTATGTGTTCTTCGGTTTTTGAAGATGAAATATGAATTTTTGATGATAGATTTTCATGTTTTGTAAAGTGATTTTTGATGAAATTGCATAATAAGGATTAAACTGTGAAATATACAAATTGAGTGGTTGAAATGTGAGATAAATGAAATTTTAGGTTGTTAGGGACTTAAATGAAATTCAACTAAGCTTAGGTTTAAAGAAATTATTTGAATATTGTGTATTTGTGAAAGAAGGACCAAATTGATTCAATATGAAAGTTTAGGGGCTAAAGTTCAAATAGGCTTAAATGTATGTTTTGCACTAATTTGAATTAGTGGTTGATTACAGAAGTTAATTTTGAATCTATTTAGATCAAGAAAAGAAGAATCCGAAATTTTACCAAGGGAAAGGCAAGATTATCGAGTAATTGACTCATTTCTCTGTTTTCGTACTCGAGGTAAGTTTGTATGTGATGATTTCTTTATAAATTTATGTTAAATGCTTTAATATTGCCTAAACTATGATTATGAGATATTTATTAATGTATGAATTGCAAATACGATTCTATGAATATATTTGAAGATGGAATCGACAAGCTAAAATACTGGTTGAACCTTAGGAATAGATTTTGGATACTGATGATATGTTATAAGATGATATACCAATTTGGTTTCGGGCCATGCATATCTAATGAGTTGGCTTCGGGCCACAATATCAACACTACGGGTGCAAGTGATACCTTGATTTGGCTACAGGCCATGGTATATGTACTCCGGGATAAGTTACCTTGATTTGGCTTCAGGCCATAGTATAGGTACTTATCGACTGAGATCTGATCGCTGAAATCAGAGTTTTTAAATTCATAAAAGAATGATCAAACCTAGAAACTAACTCTGACAACGATTAAAGGAAAGTGTACCAATCGAACAGTAGTATAGTTTAGGCAAGACCGGATTATCGAACCCAAAGGAACCAAAAGTATTAATACTAACTTTCTTTTTATTATTTAGCCTTAAAAATAAAGTGAAGTATATTTTAATCTAAATTAACGACAACTAGGCTAAGGACACTAAGACAAAAAGAACGAATTGGGGAATAACTTAAAGAAAAATTCAATTGATCACGACGATACCCTTAGGAAGAATCCACCTAGACTTCACTTATTACTAACCCTAAATCATATGATTTATTTACTTAGCTTGATCCGTAGGAGTCCCTAACCTATGCTAAGCCCTCTCTCGAGGCTAATAACGTCTAACCCTTGGTTGATTAGTGGAACTCTCGTTCTCTTATATAACCCCTAGAATAGCAGTAAATTGATCTACGGCAAAATCTCGTAACCCTATCTTTAGGCGTTCGATCAACTCCGCTTAATTACGCTAGATCTACTCTTAAGCAGGGTATATTCCTCCTCCACCTAAGCACATCAGATTTGGATTAAGCATGAATAATTAAGAACAACCTAAGTATTTATCATATAATTCAAAAATAAAATAACAAGATTCATCTAGGTTTCATCCCCTTCAGGTATCGGAGGGTTTTAGTTCATAACTAAGAAAGAAAACATCTCAAGAGAAAAGATAAAACAAAACATAAAAAATCCCTAAAACTCCCTGAAGGAATTGAAGGAGAATTCCGCCGTCTTAAGTATAACTCTGGCTTCTTGGGATGGATCAACTGGCTAACTTCAAGCGATTCCCACAATTCTGACCTTTCCGGCTTGGCTCCTTGGCCTAGCTCGCCTCCCGTTTTCAGCTTCTACCGAACTCCTCTTTCAAGTTGCCCCCTTAGGTGTTTATATAGACTTTGTGATGCTTTACTTGGCCCCTAAGTTTCCTAATTTAAGTAGAATTCCTACTAGGGTGTTTGAATAGGCTTTGGAATATGTTTCTTTGCCTCCAAGTATCCTTTCCTCAATGAAATTTCTCTTTCCAGCGATAGGGACACGGCCATGGCACACGCCCGTGTGATTCATGGCCAGGCCGTGTTTGGACTTTTAATAAGGCACGGCCATGTTTATCGAGGTCCAAGTCGTGTTTTAGTAATTTAATGAGGCACGGCCGTGTGGCTTGAAGTCCAAGCCGTGTCGATTCCGTGAATTGGCCCATTTGGTCCGTTTTAAGCCTGTTTTACGTTCTTTTCATCCGTGGGTGCTTCCCTGAGTATAAGACATGAAAAGAAAGGATTAATAGCACCTTTTTACATAAATCGAGGCTTAAATTATCCAAAAACATGCTAAATGTGGGCCTAAAATATGTTACTTTTACGGTTTATCAAGATCCTTGAGTATCCAAGTTCTATTCCAAACGGTTCAACGGTTAAATGAATGATATGGTTGAGAAAGAGGTTACTACAAGGTGATACAGGTACGTACAAAACCTATTCGAGTATTAAATAGAGAAAGTTCGATGAAATGGTATTTGATCATGTTTTGAGACATGAGAAAGGTTTGAAGTTAATGTGTATATAATGATGTTATCTATCATTGGTTGATATGTATTTATATGATGAATTGAGTTATTCACATACGAGCTTATTCATCTATGAAGCTTACTTTGTGTTATTTTTTTATGTTTTATAGTGAATCAAGGCTAGCTCGGATCTGGGAATCATCAGGAACAACATCGCACTATCGGACATCTATTTGGTACTTTTGAGTTGTGTATATATGGTATATGGCATGTATAGGCTACTTTTGGTATTTTGGTTGTGAAAATAGCCATGAGAGTTAGCTTGTAAATTATGTTAATATGGCTTCGTGTTTATATATTAAAAATGGCTTGTAAATGTATATGTTTTTGTTGTATATATAGCCATGGGTGATGGCTTATTTTGGTATGTTTAGCATGAAAATGGTTATGGTTTTATAGTTGCAAATGGTTAAATTGATTTATGGAGTTTAATGCTTGAGAAATTCTTTGGTGAAGTATGATTTTAGAAGTTGAGTTGATAAGTATTTGAATAGGTATTTGGCATTGAATTAAGTATTGGATTTGGTTGAAATGGATATGGTATGATTTGTGCATTTGAATGATGATTTTGGCTACTTATTTGTGTGATGAAATTGTACTTTTTTGGTTGATTAGGTGGGCATGAGTAAGGGTGGCAAATTGGCCTTGCACATGGCCTATTTTTGTCCATACGAGCAGAGACACGGATGTGTGTCTCAGACGTGTGTGACAAACAGTCATGTTACACGGTCGTGTGTCCCCTGGTGTTGATATTAAATGAAGTCAGTATGCTCCATATGGTTTCACACACGGGTGTGTGACCAGCTGTGTGCTACAAGTCAGTATACACCCTAAATGGCACACGGCCTCTCACACGCGCGTGTGACTTGGCTGTGTTGCATAAGTTAGTATACCCTATAGGTTTGGCATGACCTAGTACACGGCCACTCGGGCGTTGGTCAGCCGTGTGACCCAAGTTAGTCTGTATGCCCTGTTTCCACACGGGCGTGTCTGAAGCCGTGTGAGGCACACGGCCTGTTCACACGGGCGTATAACCCCGGAATGATTGGAAAATTTCTAAGTTTTCCAATAATTTCGTATGTTATTGGTTCAGTCTCGAACCACTTCTAAAGCATGTTTAAGACATCATAGGCTCTTATAAGGGACAATGTGTTTGTGTTGAATGGTACTTAAGTACTAATGAATAAATGTTTGAGTATTGGATGTTAAATGATGTGTATTGATTGATAATTCCTCGTAACCCTATTCTGACGGTGAATACGACTGAGGGGTGTTACATTTATTGGTATTAGAGTTAGGTTTAATTGATTCTAGGACTAACGTAACGTGTATAAGAGTCTAGCTATACATGCCATATATACTTTGCGATGGTGTGATCATTTCTGATAGCTTAATTTGTGTTTTCATATAGTAATGGATCTCGAACGAGCTGTAGCTGATGATGTAGAGAGTAATGTGCCCGCTCCCGCTCAAAAGGCAGTGCCATCAGATTCTAGGCCATCAGATTCTAGGCATATAACAAGTAGCCATGAGGGAGAGGCTAAACAAGCCTTTTTCCAAATGATGAACGAGTGGTTCACGGAGTTCGTTCAATCGAATCCAGCTACTTAACAACCTCCACCCCACCTATTCCTCAACAAATCCCTATTGTTCCTCAAGTTGTAGATCTGATATGGTTGAATAAGCCACCAGTAGATAAGATATGCAAACATGAGGTTGAAGAGTTCCAGGCTACTGTTGATGATGATGCTGAGAGAAATGAGTTTTGGCTCGAAAATATGATTCGAGTATTCGATGAATTTTCTTGTATTCCTGATATATGTATTAAATGTGTTGTATCTTTGCTGAGACACACCACTTATCAATGGTGGAACATGTTGATATCTGTGGTTCCGGAAGAACAGATCCTGGGAATTCTTTCTGACAGAGTTCCGAAAGAAATATATAAGTCAGCGATTCGTTGATCAAAAGCATAAAGAGTTTTTGAGATTAAAATAGGGCAGCATGACTGTTACTGAGAATGAAAGAGAATTCGTATGATTAAGCAAGTATGCTCGAGAGTATGTGTCTCTTGAGGAGATTATGTGTAAACGGTTCGTTGATGGGTTGAACAAAGATATAAAACTACTAGTCGGTATTCTAGAGTTGAAAGAATTTTTTGTTTTGGTTGAAAGCACTTGTAAAGCTGAGGATCTTAGCAAAGAAAAGAGAAAAGCAGATTATGAAGATAGAGACTCGAAAAACATCAATGAGTAAGCCATATCAATCTTCGTCAAAGAAATCAAGAGATTCGTATGCTAGTCCAAATGCTTCAAATGAATATTCGAGTAGAGATCGTAGAAAACAATACTCCGTTTCTAAAACTCAAGCTACATTAGTTTCTAGTGTTGGCAATGTGCAAGACAACAAACCAAAATGTCAGCAATATGGGAGATGACATTACAGAGAATGCTGTAATAAAAATAATAAAGCTTGTACAAATGTGGTTCGTTAGATCACTTCATACGAGATTGCCCTGAGCTAGATGAGAAAAGTAAAGTTCAGAATGTGAGACCAAGTAGCATGTCGAATAGAGGAAGACCACCAAGAAATACAGGGAATGCGAGTGGTAGTAGAGGGGCGACGAGAGACTCTACCGTGAGATCTGAGGCCAGAGCACCTGCTAGAGCCTACGTTATTTGCGCTTGCGAAGAAGCGTCATCTCCAGATGTTATCACCGATACTTTCACTCTTTATGATACTAATGTGATTGCATTGATAGATCCAGGATCAACTGATTCTTATATATGCATGAATTTAGTATCTAGTAAGACTTTGCCTATAGTCTACTGAATTTGTGATTAGTGTATCGAACCCCTTAAGCAAATGTGTTTTGGTTGATAAAGCCTGCAAGAATTGTCTGTTCATGTATCGAGATTTCTGTTTTTTGGCTAATCTGATGTTGTTCCCATTTGATAAATTTCATATGATTCTGGGTATGGATTGGCTAACGATGCATGAGGCTATAATGAATTGTAGACGAAAGACAATTGAATTGAAATGTCAGAATGATGAGACTATTAGAATTGAATCTGGTGATTTGAATAGTTTCCCAGTTGTTATCTTATCTATGTTATCTCAGAGATTTGTAAGAAAGGAGTGTGAAGCTTATCTTGCATATGTACTTGATACTAAAGTGACAGATACAAAGATTCAATCAGTACCAGTTGTGTGCGAATATCCAGATGTATTTCCTGAATAGTTATTGAGTTTACCACCTATTAGATAAATTGAGTTTGCTATTGAATTAGTACAGGGAACAATGTTGATATCGATAGCTCCGTACAGAATGGCTCCGACAAAGTTAAAAGAATTGAAAGCTCAGTTCAAAGAATTGATAGATAGAGGTTTTGCTAGACTGAGTTTCTCTCCTTGGGGTGCACCGGCGTTATTTATGAAAAAGAAAGATAATGTGCATAGATTATCGATAGCTCAACAAAGTGGCGATCAAGAATAAATATCCTTTGCCATGAATAGATTATTTATTTGATCAGTTAAAAGGGGCAACGATGTTTTTGAAAATTGATTTGAGATCGAGTTATTAACAGTTGCGAGTTAAAGACTCTGATGTGCCAAAGACTGCATTTTGAACAAGGTACAGACACTACTAATTTCTTGTTATGCCTTTCGGACTAACAAATGCACCTACTATTTTTATGGATTTTATGAACTAGATTTCAGGTCATATTTAGACCAATTTGTAGTTGTGCTTATTGATGATATTTTGATTTGCTCTCGTGATAAATCTGAGCATGCTGAGCATTTGAGAATCGTGTTACAAACTTTGAGAGATAAACAGTTGTTTGCAAAGTTTAGCAAATGTGAGTTTTGGCTATGAGAGGTTGGTTTTCTGAGACATATAGTTTCAGCCAAGGGTATCCAAGTTGATTCGAGCAAAGTTTCTGCAATTACAAATTGGAAACCTCTAAGAAATGTATCTGATGTCCGTAGTTTACTGGGACTAGCCGACTATTATAGACGATTTGTGAAAGATTTCTTGATCATCGCGACTCCGATAACAAGATTGCTTCAAAAAGATGTTAAATTTGAATGGTCAGAAAAATGTCAGCAGAGCTTCGAGCAGTTGAAAGCATTATTAACTGAAGCACTAGTTTTAGTTCAGCCTAAGTCGGGAAAAGTATTCATAATTTACAGTGATGCATCGTTAAATGGCCTGGGTTGTGTTTTGATGTAGGAAGACAAAGTTGTAGCTTATGCCTCGAGAAAGTTGAAGCTACACAAAAAGAATTATCCAACGCACCATCTTGAATTAGCCACGATAGTGTTCACATTGAAAATTTGGCGCCATTACTTGTTTGGTGAGAAATGCCATATTTATACCGACCAAAAAAGCTTGAAATATATGATGACTTAGAAGGATTTGAATTTACAACAGTGGAGATGGTTAGAATTGCTAAAAGACTATGAATTAGTGATTGATTATCATCCAGGGAAAGCGAACGTAGTTGTTGATGCTTTGAGCTAAGAATCCTTATTTTCTTTACGTGCTTTGAACACACAATTAGCCTTGTCTAACGACGGTACGATAGTAGCCGAGTTGAAAGCGAGACCACTATTTGGCTCAAAAATTTGATAATGAATTGTAAGCAAAACGAACTTAGTGTGAGTCGACTTCTGATTCAGAGTTTCGAATAAGGCCTGATGAATGTTTGACGTTCCGAGGTAGAATTTGCATACCGTGAAATCTCGAGCTTATTCAAAAAATTCTAAATGAAGCACACAGTAGTTGTTTATCAGTACATCCGGGAAGCAAGAAAATGTATAACGATTTGAAATAGATTTATTGGTGGCACGGCATGGAACGAGATATCTCAGAATTTGTTTCAAAATGTTTGATTTGTCAACAAGTCAAAGCTGAACATCAAGTGCCGTCAGGTTTATTACAATCTATTATGATTTCCGAGTGGAAGTGGGATAGAGTAACGATGGACTTTTTATCGGGTTTGCCCTTATCTCCAAAAAAGAAAGATGCAAACTGGGTTGTTGTTGACAGATTAATGAAATCAGCTCATTTTATTCTGGTACGAACAGATTTCTCGCTAGATTAATTAGCTGAGTTGTATATCTTAGAGATTGTTCGATTGAATGGAGTACAACTATCTATTGTTTCGGATAGAGATCCGAGATTCACTTCATGATTTTGGAAGAAATTGCAAGAAGCTTTAGGTACAAAACTACATTTTAGCACTACGTTTCACCCGTAAACGGATGGTTAGTCTGAATGAGTTATTCAAATACTTGAGGATATGTTTGCGATGTTGCGTTCTTAAGTTTGAGGGTAGCTGGGAGAATTATCTACCGCCAATTGAATTTTCTTATAATAATAGCTTTCAATCGAGTATAAAGATGGCACTGTACGAAGCTCTATACAGACGTAAATGTAGAACACCGTTGTATTGGATTGAGCTTAGTGAGAATAAGATTCACGGAATTGATCTAATCAGAAAAACAGAAGAAAAAATGAAAGTGATTCGTGATAGTTTGAAAGCAGCTTCGGATCGACAGAAATCATATGCAGACTTGAAACAGAAAGATATTGAGTTTCAGATCGGGGATAAATAATTTTTGAAAATGTCACCGTGGAAAAACATATTGCGGTTTGGTCGAAAGGGGAAATTGAGTTCGAGATTCATTAAACCGTACGAGATTATCGAGCGAGTTGGGCCAGTTGCTTATCGATTACTTTTACCATCTGACTTAGAGAAAATACATAATGTGTTTCATGTTTCGATGCTTCGATGATACCGATTCGACCCTTCACATTTCATTTCCATGATCGAAGTTGAAATTCAATCTGATGTGTCATAAGCTAAAGAATCGATTAGGATTTTAGCTCATGAGATCAAAGAGTTGAGAAATAAGAGAATCGCAATAGTGAAAGTATTATGGCATCGACACGGGGTTGATGAAGCTACATGGGAACCCAAGTATGCACTTGTAAGATTTTCAGGGACAAAAATCCCTACTGGGGGAGAGTTGTAATAGCCCGGTTTTAGCTAATTTGGAACAGTGGTTTTGGAACCACAAATTCGATGTCGAAAAATTATTTTAATATTATTTTTTTTTGTTTACAGCATGATAGCATGTATATGTGAAAATTTCGTGAGCTAATTATATCGATTGATTGCTCAATTTGAGAAAAAGGACTTAATCGCGTGAAATGAAAACGTTGCATACTATTGTTGAAAGTGCTTAATTGCTATGGTTGATTAAATTAGAAGTCCTTATGATGATATTAGACCATTGGTAATGTAAGTGGACAATTATGGTCATCCATTATGTATTTACATATGTTAAAAGTCAAGGTTAATTTTGGTATTTATTAAATAATGTTAATTATAATAAAAAAAACAAAAAAAATTCATTTCATTCATCTTTGGCAACAGAAAATTAGAAAAGAAAAGAAGGGTTAGAAGCTTTTAGGGTTCGGCACTTGGAAGGCTTGATTGGTAAGTGTTTTGAGCTCAGTTTTTGATAATTTTTTATGTTTTTGTGATCGTTGCTTCGTGTTCTAGCTAGCACGTACCTTTAATTTCAAAACTGTTAAAGATTTTAAGAGTTTCCATTGATGAGCTTATGTGTTCTTTGGTGTTTGAAGATGAAATATGAATTTTTGATGATAGATTTCCATGTTCTATAAAGTGATTTTTGATGAAATTGCATAATAAGGATTAAATTGTGAAATATACAAATTGATGACTGGTTGAAATGTAAAATAAATGAATGTTTTGGGTTGCCAGGGACTTATATAAAATTTGGCCAAGCTTGGGTATAAAGAAATTATGTGATTTTTGTGTATTTGTGAAAGAGGGACCAAATTGATTAAATGTGAAAGTTTAAGGGCTAAAGTGTAAATAGGCCTAAATTTATGTTTTGGACTAATTTAAATGTGTGGTTGATTAAAAAAGTTAATTTTGAATATATTTAGATCAAGAAAAGAGGAATTCGGAATTTGATCAGGGGAAAGGGAAGATTATCGAGTAATTAACCCATTTCACCATTTTCGTACTCGAGGTGAGTTAGTATGTGACGATTTCTTTATAAATGTATGTTAAATGCTTTGATATTGCCTAGACTATGATTATGAGATTTTTATTAATGTATGAATTGTAAATACGATTTTACGGATATATTCGAAGATGGAATCGTCAAGCTAAAAGTCCCGGTTGAACCTTAGGACTAGATTTTGGATACTGATGATATGTTATAAGATGATATATCGATTTGGCTTCGGGCCATGTATATTGGATGTGTTGGCTTTGAGCTACAATATCGGCACTACGGGTGCAAGTGATACTTTGATTCGGCTACAGACCATGGTATAGGTACTTCGGGATAAGTTACCTTGATTTGGCTGCGGGCCATGGTATAGGTACTTTGCGATAAGTTACCTTGATTTGGCTTCGGGCCATGGTATAGGTATTTATCGATTGAGATCCTTGAGTATACGACTTCTATTTCGAATGGTTCAATGGGTAAATGATAAACCATAAAAGTAACACATTTTAATCCCACGCTTAGCGTGTTTTTGGATGTTTATTTATAGAATTTGGTGAATTTGATGCTCCTAATCCTTTAAATTCATGTTTCTATACTTAAGAGAGCATAGGGGAGCGAAAGAAACATAAAACGGGCCAAAATCGGACAAAACGGGCCATCTTAAGGATCTAAACGGCCAAAGCCCACACCATACGGGCTGAATACATGCCCGTCTGAACCACACGGGCTGGACACACGCCCGTGTGCCAGCCCGTGTCGATCAAGAGTTATATAAATTCTCACACTGTAATATCCTAGAATTAGGGGTTCTGCATTTTGTGCTATTATATGTGTTTGGCTCGCTTAGCTTGATATTTAGGTGTGCTTGGGGGTCCTGGGGAGGCTCGGTTTGAGCTAGAGCTTTGGTAAAATTTTTCTTTTTGGGCACTTAAGAGGGGAAAGCTAGTATAAGCAGGCCTTGTGAATAATTGTGTGTGGTTGCTGACGCAAATGAGCTTGTGTCCTAGTGGTGGTGGCGTCATTAGTAGAGCAAGGGGGAAGGAGTTCGAATCTTATTTGCTGCAACAAGAGCTTTATTTTTGTGCTCAAGGAGAGGAAGAGGTGGCATTCGGTTGGGACTCTACAAGGTGGTTGTTGAATGAGTCAACAAATTCAAATAGATGGACAAAAGAGCTTGGGGAGTTTGAATTGGTCAAACAATTCAAATTTTTGGATGGAGAGTGAATGGGGGAGAAAAGCAAGGAAATGGGGAGGTGAGTGAGTGTTTGGCCAAATGTGGGTAGTGCTAAGGGAGCATTTTCGGTTTTGAGCTAGTGTGGGTGTGTGCCGTTTTTTATTTGTTCCTGTAGGCATCTTTGTTTTCAACATTCGGTCATAAGGGAAGGGGGAGTGTCATTTGTGCCATTTGGAAAGAAGAGTAAAAACCGAACCCATTTGAGAAGTCTTTTTCTTTCTTTTGCATTTGAGTTTCTCATTCACTTCTATTTTTTTTTTTTTACTAAAACCGTAGCACACTTTCTCTTTTCTTCTTCTTCTTGTTTGTGGTATTAGCCGAATTTTAGAAGTGGCCATTTGTGTATTCTTTCTCCCTTTATCCATTCTCATCAACTCTCACCATCTCACTACTATTTTCTTCTTTGACCAAACGTCTCTTTTCCCTCTTGCGATTTGTTTCTTCTCCATAGTCGAATCTTCCTTGTAGCCATTTCGAGTTATTCTTTTTGGGTGTGTGCCATAGCCGAATCCTGTCCTTCTTCTTTACTTCTTCGTTCTTCTATATTCTCTTTTTTTTTTCAAGACTGAATCACCCCTTGTGTCAAACTAAACCCGTATCTCTCATCTTTTGTTATAAGCCGAACATCAAGAAGAATCCCTTTGGTTTTCCGAAAGTCTCCTCTTCAATCTGTTTCTGTTTGTGCAAGGTAATGGAAACTCTTTTGATTCTTTCTCTATTTTTTGGTCTTTTGTGATCATAGCCGAAATGGATATTTTGTTCTTGATGTTAGTTCGCGGCTAATCTCTTCTTTTCCCCTCTTAACATGGCATGTTCGCATCGGGTTAGAATCTATAGCCAAGCTAATCTGTGTTCGGTTTATTCTTTGACCAAGGTAAGGAGGTTCTCTTGATTTCAGTTTGTCTATTCCCTTTTCTCTTTCGTTGCCTAAACCCAATCTCCTGATCAAAGATTCTCTTCATGGATGCGAGTGCTAGCCAATCTAGGGAAGGGAGTGGACTCGTAGTCTCTACTCCTAAGTTCAAACGACATACTGTGTCGGCGGTTCGAGACTTTCCGCTGGGTTGTGGTAGAGAGCCGACATCTGTTTGGCATAGGCAGATAGTGGTTATTCCCGCTATTGGGAGTAACAACGATCAAGAGTGTCTAGTTCTTCGCGTAACCAGGTGTGTAATATTCCCACCATCTTTTGTTTGATTAGTAATTAATATGTGAATTGTTTAAAAGCTGAAACATCGGTAATGGCTGTTGAGTTACCCTTGGGGGGTAAAATCGAAGATACCAGGTTAGTTACCTTTAATGGTGTCCTGTAAATACTTAAACACGAATATATATATATATGCTCTGATGATCCGATTTATGTTGACATATGTTGCATTCATTATAGTATGATTATATGTTGCATAGGGGTTGGGATATGATATTGATTAAAAGAGGAAGTGTATTTTAGTGGTTTGGTACCACATATATATATCAGTGACTCTGTTACATTACTTCAGTGGTTTGGTACCACATTCAGTGGCTTGGTACCACAGGTGTTTTGGCTGGTACGGGTGGTGTGTAGAGTATGGAATACTAGGTTGGATTGGGTTGCATTGCATACACTATTTTGCAGGTGTTTTGGCTGGTACAGGTTGTGTCCTCGTGACTCATCCCTCTGCTTAATTTTGCAGGTAACCCTTAGTTTGAGGATTTGGAGCTGAGGTGGACTCTGCGGTGGCCATGCATTACTTCTTTTGTAAACTTTGTTCTCTTTATTTGAACTTATTTTAAGTTGGGATTTTGTTATGTAATATGGCCTCTGGGATTTTAATTTGGGTTTTGATTTAATGCGGTTATTATTATATTATGAAATGTTAAACACGGAGTTTTTCCTAAGAATATAAATAACTATTTTTCCAAAATATTAACAAGCGGATCACATGCAGATTAATAATTAAATTCGGAAATTTTCCTAAGGACAAAGACAAAAAGAACGAATTGGGAAATAACTTGAAGAAAAACTCAATTAATCACGATGGTACCCTCAGGAAGAATCCACCTAGACTTCACTTGTTATCTAACCCTGAATCATATGATTTATTTACTTAGCTTGATCCGTAGGACTCCCTAACCTATGCTAAACCCTCTCTCGAGGTGAATAACGTCAAACCCTAGGTTAATTAGTGGAACTCTCGTTCTCTTATAATAACCCCTAGAATAGCAGTAAATCGATCTATGGATTCCCATATTAGGTTTCACCCTAATCCGGCAAAATCTCGTAACCCTATCTCAAAGCGTTTGATCAACTCCGCTTAATTACGCTAGATCTACTCTTAAGCAGGATCTATTCCTCCTCCACCTAAGCACATCAGATTTGGATTAAGCATGCATAATTTTGTCATAGAATTCAGAAATCAAATAATAAAATTCATCTAGGTTTCACCCCCTTCAGGTATCTGAGGGGTTTAGTTCATAACTAAATAAGAAAACATCTCAAGAGAAAAAGATAAAAACAAAACATAAGAAATTCGTAAAACTCCCTGAAGGAATTGAAGAAGAATTCCACTGTCTTGAGTATAATTCCGGCTTCTTGGGATGGATCAACTGACTAACTTCGAACGATTCACACAATTCTAACCTTTTCGGCTTGGCTCCTTGGCGTAGCTCACCTCCCCCTCAAAGGTGGCACTTAAGAGATATATATAGGCTCCTTGGAATGCAATTCTTTCTCCCTAAGTATCCTTTTCCCACTGAAATTGCTCATTCTGACGACAGAAGCATGGCCATGTAGCACGCCCGTATGGGTCGACTTCAGGCCGTGTTCGGATTCTTTAATGACGCACGACCGTGTATATTGGGGGAGAGGCCGTGTTCTAGATGCTCAACAAGGCACGGTCGTGTGGTCTTTGGGCCAGGCCGTGTCGATTTCGTGATATGGCCCATTTACTTCGTTTTGGGCCCGTTTTACATTCTGTTCATCCTCGGGTGCTTTCCTGGGTATAAGACATGAAAAGAAAAGATTAAGAGCACCTTTTTATATAAATCAAGGGATAAATTATCCAAAAATAAGCTAAATGCCGGGCTAAAATATGTTATAATTACGGTTTATCAAAAACCCCCACACTTAAGCTTTTGCTTGTCCTCAAGCAAAATTCTCAACTTACAATTAAAACGAACTTTCCATGATTCATAATTCCTATCAACGCCTTATCCTAATTGATAGATAATTTATCCATGGATAATTCAATTCAAAGAGTCCTGAAGATTCAAACAAGATAAGTCATATTTTTGTAACATGAAAACATAGGTGTTTCCCTTCATCTAAATAATTACCTTTAATTCAAAACCAACAAGGATTGATATCCTCACAAAAGATTCACTCAAATCACTCAAAAAATGTTTAAGGGTCAAAATTAAGCACTGATAAGTCGAACCTGAAAAGTTAATCCCATAGGCTTGCCTGAAAATCAAATCTCCACCACTGTAAAATGAAATGATAACAGATCATAAGGTCTTTGTTAGGGTTGTAACGGGGCTAGGGTTAAAGGTGTGGATAAAGGCTGAAATTAGAGGGTTAGAATCGAGATTGATTTGATAAGTTACCTATCTAAAATTTTCTAAGATAATAATCAACTGAAAATAATAATAAACCTACTAATACGAGCTTTTTCTTTTGATAATTTGACTTTAACTTGTACAAGCTCACTCTTCATAATATAAATACTGACTATACTTCGATTTTTTTTAAGAACAAACTAAGTAAAGACAATTTGAACTTATAGTAAAAACTTAGGTAACTAGTCAAAACATATCTCGATTAAAGGGTAGTCAAAAGGAAGGGTGAAAACAAATACAAAGGGTTTTTGGGTTAACATTAGTAGGTTAATCAATAAAAAGGGTTGTTAGGCTCAACGGGGTTCACTAGGGGTTAATTATGGAGGTAGGCTTTTTAGTGGAGTAAGTTGGTTAAAACCTAAGTGTCTTTATCATGTCAGTATATCAAATCATAACTGTGGTCTTGACATGTATAATCAAGGCAAGTTCTAGAATAACAGTTCATAGTTGACACACTCATAATCAATAAAGTGAGCATGAAAAAGAATAAATGCTCTATAGGGCTCAAGATCTCACAAAAATTATGGGTGTTTTTGTCATCAACCTCATAAATTTCAAACTTCAAAGTAATATTCAAATTCAGGTTAACAACCTAAAGTTTTAAATTTTTGAAAATTAGAGTTATCATGCTTGATTCCCTAGTATTCTTCAAATATAATCATCAATGCACAATTCACTATGACTTATTCAAATAACATGTCAATAAAAATCATAAATCATCAGAAATTTCATCTTAATTAGTAATATGAGAAAATTACTTTCAAACAAGATTAAATTTAGGGATTTGAGAATAATGCAGAAAGTTAGGCATTTTTATCCTCAGGGTTTGAGAATAATGAAGAAAGTTAGGCATTTTCTCAGAATAACTATTCACCCCCCACACTTAAGATGTACATTGCCCTCAATGTACAAAGAGAGATAATAACATTTAAGGGATAGATCAAAAGAGAAGGGAAAAGAATTACTCTCTGAGTTTTGGATGTTTTTCCGGAGGAGTTTTTTTGGTGGTGGTGATGGTCGGTCTTGATGACGAACTTGCGCTAGATGAATAAAGTGGGTAGCGCACTGAGAAATAGCCAGGATTTATTAAGACCTAATTAAAATAAACTAAATATATAATTAAAAATAAGAAAGATAAAGAAAGTGGAAACAAAAATGTAAACGATATGAAAATACAAGATAAATGGACCGAAGAGCCCTTATTGTTGGATGGTTCGCGAGGTGGGTGTGACCTCTAAGGCTAGGGAGATATCGGTGGTGGCGGAAGTGGTGCTCGGTAGCACGGCTGTGGTGCGGGCGTGTGAACAATTTTTGGATGATTTATGGAGAGAAACGTCAATGGGGGTAGTTTTAGGTGAAGGATAATGCAGATGCGGTCGAATTTTGGGGAGAAAAGATGTCGAAAATTAATTTTGGATTTAGGGTTTGGGGAAGGGACGGTTAGGAGGGGGCACGGTCCACTGCTACACCCGTGTGCATGTTAAATCGCCTGTGCTTTTCACGATTTCTAGAATTTGGGTGCGTTCAGGAGTCTTGGCACGACCGTGGGTAAATTAGCACGCTCGTGTTCGATAAGTCAATATGTTGGCACTGTAGGGTAGCACGGGCGTGTATAGCCTGTGTTTGGCATGTCAGTATCTTCATACGGTCGTTGGGCACAGTCGTGTTTGTCCCATGCTTAACCTTGCACGGTTAGTAAGCACGGGCGTGGTACGCCCGTGGTGTGTAAGTTAGTAGCTTCACACGGTTATAAAGAACGGGCATGTAATGCCCATGCTCGATAAGTCAGTGACCGCACAATTAGGTAGCACAGGCGTGGTCTGGTATCGCAGCCCGTGTTAACGAAAGAAATTTTTCCTGTTTGGGCACGACTCTTGGCACGCTCGTAGTTCATCCCCTGTCTTGCACAGGGTCATTGACACGCCCGTGTTCAAGGCCGTGTTTAAAAACCTGCACTTCTATTGGACTATTTTAGTGTGGTGTTAGAAAAAGAATGGAAATAAAATGTTAGTGGGTTAGTGCTCGGGTTGCCTCCCGAGAAGCGCCTATTTATAGTCTTAAGCTAGACTTTTCCTATTTTTGGTTATAAAAGAAGGTTCATGGAGCAGAAGCTCCTCTCTCATATCTCCAAAATCTGTACCATTATAAATTTTGAGTCGGTGACCATTTACCTTGAATGTGCCCTTAGTGGGATGAGCTACCTCAATGGTGCCATATGGAAAAATTGTTTTGATCATGAATGGGCCTGACCATCTTGATTTCAGCTTTCCCGGGAATAGTTTAAGCATTGAGTTATATAGTAGGACCAAGTTCCCTTCTTCGAATTATTTTTGATCTCTTGAGATGAGCATTGTGGCGTTGCTTTGTTGCTTCATTGTATAGTTTTGAGTTCTCGTAGGCTTCCGTTCTCCATTCGTCTAGTTCGTTCATCTGCATTATTCTTTTCTTTCCTGCAATTTTGAGGTCAGAATTCAAGAATTTTATTGCCCAAAAAGCTTTGTGTTCTAATTCGAATGGTAGATGACAGCTTTTCCCGTATACAAGTTTGTATAGGGATGTCCCTAGAGGTGTTTTAAATGCTATTCTATAGGCCCATAAAGCACCATCAACTTCGAATGCCCAATCTTTTCTATTTGATTCAACCATTTTTTCTAGGATGCGCTTAAGTTCTCGGTTCGCTACCTCAACTTGCCCACTGGTTTGAGGGTGATATGGGTTGGCTGTCCTATGGTATACTCCATATTTCTTTAGAACTTTTTCAAATTTAGTATTCCAGAAATGAGTACCCCTATCACTAATGATGGCTCTAGGTGTCCCAAATCGGGAAAATAGTTTCTTGAGAAACTTAACTACTACCCTGGCATCATTGGTAGGTAAAGCATCCGATTCTACCCATTTTGACATGTAATCTACTGCCACTAGGATGTACTTGTTTCCAAACAAACTGGGGAATTGTCCCATAAAATCAATACCCCATACATCAAATATTTCACATGACAACATATATGTTTGAGGCATTTCATCACATTTAGAAATATTACCTATTCTTTGGCATCTATCACACGAGGTAACATACATGTTGGCATCTTTAAATAGAGTGGGCCAATAAAAACCTGATTTGAGTATTTTGTGTGCTATCTTAATACCACTGTAGTGTCCTCCTAAAGGTCCTGAATGGCAATGTTCCATGATTTTGGTTGCTTCTACCTTTGTAAGGCATCTTTGAATTACTTGATCTGCACATATGCGGAAAAGAAAGAGGTCTTCCCAAAAATAATTTTTCGCATCAGCAAAGAATGGCTTCTTTTGGTGATGTGTTAATTTTTTTGGCAAGATGTTAGCTGCTAAATAATTTGCAATATTTGCAAACCATGGTACCTCAGAATGCGTTATAGAGAAGAGTTGTTCTTCGGGGAACGAATCGTTTATTTCACTTTCATCTAGCTCTTTGGTGTGTGGATTTTCGAGATCTGGTGCAAGATTCTCAGCTCCCTTCTTATCTTGTATTTCCAAGTCAAATTCCTATAAGAGTAGAATCCATCATATAAGTCTGGGTTTTGCATCAGGTTTGTTTAAAAGATAACGAAAAGCAGAATGGTCAGTGTAAACAACAACTTTAGATAATATTAAATATTTTCTAAATTTATCAAAAGCAAAAAACTACAGCTAGCAATTCTTTCTCTATGGTGGTGTAGTTTTCTTGTGTGGGTGTTAATGTTCTACTAGCATAGTAAATTGGCTGGAAATGCTTGTCTATTCGTTGTCCCAAAACTGCACCCACTGCAAAATCACTTGCATCACACATTAGTTCAAAGGGTAAGTTCCAATCAGGTGGAATTATAATCGGAGCATTTATTAATTTATCTTTAAGGATATTAAAAGCATCTAAACATTCCTGATTGAAATTGAAAGGAACATCTTTTTCTAGTAATTTTGTCAAAGGCTTAGCTATTTTAGAAAAATCTTTAATAAATCTCCTATAGAACCCTGCATGTCCTAAAAAACTTCTAATAGCCTTAAGAGAACTAGGGGGTAGTTTTTCTATGGTTTCAACCTTTGCTTTATCTACCTCAATCCCTTTACTAGAAATCTTATGCCCTAACACAATCCCTTCTCTAACCATAAAATGACATTTTTCCCAATTCAAAACAAGGTTTGTTTCCTCACATCTCATTAGAACTCGTTTTAAATTTTTAAGGCAAAGATGGAAAGAATTACTGAATACCGAGAAATCATCCATTAATACCTCCATGATGTCTTCCACGAGTTCGTCAATGATCGCTAACAAACAATGCTAAAAAGTAGTAGGAGCATTACATAACCCAAAAGGCATTCTACGATAAGCAAACGTACCGTATGGGCATGAAAATATTGTCTTCTCTTGATCTTCAGGAGCTATGGGGATTTGGAAGTAGCAGAAAAGTTCGTCCAGAAAATAGTAGTACATATGCCCGGATAGTCTTTCTAGCATTTGATCTATGAAGGGCAGAGGGAAGTGATCTTTCCTGATGGCATCATTCAACTTTCTATAGTCTATATAGACTCTCCAGCCTGTAACTGTTCTTGTTGGAATTAACTCATTCCTTTCATTGGGTACCACCGTCATTCCTCTTTTCTTTGGAACTACCTGTACAGGACTTACCCAAGTGCTGTCAGAAATAGGATAGATTATTCCTGCATCTAGGAGTTTAATTACCTCGGATTTAACCACTTCTTTCATGTTGGGGTTTAACCATCTCTGGGGTTGCACACATGGTTTGTATTCTTCTTCTATTAGAATTTTGTGTGTGCAGAATGATGGGTTTATTCCCTTGATGTCAGCGATTTTCCAGGCTATGGCTTTTTTATGTTCTCTTAGTACCTTTACCAACTCCTCTTTTTCCTTGGGTTCTAGTTCTGAAGAGATAATTACCGGTAGCGTAGAATTGTCCCCGAGGAATGCGTATTCTAAGTGTTTTGGAAACTGTTTTAATTCCAATTTGGGTGGCTCATCGATGGAGGATTTCTGCTCTATTTCGTCATTGTTTTCAATGTTTTCTTCTTTTTTTGTCTGAATAACGATGTATTCAGATTCAACTCATCGCCTTGATCTTCTTCCCCCTCTTCTTGGGTCAGGCACAGTTCCATCGTGTCGGCATTTATGATTTCCTGTAATGAATTTTGAATAATATGATCAGTAGTATCAACAAAATAACAGGAATCATCTTGCTCTTTAGAATATCGCATGGCATCATAAATTTGAAAAATAATTTCTTCATCGCCTATCCTTAATGCAAGTTTACCATCACCTACATCATTAACGGCTCTAGCAGTAGCTAAAAAAGGGCGCCCCAAAATTAAGAGAACATTAATGTCTTCATCCATGTCTAACACAACAAAATCGACAGGCAAAATGAATTTATCAATTTTCACCAAGATATCTTCAATAACTCCTCTAGGATATTTAATGGATCTATCTGCTAACTGAATACTCATCCTAACGGGTTTTGGTTCCCCTAGATCTAGTTGTTTAAACATTTTATAAGGCATTAAATTAATACTGCCGCCTAGATCAGCTGGTGCTTTTTTAATATTTAAGCTACCAATTAAACAATGGATAGTAAAACTTCCTGGGTATTTTAATTTGGTTGGTAACTTGTTTTGGAGGACAGCTGAGCACTCCTTATTAAGTTCCTCCGTCGACACTTCTTCAAGCTTCCTTTTATTCGTTAGGAGTTCTTTTAAGAATTTTGCGTACTTCGGCATCTGTGAAATGGCTTCAACAAAAGGTAAGTTAATATGTATTTGTTTAAAAAGTTGAAGAAATTTACCGTATTGGGCATCTAATCGTTCCTTTTATAACTTTGCTGGATACGGGATTGTTGGTTTACTTTCTTTACGTACTGGGTTTACATCCTCAACTCCCCCATCTCTTGTTTTTTTATTTTCATGTGAGAGTTGTTTCTTTGGTTCAATTAATTCCTTCCCACTTCTTAATGTAACTGCTTTGACCTGTTCTATCCCTTTAGAATAAATTTCCTCCCATATTTCACAAATCATCTCAGTAAGTAGTCCAATCCACTTAGTGACCTCCCCGAATGACTCAGTAAGTTTTTCAATTGACGCTCGTTGATCTTTAAGTGTTCTCTCTATTTCTTGCAAACATTTTTCTGTGTCTGTCGAGAATTTTGTCAGCATCTCTTCGATGGTTGGTTTTTTCTCTTAGGGATAGTGCTGATTTTGGAAGTTTTGAGGAAGTTGTTGCCTTTGATTTCCTTGATTTCCTCGACCTCCTTGACCTCCCCACGAAAAATTTGGGTGGTTCCTCCAACCTGCATTGTAAGTATTACTATATGGATTATTATTAGATCTGAAATTGTTACCTATATAGTTCATCTGTTCACTCTCTGCTTCTGGTTGGTAGGGTGGGTACTCAGAATTCGCCACAATTCCACTTACATCACACTGCTTCACTAGATGTACCTACGAAGAACACAAACTGTCAAGCTTTTTATTCATTACCTCCATTTGTGTTGATAGCATGGTTACTGTGTCTATGTTGAAGGCTCCTGCTGATTTTGTTGGTTTCGTCCTTGAAGCTTGCCACTGATAATTATTCAGTGACATCTCTTCAATGAACTCGTACGCTACTTCAGGAGTTTTGTTGTTTAAGGTTTCGCCTGTGGCTGAGTCGATTAGTTGCCTCGTTGAGGGGTTTACACCGTTATAGAATGTTTGCACTTGAAGCCACAAAGGTAAGCCATGGTGTGGACATCTCCTCAAGAGATCCTTGTATACATCCATCTGTACAAAAGAAGAGATATCATTTCGTAATTTGGCTGTTTTGGCCGGTGGGAAATATTTCATTGAAAACTTTTCGGTCATTTGATCCCATGTAGTGATTGACCCTCGTTGTAACGAGTTTAACCACTGTTTATCTTTATTTCTTAATGAAAAAGGGAATAACCGAAGACGTATGGCATCATCAGAAATGGCATTTATTTTGAAGGTATCACAAAACTCTAAAAAATTAGCTATATGAGTGTTTGGATGTTCATCCTGCAAACCATCAAATTGGACAAACTGTTGAATCATTTGTATTGTGTTAAGCTTTAATTCAAAATTATTAGTAGCTATAGTAGGCCTAACAATACTCGATTCTGCTCCTGTTAAATGCGGTTTAGCATAATCAAACATTGTACGTGGAGCGTTGCGTTCCCCCACATCGTGTGGTGGTGGATTAGTCTCGTCCATCCCTTCAGTAGGATTGGATCTGTCTTCTTCCTCTCTTTCTGTATAGTTTAGGGCTCACCTGATTTCTCGGTGATTCCTTCGAGCGGTAGCTTCAATATCACTGTCGTATACTAAAGCCCCTCTCGAGTTCCTTCTAGTCATAAACTGTAACACCCCAAACCCGGCCTAGACGTTACGATCGGATCTGGCATGTCACATAAAAGGGTTGTTTAAAACTGCGTGTTTGTTAAAAAATTTTTAGTTTAATTATTTATTCGCTTGTTATCCTTTTGTTAACATTTTTGGAGAGCAAGACAATGGCTTTAGTGCAAGTTGGACTTATTAGGTGAGTGATTTTGGAAGGTTAGAGGGCTTCTACGAAGTCCCGGGATTAAACTTTGGCTTTAGGGAAATTTTGGTTTTAGATAAAAAACCCTGGGAGTTAGTAGGTAGGCTTTAAGAATAAAATATGGAGAAAAATGACACAAGTAGAGTGTGTTGTGTAATGGAAAAGTGACGCCACATAAGAGGCAAGGGGGTGACGCCACAGGGAAGGAAGAAGGTCCAAGGTTCAAGTCTTGGCTCTTACATTTTGGTATTCTTTTTACATAGACCTTAGAATTTGACTATAGATTTATATTTAGCAGCGCATGGATTAAGACACAAGAGGAGCTTATGACTTAGTGGCTAGCGGCGTGGATTATGTTGCAAGGGAGCCTGGGTTCGAATCTCATGAAAAGTAATGGTGTATTTATTTTGCAGTCTGGATGGGAAGAGTTTGAGTTGGATTTAAACTCTACTAACGAAGGGATCCCACATCGGAAAGATACAAAGAAGGAAGGTGAGAAGCTAGCTATATATAGAGCATTATATGGGGAGAGTGAATACACCTTGGAGGGCGTTTGGGCACAGGAGTGGTCGGAGCGCGGATTAGCACCAGATTCCTATCAGGTGTGTACTTCTCTACTCTAGTTATAGAGCGGCAAATGCCAAAGTGCCGGCCACGGCAATAGTAGCCACACGAGCGTGCGAGCGCATGTGAGGGGCTTCGACGCGATAGTTGAGGCCATCAATAGTATTCTTGTGGGTTGAGGCTGCTTGGGCCACAGTGGGCCGAAGTAGGCCCAATGGGCTCGTAGGCCCAATTAAATAAAATGTGTGATGGTGTAGTATATAGTGAACTAGACTAGGTGAATCTCATATACGTGGCTAGATTTGTGTTAGGTGGGCCATACGAGCGTGTAGGTCCAAATGGGCTGAAATCGGGTTTTAGGCCCAATAGTCTGGTACGACCGGAAATGGTAGTTGAGTCGCTCGAGGCAACATTAGGCCTTTGGAAAGGCCATTGCAGGTGCGAAATTACTGAAATACCCTTGGAGGGTAAAATTACTGAAATACCGTCGATGGGTAAAATGACCGATATGTCCTTGAAGGGAAAAATGATGAAAATGCCCTTACATGTTGTATGGTTATTTTTGTAAGCGATTTATAATTGTTATCATATGTTTAATTTTGAATTGTTGCATTCATTTGATATTATGTTGCATGGGGATGGGATTATTTGAAAGGGGAAGTGCAAATAGGATCGCATGGTCGCTTGACGACTGTGGATCCAACGAAGGCTTTTTAGCCACCGAGCAGCTATGCTGCACCGTTAAGGTAATGTCGCAACTGGTGTTACATAAGGAGTGTTCGAAGGGATGGATCGATTAAATCCCCACAGGAGTGCACGGTTGGACAGGAGACGGAGTGTTCGGCTGGTATGGGCATTAATGCATTGCATATGTGGATTACATTACTGGGATGGGCTTAGGCCCAGATTTATTTATATGATATGTGCCATTTGATATGGTTTAAGGCCCAACCGAGGCTATTTTGGGCTAAGGTCCAATTGCCACCATTACTTTATTGGGCTTGGATTGTTTTGATACATGTTCTTACTGACGAGGGTGTACACACTGAGTTTTCGTAAACTTACCCCCTCTTTTTAAATGTTTCAGGTAATTCATAGATTACGGTTTTGGAGCCGAGGCGGACTTCGAGGTGGCCATGCATTGTTTTTCTCGTAAACTTTTGGTTCTTATTTAATAGTACTTTTTAATCTTGGGATTTTATTATGTAACAAGGCCACTATAACTTTAAATTTGGTATTTTATTTGGTTTAGCTTTTAATATGATTACTGCCTATTATTATTAAATGTTCAATACGGGATTTTCCTAAACCCTTAATAACCGTTTTCCAAAAATTTTAACAGAGGATAACAAGCGAATAAATTAAACTCGAAATTTTTAACAAACGCGCAGTTTTAAACAACCCTTTTATGTGACATTCCAGATCTGATCGTAACGTCTAGGCCGGGTTTGGGGTGTTACATAAACTAGAGGTACCTAGAATGAAAAGAAAGAAAAAATTAGAAAAATTAAAAATAAAATAAATTGCTAAAAAGAAAAATAATGGCTAAAGTAACATAAATAGAGTTTTCTTAATACTTTAGTTCCCCGGCAACGGCGCCAAAAACTCGATCGCTGAAATCAGAGCTTTAAAATTTATAAAAAAATATGATCGAACCTGGAAACTAACTCTGACAACGATTAAAGGCAAGTGTACCTATCGAACAGTAGTATAGCTTAGGCAAGACCGGATTGTCGAACCCAAAGGAACAAAAGGTACTAATACTAACTTTATTTTTATTATTTAGCCTTAAAATTAAAGTGAAGTTTGTTTTAATCTAAATTAATGATGACTAAGCTAAGGACAAAGATAAAAAGAACGAATTGGGAAATAACTTGAGGAAAAACTTAGTTGATCACGATGATACCCTCAGGAAGAATCCACCTAGACTTCACTTGTTAGCTACCCCTGAATCATATGATTTATTTACTTAGCTTGATCCGTAGGATTTCCTAACCTATGATAAACCCTCTCTCGAGGCGAATAACGTCTAACCCTAGGTTAATTAGTGGAACTCTCGTTCTCTTATAATAACCCCCTAGAATAGCAGTAAATCGATCTATGGATCCCATATTAGGTTTCACCTTAATCCAGCAAAATCTCGTAACCCTATGTCTAGGCATTCGATCAACTACGCTTAATTACGCTAGATCTACTCTTAAGCAGGATCTATTCCTCCTCCACCTAAGCACATCAGATTTGGATTAAGCATACATAATTAAGAACAAACTAAGTATTTATCATAGAATTCAGAAATCAAATAACAAGATTCATCTAGGTTTCATCCCCTTCAGGTATCTGAGAGGTTTAGCTCATAACTAAATAAGACAACATCTCAAGAGAAAAACATAAAACAAAACATAAGAAATCCCTAAAACTCTCTGAAGGAATTGAAGGAGATTTCCGCTGTCTTGAGTATAATTCCGGTTTCTTGGGATTGATCAACTAACTAACTTCAAGCGATTCCTACAATTCTGACCTTTCCGGCTTGGCTCCTTGGCCTAGCTCGCCTCCATCTCAAAGGTGGCACTTAGGGGATATATATAGGCTCCTTGGAATGCGATTCTTTCTCCCTAAGTATCCTTTTTCCCACTAAAATTCCTCATTCTTACGACAGAAGCACGGCTATGTAGCACGCCCGTGTGGATCGACTTCAGGCCGTGTTTGGATTCTTTAATGAGGCATGGCCGTGTAAATCGGGGGAGAGGCCGTGTTCTAGATGCTCAACAAGGCACGGCCATGTGGTCTTTGGGCTAGGCCGTGTTGATTTCATGATATGGCCCATTTACTCTATTTTGGGCCCGTTTTACGTTCTTTTCATCCTCGGGTGCTTTTTCTGGGTATAATACATGAAAAGAAAGGATTAAGAGCACCTTTTTATATAAATCAAGGGATAAACCATCCAAAAGTAAGCTAAATGCGGGGTTAAAATATGCTATAATTACGGTTTATCACAAATTAAACCCGTATCTCTCATCTTTTGTTATAAGCCGAAGATCAAGAAGCATCCCTTTAGTTTGCCGAAAGTCTCCTCTTCAATCAGTTTCTGTCTGTGCAAGGTAATGGAAACTCTTTCGGTTCTTTTTCTATTTTTCTGTCTTTTGTGATCATAGCCAAAATGGCTATTTTGTTCTTGATGTTAGTTCGTGGCTAACCTCTTCTTTTCACCTCTTAACGTGGCATGTTCGCATCGGGTTAGAATCTATAGCCAAGTTTATCTGTGTTCAGTTTATTCTTCGACCAAGGTAAGGAGGTTCTCTTAATTTTGATTTGTCTATTCCCTTTTCTCTTTCATTGCCTAAACCCAATCTCCTGATCAAAGATTCTCTTCATGGATGCGAGTGCTAGCCAATCTAGGGAAGGGAGTGGACTCGTAGTCTCTACTCCTAAGTTCAAACGACGTGCTGTGTCGGCAGTTCGAGACTTTCTACCGGGTTGTTGTAGAGGCCTTATTACATAACAAAAACCAAAACAAAAATAAGTCCAAATAAAAGAAACGAATTTACGAGTAAACATATGTATGGCCTCCACAAGTCCACCTCAGCTCCCAAATCCGCGATCTAATGATTACCTGTAAAATTTAACTAAGGGGTGAGTCATCGAGACTCAGTGTGTAAATCCCCATCCAACGGGTCTTAAACTCTTACACAATTTCATATGAAAATATGCATGTCATGCAACCCAAAACCTAACCATCCGAAACTCTCGATTCTACCCCGTGTGGTACCAAACCACTGGTGACCCAAAGTCACAAATAACATATGTAGTACCAAACCACTTGTGGTGCCAAACCACTGGTGACCCAAAGTCACAAATAATCAAATGTGGGGCCAACCTACTTTGTGGTACCAAACCACTGGTGACGATCCCTTTTTATATAATGTGAGGCCAACCCATTGTGGTTCTAACCACTAGGACGAGTCACAAAGATAAATGTATGTGGTACCAAACCACTGGTGGTGCCAAACCACTGGTGACCCAAAGTTACAAATAACATATATGGTACCAAACACTGAGACTTAGTCACAAAATAAGGAGAAATGGGGCCAACCCACTGTGTGGTACCAAACCACTGGTGACAGTCTGATATTCATATCTTCCCCCTCCTCTCATCATACCCATGCAATATGACATAATAATTCGTGTATGCAGTATGTCATGTATGCTAGACATATATCAAATATAAGTATAACATGAATTACCATCATAATCAGATAGACATAAAACAACATAGTCACGCTAATCATCCCCTAAGGGTATAACCGTAATCTTACCTACCAAAGGCATTTCCATAATTTACCTTTTAGGGGTATTTTGGTAATTTACCCACTAAGGGTATTTCAGTAATTTTGTACCTGGAATGGCCTTTTCGAAGGCCCAATATCGCTCCGAGCGATTCAACTACCATTTTCGGTCTTTACCGAACTGTTGGGCCTAAAACTCGATTTTGGCCCATTCGGGCCCACACGCTCGTGTGGCCCACCTAACACAAATCTAGCTACGTATATAAGTTCCACCTAGTCTAGTTCACTATATACTACATCATCATACAATTTATTCTATTGGGTCCGTGCCCATTGGGCCCACTTCCACCCATCGCGGCCCAAACAGCCCCAACCCATAAGAATACTACTGATGGCCTCAACTATCGCGTCGAAGCCCCACACGTGCGCTCGCACGCTCGTGTGGCTACTATTGACGTGATCGGCACTTCGGCATTGGCCGCTCTACAGCTAGAGTAGAAAGAGTTACACACCTGATAGGAGTCTGGTGTTAAACTGCGCTGCGACCACTCTTGTGCCCAAACGACCACCAAGGTATGTTAACTCTCCTCCTGGAATGCTCTTTATATAGCTAGCTCTTCACCTTCCTTCTTTGTATCTTTCCGATGTGGGATCCCTTCGTCAGTAAAGTTTAAATTCAATTGAAACTCTTGCCGTCCAATTCGCAAAATATATACTCCATTGCTTGTCATGAGATTCGAACCCAGGCTCCCTTGCAACATAATCCACACCGTTAACCACTTGGCCACAAGCTCCTCTTATGTCTTAAACCATGCGCAACTAAATATAAATCTATAGCCAAATTCTAAGGTACAAGTAAAAAGAAAACAAAAATGCAAAAGCCAAGACTTGAACCTTGGACCTCCTTCCTTCCTTGTGGCGTCACCCCCTTGTCTCTTATGTGGCGTCACTTTGCCACTACACCACACACTCCACTTGTGTCATTTTCCTCCACATTTTATTCTTAAGGCCTACCTGCCAACTTCCAAGGTTTTTTTCACCTAAAACCAAAATTTCCCCATAGCCAAAGTTCGACCCCGGGACTTCATAAAAGCCCTATGACCTTCCAAAATCACTTACCTAATAAGTCTAACTTGCATTAATGCCGTTCTCAAAAATTTTAAACGTTAGTATGCCTAAGGCCCATTGGGCCCAATCCTACTAGGCCCAATTTCGAGATGTTACACCATCTTTTGTTTGATTATTAATTAATATGTGAATTGTTTAAAAGCCAAAACATCGGTAATGGCTTTTGAGTTACCTTTGGGGGGTAAAATCGGATATACCAGGTTAGTTACGTTTGGTGGTGTCCTATAAATACTTTAACACGAATATATATATGCTTCGATGATCCGATTTATGTTGACATATGTTGCATTCATTATAGTTTGATTATATGTTGCATAGGGGTTGGGATATGACATTGATTAAAAGGGGAACTGTATTTCAGTGGCTTGGTACCATATATATATATATCAGTGACTCTATCATATTAGTTCAATGGTTTGGTACTACATTCAGTGGCTTGGTGCCATAATTGTTTTGGCTGGTACGGGTGGTGTGTAGTGGATCGAATACTAGGTTGGGTTGAGTTGCATTGCATACACTATTTGATATGCCATGTTGTTTTTCGTGCGGGCTTCGGCCAAATTTGTTACTGTGAGGGCCAAGGCCCAATGTGTGCTTCTGTGGGCTTAGGCCCAGATTACGTTCATAAGGGGAGTTACACACTGAGTCCTCGTGACTCACCCCTTTGCTTAATTTTGCAGGTAACCCCTAGTTTGAGGATTTGGAGCCGAGGTAGGCTCTATGGTGGCCATGCATTACTTCTTTCGTAAACTCCATTCTCTTTATTTGAACTTATTTTAAGTTGGGATTTTGTTATGTAATAAGGCCTCCGGGATTTTATTTTGGGTTTTGATTTAATGCGGTTATTATTATATTATGAAATGTTAAACACGGAGTTTTTCCTAAGAATATAAATAACCATTTTTCCAAAATATTAACAAGTGTATAACATGCAGATTAATAATTAAATTTGGAAATTTTCTTAGAACTACTAACATTGTTTTCAAAATGTCACATTTCGGAATACCACTAGTTTTAGTTTTTCATATTACAAACCTGTTTTCGACTGATAATAATATTGCTTAAAGTTTGTAAGAAAACTTCAAGACGGAACCTGATTTTCAAAATAAAGTCATAACGCGAAAAGTTTTTTTTCAAAATTGCCAAGTCTCTTTAACCAATCTTTCCATGTGACATACCAGATCCGGTTGTAACGTATAGGCCGAGTTTGGGGTGTTACACACACGGCCTGGGCCTCCTCACACGGGTTGATCATATGCCCGTGTCCATGTCATACCCTGCATTGTTTTCACGCGTAAAAAGCCAAGTTTTAGGGTTTCTGAGCCTTCTAAAGTCTATAAATACACATCGAAGGAAGACCTAAGGAGGACGCAGAGGAGATCGAAGAAATTACCTGCAAGAAGCCGTCGGAATCATCTAGAAGACAGATTCACTCCAAGATTGAAGATCTCCATCAGGTTCTTTAGAAGTTTTTGAGTTCTTTATGTCTTGTTGTTTTCTTAATTCTATGATGTTTTCCTTTTACGTTATGAACTAAACTCCCTAAATACCTAAGGAGGATGAAACCTAGATGAATCTTATTATTCAATAAATCTGAATTACGTGATAAATACTTGATCTTGTTCTTAATTATGTTTTCTTAATCCTTGTTTTGATGTTTTCACGAATATTAATTCAAGTGTAATGTGCTTATTCAGTGGAGCAAAAGTCCCTGTTTAAGAGAAGATCCAACATAATTAAGTGTAGTTGATTGCAATCCTAGAAATAGGACGACATGAATCTACCGGATTGGAGTCAAATCTAATAAGGGAATCCATAGATCGAGTTAATGCGACGATAGAGGTTTTAATTAAAAATAGATTTCAATTAATCAACCTTGAGTCAGTTGTTCTTAGTCTTGAAAGAGATATTAACATAATATAGGGATTTCTACAGATCAAGTCAAGTGAATAAATCATTTAATTTAGAGTCAAAATAATAAGTAAAGTCTAGGTGGATTCTTCCTTGGGTATTGTCTTTATTCATTCGATTATTCTCTTCACTCTCTGTCGCGTTCATAGTCATTTAGTTAGTCAATTAGTTAGTTAATTTTAGATTAAAAGTAAAACCCCTTAATTATTCTGCTAGATAATAAAAAGATAGTTACTATTAGTAATTTTAGTCCTTGAGGATACGATATTCCGAACTCACCACAACTATACTACTGTTCGATAGGTGTGCTTGCCTTTGTCGAAATATTAGTTAGTTTCGAGCCCATCAATTATTTGGCGCTGGGGATTAAGATATTAGGAACACTAAATTTTTATTACTTTAGCCATTTTTATTTTATTGCAATTTATTTTTCTCTTATTGTTTTTTTTCTAATTTTTCTCTTTCTTTGCTTCTGGCAGGTATCTCTAGTTTATGACTAGAAGGAACCCGTCAGGACCCTTGCTTTTTGGCAGTGAGATAGAAAGTACCGTTTGTAGAAATCGTAGGGAGATAAGGCGAAGCTTACAATACATAGAGGAAGAGCAAGAGGACGATACTAATACTACCCAGGAGATGGCTGATAATAATCCGCTTCCTCCGGTGGTTGCCAAAAATCCTGCGCCTCGTACAATGTACGACTATGCTAAGCCTAATTTAACTGGGGCTGAATTGAGTATTGTTAGGCCTACTATTGCTGCAAATAATTTTGAACTGAAACCTAACACTATTCAAATGATTCAACAGTTTGTTCAGTTTGATGGTTTGCAGGACGAAGACCCAAATACTCATTTAGCAAATTTTCTAGAATTCTGTGATACTTTCAAAATAAATGGCGTTTCTGACGATGCCATTCGCGTTGGTTGTTTCCCTTCTCGTTGAGGAACAAAGTTAAACAGTGGTTGAACTCATTACCATGAGGATCAATCAGTACATGGGAGCAAATAACTAAAAACTTTTTACTTAAATATTTTCCGCCAACTAAAACGGCTAAGTTGAGGAATGATATTTCTTCTTTTGTGCAGATGGATTTAGAAAGACTTTACGATGCATGAGAGAGATACAAGGATCTACTGAGAAGATGTTCTTACCATGGGTTACCATTATGGCTACAGGTTCAAACCTTTTACAATGGTGTGAACCCCTCAACTAGGCAATTGGTTGATTCAGCCGCCGACGGTACACTAAACAACAAAACACTTGAGGTTGTTTACGAATTCATTGAAGAGATGTCACTGAATAACTATCAATGGAAAGTTATGAGGATGAAGCCAAAAAAGGCAGCCGGTGTTTTCAACCTCGACGCAGTGACCATGCTATCAAACCAGGCAGAGCTTTTAAATAAAAAGATTGATGGTTTGTGTGGTTCTTCGCAGGTACATCCAGTGATGCAGTTCTATACGAATGGAGGAGGAATAGGCAATACAGAATATCCATCCTACAACCCTTGCATAGAAAGTGAACAGATGAACTATATGAGTAATAATTCTAGACCTCCATATAATCCTTACAATAATACATATAATCTAGGATAGAAGAACCACCCAAATTTCTTATGGGGTGATCAAGGGAATCAAAGACCGCAAACCCCTCCAGGTTTCCAACCACTCTACCAGCAAGAGAAAAAGCTGAACCTTGAAGATATGCTAGCAAAGTTTATTTCGGTGTCAAAGACTCATTTTCAGAATACAGAAACAACATTAAAAAAATCAGGAAGCATCGATTCAAGGGCTTGAGAATCAAATTGGACAGCTGGCTAAGTTAGTTTTCAAAAGGCAACCAAGTAGTTTATCAAGTAACACCGAACCTAACCCAAAAGATCATGTGAAGGTAGTTACACTAAGGAATGGGAAGGTGTTGGTTGAAGCTAAAAAGAAGATGCCACAGAAAACTGATAAGGCAAAAGGTGAAGAAGTAAACAAGAATGTAACACTGATACTTAAAGAGTATAAACCACCGATCACATATCTAAAAAAGTTGAAGAAAGACCGCATGGACGCATAATTCGGTAAATTTCTTGAACTTTTTAAACAATTACATATTAACTTACCTTTTGTTGAAGCTATTTGGCAGATGTTGACATACGCAAAATTCTTAAAAGAGCTTTTAACAAATAAAAGAAAGTTTAAAGAGGTATCAACCGTGGAGCTTAACGAGGAATGTTTAACTATTCTCCAAAATAAGCTACCAACTAAATTGAAATATCCAAGAAGTTTCACAATTCCCTGTTTAATTGGTAGTTTAAATATTGAGAAAGCATTACCTGATTTAGGTGCCAGTATTAATTTAATGCCTTATAAAATGTTCAAGCAACTTGGTCTTGGAGAACCAAAACCCACTAGGATGAGTATCCAATTAGCTGATAGATTTGTTAAATATCCTAGGGGAATTATTGAAGATGTTTTGGTAAAAGTTGATAAATTCATATTCCCTGTTGATTTTGTTGTGCTTGACATGGATGAGGACGTTGAGTTGCCTTTAATTTTAGGACGCCCATTTTTAGCTATTGCTAGGGCTGTTATTGATGCAGGTGATGGTAAACTTGTACTCAAGGTAGTGACGAGGAAATTATTTTTAAAATTTATGATGCTATGAGATACTCTAGAGAGTAAGATGATTCCTGTAACAGTCTGATTTATACCCTAGTCGGAACAGTGGTTTTGGGACCACAAATCTGATATAATATTTTAATATTATTTTCTGTGACGTTGATATGTGACTAAGCATGTGGTAAATTTTCGTGAGATAATTTGTCTGTCTGTGTGTTTAATTTGAGCAAAGGATTGAATTGCATTGATTTGTAAATTAGCACGCTACATGAAAAGGTGCTTATTTGCCATGTCTTTCAAAGTATGGAGGATTTATATGGCAAATTTGCCTATTACCAAAGTTAATGGACGGCAATATGTATATATAATATATATTATGCTTTTATATGTTTATTTTATAACTTAAGTTAATATAATATATTATAAGATATTATAATAAAAACAAAGTTAAAAAAAAGGTGGCCATTTATATGTTCTTCCACCGAAAAAGAAGAAAAGAAAAATAGGTTAAAACCTTTGAATGTTTGGCCCTTGCTCAAGTTAATTAAGGTGAGAGTTTTGTTCAGTTTTTGATAATTTCTACATTTTTCCAATCGTTGCTTTGTCTACTACAAAGCCATGTCTCAATTTTGTGTATTGATGATGTTTGTGAGATATGCCATTAATGATATGTTGAGCTTTGTGATAATTTATGGTGTTAAATGAAAGATTTGAGCTAGATGAACACATTTTGTTCTTGAATTTTTTATGAATTTAGCTAATTAGGGCTAAAATGTGAAAATAGCATTTTGAAGGACTAAATTGTGAATTTGATGAAATGATTGGACTTGTATGATATATATTTGCATTCGGCTAAGCTTGGATGTGTAATGGTTTTGTGAATTTGATGTTTTGAGAAAAATAGACTAAATTGATAAATTGTGCAAATATGAGGGTTAATTTGGAAATAGCTCAAAATTTGTGCTCTTGAATTGAATTGAATGAGTTAGCAAATAAAAGGGTTAATTCCGAATATGTATAGATCAAGAACCGAAGAAATCGGACTTAGATCGTGGGAAAGCTAAAGTAATCGAGTAGTCATTTCCATTTCTGTTAAATCGAATCCGAGGTAAGTTGATATATAAATAAATGTATTTGTATTGAACATATGTTTATATGACTATGGATAATGATGAATGCATATGAGATGTTGTGTATATATGAATTATAAGATAAGATAGTCATAGTGTTAACATCTGAGAAATTCAGTTTGAACATAAAAATATATAGGGTTAACTATGTTATGAGATAGGTGATCGATATCTGATTACGTGTAAGACCCTGTCTGGGACAGTGGCATCAATATCTGATTACGTGTAAGACCCTATCTGGTACAGTGGCATCGATATCTGATTACGTGTAAGACCCTGTCTGGGACAGTGGCATCGATATCTGATTACGTGTAAGACCCTGTCTGGGACAGTGGCATCGATACCTGATTACGTGTAAGACCGTGTCTGGGATAGTGGCATCGATATCTGATTACGTGTAAGGCCCTATCTGAGATAGTGGCATTGATATCTGATTATGTGTAAGATCCTGTCTGGAAGAGAGGCATCGATATCTGATTATATACAAGACCACGTCTGGGATGTTGGTATCGATATGAGTTTTACGTGTAAGACCATGTCTGGGACATTGGCATCGTATTAATTCGAGTAAGACCTTGTTTGGGACAGTGGCATCGACATCTGATTACATGTAAGACCACGTCTAGGATGCTGGCATTGTACGACTACTCTGAGTATTCTGTATAACCTATTAGATTTTGAACGGTTCAACGGGTAAGTCTGTGATATGAATGGCTATGTTGATAATGAGTCCGTTTCAGGTACGTTGATTTATACACTAATTGTGTATATAAGTTAAGTATCTATGTGATCTTACTATGACGATTATGTATATTGGGATAACAATATGATAATTGATATATGATAGAGCTATGTATATATAAGACTTTTGAATTGATGAATCTGGCTAATATGGCCAAGTACATGGACCAAAGCATATGTGAGATATTTTGCAAGTAATTAAGATGTGCCAATGTACCTATGTGCATATATGCCTTCCATGCTAAGTTTGTTTGTATTATGACTTATTAAGCTTTTGGAAAGCTTACTCTGTGTGTTTTCTCTATTTTATAGGTCGTCAAAGCTACTGAAGGCTCAGGACCGTCAAGGATTGTCATCACACTTATCAACTTGAGTTTGGTACATTTTGGATTTGTAAATAGCTAGATATGGCATGTATAGGCTAGTATTTTGGTATAAGTTGTTATATGAATTTAGCCTGGGATTTGGCTAGAGATAAGTTGAGATTATGCATTATGATCATGATATGTGAAGTATGTTTTGGTATGGTTAGTTGATTCATGAAATGGTCAAGTTTTTGAGTTAAGAAAATGAATGCATTATGCTTTTGTATATGTTTTGGTCTTGGAAATTGGCATAATGGAAATGGATATTGAATGTGTGATTTGAATGGTTATTTGGTATGTTTTTGGTGGTGCTATATGTGCATGAGATGTTTTGTTAAATGTTGCTTATAGGTATGACCCAAATAGGTGGATTTTTGGCCTTGAAAATGGCCTATAATGTCACACAGTTGTGGCACACGGGCGTGCCTAGTGACCGTGGGGCTAAGTCCGTAGCTAGCATCAGAGTACATGGCCTTGGCACACGGTCGTGCCAGCTGCCTAGCAGCTGTGTCAATTTTGGCAGGATCGACCACGGCCTGGGTACACGGTCGTTCTTAGTGGCCGTGGGAACTAAGTCAGTTTCGACCACGGGGAGGACACACGGGTGTGTCTGGCAACCGTGGAGGGCACACGTTTTCTTCCACAGGCGTGTATCCCCTGTATTTTAGAAATGTTTTTAATTTTCCATGAAATTTTGTATGTGTTTCGGTTTAGTCCTGACCCGATTTATAAGCATGCTTATGGTCTCGAGGACTCATTTAAGGGACATTATGCTTGAGAATGATGAATGAATGTATAAATTTTTGTATATGCTCTCTAATCTGTTAGGTAACGCTCGTAACCCTAATCTGGCGACGGACTCGGGATAGGGGTGTTACAATTCCTATTATTTTATCGACGCTATTGATCATTCTATTCAACATTCTTTTCAGGAAATCATACATAAAGACAAGTTGGAACTGTGTCTTGCCAAAGGTGAGGAGGCATATGACGATACCAATGAGATGGGGGAGATAAAAATTGAGTTAAATTCTAATACTTCTTCCCCAAGACAAAAGAAGTATGAGGGCATTGAAATAAACAACGAACTAAAACAAAAACCCTCTATTGAAGAGCCTCCCAAATTGGAATTGAAACAGTTACCAAATCACTTAGAGTAGGCATTCCTCAGAGATAATTCTACATTACCGGTAATGATTTCTTCAGAATTGGAACCCAATGAGAAAAACGTGTTACTACATGTACTAAAGGAGCATAAAAAAGCCATAGCTTGGAAGATTTCTGACATTAAAGGGATAAGCCTATCGTTTTGCACCCACAAAATTTTAATGGAAGATGAATATAAACCATGTGTGCAACCGCAAAGACGATTAAGTCCTAACATGAAGGAAGCTGTTAAAGTGGAGGTAATTAAACTTCTAGATGTTGGAGTTATTTATCCTATTTCCGAAAGTACTTGGGTAAGTCCTGTGTAGGTTGTTCCAAAGAAGGGAGGCATGACTGTTGTAGCCAATGAGAAGAATGAATTGATTCCAACAAGAACAGTCACAGGTTGGAGAGTTTGCATTGATTATAGGAAGTTGAACGATGCCACGAGAAAAGATCACTTTCCCTTACTCTTCATTGATCAGATGTTAGAAGTATTATCTGGCCATATGTACTATTGCTTCCTAGATGGACTCTCTGGCTACTTTCAAATCCCAATAGCTCCTGAGGATCAAGAAAAGACAACATTTACTTGTCCATATGGTACGTTTGCTTATCGTAGAATGCCTTTTGGATTATGTAATGCTCCTGCTACTTTTTAGCGCTGCATGCTAGCCATCTTTGATGAACTCGTGGAAGATATTATGGAGGTGTTTATGGATGAATTTTCGGTATTCGGTAATTCTTTCCACCTTTGCCTTAAAATTTTAAATCAAGTTCTAATGAGATGTGAGGAAACGAACCTTGTGCTTAATTAGGAAAAGTGTCACTTTATGGTTTGAGAAATGATTGTGTTAGGTCACAAAATTTCTAGTAAAGGGATTGAGGTTGATAAAGTAAAAATTGAAACCATAGAAAAATTACCTCCTCCTAGTTCAGTTAAGGCTATTAGAAGCTTTTTAGGATATGCTGAATTTTATAGAAGATTTATTAAGGACTTTTCTAAAATAGCTAAGCCTTTAACTAAATTCCTAGAAAAAGATGTGCCTTTCAGTTTTAATCAGGAATGTTTAGATGCATTTAATACCCTCAAAAATAAATTAATAAATGCTCCAATTATAATTGCACCTGATTGGAATTTGCCCTTTGAACTAATATGTGATGCGAGTGATTTTGCAGTAGGTGCGATTTTGGGACAGAGAAGAGACAAGCATTTTCAGTCGATTTATTACGCTAGCAAGACATTGATGGATGCATAAGAAAATTATACCACCATAGAAAAAGAGTTGCTAGCTGTGGTTTTTTCATTTGATAAATTTAGACAGTATTTGATTTTATCTAAAGTTGTCATTTACACTGACCATTCAGCTCTTCGTTATCTTTTAACTAAATATGATGCAAAACCTTGACTCATAAGGTGGATTTTACTCTTACAAGAATTTGATTTGGAAATTCAGGATAAGAAAGGAGCTGAAAATCTAGCGGCAGACCATCTTTCTAGACTTGAAAATCCACATATCAAAGACCTCAATGAGAGTGAGATAAATGGCTCATTCCCTAAAGAACAACTCTTGTCTATATCCGACTCCGAGGTACCTTGGTTTGCAGATACTGTGAATTACTTAGCTGCTACCATCCTACCAAAAGGGTTGACACATCATCCAAAGAAGCGATTCTTTGCTGATGTGAAAAACTATTTTTGGGAGGATCCTTTTCTTTTTCGTATATGTGCAGATCAAATAATTCAGAGATGTGTTACAAAGGTAGAAGCAAGCAAAATCCTAGAACATTGCTATTCAGGACCAACAGGAGGACATTACAGTGGGACTAGGACAGCACATAAAACGCTTGAATTAGGTCTTTATTGGCCCACCCTGTTCAAGGACGCTAACAGGTATGTTACTTCGTGTGATAGATGTCAGAGAACAGGTAATATCTCTTAACACGATGAAATGCCTCAAATGTATATGCTATAATGAGAAATATTTGATGCATGGGGTATTGATTTTATGGGTCCATTCCCTAGCTCATTTGGGAATAAAAACATCTTAGCAGCGGTTGATTATATGTCAAAATGGGTGGAAGCTCAAGCTTTACCTACTAATGATGCTAGAGTGGTAGTGAGATTTTTTAAGAAACTCTTCTCTCGATTTGGAACACCTAGAGCAATTATTAGTGATAGGGGTACTCATTTTTGTAATACTCAATTTGATAAAATCTTAAAGAAATATGGAGTGCACCACAGAAAAGCTACCCCTTATCACCCTCAAACCAGTGGACAAGTTGAAGTAGCCAATCGAGAGCTTAAGCATATTCTAAAGAAAACTGTAGAATTAAACAGGAAAGATTGGGCACTAAAAGTAGACGACGCTTTATGGGCCTATAGAACCTCTTTTAAAACTCCCATAGGAACATCCCCATACAGACTTGTTTATGAGAAGAGTTGTCATCTACCATTTGAATTAAAGCACAAAGCATTTTGGGCTATAAAATTCTTAAACTATGATCTTAAACTTTCAAGTGAGAAAAGATTGATGCAGTTGAACGAGCTAGATGAGTGGCGAGCGAACGACTACGAGAACTCACGATTATACAAAGAAGCAACAAAGCGACGCCATGATGCTCGTTTGAAGCAACCTAAGCAATTTGAAGTTGGAGATCTTGTTCTACTATAAAATTCGAAGCTCAAATTGTTTCCTGGAAAGCTGAAATCAAGATGGTCAAGTCCATTCATAATCAAAACCATGTTTCCCTATGGCATAATTGAGGTAACTCATCCGACTTATGGCACATTCAAGGTAAACGGTCAACGACTTAAACTATATAATGGTGAGGATTTTAGGGATATTAGAGAGGAGCTTCAGCTCCGTGAACCTTCATAAAAAGAAGAATACAAGGTAAGTCTAGCTTAGGACTTTAAACAAGCGCTTCTCGAGAGGCAACCCAAGTATTAATCCTATTAATTAGTTCATTTTTACTTTTATTCATGTTTTAATTCAGGTTTTTAACCCACATGGCTTGGCGACATGGCTGTGTCCCTCACACGGGGGTGTCCTTGGCCGTGTGGACGTTGGAATTTAAAATCCACAAAAATTGGCAGAGACATGACCCAAATTTAGTCCAGACGGTCTGGACACACGGGCATGTTCTAGGCTATGTAAAAACTGGAGCCTTACGTTTCAAATTTTAACTAAGTCAGGGGCTCCACGGGTACGACACCCGGCCGTGTGTGATATCACACGGGCGTGTCAACATTCCAGATGGGCATGTATTTGGCCATATGAACACTGGAGCTTAATTTTTCACATTTTAAACAAGTCAGAGGGCTCCACGGTCAGGCCACATGGCCGTGTGTGTGATCACACGAGCGTGGGAGAAGCGAAGGGCTTAGCACACGGCCGTGTGTCTGATCACACGGGGGTGTGAGAAGCGAAGGGCTTAGCACACGGGCGTGCGACGCGGCTATGTAAAAATAAAGCATTTGCAAATCACGATGAACATGGGCTAGGGAATCAACCACACAGGCGTGTGACACGGCCGTGTGGCCCAACACAGGCCGTTACATGACCATGTCACATTTAAAACCCTCTCCCCCTTTCTTTTCCTCTTCTTTGTCTTCTTCCCCAAATATACAAACTCTAGCCGCCTCCTTCACCGACCAACCCCTTTCTCCGGCCACACCATCCCTCCCATCGTTGTCGCCCCCATTTCCCCTTCTCTTCACCTCACCCTCGTTGTGTGCCATCCCCACAACCCAGTCCCTACCCCGTCAAACACCCATTCAACGCCACTCCCCTTCTTTCTTTCTTCCTCTGGCCACCCTCTCCACCCGACGCACCGTGAACCCAGTCGACCGCCGCGCCTCCATCCACTACCCACCTAATTACTTACTGATTTCATGATAATTTGATTCTAGTTTGCTCGTTGTTTCATTTACTACAAATTGTTGATTTAGTTCTAGTAAAACTTATTCTTAGAATCTAGCTTTCAGTAATAACCCTGTTATTTTATTTTACTACACTAGTATTTTTCACCACTGTTATTCTTGATAGCTGTGATTTTTTTCGAGTACACTAATTTCGGAGCAATTTCTTAGGACTACTTGGTATTTGTTTGGTGATATCTTATTTGATACATTTGTTCTACTTTTTCAGGTACACCATGACAAATACACGAGGCAAGACCAAGGTCGCCGTTCCCGCTTTGAAAAAGTAGAAGGGTCCTGGTGCGACCTCATCGAGCGCCTCCGTTGAAGTGCGCCACCCCTACCTCCAATTCGCCACAGACCCACCGGAGGACCTATTTTAGCTCCTTCGAGTACGACCCCTTGGTTTGGGCCGCTACATCGATTGGCCCGCGTTGGAGCAAGTCCACCTCGCTGACGAGGTTCGTGCCCTCATTATCACAGCACCATGGGATCACTTCTTTAGTATCGTCGAGCCCACTTATGTGGAGATTACATTTGAGTTTTGCTCGGTTTGAGTTCATGAGCGCTGAGGATTTTCTTTAACTATATTACCACATTCATTACTCACCCTCACATTGTTGGACCGATATCGGTGCCCTGACAACTTATGATCCTAGTCTCTCGAAGGCGACTTCCCTCTCTCCTACCCTAAGGTATATTCACGCACTCCTCACTCATGCTTTGATAGGACGTAGAGAGAGCATCAGCGTCGTGAGCACACACAATGCCTACTATTTATGGAGCATGGCTCACAACCATACCATCAACTTGGAATACTTCCTGGCTCTAGCCTTCCGCCACCAGACCAATCGCCAAAGGAACAGCACTATCTGCTTAGGGCCATACGTGACTCGCCTCGCTCGATACTTCAGCCTCCTCACACCAGAGCAGTCCTCCTCGCTTACACTGGTTGGCCAAATATCCCCTCAAGGCATCTCGAGCATGCTATATATGAGGATGATCAAGCGACGTCGTGGTTTCGATCCCCCCTAGTACCGACCATCTCGACCCGATGATCAGGACGATCCCAAGGACATTACTGAGGATGTTCCTCCCCTTCACGAGGATCCACCACACCCTCCACCACCGAGTCGCTGACCTTCCTCTTTTGCTGCTACTTTGGTCGACATATCCGCGTGATTCACTCGCTTTGAACAGTAGTGTTATCAGTGATTTGACAGTCTCAAGGCCACCTTACAGCAGATATGCCACCATCTACACATTTTTATTTCATTCATTTCTATTTCAAATTCGAAGATAATTCAAATTTTTGAGTCTAAAAAGAGTTTCATTCTAATTATCTAGACTTATTACGTATCATTTCATTTATATAATCATAAAATATATAAATGCATAAAAAGATTTTTACTCTAATTATCTCTATTTCGAACTCCAAACTTAATAGAAAAAAATTTAATCTATATTAAATCTATTAAATCGATCCTGTAACACCCCTAACCCGTATCCGTCACCGGATTAGGGTTACGAGGCATTACTGTAACAATTACCAAGTCAATGCACTCCATCCAAACTAACACTTGATAAATTCATATCATTTCATGCTATCACAAATGAATATATATATTCTATCAGGTCTTAATACAACAACTTGCATTATACAATCACATGGTCATTTAAAAACAATGACTGAATAGGTATATAATATTTAAACATTTATTTCATTTCTATTATCAACCATACATTCAAGCATACACTATTATTAAACGTATAATACATTTGTTTCTTTAATTATGGACATGAATGCTCACTGTAGCAATATCACATATGAAAAATACCATTTATCCACCTATAACACAAACACAAAATAAAATCTAATAGTCACTTACATATTCAATCAAACAAAATTTCAAAGCATTCCATATATATGTAATATTTACAATTACCTAATTAGCACATACCATTTTCGAAATCAACCCATGCACAAATATGTTCTTGTACAACTTTATTATTTACCATTATACACCGAATCCCTGTAGCAAAATTTACTAGCAAATCACCATTATAAATATATATACACATCAAACGGCTACACATATAAACTATGAAACATTATACATAACATGAACATATATTTAAACCGAATATACATTATCAAAACATTATCTTAGCCCAAAATGCCATAAACCACAAAACCAAACTATACCTATCAAATATATATGTACCATGGCCGAATATATGCTAACCAAAAACCCCCACAACCCATGCACAATAATGACATAACATATACACCATTTGACCATTAAAAACCATGTGTCTCAATACCAAACTAACAAAGGAGATAAGCCATATTTGCATGGCTTTTTATATATATACAAGAACAAAATTCATGGCTCATAACATAGTTTAGCCTATACATGCCTTTAGTCCAAAACCGAACTCAAAAAGTACCAAAATAGATTGATAGTGTGGATGACTTCGTTGACGATCCCCTGAGCTCGTAGCTTGGTCAAAATCTATAAAACAGAACGATGGACACACAGAGTAAGCTAATTTAGCTTAGTAAGTCTTAAGCAAAAGTATTAAATCAAATGATCATTCAAACATTTTCAAATCCAAATTTAATATCATACAATTTCAAAGCTTAGCACTTAAATGATCTACTAATACCGAATGCTAGTACCCCTTTCTTTGATAACTTCAAAATATCCTTATCTCACCTTAATTGTGCAAACTCACCGTATACACAAAAATGTAATATGTATCCACATATAACCAAACCAAGTATAATATACATATTAACCACATGTAATCAATCATACACATAAGTAGACATATCCATTTACCCTCACATATAGCATTTACACATATGGCCGAATCTCAAAGGCACAACCAAGATTAAATTCCAATATATATATATATCATATTCATTATTTGTAAGACCAAATGCACATATTAAAATCTTGCAAAAATACTTCGACTATATCACATGTTACTCACTTCGAATAGTAATATAACAACTTACCTTATTCATTACAACTATGAAGCTTATACTTACCTGAACATTTAGCTTAATTGCAGTAATTACATTCCACCTTATTAATGATCCATTAAGCCTGCTAGGCAACAAAGCCTGAAACACACACCGGCACTAAGCCTGCTAGACCCGAGGTTTGAAATTTAATCACCAGCATTTAGCCTGCTAGGCAATAAGCCCGATACATTTCACCGGCACAGGGCCTGCTAGGCTCGAAGCTCGAATATCGATATAATTAAACCATCTCATACACATTACTTATTACCAGTATCACATATTTCACACATAATTCACATCACTGTAACATATCGAACTCAATTAAATATAACTACATTTCATTATTAAATCACTTACCACATTCAGCTTTGGCCAAATTCACCTTTATAATTTCATAATTCAGCATGTAATCAAGGTTATAACCGATATTAACGGTATTAAATTGCTTAAAAACTTACCTCGGATATCGTCGGATGATAAAACCGGCTAGTCAATTAATTTAGCTTTTCCCCGATCCAAGTCCTTTTTCTTTTGTTCTTGATCTAAATATGTTCAAATTAAGACCATTCAAATACATTTCAATTCAATTTAGTCCTAAAACACTTAAATGGACAAATTACCATTTTACCCCTAATGTTTCACACATTTACAATTTAGTCCTATTTGCGCAAAACATAAAATACACAAAATTTGATTTCACAACCTAAGGGCCGAATGTTCATAGAGATTATACAAGTCCAATCATTTCATTTATTTTTCATTTTAACCCCTCAAAAATTTATTTTCTCAATTTAGCCCTATTTAGCTAAATTCGTCAAAATTCAAAAACAAAACATATAAATCTATCACATATATTTTATATTCCATCCTTAAATAACATAAACAACCAACTATCAACAATGGCTCAACTCAAAATTTTCATCAAATTCAAAAATTAAAGCATGGGTCTTGAACATTTCTAAGCAACGATCTCAAAAACCTAGAAATTATCAAAAACCGAACAAGAACTAACCTTTAATTTTGCTTAATAGCAGCCAAATGTGAGAAAGCTTCAAAAACTTTTCTTTCCTATGTATTTTCGGTGGAAACAATGTATGAATGAATCCCACTATTATGTTTCTTTTAGTTTAATATAATTATAACTTATAAAATAAATATAATATAATATTTTAACTAATAAAATAACATAATGAAACATGTTATAAAACCATGTTGCCGTCCACTTTGAATAATAATGGACTAATTGTCCTTTAAGGACTTCACTTTAATAAAGTCATCTCAACTTAGCCAATAATCAATTAAGAGGCCACTTTTACCAATTATGCAATTTAGTCCTTTAGTCAAATTAAATACACAGACAGTCAAATTAATTCACAAAAATTTAACACATGCTAATTCACATATCAACGACACAAAAAATAATATTAAAATATTATTCAGACTCGAACTTGTGGTCCCGAAACCACTATTCCGATTAGGATCAAATTCAAACTATTACAACTCTCTCCCCTTCGGGATTTTCGTCCCCGAAAACCTTACTGTTAAATAGAATCAGATATTGCTGTCTCATTGAATCCTCAGGCTCCCACGTAGCCTCTTCTATACCATGACGATTCCATAATACTTTTGCTAACGAAATTTTCTTGTTTCTCAACTCTTTCACTTCACGAGCTAAGATACGGATCAGTTCTTCCTCGTACGTCATATCAGATCGGATTTCAATCTCAGATGGGGCAATCACATGTGACGGATCTGATCGATATTTACGAGGCATTAAGACATGAAACACATTATGGATCTTTTCAAGCTCAGAGGGCAATCGTAATCTATACGCAACAGGCCCGACTCGTTCAATGACTTCATACAGTCTGATGAATCTCTGACTCAATTTGCATTTTCGTCCAAATCGAAGCACTTTCTTCCACGGTGAAACTTTCAAAAATACCCGGTCTCCGGTTTGAAACTCAATGTCTTTACGTTTCAAATCCGCTATGACTTTTGACGATCGGATGCAGCTTTTAAACTATCACGGATCACTGCCACTTTCTATTCAGTCTCTTTAACCAAGTCAACCCCGTGTATCTTGTTTTCACTGAGCTCAGTCCAATATAAAGGTGTACGACATTTACGACCGTACAAAGCTTCGTAGGGTGCCATTTTGATACTAGATTGAAAGCTATTATTATAAGCAAATTCAATCAAAGGTAAGTATCGTTCCCACGTACCTTCAAACTCGAGGATGCAGCATCTCAACATATCCTCAAGTATCTGAATGATTCGTTCGGATTGACCATCTGTCTACGGATGAAAAGCTGTGCTAAAGTGTAGTTTAGTACTTAAAGCATCTTGCAATTTCTTCTAAAACTGCAACGTGAATCTCGGGTCTCTGTCCGAAATAATGGAAATCGGCACACCATGTAATCTCACAATATGAGATGCATACAGCTCAGCAAGTTTATCAAGCGAATAGTCTGTACGAATTGGAACAAAGTGAGCTGATTTGGTTAGTCTATCCACTATAACCCAAATTGCATCTTTCTTGCTCAGTGTTGTAGGCAGGCCGGATACAAAATCCATAGTAATTTTGTCCCATTTCCATTCAAGTATCATGATCGGTTGAAGCAATCTGGAAGGCACCTGATGTTCAGCCTTTACCTGTTGACAAACTAAACACTTCGAGACAAATTCAGATATGTCCCTTTTCATACCAGACCACCAATAGAACTGTTTCAAATCATTATACATTTTCGTGCTACCCGGATGTACAGACAATTGGCTACTGTGAGCTTCATTCAATATCATCTGAATCAATTCTACATTTCTCAGAACACACAGTCGGTCTTTGAACTTTAAACAATCATTCTCATCTATTCAAAATTCTGACTCAACACTGTTCTCACACTGAACTCGTCTTGCTACTAGATCATTGTCAACTTTCTGGGCGTCACTAATTTGTTGAATAAATAACGGTCTTGCTTTTAATTCATCTACTATTGGACCATCATCAGACGTAGCCATATATGCATTCAATGCACGAAGAGAAAATAATGATTTTTGACTTAGAGCATCCGCAACAACATTGGCTTTCCCCGGATAGTAATCAATCACTAATTCATAATCTTTCAACAGCTCTAACGATCTGCATTGTCTCAGGTTCAGATCTTTCTGAGCCATCAGATACTTCAAACTTTTGTGATCTGAATAGACATGACATTTCTCCCTGAACAGGTAATGACGCCAAATCTTCAACGCGAATACAATAGCTGCTAGCTCTAAATCATGTGTCGGGTAATTTCTTTCACGCGACTTCAATTGTCTCGAAGCATAGGCTACGACTTTGCCTTCCTGCATCAAAATGCAACCCAAACCATTCAAACAAGCATCACTATAAAAAACAAATTCTTTACCCGATTCAGGCTGACCTAACACTAGAGGCTCGGTCAAAAGAGCTTTCAACTGATCGAAACTTTTTGAGATTTTTCTTCCTTCCTCGAGGTGATGAAATTTTGGCCAACACCTAGCCTTGCAGATAGCTCCTATCTTTTCTCCTTTTATCTTCCATATTATCAACTATAATATCTACATTATCCCATTCACATAAATCCTCCTATTTTTGAGCTTTATTGCAGTCCACTCCGCCTAACCCTAATGCCAAACATTAGCTAACTTAAATTAAAAGAATTGGGCTCCTTGAAACTTAAATTTGGGCCCCTTACTCCCTTGTGTTGCGTCACCTCCTTGCTCCCTAAGTGGCGTCGCTGACCACTGGGCCACAAGCCCACTTTGATATTTTAAACACAGATACCACCTTTTAAACCCTATAGCGCCCAAACAAAAATTTAACCAAGGCCTTGATCATATCCTGAGCCCAATTTGGATCCCTAATAGTTAAATTAACATATTAAACATATCCACACACTAAACGCATAGGCCCATTAATTTAGGATTTTATAGTTCTACCCCCTTAAAGAAATTTTGTCCTCGAAATTTCCAACTAACTATTAATCATACTACCCAAGTCTCACCACTACGCTTTCATGCGAACTCTAATTCTAAAGCCAAAACAAACACTTACTATACTATGATAGAGTACGCACCAGTATTCGCATCTAGAGCATCCTCGTCCCCTTGGCGACGTGCTGTATAGACCAAAGCTGGCTGCCTCGCCTCAGCATAACTTGGACCTCCACCTGGTGCTCCACGACCATGTCCTGTGCCATTGCCACCATTGGCTTGACCACGCCCCCTTAGTGGTTGTTGACCACCTCTTCCCGACTGTGCATTCCCTTGACCTGTGAGCCCTTCACTACCCCGTTGCTGCAGACAGTTTCTAACTTGATGGTCCGTAGATCCACACCTAAAGCACTTTTCACTGCCTGCCCAACACTCACCTTCATGGAATTTACCACATCGAGCACACTTCTATGTCTGACCCGCAGCAGCGGGTCTCTCATCTCGTCTCAGCCCGTCTGACCTGGGTCTTTTCTGATTACGCCCGTCTGCCCCTGATGATTCAATATTTCTCTTATTTCCACCCCTTCTCTATCCTGATTCAGTCTCTTTGTCCGCTTCACTTCCTCAGCTATCTTAGCTTTCTCCACAAGCACAGCAAATTCCCTTTCTCGCTGTGGGGCTATCAACACATACAGATCATCTCTCAGACCATCCTCAAAATAAACACACCGTTCATGCTCTGTGGCTACCATTCCCTGAGCATAACGGCTAAGGCATAAGAATTCCGCTTCATACGCAGCCACCGACCTACTTCCCTAAACCAGATTCAGAAATGTTCTGCGCTGCGCATCCACATAACTCGATCCAATATACTTACCCTGGAACACCGTTTTGAGAAATTCCCAGGTAGTACGGTCAGCCACAGTACCATCTTTAACAGTAAGCCACCATTGGTACGCTTCGTCCCACAGGAGAGATACAACTCCTTTCAGTTTTTCCTCCTCCGTGAAATCCAGATCGTCCATTATATGCTCAACTACCTCCAACCAGTACTCAGCTGTACTCCGGGCTATACCAGAAATTCCCCTAAACATTTCTGCCCCATTGGCTCTAAGTCGCTCCGACACAGATTTCCGAGCTCCTGTGCCCATGCCTACTCCAGCAACCCTCTCTAAAACCCTTAACATTGCCTAGGATACCACGTCATCTCCGACAGTCTGGTCCTGAAATTCCTCCTCCATAGCTAGTGGTACCGGCATCTCATTTCTAGATCCATGGAAAGATCCCACTGATTCTGACACCGTCATCCTACCCCTACCACGGCCACGCGGCGGACGTCCTCGACCCCTTGTACTCATTCTTCCAATTGACGTTTATCTGATTACAAATTTTATGAACTATTAACTCTTCCCACTGATTATCCACGAACAATCTTATGAAAAGTAGTTTTAAGAGTGACTCTTTTGAATTTGAACCTATCTACAGTTTCAGTCTCAGGTTTACCTCCCAATTCTAGGAACCACATACATTCACACCTCAACATACATATCACATCCATGAAGTCACATTCACTGCATAAGGGTATTTTCGTCATTTCACTACCTAGGGTTTTTCCGTAATTCCATCCTACAGGGTTTCTTCGTAATAAAGTATCTTGGGTTTTTTTTTCAAAACGGGGGTATTTTGGAGAATTTGATTTCAAAAGAATAATAGTGGCGTTCAGGTGTTTGTGGTTTTTGGTTGTTGTTGTACGTTTGTATGTGTTTTTTTTTAAAAAAACCATTGACTTTGTAAATCGGGGTATTTCCGTAAATCTGGCGTATATTTGCAAATTATGGGTATCTTGGTAATTTTCAAAATAAGGGTATTTTGGTAATTTCGTGAAGTAGGGGTATATTGGGGATTTTGCAACCCGAAGGTATTTCGGTAATTTTTGTAAACTAGGGGTATTTCGGTAATTTCGTAAAAAAATTTTAAAATTTTCAAATCAAGGGTGCTTTGGTAAAATTTCCAAATTAAGGGCGTTTTGGTAATTTTCCAAAGCTAGGGTGGCTGATCCCTTTCGGGTTTTAGCTAGAAACTTTTTGGCCCGTTAATAAATCCTCGTGGCTAAGGTGAATAGTCACTACGCACCAGGTAGGATTCCAGCGAAGAGGAGGTGAGTCGCTAGGATTGCTTAAGTACCAAGCTCTCCCTGAATTCAATCCTGGACATGCGTATGCCTGTTGCCACACCCTAACCCATCGACTCGTTCACGGGTTTGTTTGGATAGATTAAGTCTTATGAATTTAAAGAGTTGTTTTAACTAAGCCTATAGTCCATCAATGCCTAACTAGACTACGTCCATCAAGCCCATCAAGCCCACATACATATCACATCCAAAAGTTTAGAATACTTACCTGCGTGGATCGGGTGCCGGTAGACTCGAAGGTCATATCTTCTTCCAGAACTTTTCCAAATCCACATCAACTTTACAAAACATTACTAGACCCATTTCACAGCCCTAGTTTTGAACTGGGCTCTGATACCAGAATTGTAACACCCCTAAACCCGACCCATACATTTTGACCAGATCTGGTTTGCTACGAGTTTGATGTTAAAAACTTTTCATTAAAAGGGCTTTGTAAAACTTAGTTCGTTTTTGAAGATATTAGTTAAATAGGTGGCACTTGTGTAATTTATCTTTCCAAATAAGTGTCACTTAAATAATGTTTAAATATCCCATTTTTATTTCTTTAAAACATAAGTCTTTGATCATGAATAATAAAAAAAAAAATCATACGCATTAACAAATATCAACTTATAACCTAAGCTACGGAGGCCTTATTACATCCAATAATTCTGAAATTAAAACTTAAAATAAAATGGAAAGTGTAAAAACAAATAACTTGATGGCCCCTCGAGTCTGTCTCGGCTCCCATGTCCATGATCTACTGCTCATCTAAAAGAGTAGAGAAAAATAAAAGGGTGAGTCACCAAGACTCAGTGTATAAATCCCAGACACACTGACCTAAGGCCCACAAACACATTATGAGCCCTGGCCTATACATAAAGGCAACAATCATAATTACATGAAAATAATGAATAATGAATAGCCCAACCCATCCTAGAATTCCATCCTCTACACACCAACCCGTACCAACCATCACACCTTGGGGATTTCTACAATCAACCCTCCATCCGCTACACACCATAACGACAGCCGTACTGTCTATTTCTATTAATCAGGAATCATTAAACGTGGCATAGCCACCGATCACTATGTGACTTAACATTTGAATTTGTGGTTTAACCATCGATCACCAAGTGACCTTTCATGCACTTCCCCTTCATTATTATAATTCCACCCCATGCATACACACATAAGGAAAACATCACACAGGTTTTCATATATATTTTGATACACATAGAGATTTCAATGATTACGTACCTGGCATCCTTGCCTAACCCCTATGAGGGTTTAATTCGACTGTCTACACAGCCTCTTTCCGGCTTTTTAGCCCATAACATATATAGATAGACATACATACAGGTTTAATAGTGTGTTAGAGATCTACACACCTGATTATCTGTAACACCCCAAACCCGGCCCACAAGCCCTGACCGGATCTGGTATGTCACTGCGGAAAACGTTTAAAAATATTTTGATTTAATGGTGAAGTAAATAAATTTATTATCTTTGGAAAGGAAAACCTTGTGTAGTCGAATTTCGAAATAAATTAAGTTGTTACCAAATTCCCGGATTAAAACTTTATCATATATATAAACTTAAGGAAATAAAATCATTTGCAATTAACATTTAAATTGTCAATCCATAATAAAACATAATAATAAAGATACTTGGTAAAAATACTTAAAAACTCTCAGGGCCTTATTACAACTCGAATTGATAAAACAGGAATGAGATAAAAATAAACCAAGGTCAATGTAAACTAAGTTTTCCATTGCATGGCCACCTCGAGTCCATCCGGCTCCTCATCCGCGATCTACGAGTCACCTGAAAAAGTTAAGGGAGAAGGTGAGTCACCAAGACTCAGTGTATAACCCTTTTCCCGATTAATGCAACAGCTTAGACAAATCATAGATAAGTATACCATGCACCCAACCTAGCCATCCATCACTCCTTTACCTACCCCATGTGGTACCAAACCACTGGTGGTGCCAAACCACTGGTGACCCAAAGTCACGATATCCATCAAGATTGTGGTGCCAAACCACTGGTGACCAAAAGTCACAGATAATAGCTTGTGGGGCCAACCCACGTGTGATCCCAAATCACTGGCGACAATCCCGTAATATGAACCGTGGGGCCAACCCACTGTGGTGCTAAACCACTGGGACGAGTCGCTATGAGGTGCCAAACCTCTGGTGACCCAAAGTCACGAAATGTGGTACCAAACCACTGGTGCCCAAAGACACGGGTATCACTTCCCCCTCCACTCATATCACCCACCATAATGCAATGTGCATATAACATAAAATCATGCCAATCATGCAATAATAATACATTGAATTTATTAAAGGCCATGTTTTCATATAACACATATCACAAATATGTCATGCATCAACGTGCATCATATAACAAGCTCATATCGAAATGGACTTTCCCGAATCCTTGCACATACCCTTACGGTATCAATCCAAATCTACACATATCTGATTTAACACATACAGTTTATTGACAATTTATTAGTTATGAATTGTGTAAGTACACACCTGTTACTAACACGAGTCCTAGATCCCGAAGATCCGATCTACTGCTCTAGATCCCTTGACCCTATATTCGGCCAACATCAAAGTTAGTGACATAGGCCTATTCGGCTATAATAACTAAATTCCGAAGGCTTATTTGTGGCACTTACCTTGAACCGATTTGGTTTCCAACCAAATCCTGAAGCCACACACTGGATTCCTTAGAATCGGCCAAACCTTAGATCCATACAAGTGATTAGCTTTCGGCTTTTCCAAGTATCTAATGGAAAGACTAAGGAGGATTCCTTACCACAGGCTTACCAAATCGATTAGCAGAGAATGGAAGGTCAGATCTACTGCCTTGAAAATCTCGGAGTTCTTAGATGAAATCGGTTTCAAAGGGTGGTTAGCCAAACCATCAATAAATGTCGGATTTGGGCTTTTCCCTTCATCTAAGTCGACAGAGAAAAACGAATAATGGGGGGAGGGTTTCGGTTATCACTTACCCCTTACAAACCGTTTGAAGAAGAAATCCCGAAAAGAATCTATGCCCACCTGATATTCGGCCAAAGTAGATTTAATAGGAGAAAGAAGATTTCGGTAAAAGAGTGGAGTAGATCCGGCTAGAGAATCAAGAAGAAAATAATGGAAAAGGGAGATAGGGGCTTCGGCAGAGAAAAGGGTAGAGAGGGTTTCAGTTTTAGGCAAAAAGAAGAAGAGAAGAAGATGAACAATGGTGGTTTCGGTTTAAGAAAAGAAGAAAGGGAGGAAAAAAAGGGGTGGAAGATGAGAGAGTAGGGGGGAGATTCAGCTACTTACAAAAGAAGAAAAGGATTAAAGTGAAAGAAAATAGGTGCCTTAAGAAAATTTGGCACTCCCCCCCTCTATTCAGTCTCCTAGCCGTTTACTCCTCTCCCACAAGGAGTCTAAGATTTCGGCAAACTCCCTAAGTCACTCTTGGCCAACCGTTTAAAATTATTCAAATATAATCCCTCTTATCTTGAAAGAGTTTGAATTGAGCACTACTCTCTCCTCCCTTGCCGTCAAAATAAAAAGCAGAAAAGGAGAATTCTGCTACTCGAACCTAGGCTCCCTTGCTCCCCTTGGTGGCGTCAATTCCAGAACTTAAGTGGCCCTCCTTGCCACTTTTCCTAGGCCTTATTTGTGTCTCATATTCTCTTTCTAAAACTCCTAACCCCTATTTACCATGGCTCCTTGCTTCTTAAAGCTTAAAATGAAATTTTTATACCACTCGAGCCTACTCAAGGTCTCTAGCTAAATCTTACTACACCACAAATAACATCACAGCAATCCAATCATATGCACGACAATACAACCACAAATAACCCCTAATTCAGGATGTTACAGTTCTACCCCCCTAAAAATAAATTTCGGCCTCGAAATTACCTGATCAGAAAAGCTGGGGGTATTGCTGCCTCATAACATCCTCGGGTTCCCACGTGGCCTTCTCCACACCATGGTTTCGTCATAACACTTTCACCAAAGGTATTGATTTCCTACGTAGAACTTTGACATCCCGATCCAAAATCTGGACTGGTTCCTCTTCGATAGATAAGTCCGAGTTCACCTCAATCTCTGCCAACGGCACAACGTGTGATGGATCTGACCGATATCGCCTAAGCATTGACACATGGAAGACGTCATGAATCTGTCTTAACTCTACCGGCAACTCGAGCTGATAAGCTACTGGTCCCACTCGCTTTAACACCGTATATGGCCTGATAAACCTAGTGCTTAGCTTCCCTTTTCGCCTAAATCTCAGTACCTTCTTCCAAGGCGACACCTTCAGAAAAACTTTATCTCCCATTGCATATTCCATATCCTTGCGCTTAAGATCAGCATAAGACTTCTGCCTATCTGACGCTTCCTTGAGACAAGCCCGAATTACCTTAACTTTATCTTCAGTTTCTGTCACCAACTCCAGACCCAAAACATGTCGTTCACCTACTTCTGTCCAACACGTAGGAGTACGGCATTTCAAATCCATCTGATTGCCTCATATGGTGCCATCCGGATACTCGCTTGATAACTATTGTTATAAGCAAATTCTGCCAACGGTAAATACTCCTCCTAATTACCGCTGAAATCCAGAACACAGCCTCTTAGCATATCCTCTAAGACTTGAATCACCCTTTCCGATTGTCCGTCAGTTTGCGGGTGAAAAGCTGTGCTGAAGTCTAACCTCGTTCCCAAAGCTTGATGCAAAGCTCTCCAAAACCTTGACGTGAACCTCGGATCCCTGTCCGAGATAATTGATACTGGCACACCATGCAACCTTACTATCTCGGCCACATACAACTTTGCTAGCTTCTGAAGTGAATAATCCACCCTCACCGGTATAAAATGAGTTGACTTGGTCAGTCGATCTACAATCACCTAGACTGAGTCCTTTTTACTAGGCGTAAGGGGTAGCCCACTGACAAAGTCCATGGTGATTCTTTCCCATTCCACTGAGGAATCTTCACCGGTTGAAGTAACCCTGATGGCAACTGATGTTCAGCCTTAACCTGCTGACACGTCATACACTTCCCCACAAACTCAGTTACCTCACGCTTCAGCCCTGGCCACCAGAACTGTCTTCACAAATCTCCATACATCTTGCTACCTCCAGGATGCATAGCGTATGGGCTGCTATGTGCATCCTGAAGAATTCTTTGTCTCAATTCCACATCCTTCGGCATACAAGCTCGCCCTTGAAAGCATAGTACTCTGTCTCTAGACAAACTATAACCTTCTAAACCACCACTTTGAACTTGCAATCTCCGAGCATTCAAACTTTCATCTACTAACTATTTCTCCTTAATCTCCTTGATCCAAGTTGGCTTAACTTGCAATTCTACCAAAAGACTTCCATCGTCATACAGACTGAGGTGAGCAAACATCGCCCTTAAGTCTGACACGACCTTACGGCTTAACGCGTCAGCCACCACGTTAGCCTTGCCCGGATGATACTCAATTGAACAGTCATAGTCCTTCAACAGCTCAATCCATCGGCGCTGCCTCAAGTTTAAATCCTTCTAAGTCAAAAGATACCTCAAACTTTTGTGATCCGTGTAGGCTATCAACTTTTCTCCATACAAATAGTGCCTCCATATTTTCAAAGCGAAGATTACTGCCGCTAATTCCAAGTCGTGTGTCGGATAGTTAACCTCATGCGATCTTAGTTGTCGGGATGCATAAGCCACTACTTTTCCCTCTTACATCAACACACATCCCAAACCAGTATGGGATGCATCACAGTATACTGTGAATAACTTCCCTGCCTCTGGCTATACCAGAACCGGAGCTTCTGTCAGAATCTTCCTTAGCTTATCGAAACATTCCTGCTGTTTCTCCGACTATACAAATGGAACCCCTTTCCTTAATAACTTAGTCAACGGTGCCGCGATCAAAGAAAATCCATCCACAAATCTCCGATAGTATCCTGCCAGCCCTAGAAAACTCTGAATTTCTGCCACCGACCTAGATGGTTTCCAATCCAACACTGCTTCGATCTTGCGAGGGTCCACTCTAATCCCTTCAGCTGACACTACGTGACCTAAGAAAGCCACATTCCTAAGCCAAAATTTGCACTTACTGAATTTGGCAAATAACTGCTTCTCCCTCAATACTTGCAGAACTACCCGCAAATGCATGTCATGGTCCTCCTCCGTCTTGGAGTACACCAATATGTCGTCTATAAACACTACGACAAACTGATCCAAGTATTGCTGGAACACCCTATTCATTAAATCCATGAATGCTGCCGGTGCGTTGGTCAACCCAAATGGCATCACCAAAAACTCGTAGTGCCCATACCGGGTACGGAATGCCGTCTTGTGAACATCAACCTCTTTCACTTTAATTTGATGGTATCCCGACCTAAGATCTATCTTCGAGAAAATTGATGCACCCTTAAGATGATCAAATAAGTCGTCAATCTGGGGCAATGGATACTTGTTTTTTATCGTTAGCTTGTTCAGCTGGCGGTAGTCTATACACATCTGCATTGTACCGTCCTTCTTCTTAACAAATAGCACGGGTGCTCCCCACGGAGATATACTTGGTCGGATAAACCCTCGGTCCAACAGCTCCTGGATTTGAGCCTTCAACTCCACCAATTCCTTTGGCGCCATTTGATATGGTGCTATAGACACTGGCGCCATCCCGGGCAACAAGTCTATACCGAATTCAACTTCCCGATCCGGAGGCAGACCCGGAAGTTCCTCTGGGAATACATCAGCGAATTCCCTCACTGTTCGGACTTTCTCCACTGCTGACTCCTTAGCCTCCAAGGCACATATTCGAACCAGGAACGCCTCACAACCCTTCCTGACCATTTTCTCTGCCTTCATTACGGAGACCACATTTGATAGGTATTCCCTTCTGATACCTATCATTACCACCTCCTCGCCTGCCATTGTCCTCAACACCATACGTTTAGCCGCGCAATCCAAACTGGCCTGGTACTTCACCAGCCAATCCATTCCTAGAATCAGGTCGAACTCCTCAAACGGCAGCTCCATCTAATCCGCTAAGAACACTACCCCTTGAAGTCCTAGGGGTACATCCCTATATAATTTGTTTACTTCTACAGAGTGATCTAGAGGGCTAATTACTGTCATCTCCCTAGAAGTAGTCTCAGAGTCTAGGTTCATAGTCTCTATTATACTACTAGCAATATACGAATGCGTCGAAACCACATCAATCAATGTAACATATGGAAATCCAAAAATTAGGAATGTACCGGTTATGACGTCTGGTGCGTCACCCTCCTCTCGACGCCTCGCTGCGTAGACTAACCCAGGCTGCCTTGCCTCTGTGTTGCCTGCACCTCTGCCCGGTGTTCCGCGGCCTCGACCAGAACCATTGCCTCCTCTACCATTACCACAACCCCTCTGTGGTGGTGGTCCTTCATTTCTAGTCTGAGCACGGTTCTGGCCCTCTGGCTGATTCTTAGCTAACTTCCGAGGACAATCCCTCACACGGTGGTCCAACGACTCGCACTCGAAACACCCTCTTTCACCGGTCCAACATCCTCCCCAATGTGATTTCCCACAGTGGTTACACTGAGCCGATCTCTGATTAGTAGCTATGGGCCTCCCTGCCTGATTCGGCCCACTCTGCCTAGCCCTCTTCTGCACATTACTGCTCGATCCAGATGATCCAAAGCCTCTCTTCTGTTTGTTCCTTTCGTGGTTACGTCTCACGAGACTCCTTGATCCGCCGGCTACCTTAGCCTTTTCCACTAGGGACAAAGAAAATCAGCTCTGCTGTGGAGCAATTAGCAACCTCAGATCATCCCTAAGTCCGTCCTCAAAGCGGACACAGCGTTCGTGCTCCGTTGACACAATTCCCCGAACATAGTGGCTCAACCTCAGAAATTCTGCTTCATACTCAGACACAGACTTATTCCCTTGAACCAACCTCAGAAATGCTTTCCTCTGCGCATCAATATAGCTGGTCCCCACATACTTCTTCTGGTATGCTGCTTTGAAGTACCCCCAAGTAAGATCATCTGTCGCAGCACCATCCCGAACCGTGAGCCACCACTGATATGACTCATCTTTGAGAAGCGACACCACTCCTTTCAGCTTCTCCTCAACCGTCAGATCTAGATCATCCATAATCCTCTCAGTTGATTCCAATCAGTATTCAGCCGTACTGGGTGCCACACCAGATACGCCACGGAATACCTTAGCTCCATTGGCACGAAGTCGCTCAGGCACTGACTTTCGAGCTCCCGAATTTCCTCCTGCACCAGCCACCAACTCAAGGACTCGCAACACAGCCTGCGACACTGCATCATCCCCCGTCGGAGCTTGCTGCTCAACACCACAGCTGGGGGTGATGGTAGCGGTGGTACCTCATTGTCAGACCCCTGACCCAATCTAACGGGTTCTGACACAGTCATTCTTCCTCTACCGCGTCCACGACGGCCACGTCCTCTAGAACTCATTTCTACTACCGTGCTTTAATCTGGTTAAGGAATTTTATGAATTAGTACTTGTTTCACTGATTATCCGCGAAGAAATTTTATGGATAGAAATTTAGTAGTGGTTCTTTCGATTCAATCAAAGTTGCCATGTCTTCTATCCTAATTCAGAGAAGTACATTCATTCCAACATTCATTCCGTAATATCTCCCATACATATTCGCTCTTGGACATTTACATCCTCTTTCTTATGGGTATTTTCGTCATTTGTCCTATTAGGTATTTTTAGTAAAATTTTCAAAATAAGGTTCCTTGTTGATTTTGTCAATAAGGGTATTTTGGTAATTTTGCAGTTCTTGGGTATTTTGGTAATTTACCGGGGTAACTTTGTAAAGTTTAATAACTCAGGGGTATTTCAAAAATTTGCCAACCTTTGAGGGTTCTTTCTGCGAATTTGCTTTCTATTTTGGTGATATTGCAAAATTTTGGAAGTTAGGGCGAATTTCGTAATTTTCCAAAATCAAAGTAATTTTGATAATTTGCAAATTAGGGTTTTTGAATATTTTATTAAGAAATGAAATTTTGGTAAAACTATGAGTATTTCAGAAATTCCATAAACCAATGGCATTTTTGTAATTTTACCACTAGGGGTATTTTTGTAATTTTTATAACTAAAAAATTTTTCGAAAAAATTTTTGTAAAAATAGTTCTCACAAAAAAAATCTTAAGAGTTTTACAACTAGGGTTTTTATAAAAACACGGCTAGTTCCCTTTCGGGTTTTAGTTATTGTGTTTAGCCTATGACCGAGTCCTCTTGGTTAGGGTGAACCGAAGCTACGCACCAGGAGGAGGTGAGTCACTAGTACTGCTTAAGTACCAGGCTCTTCCGGATCCAATCCTAGACATGCACACAGGAGTTACAACACCCTAACTCGGCGACTTAGCCATAGGGTTGTTTAGTTAGGCACTTAAGTTTTATGTAAGTGTTGGGGAAAACTAATCCTAGGGTTCAAGTACCTATCCTGCTAATCTACGTTTCATTCCATTTTTACCCTTATAAATATTCACAGAACAGTCAGAGATACTTACCTGGGCGGATTGGTGCCGGAGACTCGATGCCATGCTGTTCAAAACAAACCCATTTTCATAATATTTCACAAAGGCCTAACAAAACATTTTGGGCCCTGGGCCTCCACAGCTGAATTTTGAACCTGGCTCTGATACCAATTTTGTAACACCCCAAACCCAGTCCACAAGCCCTGACCGGATCTGGTATGTCATTGCGGAAAACGTTTAAAAATATTTTGATTTAACGGTGAAGTAAATAAATTTATTATCTTTAGAAAGGAAAACCTTGTGTAGTCGAATTTCGAAATAAATTAAGTTGTTACCAAATTCCCGGTTTAAAACTTTATCATATATATATACTTAAGGAAATAAAATCATTTGCAATTAACATTTAAATTGTCAATCCATAATAAAACATAATAATAAAGATACTTGGTAAAAATACTTAAAAACTCTCAGGGCCTTATTACAACTCGAATTGATAAAACAGGAATGAGATAAAAATAAACCAAGGTCTATGTAAACTAAGTTTTCCATTGCATGGCCACCTCGAGTCCGTCCGGCTCCTCATCCGCGATCTACGAGTCACCTGAAAAAGTTAAGGGAGAAGGTGAGTCACCAAGACTCAGTGTATAACCCCTCTCCCGATTAATGCAACAGCTTAGACAAATCATAGCTAAGTATACCATGCACCCAACCTAGCCATCCATCACTCCTTTATCTACCCCGTGTGGTACCAAACCACTGGTGGTGCCAAACCACTGGTGACCCAAAGTCACGATATCCATCAAGATTGTGGTGCCAAACCACTGGTGACCAAAAGTCACAGATAATAGTTTGTAAGGCCAACCCACGTGTGATACCAAATCACTAGCGACAATCCTGTAATATCAACCGTGGGGCCAACCCACTGTGGTGCTAAACCATTGGGACGAGTCGCTATGAGGTGCCAAACCTCTGGTGACCCAAAGTCACGAAATGTGGTACCAAACCACTAGTGTCCAAAGACACGGATATCACTTCCCCCTCCACTCACATCACCCACCATAATGCAATGTGCATATAACATAAAATCATGCTAATCATGCAATAATAATAATACACTGAATTTATTAAAGGCCATGTTTTCATATAACACATATCCCAAGTATGTCATGCATCAACGTGCATCATATAACAAGCTCATATCGAAACAGACTTACCCGAATCCTTGCTCATACCCTTACGTTATCAATCCAGATCTACACATATCCGATTTAACACATACAGTTTATTGACAATTTATTAGTTATGAAGTGTGTAAGTACACATCTGTTACTAACACGAGTCCTAGATCCCGAAGATCCGATCTACTGCGCTAGATCCCTTGACCCTATATTTGGCCAACATCAAAGTTAGTGACATAGGCCTATTCGGCTATAATAACTAAATCCCGAAGGCTTATTTGTGGCACTTATCTTAAACCGATTTGGTTTCCAACCAAATCCCGAAGCCACACACTGGATTCCTTGCAATCGGCCAAACCTTAGATCCATACAAGTGATTAGCTTTCGGCTTTTCCAAGTATCTAATGGAAAGACTAAGGAGGATTGCTTACCACAGGCTTACCAAATCGATTAGCAGATAATGGAAGGTCAGATCTACTGCCTTGAAAATCTTGGAGTTCCTAGATGAAATAGGTTTCAAAGGGTGGTTAGCCAAACCATCAATAAATGCCGAATTTCGGCTTTTCCCTTCATCTAAGTCGACAGAGAAAAACAAATAATGGGAGGAGGGTTTCGGCTATCACTTACCCCTTACAAACCGTTTGAAGAAGAAATCCCGAAAAGAATCTATGCCCACCTGATATTCGGCCAAAGTAGATTTAATAGGAGAAAGAAGATTTCGGTAAAAGAGTGGAGTAGATTAGGCTAGAGAATCAAGAAGAAAATAATGGAAAAGGGAGATAGGGGTTTAGGCAGAGAAAAAGGTAGAGAGGGTTTCGGTTTTAGGCAAAAAGAAGAAGAGAAAAAGATGAACAATGGTGGTTTCAGTTTTGGGAAAAGAAGAAAAGGAGGAAAAAAGGCGGTGGAAGATGACAGAGTAGGGGGGAGATTCGGCTACTTACAAAAGAAGAAAAGGATTAAAGTGAAAGAAAATAGGTGCCTTAAGAAAATTTGGCACTCCCCCCCTCTATTCAGTCTCCTAGCCGTTTACTCCTCTCCCACAAGGAGTCTAAGATTTCGGCAAACTCCCTAAGTCACTCTTGGCCAACCGTTTAAAATTATTCAAATATAATCCCTCTTATCTTGAAAGAGTTTGAATTGAGCACTACTCTCTCCTCCCTTGCCGTCAAAATAAAAAGCAGAAAAGGAGAATTCTGCTACTCGAACCTAGGCTCCCTTGCTCCCCTTGGTGGCGTCAATTCCAGAACTTAAGTGGCCCTCCTTGCCACTTTTCCTAGGCCTTATTTGTGTCTCATATTCTCTTTCTAAAACTCCTAACCCCTATTTACCATGGCTCCTTGCTTCTTAAAGCTTAAAATGAAATTTTTCTACCACTCGAGCCTACTCAAGGTCTCTAGCTAAATCTTACTACACCACAAATAACATCACAGCAATCCAATCATATGCATGACAATACAATCACAAATAACCCCAAATTCAGGATGTTACATTATCGTTAGGACAAGACTTTCTATGTCGATGCTATCCGTAGCCGACACAACTGCTATCTGCCTAAGGTGTTGTTCAGAGGCTAGTAACGAAACATTAGGTTAAGGTACAACTAACGAAAAGGAAATGATTGATCATCTTAAGGAGAATTGAAATCCTTACCTTCGAATCCCGAAATTAGAGACTAGCGACTTTCGGCTTTTAGATCTAAACGATCAGGTTTACTTCAAATCCTGGAATGCCACCCAAAACGCGAGAAAAGAGAAAGTATTAGTCTCAACCAACAGCCTTAACAAATCAAGTGACCATTCGGCCTTGTCTTTTAAAAACCAAAAGAGAAATTGAAGAGATAGGAAAATCGGCACTCACCTTAACACAAAGATTTCGACTACCCCTTAGAGATTCCGGCTTTTTGAAAAGATCAGAAGGAAAGTTGATAGGAAGGAGTCTATGTAGATTAGGCTTTTAATGAAGAAATCGGCAAAAGGGAGTAGGGGTATTTGGCTATGGAGATGAGAAGAGAGTTCAGGGTTTCGGCTTTTGAAAGAAAAGATGTTGAGAAAATTGGGAGGTTTTGGCTTCTAAAGAAATCAAGAGAAAAGAACTTGTAGAGGAAGACTGAGAATTTCGCCACAGGGAAAGAAGAAAAGGATAGGGTTCCAAATGCCGGAATTGATAAGCTATCCCCCTATTTATAGAAATTTCGGCACTTACCTATCAAAAACCGAAAGTGCCTTTTCTGATAACTAAGAATTAAGAAAATAAAAAGGGAAAATTTGGCACCCCTTTGCCATAAAGAGACCGATTTCTTCCCTCCTCGAGGTGATGGAATTTTGGCCAACACCTAGCCTTGCAAATAGCTCCTATCTTTTCTCCTTTTATCTTCCATATTATCAACTATATAAATTCTCCTATTTTTGAGCCTTGTTGCCGTTCACTCCACCTAACCCTAATACCGAACATTAGCTAACTTAAATTAAAAGAATTAGGCTCCTTGAAATTTAAATTTGGGCCCCTTACTCCCTTGTGTGGCGTCACCTCCTTGCTCTCTAAGTGGCGCCACTGACCACTGGGCCACAAGCCCATTTTGATATTTTAAACACAAATACCACCTTTTAAACCCTATAGTGCCCAAACAAAAATTTAACCAAGGCCTTGACCACATCCTGAGCCCAATTTGGATCTCTAACAGTTAAATTAACACATTAAACATATCCACACACTAAATGCATAGGCCCATTAATTCAGGATGTTACACTATCTGTTAACTCTTGCAACTGTGCTTTCAACTCTTTTAATTCTGTAGGTGCCATCCGATACAGAGCTATCGAAATTGGAGTCATCCCTGGTACTAACTCAATACCAAACTCTACTTGTTGAACAGGTGGTAAACCCGGTATTTCTTCAGGAAACACATCTGAGTACTCGCACACAACTGGTACGGATTCAATCTGCTTCTCATTCACTTTACTATCAAGCACATAAGCAAAATAAGCTTCATACCCTTTTCTCATATACTTCCGAGCTAGCATCAAAGATATTACCGCTAGTAACCCATTCAGATTATTAGATTCAATCCGAATAATTTCACCATTCTGACATTTCAAACCAATGGTCTTTCTTTTGCAATTAACAATAGCATCGTGCAAAGACAACAGTCCATTCCCAAAATTATATTGAACTCATCAAAAGGCAACAACATCAAATCAGCTGGGAAGCATGAATCCCGAATCATCAACGGGCAACTTTTACACACTTTATCAACCAGAACATATCAACCCAAGGGGTTTGATACACAAATTACAAACTTAATAGACTCAACAGGTAGAGTCTTACTGGATACTAAAGTTTCACACACATAAGAATGAGTCGAACCAGGATCAATCAATGCAACAACAGTAGTATCATAAAGAGTGAAATTACCGGTAATAACATCTGGGGAAGAAGCATCCTCTCGGGCGCGTATAGCATATGCTCTAGCAAATGCGCGAGCCTCTGATCGAACTGCGGTATCCTTTGTTCCTCTCTGATTCCCACTTACATTTCCCGAATGCCTGGGTGGTCTGCCATGCACTGATACATTGCTCGGTCTTGTATTCTGAGTAGTATTTTGCTCGGCTAGCATCGGGCACTCCCAAATGAAATGATCCAACGATCCACATTTAAAACAAGACTGACCACGAAATCTACAACTCCCGAAATGCCATTTCTCACAATGCTTGCACTCAACCCGGTTCTGCTGAACATTACCAACACTGGCCATCGAAGTAGCTCGGGAACCTGCAGGAGGTTGATCTTGCCTAGAGAAGTCTGAAGTAGCCTTATGTCGACTAGATTCATCTTTGAAATTTTTCGATACAGAATGAAAGGTTTTTCTCGATGATCTTTTACGAATGTCTCTAGCTTCAAATTCGGCTTTTCTTTTCTCTTTCCCAAGCTCTTCGGCTTTACAAGCTCATTCAACAAGTACTACGAACTCTTTAATCTCGAGTATGCCGACCAGCAACTTAATGTCTTCATTCCCATCTTCAAATCTTTTACACATAATATCCTCAGTTGACACACATTCACGAGCATATCGGCTCAGTCTCACAAATTTCCGCTCATACTCAGTCACGGTCATACGACCCTGTTTCAATTCCAGAAATTCTTTTCGTTTTTGATCAATGAATCTCTGACTGATATATTTCTTATGGAACTCGATCTGAAAGAAATCCCAAGTCACTTTTTCTTTCGGAACCACCGATACTAGTGTACTCCACAAGTGATATGCGGTGTCCCGTAATAGGGATATAGCACACCTCAAGCATTCATCCGGAGTACATGATAACTCGTCAAGCACACGGATAGTATTATGAAGCCACAGCTCAGCTCGTTACGCGTCATCATCATCATTAGCTTTAAATTCTTCGGCCCCGTGTCTCCTGCTTTTATCAACAGGAGGCCTGCTAGATCTCATCGAATCTATCATTGGAGGTGCTGAAGGTATCGGAGATGAATTATTCAGGGGTGGAGGTGGTTGCGTAGCCGGATTAGTCCGGATATATTGGGTGAACCATTCGTTCATCATCTGGTAGAAGGCTTGCTTAGCCTCCCTCTCATGGCTACTCGAAATAAGTCAAGAGTCTACCGGCGCAGTCGCATGCGCAGGATTAGGAGCTATGCTCTCAACATCATCAGCTACTGCTCTATCGGGATCCATTTACTATATAAAAACACAATTCAAATGTCAGAAGTCATCACACTATTGTATTATAATTAAAGGTATGTATAGCTAGACCCACACGTGCTATGGTAGTCCTAGAATCGACTAAACCGTAAACTTCGATACCAATCAAATGTAACACCCCTAACCCGTATCCTTCACCGGATTAGGGTTACGAGGCATTACTGTAACAATTACCAAGTCAATGCACTCCATCCAAACTAACACTTGATAAATTCATATCATTTCATGCTATCACAAATGAATATATATATTCTATCAGGTCTTAATACAACAACTTGCATTATACAATCACATGGTCATTTAAAAACAATGACTGAATAGGTATATAATATTTAAACATTTATTTCATTTCTATTATCAACCATACATTCAAGCATACACTATTATTAAACGTATAATACATTTGTTTCTTTAATTATAGACATGAATGCTCACTGTAGCAATATCACATATGAAAAATACCATTTATTCACCTACAACACAAACACAAAATAAAATCTAATAGTCACTTACATATTCAATCAAACAAAATTTCAAAGCATTCCATATATATGTAATATTTACAATTACCTAATTAGCACATACCATTTTCGAAATCAACCCATGCACAAATATGTTCATGTACAACTTTATTATTTACCATTATACACCGAATCCCTATAGCAAAATATACTAGCAAATCACCATTATAAATACATATATACACATCAAACGGCTGCACATATAAACTATGAAACATTATACATAACATGAACATATATTTAAACTGAATATACACTTTTAAAACATTATCTTAGCCCAAAATGCCATAAACCACAAAACCAAACTATACCTACCAAATATATATGTACCATGGTCGAATATATGCTAATTAAAACCCCCACAACCCATGCACAATAATGACATAAGATATACACCATTTGACCATTAAAAACCATGTGTCTCAATACCAAACTAACAAAGGAGATAAGCCATATTCACATGGCTTTTTATATATATACAAGAACAAAATTCATGGCTCATAACATAGTTTAGCCTATACATGCCTTTAGTCCAAAACCAAACTCAAAAAGTACCAAAATAGATTGATAGTGTGGATGACTTCGTTGACGATCCCCTGAGCTCATTGCTTAGTCAAAATCTATAAAACAGAATGATGAACACACAGAGTAAACTAATTTAGCTTAGTAAGTCTTAAGCAAAAGTATTAAATCAAATGATCATTCAAACATTTTCAAATCCAAATTTAATATCATACAATTTCAAAGCTTAGCACTTAAATGATCTACTAATACCGAATGATAGTACCCTTTTCTTTGATAACTTCAAAATATCCTTATCTCACCTTAATTGTGCAAACTCACCGTATACACATAAATGTAATATGTATCCACATATAACCAAACCAAGTAAGTATAATATACATATTAACCACATCTAATCAATCATACACATAAGTAAACATATCCATTTACCCTCACATATAGCATTTACACATATGGCCGAATCTCAAAGGCACAACCAAGATTAAATTCCAATATATATATATATATATCATATTCATTATTTGTAAGACCAAATGCATATATTAAAATCTTGCAAAAATACTTCAACTATATCACATCGAATAGTAATATAACAACTTACCTTATTCATTGCAACTATGAAGCTTATACTTACCTGAACATTTAGCTTAATTGCTGTAATTACATTCCACCTTATTAATGATCCATGAATCCTCTATTTATAATAAATCACCGGCATTAAGCCTGCTAGGCAACAAAGCCTGAAACACACACCGGCACTAAGCCTGCTAGACCCGAGGTCTGAAATTTAATCACCGGCATTTAGCCTGCTACGCAATAAGCCCGATACATTTCACCGGCAAAGGGCCTGCTAGGCTCGAAGCCCGAATATCGATATAATTAAACCATCTCATACACATTACTTATTACCAATATCACATATGTCACACATAATTCATATCACTGTAACATATCGAACACAATTAAATATAACTACATTTCATTATTAAATCACTTACCACATTCGGCTTTGGCCAAACTCACCTTTATAATTTCATAATTCAGCATATAGTCAAGGTTATAACTGATATTAACGGTATTAAATTGCTTAAAAACTTACCTCGGATATCGTCGGACGACAAAACCGGTTAGTCGATTACTTTAGCTTTTCCCTGATCCAAGTCCTTTTTCTTTTGCTCTTGATCTAAATATGTTCAAATTAAGCTCATTCAAATACATTTCAATTCAATTTAGTCCTAAAACACTTAAATGGACAAATTACCATTTTACCGCTAATGTTTCACACCTTTACAATTTAGTCCTATTTGCGAAAAACATAAAATACACAAAATTTGATTTCACAACCTAAGGGCCGAATATTCATAGAGATTACACAAGTCCATTCATTTCATTTATTTTTCATTTGAACCCCTCAAAAAATTATTTTCTCAATTTAGCCCTATTTAGCTAAATTCGTCAAAATTCAAAAACAAAACATATAAATCTATCACATATATTTTATATTCCATCCTTAAATAACACAAACAACCAACTATCAACAATGGCTCAACTCAAAATTTTCATAAAATTCAAAAATTAAAGCATGGGTCTTGAACATTTCTAAGCAACGATCTCAAAAACCTAGAAATTATCAAAAACCGAACAAGAACTAACCTCTAATTTTGCTTAATAGTAGCTGAATGTGAGAAAGCTTCAAAAACTTTTCTTTCCTATGTATTTTCAGTGGAAACAATGTATGAATGAATCCCACTATTATGTTTCTTTTAGTTTAATATAATTATAACTTATAAAATAAATATAATATAACATTTTAACTAATAAAATAACATAAAGAAACATGTTATAAAACCATGTTGCCGTCCACTTTGAATAATAATGGACTAATTGTCCTTTAAGGACTTCACTTTAATAAAGTCATCTCAATTTAGCCAATAATCAATTAAGAGGCCACTTTTACCAATTATGCAATTTAGTCCTTTTGTCAAATTAAACACACAGACAGTCAATTTAATTCACAAAAATTTAGCACATGCTAATTCACATATCAACAGACACAGAAAATAATATTAAAATATTATTCAAACTCGGACTTGTGGTCCCGAAACCACTGTTCCGATTAGGGTCAAATTTGAACTGTTACAGATCCATTAAATGAAATCTATATAAAAAATTTTCTATATAATTTAGATGTAAAATATACTAAAATCTAAAATATAAAATAAACTCAAAAATAAAAATGGAGTCAATAATATTAGTAATATTATATTACTATATTAATATAAAAGAAATCTAAGATATAAAAAAAGATATTAAATATATAGATAAATAATAAATATATATATAAAATTTAAATAGAATTATTATATTCTTAATTATTAGATTCTATCAACATTAGCTTGAATATTAGATTGAATCTACCGTTATTATAGTTATATTTATATATTTATATTACGTATGGCGTTAAAAATTAGAAAAAATTCTAGTTTTTCTAAATTCGAGTATATAATTCATATTAATAAATCATATTAATTATGAATAACTAATAGATAGTTAATAGATAAGATCCTAATAGTTTGCTGAATCCCTATGGATACAAAATTTCTATTATTTGAGCTCGCTTAGCTCAGAGGTTAGAGCATCGCATTTGTAATGCGATGGTCATCGGTTCGATTCCGATAGCTGGCTTTCCCTATTTGTTTGCTTTTTGCCTTTTTACATAATTTAGAATTTTTTTTTTTGAAATCAAAGAACAAAGAGTGAAAAAACGCATCCAATGATGAGGACCTTTGAGTCCATTCATTTTATTTTTATCTTTATTTCTATTTCTATTGCTATTTTTATATTTCTTTTTATTTTTAGTTTATTTTCCTTATATTTCTTATCATATGTTCAAAGACTTCTCTTTTATATTTTGAACTATATTTTAGCTTTTATAATTCTTCCTAATTGAGTTATCCATTAATCATCTTCCACAGTTGTGTTTATTTTCTTCTTAGTTGTTCAGAGTTGTGCAGTTCACTTTATCTACAATTCCGCGTCAACTATTCCACGGATTTCATCCAAAATTTAGGAAGTTTCATTTCTCTCACTCTGTTTTGATACTCTTATTATATTTATTTTATCTATCTTTGTGCATTGAAGACAATGTACATCTTAACTCTGGGGAGGTTAGTTATATCATTATCAAAAAATCCCTAAATTATGTCTTGTTCTTAAATAAATTTTCTCAGATTACTATTTTGATTTGTGTATCATCTCATTTTATGGTGGTGGAGATTTGATTTTCATGCAAGCCTATGGTAATAACCTTTCAGGTTTGACTTTTGAGTGCTTAATTTGAACCTTAAGCACTTTGAGTGATTTGAGTGAACCTTTAGTGAGGATGTCAATTCATGTCAGTTTTGAATCAAACGTAATTATTTAGATAAGGGGAAACACATATGTTTTCGTGCTATAAAATTTGTGACTTGAATTGTTTGAATCTTTAAGATTCTTTTAGTTAAATTATCAATGTATGAAGTACCTGAGAATTATGAAAAGATATTATTGATAAGAATTATGAATTGAGAAATTTTAATTTTAATTGTAAATTGAGGATTTTACTTGAGGGCAAGCAAACGCTTAAGTGTGGGGATATTTGATAAACCATAAAAGTAGCACATTCTAATCCCACGCTTAGCGTGATTTTGGATGTTTATTTATAGAATTTGGTGAATTTGATGCTCCTAATCTTTTAAATTCATGTTTCTATACTTAAGAGAGCATAGGGGAGCGAAAGGAACGGAAAACGGGCCAAAACTGGACAAAACGGGCTATCTTAAGGATCTACACGGCTAAAGCCCGCACCACACGGGCTGAATACATGCTCGTGTGAACCACACGGGTTGGACACACGCCCGTGTGCCAGCCTGTGTTGATCGAGAGCCATATAAATCTCACACGGCCTGGGCTTCCTCACACGGGTTGATCACACGCTCATGTCCTTGTCGTACCCTGCTTTGTTTTCACGCGAAAAAAGCCAATTTTTAGGGTTTCTGAGCCTTCTACAGTCTATAAATACACATCAGAGGAAGACCTAAGGAGGTCGTAGAGGAGATCGAAGAAATTACTCGAAGGAAGCCATCGGAATCATCTAGAAGATGGAATCCCTCCAAGATTGAATATCTCCATCAAGTTCTTTATAAGTTTTTGGGTTCTTTATGTCTTGTTGTTTTCTTAATTCTATGATGTTTTCCTTTTATGTTATGAACTAAACTCCCTAAATACCTAGGGAGGATGAAACCTAAATGAATCTTATTATTCAATAAATCTGAATTAGATGATAAATACTTGATCTTGTTCTTAATTATGTATTCTTGATCCTTGTTTTGATGTTTTCAAGAATATTAATTCAAGTGTAATATGCTTATTCAGTGGAGCAAAAGTCCCTGCTTAAGAGAAGATCCAACATAATTAAGCGGAGTTGATTGCAATCCTAGAAATAGGACGACATAAATCTGCCGGATTAGAGTCAAATCTAATGAGGGAATCTATAGATCGAGTTAATGCGATGATAGGGGTTTTAATTAGAAACAGATTTCAATTAATCAACCTAGAGTCAGTTATTCTTAGTCTTGAAAGAGATATTAACATAATTTAGGGATTTCTACGGATCAAGTTAAGTGAATAAATCATTTAATTCAGAGTGAGAATAATAAGTGAAGCCTAGGTGGATTCTTCCTTTGGTATTATCATTATTCATTCGATTATTCTCTTCACTCTCTGTCGTGTTCATAGTCATTTAGTTAGTCAATTAGTTAGTTAATTTTAGATTAAAAATAAAATCCCTTAATTATTCGGCTAGATAATAAAAAGATAGTTATTACTAGTAATTTTAGTCCTTGAGGATACGATATTCCGGACTCACCACAATTATACTAATGTTCGATAGGTGCGCTTGCCTTTGTCAAAATATTAGTTATTTTTGAGCCCATCAGTAAATGAATGATGTGGTTGAGAAAGAGGTTACTACGTGGCGATACAGGTACGTACACAACCTATTCGAGTATTAAATAGAGAAAGTTCGATAAGATGGTATTTGATCATGTTTTGAGACATGAGAAAGGTTTGTAGTTAATGTGTATATAGTGATGTTATGTATAATTGGTTGATATGTATTTATATGATGAATTAAGTTATTCACATACGAGCTTACTAAGCTATGAAGCTTACTCTGTGTTATTTTTCTATGTTTTATTGTAACACCCCAAACCCGACATAGAAGTTAAGCCCGAATCTGGAATGTCACATTAAAGGCGCACTTCAAAACAATTTACTAATTAACCATTTAAGGCCCAAAAGCCCAAAACATAAGATTATTTCGAAAACCATATTAACACTTCAATAGTTTTATGAAATTTCTTAAGTGGGTAGTTGAAACAATAATAATAAACCCAAAATTCAAAGTCAAATAGGAGTTACATGGCCTTATTGCAATCCAATGAAAAATAAAGTATTTAAAACCAAATCATTTGAATAAATTAAAACATTTGAACAGCTTGTAATGTGGCCATCTCCAAGTCCTCTCCCACGTTGAGCCGTCTATTCAGGATTACCTGAAACATTAAATTAAAGGGGTGTGAGTTTCGAAACTCAGTGTGCACAACCCTTGGCAATCAAAACACATACAATGATTCACATTGGGCCTAAGCCCTGTCGAAATCGGTGGTCTTGGGCCTTAGCCCACAATGACCTCATATCAAATCATATCATATCGTATACAAACAAGATAATGCAAAACCCACCTCACAAGTCCATCAGCTACACACACCATTTCCCTTCAAACCTTATGACTCCTGTGGGGAATTCTAGCTCGACCCACCCCTCCGCTACACACCAAGGGTAGCCGGTTGTTTAATACTATTTGAATGTTGCAAAGAAAAAGCGCTAATCATATGTTGGGCTTAAAGCCTTCTGTGGATCCATACCATACAGCCATGCGATCCTAGATCCATACCATACAGCCATGCGATCCTGGATTTATACCATACGGCCATGCGATCCTCAAATCTTCCTCCTTACCATAATTCCCACCCATATGCATCCTAAGCAGAATATCATATGAATACCTCAAACACACAAGTAATCTATAAGCTTATATTCGTCACGTAGGGGTATTTTTGTCTTTTCACTACCCAGGGTTTTTTTCGCAATTCTACCCTACAGGGGGTATTTTGGTAATTTGGCAAAATAGGGTATCTTGGTAGTTTTGCAAAATATAGGTATTTTGGTACTTTTGCAAAATAGGGGTATTTTGGTAATTTACAAATCTAGGGGCATTTTAGTAGTTTTTCAAATATAAGGGTATTTTAGTAATTTACAAAATATGGGTATTTGGTCCCTCTTGGGTTTTAGTTATGAACTTTTGGCCCATCAACAAGTACTCGCGGCTAAAGAGAACAGTCACTACGCACCAGGTAGGATTCCAGAGAAGAGGATGTGGGTCACTAGGACCGCTTAAGTACCAAGCTCTCCCTAGATCCAATCCTAGACATGCGTATGCCCGTTGCCATACTCCAACCTAGCGACTTGTTCACAGACATGTTTAATTAGATTAAGTCTTATGAAATTGAAGAGTTGTTCAACTAGGCCTGAGTCCATAAACCGTAGCATATTTGTCTACGTCCCCATAAAGCCCATCAAACTCAAATTACAACCTTACGGCCCATTAGGCCCAAATCTTATCATATGGCCTATTAGGCCCAAAACAAACCCAAATCGTGTATCATGCATGACTAACTCAATACGTTTAACAAACCAACCTATTTCATCAAACTTAGCCTCAGGGCCCACCGGGCCCATTTAGCCACTTTCGGCTTTTCGACTTTTCAGCATTGCCGATATCGTGTATGTAGTGTTTGTACACACCTGGTAACCTCGATGCTACAACCCCTTAGTCACGAACCTACAATCAACATTACTAGCGATTAACCAAAGCTTTAGCATACACTGACTAAAAACCGAAACCTCACAATACCCTTACCGTGTACGTCACGTTCTAGTAGCCCTTCCTTTGCTACTATTGGCGATTATCCTCTAGATCTGCACCCAAACACCTATATCGTCAAAACCAGGTGACCCAAATTGATCATAAGTCACACCTATGAGCCACAATAGATTCGGTCACTTATTAAAACTCTAACTGAATCGAGAATACTTACTACTTTGATAACAATCCTTACCTACCGCGCTTGCGATTGCTGAGCCTTACCCTTGTTAATACATGGTAATGACAAAGAGGGGTTAGATAGCCTTCGGCTTTTAATAAAACACACTAAAAATTCAACAAAGCTCTTATCGAAATCTTCCTTTGATCCTACGGCTTAAGTCCGGCTTTTGCTACTAGTAAGGTGACAGAGGCAATTCGGCAACACTAGGGAGAGTAACAAAAAGAACGGTGATTCGGCTAGAACCAAGTTGGTGAACCAAAAAGAAATTTTGAGAAGGGAGAGTACGAATAATTCAGCTATAGCACCCTTAGAGAAAGAAGAAAAAAAGTCTTAGCCTCACACAAGTGAAGAAATTCGGCTAGAAGGAAAGCAAAAATTCGGCATTAACCTGGGAACAAAATTTGACACTTATATTTATAGCCCCTAGCTGAAACTTCCCTTCCTTCAAAGTCCAATTCGGCACCACTATATCCACCTCCCAATCCCTATCTTTTCTCCCTTATCTTTACCTTAAATTTCTCTCTTGAACACTCCCTTTTAGAGTCCCCTCCAACGCCAACTCCTTCGATTCAGGCACAAAAAAAAAACTCCTTAATTTTCCCTTCCTAGGCCTCGATCCTTGGACCTCCTTAACTGCTTAACATGCCACCTCATAGCCCCTATATGACGCCACTTTCCACTGAACTACAAGCCCATTTGTGTCCTCTCTTCTCTTAATCTCCTTATGAGGCCTCATGCCTGAGACTAGGGTCCACTAAGTGAGCAAAATAATTTTTTCCCTAAGGTCACCCCTAACTCTAAGGCTTCAATTAATCCCGATACTATCTTATAGTATTATTCTAAGTGCTATCCATACCTATGCACAGACATTAGGGTTTCGAGATTTTTGGGGCGTTACATTTATAGTGAATCAAGGCTAGCTCGGATCCAGGAGTCTTCGGGAACATCAACACACTATCAGACATCTATTTGGTACTTTTGAGTTGTGTATGTATGGTATATGGCATGTATAAGCTACTTGTGGTATTTTGGTTGTGAATATAGCCATGAGAATTGGCTTGTAAATGATGTTAATATGTTGTGTGTTTAGCTATTAGAAGTGGCTTGTAAATGCATATGTTTTGGTTGTATATATAGCCATGGGTGATGGCTTATTTTGGTATGTTTAGTATGAAATGGTTATGGTTTTATAGTTGCAAATGGTTAAATTGATTTATGGAGTTTAATGCTTGAGAAATGCTTTGGTGAAGTATGATTTTAGAAGTTGAGTTGATAAGTATTTGAATAGGTATTTGGCATTGAATTGAGCATTGGATTTGGTTGAAATGGATATGGTACGATTTGTGCATTTGAATGATGATTTTGGCTGCCTAGTTGTGTGATGAAATAGTACTATTTTGGTTGTTTAGGTGAGCATGAGTAAAGGTGACAAATTGGCCTAGCAAATAACCTATTTTTGTCCACACGGGCAAAGACATGGGCGTGTATCTCAGCCATGTATGACACACGGCCATGTTACATGGCCGTGTGTCCCATGGTGTTGATATTAAATGAAATCAATATGCTGCACATGGTCTCACACACTAGCGTGTGACCGACCGTGTGGTACAAGTCAATATACCCCATTAAATGGCACACGACCTAGCACATATGCATGTGACTTGGCCGTGTTGCATAAGTCAGTATACCCTACAGTTTTGGCACGGCCTAGTACACTTCCTAGCACACGGGCGTGTGTGGCCACTTTGAAGGGTACACGGGCTAGACACACGGGCGTGTGGTCGGTTGTGTGACCCAAGTCAGTATGTATGCCCTGTTTCCACACGGTCTGTGGCACGGGCGTGTCTGAAGCTATGTGAGGCACATGGCCTGTTCACACGTGCATGTGACCCCTAAATGATTGAAAAATTTTAAGTTTTCCAATAATTTTGTATGTTATCGGTTTAGTCCCAAACCGCTTCTAAAGCATGTTTAAGACCTCGTAGTCTCTTATAAGGGACAATGTGTTTGTATTGAATGGTATTTGAGTATGAATGCATAAATGTTTTAGTATTGGATGTTAAATGATGTGTATTGATTAGTAATACCTCGCAACCCTTTTTTGACAGTGAATACGGGTGAGGCGTGTTACAGGGCACACCCATGCTCAACAATTATTCCTTCCAACATGCATTATTAAACAAAATACCATTCGTCAAATCATTCATAATTATAATTCCAAACAATACCAAAAGGCCAAAGTCCAAAATCATAATAAACAAATAAAAATAATAATGATAACCAAACAAAATTCTAATCCACATTTCCATTATTTCAAATGTCCGTGACAATTATAGTTATTTAAACTTATCGTCTTGTTAGGATCACTTCCTTGGACACACCGCTTACACAAAAAAGCACTACAAATTTGCAAAGACTTAGTGAGGTGTGTAATCTTAAACAACCTCAATGAATTATTGGAATTACTACGAGTGTACACAACATCATAGGTTAAACAAAAGCAACTAATGCACAGTCATAACCATAATTAATTACAATGTCAAGCTATCATATTCATGCTTTACTTATCCCATATGTCTAATTTATGTACTCACATGCATTTACATACAACATATTTCATATACAATTCATTAAATGATAATTTGGCAAGTTGGGACTATGAAACGTAAAAGTAGGCCCAAACACCACACATTGGATACATGAATCTCCATCACACCAATGTCTCAAAGAGTAGAACATATCTCATAAGTTTCGTGTCAAACTAACACTCTCTATCATACTAACATATCCTGATGAATGGAGCTTAGCTCACTGATCGTGTCTGAAAGTCTTAATATTTATATAATGAATGATCAAGCCTAGAAACTAACTTACGACAACGGTTGAGGCAAGCGCACCTATCGTTTGGTAGTATAGCTATGGCAAAACCGGAAGTATCGTATCCTCAGGGACCAAGAGTACTAGTAATTACTATCTTTTTTATTATTTAGCCTAAGAATTAAGGGAATTACTTATTAATGTAAAACTAACTAATTACTAAGCTAAAGATGCTAAGACACAGAGAAGGAATTGGGGAAAATACTTTTGGGAAAAACATATTGATTAAGACAATACCCGAGGAAGAATCCACCTAGACTTCACTTGTACCTAACTCTGAACCAAACGATTTATTCATTTGACTAGATCTGTAGGATTCCCTAATTTGTAATAATTCCTCTCTCGAGGCTACTAACTTCTAACCCTAGGTTGATTAATTGAAATCTCTTTCTAATTAAAACCCCTAGAGTTGCATTAACTCGATCTATGGACTCCCGAATTAGGTTTGATCCTAATCCGACAGATTTTCGTTGTCCTATCTCTAGGAGTGCGATCAACTCCGCTTAACCATGCTAGATCTACTCTTAAACAGGGAATATTCCTCCACTGCCTAAGCACATCAATACTTGAGTCAATATCCTGAAAAATTAAAACAAGAATTAAGAACACATAATTAAGAACAAATCAAGTATTTATCATATAGTTTAGAAAACAATAACATGATCTGTCTTAGGTTTCATCCCCCTCAGGTATTTGAGGGGTTTAGTTCATGTTTAATATAGAATACATCTCAGAAGAAAGTATAAAACAAAACATAAGAAAAACCCTAAAACCCCCTGAAGGAAATTGAAGGGAAAATCTTCCGTCTTGAGTATGATTTCGGCTTCTTGAGATGAATCAATTGGCTGTCTTCGAGTGAATCCCACAATTTTGCCTCTCTGGCTTGGCTCCTCGGCCTACCTGAATGCCCCCCTTTTAGGTCACACTTAATGTGTTTATATAGGCTTTCGGAATGTCTATCTTTGCCCCTAAGTATCCTAATCCGAGTGGAATTAAAACAGGTCACGGCAGCGGCACGCCTGTGTGGCACGCCCGTGTAAATTGAGTCTAGGTCGTGTTCGAGTCTGCTAAAGAGGTACAGCCTTGTGTATTTCTCCAGGTTGTGTGGATTTCGTACTTTGGCCCATTTTCTCCATTTTTGGCCTGTTTCCTGTTCTTTTCATCCTCCTGTGCTCTCCTAAGTATAAAACATGAATTTAAAGGATTAGGAGCACCAAATTCTACAATTCGGGGGATAAATCATCCCAAAGTATGCTAAATGTGGGATTAAAATATGAACATATTACAGTTTATCAAATACCCCACACTTAAGCATTTGCTTGTCCTCAAGCAAAATTCTCAACTCACAATTAAAATGAACTTCCTCAATTCATAATATTCATCAATAGTGTTTCATCATAATTCATAGATAATTTATACATAGATAATTTAACTCAAAGAGTCCTAAAGATTCAAACAATATAAGTCATACATTTATGGCCCGAAAACATTAGGTGTTTCCCCTTATCTAAATGATTACCTTTGATTCAAAACCGACAAGGATTGACATCCTCACAAATGATTCACTCAAATCACTCAAAGTGTTTAAGGTTTACGCATTTATACACTCAAAAGTCAAACATGAAAAGTTAATTCCATAGGCTTGCATGAAAATCAAATCTCCATCACTATAGAATGAAATGATACACAGATCAAAAGGTCTTTTAAGGGTTGTAATGTGGCTTCGGTTAGAGGTGTGGATAAAGGCTGAATTAAAGGGTTAGAATGGAGATTAAATTGACAAATTACTTAACTAATACTTGAATAATCACATCAATTACAACTTCATTACTAATAGAACGAGCTTCTTCTCAATATATGGGATTTAAACGTATAAGCTCAAAAATCATAGAACTAATAATGAATATACTTTGATTTTTTTTTTAAGAACAAATCAAGTAAATAGATTTTAAGAGTGTAGTTAGGCAACTGATCAAATCAATTCTCGATATAAGGGTAGTCAAGAGAAATGGTGATAACAAATACAAGATGGTTTTCGGGTTAATATTAGTGGGTGAGTCAATGAAAGGGTTGTTAGGATCAAAAGGGTTTACTAGGGGTTAAACATGAAGGTGGGCTTTTTTGGGAATAACTGGGTTAGAACCTAAGTGCCTTTATCATTTCTGTATATCAAATCAATGATGTGGTCTCGACATGTATAATCGGAGCAAGTTCTAAAATAACAAATCAATGTTGACACACTCATAATCAATAAAGTGAGCAATAAAAGAATGTATGCTCTAAAAAGCTCAAAATCTCACAAAAATTATGGGGTTTTTTTATATCAACCTTGTAAATTTCAAACTTCAAGGTAATAATTAGATTTAGGTAGACAACCTAACAAAATTTTGAAAATAGACTCATCATGCTTGATTCTCTAGTCTCCTATAGTTTAAATCATCACTGCACAATTATCAATGACATAATCCAAAACATATCAATAACAATCATGAATCAAAGGAAATTTCATTCGAATAGTAATATAAGAAAATTACTTAAGAATAAGACATAATTCAGGAATTTGAGAATAATGCAAAAAGTTAGGAACTTTTCAAAATGAAATTCACCCCCCACACTTAAGATGTACATTGCCCTTAATGTACAAAGATATATATCTAGAGATTAATAGCATGAAACCATAAGAGATAGGGAGAAGTGAAACTTCCTGAATTATTTTGGATGAATTTCTTGAGTTGGCAGTGGTCACGGTGTGGTGATTCCCAAGCAGCCTTTAGTACCTAAATCAAAGAAATCAAAATGAAGCAATTAAAATTAAAGGCAAGAAAGCTAAAGGGAAGGAAAATAAAGGAGAAGAGAAAAGAGAAAGAAAATTTAAATGGACTCAAATGTCCTTGGCTCAGCGAATTAATGAAGCGGTCAGCATGAACTTATGTAATTTGGTCTCGCATGGGGAGACTATGCTATGGTCCTTTCGCTTCTTCGACATGGGATGGTTTCATTGGCCTTGCCTTTAGGCATTGAGTGATATTAGTAAGGATGGTGAAGAGAAATTATGGTGGCTAGGGTTGAGAAGAAAGGGGTTTGGTAAGGAAAAAAATGAGTAGAAAAGGGGATCTATATAGAAATAGAGGTTTGGTGATTTCCACGATCGTGTCGCACGGCCGTGTTGTGCTTCGTTCATTTCTCCCATGCCTGAGTGCAGGCCGCCACGCCCGTGTTGATAAAATAGTGTCGACCACAGCTGTATCGCACAGCCATTGTGTTTAGTCGGAGCCGAGGCTTGAAGATATTTTTCGTCCTGTTTCGTACTATCTCTACCACGCTATTACGAAAATCCGTGTTGTCCACACGACCACGGCCACGCTCGTGTGCAAGGCCGTGTGGTATGGAAATCTGTGTGGTTAGTTTGTAGTTCAATGCTGAAAGTAAAAACGATAAGAAAATAAAACAATAAAATAAAAATATGAAAATTAATGGGGTTAATGCTCGGGTTGCCTCTCGAGAAGTACTCGTTTAAAGTCTTAAGCTAGACTTACCTCTCATTCGCACATTCATAGTGGTTTGAGAAGTTGAAACTCCTCACCCCTGCTATCGGTTCTACGATTACTATATAGATCGAGTCGAGTAGCGTTTACCTTAAAAGTGCCAAACTTGGGATTGGTTACTTCAACTGTTCCGTGTGGGATGATATTCAGTACCTCAAAAGGGATTTCTTCATTTGTATCAAGGTCTGAAGTGGCGATTCAAGGGTCTGGCTTATTCAACAATACCTGATCTCCAATATTAAATTGATTTGTCTTATCCTTAAGTTTGACATGGTTTTGCTTTGGTTCTGCTTCGTATGTTCCTAATTTCTCTTCGAAATGCATCTTCCACTCATCTAGTTCATCGATCAGAAGCCTTTGTTCCTCATGAGTTATTTCCTTGTTGGCATGAGGTCTAGGACCTGGCTCAATTGTGTAGTTCTGTGGTGTTTCCTGAAAAGAAGATTTAACCGAATGGTCATTAATAGAATTTATGTTTTCACCTTGATTACTCGATGTCCTAGCCTAATTAAGAGCTTGAAGAGTGATTGTATCGTCACCTACACGAAGTATAAGTTCACTGTACCAACATCAAATTTGGTTCTGGAAGTTACTAAAAATGGTCTTCCTAAAATTAAAGGAATATTATTGTCCTCATCCATGTCTAAAACGACAAAGTCTACTGGGAATACGAATTTATCAATTTTCACGAGAACATCTTCGATTATACCCCTAGGAATTCTAATAGTTTTATCAGGTAATTGAATGCTCATCCTAGTTTGTTTGGGTTTCCCTAGACCTAGCTGTTTAAACATTTTATAAGGCATAACATTTATGCTTGCCCCTAAATCAGCTAAAGAATTATCAACAGATAAACTACCAATTAAGCATGGAATTGTAAAACTCGCTAGATCTTTAATTTTCGTGGTAGTCTATTTTGCAACATTGCTGAACACACTGTGTTTAGTTCCATATGCGACCCCTCGTCTAACTTTCGTTTATTTGTCAAAATCTCTTTTAAAAATTTCCTTGAATCTGGCATCTGCGAGAGAGCTTCAAGAAACGGTAAGTTCATATGTAATTTCTTTAAAATTTTAAGAAATTTACAGAATTGTTTATCTGTGTTGTCTTTCTTCATTGCATTGGGTATGGCACATGAGGTTGATATTCTTTAATTATCGGTTTTGGTTTGTCATGGCTTACCTCAACCTTACCTTCGTCTACCATATTCTTCTGGCTTGCTTTAGGTTCATCTACCCCTTCACTATCATGAGCGGTTATTGCTTCAAGTTTCTCCTTCGGATTAGTTTCAGTGTTGCTTGGTAGGCTTCCTTGTGCTCATTTAGAGAACAGCTTAGCAAGTTTCCCTAATTGATTCTCGATCCCTTGAATCGATGCTTGTTGATTTTTGAGTGCTATCTCGGTGTTTTGGAAACGGGTTTCAGACACCGCGATAAATTTTGTTAGCAGCTCTTCAAGGTTCAGCTTCTTCTCTTATGGGTAGGGTTGTTGTTGAAAGCCTGGGAGGGGTTGTTGTCTTCGGTTTCCTTGGCCACCCCATGAGAAATTAGGGTGGTTCCTCCAAATTGGATTATAAGTGTTACTATAAGGGTTATTTTGAAGTCTAGAATTATTACCCATATAGTGAACTTGCTTCTTTTTAGTGCTCGGATAGTAAGATGGATATTCTGTATTGCTCATCCCTCCTCCATTCATATCGCACTGCATAACTGGATGTACTTGCGAGGAACCACATAAACCATCAATCTTTTTATTTAACATCTCTACCTAATTTGATAGCATGGTTACTGCGTTGAGGTTGAAAACACTGGCGGCTTTTGTTGGCCTTGTCCTCGTGACTTGCCACTGATATTTATTCAGTGACATCTCTTTAATGAATTCGTAGGTAGCCTCAGGTGTTTTGTTATTCAAAGTTCCGCCGACGGCTGAATCCATCAACTGTTTGGTTAAGGGGTTCACACCGTTGTAAAAAGTTTGGACCTGTAGCCACAAGGGTAATCCATGGTGTGGGCACCTTCTCAATAGATCTTTGTATCTCTCACATGCATAGTAAAGTGTTTCTAAATCCATCTGCACAAAAGAAGAGATATCATTCCTCAACTTAGCCGTTTTAGCCAGCGGAAAATATTTTAACAAAAATTTTTCGGTCATTTGTTCCCATGTAGTGATTGATCCTCGTGGTAACGAGTTCAACCACTGTTTAGCTTTGTTCCTCAAAGAAAAGGGAAACAACCGAAGACAAATGTCGTCATCAGAAATGTCATTTATTTTGAAAGTATCACAAAATTCTAGGAAATTTGCCAAGTGATTATTTGGATCATCATCCTGCAAACCGTCAAACTGAACAAATTGTTGTATCATCTAAATTGTGTTAGGTTTCAGTTCAAAATTATTTGCAGCAATAGCAAGTCTAGAAATATTTGACTCAGTTCCTACTAAATTAGGTTTAGCATAATCATACATAGTACGAGGAGTAGGATTTTGATTCACTGGGTTTGCGGCAACAACAGGAGGTAGCGGATTGTTATCAGACATCTCTTCAGTAGTATTGGTATCGTCCTCTTGCTCTTCTTTTATGTATTGCAAGTTTCGCCTTATTTCTCTTCTATTTCAGTGAATGGTACCTTCTATATCGCTGTCAAAAATCAAGGGTCTTGACAGGTTCCTTCTAGTCATAAACTAGAAAAACCTATCAGAAGCAAAGAAAAGAAAAGAAAAATTAGAAAAAATAAAAATAATGGCTAAAGTAATAAAAATCAAGTGCTCCTAATATATTAGTCCCCGGCAACGGTGCCAAAAACTTGATCGTGTCTGAGAGTCTTAATATATATAATGAATTATCGTGCCTAGAAACTAACTTACAACAACGATTGAGGCAAGCACACCTATCATTTGGTAGTATAGCTATGGCAAGACCGGAAGTATCGTATCCTCAGGGACCAAGAGTACTAGTAATTACTATCTTTTTATTATTTAGCCTAAGAATTAAGGGAATTGCTTATTAATCTAAAACTAACTAATACTAAGCTAAAGATGCTAAGACACAGAGAAGGAATTGGGGAAAATACTTTTAGGAAAAACCAATTGATTAAGACAATACCCGAAGAAGAATCCACCTAGACTTCACTTGTTATCTAACTCTAAACCAGACAATTTATTCACTTGACTTGATCCGTAGGATTCCCTAATTTATACTAATACCTCTCTCGAGGCTACTAACGTCTAACGCTAGGTTGATTAATTGAAATCCCTTTCTAATTAAAACCCCTAGAGTTGCATTAACTCGGTCTATGGACTCCCATATTAGGTTTGACCCTAATCCAGTAGATTATCATCGTCCTATCTCTAGGAGTTCGATCAACTCCACTTAACTATGCTAGATCTACTCTTAAACAAGGAATATTCCTCCACTGCCTAAGCACATCAATACTTGAATCAATATCCTGAAATATTAAAACAAGAATTAAGAACACATAATTAAGAACAAATCAAGTATTTATCATATAGTTTAGAAAACAATAACAAGATCCTTCTTAGGTTTCATCCCCCTCAATTATTTGAGGGGTTTGGTTCATGTTTAATAAAGAATACATCTCAGAAGAAAGTATAAAACAAAACATAAGGCACCTAATTTTTATTATTTATGAAAATAGCAACCAGAATTTAAAAATAATTCAATTAAGTCCCTAGACTTAATGAAATGTTGAAATTTGAGTTGCAATTTAAAGCTTGGGTCAAAATTGACCTTTTTATTTGAAAAACCAAAAATTTATTTTGTCGTTTAGGGAATAATTTCTTGGAAAATTATGTAAAAATCAATTCCCAGGAAAGATTGGAGGGGTCACGAGCGGTCCCGCTTAAATTCCAATCTCCTAGACAGAATATTTAAACATAATAAACCTGAAAATATACCCTAAATAACTTATTAAAAACAAAAAAATTTAAATATCTGATAAACTGAACAAGATTTGATCCCGTTCAAGTTTTTCTCCATAGTAATGTTTCAAACGCTGAGTGTTGACTTGAAAATTACCTCCCTTACCTTGGAGTTCAACAACTCCATATGGATAGACGCGATGAATAGTAAAAGGACCAGACCAACGTGATTTTAACTTACCTGGGAAGAACTTCAATCTGGAATTAAATAACAAGACTTGTTGACCTGCTTCAAATTCTCTAATTCGAATGTGCTTGTCATGCCATTTCTTGAGTCTTTCTTTGAGTAATTTGGCATTTTTGTATGAGAACATTCGGAATTCCTCTAGCTCGTTGAGTTGGAGCATCTGTTTCTCTCTGGCAAGCTGAAGATCCAAGTTGAGTCGTCGAAGAGCCCAGTAAGCTTTGTGCTCTAACTCTAGAGGTAGATGTCATGCTTTCCCAAAGACCAACCTGTAGGGTGACATTCCTAAAGGTGTCTTGTATGGTGTTCTGTAAGCCCATAAAGCATCATCTAGTCTCTTGGACTAATCTCGTTGGTCCGGGAAAACTACCTTCTCAAGTATGCCTTTGAACTCTTTATTCGCTAGCTCAGCTTGCCCATTTGTCTGCGAATGGTAAGTTGTAGCAACCTTGTGTTTCACTCCATGTTTGTCTAACAACCATTTTAACCACTTGTTCAAAAAATGGGTCCCTTCATTGCTGATAATAGCTCTTGGGGTTCCAAACCTTGTGAACACATGTTTCTGCAAAAACTTCATCACAACTTTAGCATCGTTCGTCGGATAAGCTTTAGCCTCGACCCATTTGGACACATAATCTACTGCTACCAATATGTACTTGTGACCAAAAGACGAAGGGAAAGGACCAAGAAAGTCAATACCCTAAACATCAAACAATTCTACCTCAATGGTATTCATTTGAGGCATCTCATTTCTGTTGGTGACATTTCCAACCCTCTGACATGGATCACAGCTCTTTACGTAAGCGTATGCATCTTTGAATAGTGTTGGCCAAAAGTATCTGGCTTGCAATACTTTGGCCGCTGCACGTGTACATCCAAAGTGTCCCCCACTCGGAGCTGAGTGACAGTGGTATAAAATCTTTGGTATTTCATCTTCTGCCACACATCTCCTGATCATCTGATCTGCACACTTTTCAAACAAATATGGCTCTTCCCAGAAATAGTACTTCACATCGTGAAGAAACTTTTTCCTTTGTTGATATGTTTTATCAATCGACATTAAACCACAGGCTAAATAGTTAGCAAAATCAGCAAACCAAGGAATATTATGGACACGATTTACCTTCAGTATGTGCTTATCTGGAAATGTCTCCTGAATCGGTACAAATGGAGAATTTCCCTCTTGCAGCTCCAATCTGGACAAGTGATCTGCTACTTGGTTCTATACTCCCTTTCGATCTTGAATTTCTAGATCGAACTCTTGAAGTAGTAGTACCCACCGGATCAATCTCGGCTTAGCATCTTTCATGGCCAGTAAATATTTAATTGCCAAGTGGTCCGTATAGACAATCACTTTGGTACCTACAAGATAAGATTGAAACTTGTCGAAAGCAAACACAATAGCAAGAAACTCTTTTTCCGTTATCGTATAATTCAGTTGAGCTCTGGTTAGAGTTCAACTTGCGTAGTAAATGGGATGAAAAACTTTTTTCTTTCGCTGGCCCAAGACAGCTCTAATTGCGAAGTCACTTGCGTTACAAATCAATATGAATGGCAGATCCCAGTCTGGTGTGACAATTATGGGTGCCGTGACTAATCGACTCTTCAAATCATTGAAGGATTTTAAGCATTCCTCATCAAACTTGAATATCGAGTCCTTCTCCAATAATTTGCATAAGGGGTTTAGCAACTTTGAAGAAGTCCTTGATAAATCTTCGGTAAAAATCGACGTGGCCTAAAAAGCTCCTAACACCTTTTACATATGTTGGAGGTAGGAGTTTCTCAATAACGTCTACCTTCACTTTGTCTACCTCGATCCCATGTCTCGTTATCCAATGCCCTAGAACAATTCCTTCTCGTACCATAAAATGGCACTTTTCCCAATTGAGTACGAGATTTGTTTCTTCACATCGCCTTAGTACCTTAGCTAAATTAGCTAAGCAGTCATCGTATGTGTCTCTGAATACTAAAAAATCATCCCTAAAAACTTCCAAATATTTTTCAACCATGTCAATAAAAATAGATATCATACATATTTGAAAAATGGCAGGTGCATTACATAAACCAAATAGCATGTGTATAAATGCAAACGTACCATACGGGCAGGTGAATGACGTTTTGTGTTGATCTTCTGGTGCTACTATAATCTGATTATACCCTGAGTATCCATTGAGAAAGTAGTAGTAATCTCATCCTGCAAGTCTATCCAGCATTTGGTCCAAGAACGGCAACAGAAAGTGATCTTTCCTAGTTGCCTTATTCAGCTTTCGGTAATCGATACAGATTCTCCATCCCATAACAGTTCTAGTTGGTATCAACTCGTTGTTCTCATTCTCTACGATCGTGATACCTCCTTAACTCGGCACGTACTGGACCGGACTCACCCATGAACTGTCTGAGATGGGGTAAATTATACCTGCATCCAACCACTTGATAATTTCCTTCTTTACTACATCCTTCATGATGAGGTTCAGTCACCGTTGTCCATCAACCGTTCCTTTCTCGCTATCTTCTAATATGATCTTGTGTATGCATACAAACGGGCTACTACTACTAATATCGGCTATGGTCTATCCGATAGCCTTCTTGAATTGTTTCAAAACTATGATAAGTTTCTCTTTTTGTTCAGTAGTTAATTCTACTGAAACAATCACAGGCAGAGTAGAGGCGTTACCTAAATAAACATTTTTTTAAGTGTGTAGGTAATACCCTGAGTTCTAACTTAGGTGGCTCCTCGATTGATGCTTTTGGCTAGGTATAATCCCTTTTTCTCTAATTCCAAAGATTCAAAACGGGATTGCGGGTTAAATCCCTTTTGATTAGCTCCTAGTAGAGCTAAGTATTCATCCTCCTCTTCATCATTTGGAGGGCCTGATGTCAGAACTTCTTCCAACGGATCCTCAACAAAGTTGAATTCCCTCTCCACTATTAAATCCTCTAGATCGGATACTACAGAACAATCATCAATTGTGTCAGGAAATCACATTGACTTAAAAACATTAAATGTTACCTGGTCATCCTGAACACGCATAGTCAGCTCACCCTTCTGCACATCAATAAGGATCCTTCCAGTTCTAGGAACGGGCTTCCAAGGATGATTGGTACTTCCTTGTCTACAAGATATGCATTGCATTCCTTCGTCAGAGCTACGGTCTCAAATTCTCCAAGTCTCCATTTCTTAGACAAGATAATCCTTCATGAACTTGACATAATTCGACATTTGCTCAAGTGCTTTAACCAATGGGATGTTGAAGTGAAGTTGCTTGAGTACGTCAAGGAACTTCTTGAATTGAATCTCCTGCTTCTGCTTCTGAAGTCTTTGAGGGTAGGGTGGTGGTGGTTTCATTACTGGAACTGCTTCTGGTTGATTCACCTCTAGCGATAATTCTGTATCTAACGGAGTTGTTAGTTGATCAGAATTAGCTGGTCTTGAGGCTATTTTGTCCGATTTTATAGATTCTGGTTCTGGTAAAATTGGGATTTCAACAATCGGCTGAACTTTGTCTGAGTCTTGAGCATCAGCTTGCTCCTTTTCAGCTTCAATGGTATTGGGCTCTACTGTCTTTCCACTCCTCAATGTTAGCGCTTTGCAGTGCTCCTTTCTCAGATTTCTCAGATTTTTCGTATCACTAGGTAAGGTACCCTGTGGTCGGTTCCTAATTTCAGTTGCAAGCTGGCCCATTTGGTTTTCCAGATTCTTTAATGTAGTTGCTTGGCTCTGGATTAAGGCATCATTCTTTGCCATGTATGCCTTCAGCAAACTCTCCAAGCTATTGGATGCTTCAGCTTGAACTGGTTTATGAACTTGTTACAGAAAATTAGGCAGCTGGGTGGTCTGGGTTGGGTGTAAGTGGTACTAGCTCCAGCCCCATGGTTACTCCAGGAGAAATTAGGGTGGTTTCTCCATGATGGGTTATAAAAATTTGATTGCAGCCCTTGCCTTCCTCGGTTTTTGTTCTGATCACCCATATAGTATACAGATTTTGGGTTTGATGGACATTCTTCGAACAAATGTCCCTCCCCACAATAGACATAGGCTATATTCTCAAATTGACTAGGCGGCTGTGTGCAAAACTATTAGACCCATTAGTAGTAAGGTTTTTAAGCATTGAGGATATTGATGATACCTAAGATGCGAGTGAAGTAAGGGTGTCTACTTCATGTATTCCAGCGACTCGTCTTCCTGACGCTGCTCAACTGGTTGGCCATTGATAATTGTTACTGTCAATCCTCTCAATAATTTCATAAGCCTCGTTATAAGACTTAAAAAGGAGAGCACCATTAGCAGAGGCGTCCAGTACCATCCTCGTGTGAGCGTTGAGACCATTGTAGAATGTCTCAAGTTGAATGCAATGTGGGATTCCATGATCAGGGCACTTTCGTAATAACTCTTTAAATCTTTCCCATGCCTCATACAAGGACTCATCATCCATTTGGTGGAAGGCAGTAATCTCGTTCCTCAACTTAACATTCTTGCTTGGTGGGAAATACTTCATGAGGAATCTCTCGGCTAATTCTTGCCATGTAGAAATGGAGTTCGGTGGCAATGAGTTCAACTAGGTACGAGCCATGTCCCTTAACGAATATGGGAACAACTTCAAATTTAAGGCATCTTCGGGAACTCCAGCTAACTTGAAAGAATCGCTCACTTCCATAAATAGTCTTAAGTGAAGATGAGGATCTTCAGTAGGCATTCCACTAAATTGGCCCACTGTCTGAAACATCTGGAACATGACTGGCTTCAGCTTAAATTGTTGTGCCTCGATATCGGGTCTCCTAATACCCAGATTAAGATCGTTAAATCCTGGAATGACATACTGTCATAAAGCTCTATCCCTATCATCAACAATAAGAATAGGATTCTGAGCAGGGTTTGCTCCGTTTCCTTGATTCAGATTCTCGAAGTTCATCTCTTCAGTATTTCTCTGGTTCACTTGTCTTCTTTGCCGTCGAAAGGTTCATTCTATCTTAGGGTCTACAAGGAGTAAATCAATAATCTGATCAATACTCATAAACACCTAAAATAATCACAGAAAAATTAAGTAAAAAATTAAACAGGAAAATAAATAAACCAAAATATAGAACAGATTCACAAATAATGGATTTGAAAAACAGTCCCCGGTAACGGTGCCAAAAACTTGGAACGGTGGAAATGTGCAAGTGTACACAATCGCAACAAGTAATAAAGTGACAAGTAAATGTCGAGTTATCGTACCCACAGGGACTATAAAAGAATTATTTAAACCACTTTGGTGAAGGGAAAATATTTGGATTTAAGAAATATTTAAAAACTAAAAAAACACAAAGTAAAATAAAATAAGGTTCTAATGCACGATTTCAAAAGCTGATTTTAATCAAGATATAATTGTGTTGGGTTACTTACATTTTTTACCTTAGAACTATTAAACTTATGCTCAGATTTGTTACGAATAAATCACGGTAACTCAGTAATTTGCTAACTTATGAGCATATTTACAACTCAAAATCCATTCATCTCTTGTACATATTCCTATGTCAATTCGACCGATAAAATAGATTTATAAAAGTACACATGTTATTGCACATACATACTTATTAAATTAAACAATCTCTCGCATATTCCTCTGTCGATTCAAAAGATTAATTCAACCTAATAAGCATATAAAAGACTATGTGAGGTAACAAAGTGGTCTTACCTTGAAACAGTTTAATCACAAAAATCTTGCAAGTTATGCAAGGCATATGTATTGCCAAATACAATGCTAATCTAATCTTCAGCTACCTTAGAAGAATTAAACATGCACTGAGTAAGTACTATGTCCATTAATTACAATTTCAATGCATTTAAATAATTAATTCATTAGTTATCTAAACAATTATAATGCTAAATAACTTAGGCATGACTTTATTTAATCAAGCATTTTACCGAGGCCTATAACAGCATAAACACAATTTTAATAATTTAAAAGGACGAAATGCAATCAACCCAACACGAATTAAATTCAAGCTAAGCTGATTAAATTAACCATTCCAATAGCATAAATATTCATAAACATGTTTGTCAAAACAACAATGAAATTTAAATAGATAGCGAACAAGAAGCAAATCTGGTGTTTCTCTGTGGCTTGACTGATAGCTCCGTTCTTCATCCTCCGTTGTCCACGGCTATCAAGGTGGCTTATGAACAGTCTAATTGATTCTCAATGATGGCTCAAGAAGACCCCTTTCCCAAGGGGAGAAATTGGCACGGGAAATGGAAAGGAAAAGTTGGGAGAAAGTGAGAGAGGAGAAGAGAGAATGAGAGAGTGAATGAGAAATGAGGGATGCTTTGAATGATCAGCCAAGGGGGTATTTATAGCTGAATGTGGCAGCTGAAATTTGCTAAAAATAGCAGCCAAAGAGCCACACCTTGGCCGGCCACCTAGGTGGAAAAGTTGATGGCTTCAACTTTGCTAAATATGGCATGGGGCAAATCTACAAAGCCACTAATTGTCGAGGGAGTTGAATGCAACTTTGACAAGTCTTCAAGGGCTTCTTTGCAAGCTTAATTAATCAGCTAATAAGCTGATTTTGGCCAGCATATGGACGGTTTGGGCTGCCCAATTGGTGGCTGGTTCGGTTCACTGAATTCGGTTCAACCAGTGCGGTTTAACTAGACCCTTTTTCCATAATAAATTAATAATAATTTATCTAGCCCAAATTAAATTGGGAATAAATTAAAATTAATTAGATTATGATTTAATATTCATAATCAAACCATCTTGGGCTGGAAATAAATTTTCCTCTATACTTCAAATTGCTTCTCGGGTTTATTCTTTGAGCTGTGTCTACCGAGCCAATTTTCGCTCTTTGTGCGAATCTATCGAAAATAGTCAAAATTAATCAAAATTAACTATAAAATTAACTAAAATTCATCATGTTCATATTTTTAGCACAATTTATTTATTTTATAATATTTAATTATTTTTTGACAATAATTTAACCGAAACTGCATGAATTTGAGTTAAAAAGGGCATGAAAAAGTGTGTATATTTTCATGTTTCCAGTTATCAAAATCCATTCCAAATTAAAACTTTTCCATTCCCATATATAACCTCCTTAAAATGGGCCTACAAGCCCTAGACATACTTGCGGAAGGTTTCGGAACTAAATCGGAAACTTTTACACACTCAGAAAATTTTACCTAAACAGGGGCCACACGCCCGTGTGAAATGGGACACGCCCGTGTAGGTAGGCCGTATGGTCACACACGCCCATGTCCCTCACCCGTGGTCGACACTGACTTATTTCACACGGCCAGACACATGCCGATGTCCCTCACACGGCCTCGACATGCCTGTGTCTCAGTCCGTGTGCCAAAACCTTGGCATTCTGTTTATGACATCATCACCTCACTATGGTCACACAGCCAAGGCACACGCCCATGTCCTTAGGCTGTGTGTCGAATTAAATTCCTAAATTCAGGTGTAGACTTCAAACGTTCTGGGCACACGTCCATGCCTTTGGCCATGCCTCCCCCATAGCTGAGACACGCGGCCGTGTCTCTGCCCGTGTGTTTACTACTAAGCTTACCAACTTGCAATTCTAACTTGCAAGGGGGCACACGGCCTGGTCACACACCCATGAAATTGACCGTGTGTCACACACGGCCTAGACACACGCTCGTGTGCCTAACTGTGTGGATAAGGACAAGGCTATTTGCCAAGCTCTTTCATCACCCTAACTCACTCAAGCATAATGCAACCTCTATCATCAATTTATTCATGCATATTTATACCCAAACAACCCGACCATATACTCTACACACTTATGAATAACCTTTCATCCCATTGATTAATAGTAAAGAGCCATTTACTATGGCAATATACAAAAGATTTCATCTATAAGGAGCCAACACATTTGGCCAATATAACAAAACAATATACCTAGTCTAGCTCCTATACATGCCATTGCCATACTCAAAATGCTAGTTCTAAATATACCGAGATGAGCTGATAGTGTGGGTGATCTTCCAATTATCTCTGTATCCCAACTCGACTCTTTGTCACTATAAAATAAGGGAAAAGAAAAGGGGTAAGCTTTAAGCTTAGTAAGTTTACATGTAAACAATAAACATCATAACATGTGCTAATCAATAAATAGCATTTCACAATCCAATATCATGCTTACTCATTCATCTCTTACAACAATCCTACCATATCACAACCAAATGCTCTTATTATTTAACATACATCCTTACACTTGATCACCACATGATCACATGAAACAACACATCACAAATACACAATAAACCATTCTTAGTAAGACCAAACACTCGATGGTATCGCACTTAGCCCACCATTTATTATTAACAGGGTGGTATCGCACATAGCCCACCAACAAGAATATTTACGGCGGTATCGCACTTAGCCTACCGAATAATAATACTAATGACTGTATCGCACACAGCCCATCGTGAACAAGTGATAAGGTGGTATCACACATAGCCCACCAACAAAAATAATTAAGGTGGTATCGCACATAGCCCACCAACAAAAATAATTAAGGTGGTATCGCACATAGCCCACCATTATTTACTACGGATAATATTCCACACCTACCTATTTATTTCAACGTTCATACGGAGTTTATTCACTTTCTACCAAATTTCCATCCATTTAAATTGTAAGTGTTCTCAATCATACAATGCACCAATAAGTAATTACATATGTATTTAAGATCCATCGTTTACACATAAACTTACCTTGGTGCAAAACAAGTTAATCAACGATCTATTTCGTAACCTTGCCTTTTCCTCGATTAAGGTTGATTCCACGCTCTTTTTGGTCTATAACAACAAAATTCACTCATTCAATCATTTTATAATCATAATACATCATAATCTCTACTTAGGCAAAAATGATTGTTTTGCCCTTGTACTATGGCAAAATGACGATTTTGCCGCTAGGCTCGTAAATCATTTTTCATCACATTTTCTCATTAAACACGCCTAGCTGAACATTTATCACTCTTACAACTGCTCATAATTCCAACTATTTCATGCATTTATTACACATTTTGAATCTTAGCATTCAAGTCCTATTTAGGTGTTTTAATGCTAACACCTTTCACAAAAGTTGTTCCTCATCACCCTAACATTCATTTTCCTCCATAAAAAATCTGCAACCAACATGAACACTCCAAAAGTACAAAAACTTTCAACCATTTAGCAAATTAGTCCCCTCATTAGCTAGCTTAAGCTTTATGGACTCCAAAAGTATAAAAATTATCAAATAAAACCACCAAAATCACTTACTTGCAAGGAGATAGCTTGGCTGAAAGTTTGGTCTCTAAAACCCCCTATTTTCCCTTCAATTTTTGGTGGAAGAAGAAAGTTGAATAGTGAAAGATGATATCTTTTCTTTTTATCTTATTTTATTCATCTTTTTATCACCTAATTTCACCAAATTTGACCAAAAATTTAATGCCATTGCCTCCCTAGCCTCTATGGCCGAAAAACACCTCCCAATTGTCCAAATTGCACATTAAGGACCTCCAATTAATATTCTATGGCTATTAGACACCTTTACCTTGAATTATGGAACTTTCGCACTTTATGCAATTTAGTCCTTTTTCACAATTAAGCATGCAACCATTAAAATTAAAGCACCAAAATTTTCATATAGCTATATATTAATGCCATAACACATAAAATAATATCAAAATAATTTTTCTCAACATCGAATTAGTGGTCTCGAAACCACTGTTCTGACTAGCCCCAAAATCGGGTTGTTACAATGATAATTTAATTTATTGATTAATTGTACGAGAAAAGTATGTTTCAAATGTGTTGTAAGTCTGGTAATGCTCCGTAACCAATTTTGGCGTTGAATACGGGTGAGGGGTGTTACATTTATGGTAAGCATAAATGTGTGTTTGCTGCTAAGTGCTACAATTGATACTAAATGGTAAGTTTTGGTATATAATTTACATGGTATGTATTAATGCAATTATAAATAAAAGTTCGTTGATTACTTGGTTACATGGATAACATGGTTGAACATAATTATACTTGTCATTTTAGGTGCATAAGGGCATATTGGCTGCATGAGAATATATCACATGTCTAAAGCTTTCCCATGCTTGTTTTGGATGTAGCTTATAAAATGGTCTATTTTTGTCTACTCGAGTAGAGACACGGGCGTGTGTCTGAACCGTGTAGCTGTGCGTCTCCTATAGTTTTAAAGGGTTACAAGTCAGGCTGTTACACAGCTTAGCACACGGCTTGGCACACAAGCATGTAAGGATACTTCGAAGGGTAAATAACCTAGCCCATGGGCGTGTGGCTTGGCCGTGTGACCCAAGTCAATGAGTTACATGGGCAAGAACACGAGCTAAGACACGGTCGTGTGTCCCTGTTCCAGATGCCCACATGGCCTAAGACACAGGCGTGTCTCTTGGCCGTGTAGTCACACGACCTTGCCACATGGCCATGTGTGTAGCAGCCCGATTTAGGGCCTAGTCAGAATAGTGGTGCGAGACCACAAATACGAGTTAGTAAAATGAGTTTTTAAGGTATTTAAGATGCTTGCATGATAATATGAAAGTTTCATGTAGGAACTTTATGGAAATTTCCATTAAATGGTCCATTAGGACTAAACTGCAAATTTGCAAAATATGAGTTTCTAGAAGCTTTTTGTATGAAATAGCTTTAGAATAGTAATTAGAAGTCCTTATATACCAATTTTCCCAAATTATAATTTTTGGAAAAAAATGGACATGAGTTAGTAAATGGTGAAATTTTAAAGAGATGGGCATTTTGGTCATTTATCAATTAAATGATTAGTAAAGGAAAAAGATGACAAAAATCATTCTCATCTTCTTCCTTGGTCCCGAAATTTTGAAGAACCACATAGCTAGGGTTTGTTCATCTTTCAAGCTTGCTAGTAAGTTCATCTTAGCCCCGTTTTTAATATTCTTCGTATTTTTGAAGTTCTCCTATTATGAATTAGCTATTTTTAGCTATAAAATGAGCTAAGATGCATGTTCAAAAATCTACCCATGAATGACGTGCTTGTAAAATGAGATTTCATGGAAGATTATGAGAGTTTGATGTTAGATAAATCTCTTTTCCTTAGTGAATTTCATGAAAAATGATAGTGTGGACTAATTTGCAATAAATATGAAATTGATCATACATACTAGAAATAGTGAGAATTGATGATTGTCATAGAAGAGAAAATGAATCATCTAAGCATGTAGTTTAAGAAAGTCGAATGAGAATCATTTAACGAGCCTTGGGACAGAAATGCAAATATGAGAAAGTTTAGGGGCAAAATAGTAATTTTTCCAAAGTATGAGTTAAGAGTCAATTTAGTCAATGTGAGTTTTAAATGATCTAAATTATTATTATAGATCAAGAAAAACGAAGCCTGGATCAAAATCGAGGCAAGAACAAAGTCGAGGACTAAATTGCATATCTACATACATTTTGTATATCGGGGTAAGTTTGTATGATTTCCAAGCTTCATGAATACTTTCATTGAATTGCTTGTTATATTTTTAAATAAACATTACTTTCATGAGAATGTTTAATGGTATGTTAAACAAAGAAATTAATGAGATTAAGCATGAGAAAGTCCCGATTGAAATTGAATTACTTAGGATACTCGATCTACCACAAAAGATAAGAAAGTCTGCATAAGACCAAGCCAAGGCATGGCATCGGCAATCCAGCAAAGTTATCATGTAAGCCCAAGACAAGTCTTGGCATTGAAGAGTTATTATGAAATGAAGACCCATGTAAGCCCAGGCCAAGGCATCGCATTGGTGAGTCTCCAAGCAAAGATGTCATGTAAGTCCAAGACAAGTCTTGGCATTGAAAAGCTATCATGAGATAGAAATCCGATGTAAGTCTAAGCCAAGGCATGGCATTGGTGAGTAACAAGAAAGATTTCATGTAAGTCCAAGCCAAGGCTCGGCATTGACCAGTTCATGAGTTAAGATACCAAGTAAGACCATGTCAAGACATGGCAATGGTAAGTTCCCAAGGGAACTCACGAGAATGACTTCGTATAAGTCCATGTCAAGACATGGCCTCGAACCCAAGATGAGATATTCCATGTAAGACCATATCCAGGATATGGATTTGGCATCAAGTTATATGTGGAATGAAATTCAGTATCCTCGGTTATTCATAGAAATTTATCGGGCAAACGAGTTAAGCTCAAATGAGATAAGAAGAAAGCTAAGTAAGCAAATTTATTATCAAGTTGAAAATGAGTATTATTCATGTTATGAATGATGAATTGGAGATTATGATTATTATGTTAAAGTATACTGATCAATGTGATCAAGTGACAAAGGTACCTTGTTTACCTTATAAGTATGAGACTAGTAAGTATCATGAGATATGTAAGAATCAAGTATGAGTAAGTAAGCTTTATAGCTGAGATTTATGATACCATGATTTATGTCAAATGGTTTATATTAAGCAAGTATATTGTTATGTGCATTATATACAAACTTACTAAGCTAAATGCTTACATCCTTTACTCTTTCTTTCCATGTAGTCCTGCCAAGCTAAACTCGTGGATCATCGTCATCGGAGCTCGGAGCACACTATCAATCGATACTTTGGTATAGTCATGTGTTTTTATTAAGTATGGCATGTATAGGAAGCATTTCATTTTGAGTTATGTTTTAAAATTAGCCAAAGTGTTGGCTATCAAGCTTAGGATTCTTTTTGTATATGGCCAAAGAGATTGGTCATGAATGAATAAGTATGTATGTTTTATTTATTAATGAAGTATGTATCCTTGTTCATGTTAGATGTAGTACTTGAGTTGTTGAAATGAGTATTGGATTGATCTTTAATTTCAGGGTGGCAATTGGCTTGGAAAATAGCCTCTAAGTACCCACACGGATGGACACACGGGCGTGTGTCTAAGCCGTGCGTACCCTGTACCTTTGTACCTTAAGTCAGGATAGGCTACGGGCTAGTCCTACTACCGTTTGTTTAGGCCATGCATGACACACGGTTAAAACACGGGCATGTGCCCAGGCCGTGTAAGTAAGTCAGTGTATCAAGGAATAGCATACGGTTTAAGTCCACGGGCATGTCAAGGCTGTGTGTAATTAGTCAGTGTCGACCACGGGTGGAAGACACGAGCATGTCTAGTAGTACACGGGCGTGTCCTAAGTAACACGGGTGTGTGACCCTTATTTCGATTAAAAGTTTCCAGTTGAGTTTCGAAAGTTTTCGGATACAAGTTCAAGGCCTCGTAGGCCCATGAGATGTATGAGTCTACTAAGAAAGAGAAGTTTTAATTCGGAACGAAATTTTATAGCCCGTAATTTCATGATTAAGCAAGTTCGAGCATAGTAATGTCCCGTATCTGATCTAAGTCTCAGACTCGGGTATGGAGTGTTAGATTTAGTGGTATCAGAGCTACAGTTTAGTCAGTTCTAGGACTAACGTAGCAAGAACACGAGTTTAGCTATACATTCCATACGTAAGAATGTTTTTATAATGATAGTGTGACGACTCCTGACGACTTAAATTATGTTTATACATACAGTAAATGGATCCCGAAAGAGCGGTGGCGGATGACGTAGAAAGTAACACGCCGGCTCCCGCTGAAGGGACGGTGCCTGATGAGAATAAGAATAGACCCACTACGTTGAGTCAGAGAGGAGGAAAAGAGGCTAGAGAAGCCTTCCTCCATATGATGAATACATGGTACACAGAGTTCGTTCGTACGAACCTGAATGCACAACCCCCTCCACCCCGCCTATTCCTCAACCTATCCTAGTAGCCCCTTAAGTAGTAGAGGTGGCAAGAGGAGTTAAGCCTCCAGTTGATAGAATTAGGAAACACGGGGTAGAAGAATTCCGGGTTAAAAGAGATGATAATCTGGAAAAAGCTATATTCTGGTTAGAAAATACCATCAGGGTATTTAATGAGCTGTCATGCACACCTGAGGAATGCATGAAGTGTGTAGTTTCTCTTTTAAGAGATTCTACGTATCAATGGTAGAACACCTTGGTATCGGTAGTCCCAAGAGAGAAGATTTCATGGGAATTCTTTCAAGAGTTTAGAAAGAAGTACATCAGTCAAAGATTTATCGATCAGAAAAGAAAAGAATTCCTAGAACTGAAGCAAGGCAAGATGTCTGTGATAGGTTACGAGTGAGAGTTTGTACGACTCAGTAAATACACTCGAGAGTGTGTATCCACTGAGGCCATCATGAGCAAGAGATTTGAAGATGGGTTAAATAAGGACATCAAATTGTTTGTTGCTGTCCTAGAATTGAAAGAATTCGTTGTGCTAGTAGAGAGGGCTTGTAAAGCCGAAGAGCTCGTAAAGGAGAAGAAAAAGTCTAAAATGGAGTCTCGTGACTCTAGAAAAAGACAGTGGAATAAGCCATTCCAATCCTCATCCAAGAAGTCAAGAGATTTCTCCACCCAATCAGCTACCTCCATTGGGTTTTCAAGGAAGGACAAGAGTAAGCAGTACTTGGGAAATAAAGCATGGACGACTTCAGTTGCAAGTGTGGGGAATATCCGATCGGATAGACCCAAATGCCCACAGTGTGGCAGACATCATCTTGGAGAATGCAGAGCATATGAAAATGCATGTTTTAGATGTGGTTCCCAAGACCACTACATAAAAGATTGTCCTGAGATGACAAAGGAAGAAAGAACCCAAAACCTGAGATCTGAGAGTATGGTCAGAGGAAGACCACAGAGGAGCCCAGGAAGAGGGGCAAGTGGAAGAGGTAACCCTAGAGAGCAGGCCACGAGACCCGAGGGTAGGGCGCCTGTAAGGAGCTATGCCATTCGCGCTCGCGAAGAGGCATCTTCTCCTGATGTTATTACGGGTACCTTTTCTCTTCATAATATTAAAGTTACTACTTTCATAGATCCTGGATCAACACACTCTTATATTTGCATGAAACTGGTATCCAGTATGAGTATGCCTATATAGCCTATAGAATTTGTGATTAAAGTGTCTAATCCTTTAGGCAAGAGTGTGTTAGTTGATAAAGTATGTAAAGACTGTCCATTGATGATTAGATGCCATTATTTTAAAGCAAATATTATGTTGTTACCATTTGATAAGTTTGACCTCATTCTCTGTATGGACTGGTTGACTGCCCATGATGTAATAGTAAATTGTGGGAAGAAGTACATTGAGATGAGATGTGAGAATGGGGACACTCTCCATATGAACAAGATAAATTGCCGGTAATGATTTCTCACATGACGGCACAGAGATACATGAGAAAAGGGAATGAAGCGTATCTGGCATTTGTAATGTATGCTAGAGAAATAGAGTTAAAGATTGAGTCAGTACCGATAGTATGTGTGTACTTAGATGTTTTCCATGAATAGTTACCGGGATTACCTCCAGTCAGAGAAGTTGAGTTCAATATTGAGTTAGTTCCCGGTACTATACCAATATCTATTACTCCTTACAGAATGGCTCCAACGGAGTTGAGAGAGTTGAAGATACAGTTGCAAGAGTTAACAGATAAAGGCTTTGCAAGATCAAGTTGTTCACCATGGGGTGCTCCCGTTTTATTTGTGAAAAAGAAAGATGGCACTATGAGATTGTGCATAGATTACCGTCAGCTTAATAAAGTGACAGTGAAGAACAAGTACACATTGCCTAGGATGGATGATTTGTTTGATCAATTGAAAGGAGCCACTGTGTTCTCCCAAATAGACTTGAGATCAAGGTACTACCAGTTGAGAGTAAAGGATTCAGATGTATCCAAGACCGCTTTTCGAACAAGGTATGGACATTATGAATTTTTAGTCATGCCCTTTGGTTTGACCAATGCTCTTGCGGTATTCATGGACTTAATGAACCGCATCTTTAGGCCATATCTAGACAAGTTTGTAGTCATTTTTATTGATGACATACTGATTTATTCCCGATATGAGAATGAGCATGCTGAGCACCTACAGACAGTTTTACAGATTCTTCGAGAAAATCAGTTATATGCCAAGTTCAGTAAAAGTGAGTTTTGGCTCAAGGAAGTAGGATTTCTGGGACATATTGTCTTAGGAGAAGGAGTTCGAGTAGACCCAAGTAAGATTTTGGCTATAATGGATTGGAAGCCATCGAAGAATATCTTTGAGATTAGAAGTTTTCTAGGCTTAGCCGGCTATTACAGACGATTTGTCAAGGGGTTTTCCATGATTGCAACCCGATGACGAAGTTGTTACAGAAAGATGTGAAGTTTGAATGGTCAGAAAAATGCCAACAAAGTTTTGAGAAATTGAAGGCATTATTGACAGAAGCTCCCATTTTAGTACAACCTGAGATGGGGAAAGAATTCATAGTTTACAGCGATGCATCCTTAAATGAATTAGGTTGTGTACTCATGCAAGAAGGCAAAGTGATTGCTTATGCTTCCAGACAACTGAAGCCTCACGAGAAGAATTATTTGACACATGATTTAGAGTTGGCAGCCATAGTCTTCGCATTGAAGATATGGAGACACCATTTATATGATGAACGATGTCGGATTTTCACTGATCATAAAAGTTTAAAGTACTTGATGACGCAAAAGGAGTTGAACTTAAGGCAACAGAGATGGTTAGAGTTAATAAAAGACTATGAGTTGATCATTGACTACCATCTAGGAAAGGCGAATGTGGTCGCCAATGCTTTGAGCAGGAAGTCCCTTTTTGCATTAAGAGCAAGGAGTTCACAGATAACCTTATTCGACGATGGTTCTATTCTAGCTGAGTGGAGAGCTAGACCAATGTTCCTCCAAGAGATTATTGAAGCTCAAAAAGAAGATAGAGAATTGCAAGCAAAAAGAACTCAGTGTGAGTCAGATGTGGAGTCTAATTTTCGGATTAGTTCCAATGGAAGTATGATGTTCAAAAATAGAGTTTGTGTACCGAGAAAGGAAGAGCTTATTCAAAGAATTTTGTATGAGGCGCATAATATATGTTTGTCTGTACATCCAGGTAGTACAAAGATGTATAATGATTTGAAGCAACGGTATTGGTGGCCGAGAATGAAGAAAGATATTTCAGAGTTCGTTTCAAGATGCTTGATTTGTCAGCAAGTAAAGGCTGAACACTAAGAACCTTCGGGTTTACTTCAACCCATTTTGGTTCCCGAGTGGAAATGGGACCCTATCACTATGGATTTTGTAACAGGTTTACCGTTGTCACCGAGCAAGAAAGATGCTATATGGGTTGTAGTTGATAGAGTCACGAAGTCAACCCATTTTATACCTGTATGAGTGGATTACTCACTCAACAAGTTGGCAAGCTTGTATGTTTCTGAAATAGTAAGACTTCACAGAGTTCCTTTGTCAATCATATCAGATAGAGATCCAAGATTCACATCTAGATTTTGGAAGAAGTTACAAGAGGCCTTGGGTATGAAATTGAGCTTTAGTACAGCTTTTCATCCTCAAACTGACGGACAGTCGGAGAGGTTAATGCAGATACTAGAGGATATGCTCTGATGTTGTATTCTCGAATTCCAAGGTAATTGGGAAAAGTTTCTCCTATTGGTAGAGTTTGCCTATAATAATAGCTTTCAGTCGAGCTTAAAGATGGAGCCTTATGAGGCTCTATATAGGCGTAAGTGCAGAACGCCTTTATTTTGGACTGAACTCAAAGAAAACTGAATTCACGGGGTTGATTTGGTCAGAAAAGCTGAAGAAAAAGTGAATGTGATATGAGAATGTTTAAAAGCTGCATCAGACAGACAGAAATCCTATTCGGGCTTAAAAAGAAAAGAGATAGAGTATCAAGTCGAGGATAAAGTTTTCTTAAAAGTGTCACCATGGAGAAAAGTTCTCAGATTTGGCCGGAAAGGCAAGTTGAGTCCATATTTTATTGGACCATATGAGATTACCGAGAAAGTTGGGCCGGTAGCTTACATATTGGCTTTGTCATCAGAGTTAGAAAAGATACATGATATGTTTCAAGTGTCTATGTTGCGACGCTACCGATCAGATTCTTCACATATAATTACCCCATCACAGATAGAGATTCATCCCGACATGACTTATGGTGAAGAACCTATTAAGATTTTAGCTCGAGAAGTCAAGCAGCTAAGGAATAAGAATATGTCCCTTGTTAAGGTTTTATGGAGTAGAAGAAGCTACATGGGAACCAGAAGAAACCATGAGAAACCAGTACCCAAACCTATTTGCTGGTAATATTTTCGAGGACGAAAATCCCTAAAGGGGAGAATTGTAACAGTCCGATTTAGGGCCTAGTCGGAATAGTGGTGCGAGACCACAAATCCGAGTTAGTAAAATGAGTTTTTAAGGTATTTGAGATGTTTGCATGATAATATGAAAGTTTCATGTAGGAATTTTATGGAAATTTCCATTAAAGGGTCCATTAGGACTAAATTATAAAAGTTACAAAATATTAGTTTCTAGAAGCTTTTTGTATGAAATAGCTTTAGAATAGTAATTAGAAGTCTTTATATAGCAATTTGCCCAAATTATAATTTTTGGACAAAAATAGACATGAGTTAGTAAATGGTGAAATTTTAAAGAGATGGGCATTTTGGACATTTATCAATTAAATGATTAGTAAAGGAAAAAGATGACAAAAATCATTCTCATCTTCTTCCTTGGTCCCGAAATTTTGAAGAACCCCTTAGCTCGGGTTTGTTCATCTTTCAACCTTTCTAGTAAGTTCATCTTAGCCCTGTTTTTAACATTCTTCGTATTTTTCAAGTTCTCGTATTATGAAGTAGCTATTTTTAGCTATAAAATGAGCGAAGATGCATGTTCAAAAATCTACCCATGAAAGACATGCTTGTAAAATGAGATTTCATGGAAGATTACGAGAGTTTGATGTTAGATAAACCTCTTTTCCTTAGTGAATTTCATGAAAAATGATAGTATGGGCTAATTTGCAATCAATATGAAATTGATCATACATACTAGAAACAGTGAGAATTGATTATTGTCATAGTAGAGAAAATGAATTAGCTAAGCATGTAGTTTAAGAAAGTCGAATGAGAATCATTTAACGAGCCTTGGGGTAGAAATGCAAATATGAGAAAGTTTAGGGGAAAAATAGTAATTTTGCCAAAGTATGAGTTAAGAGCCAATTTAGTCAATGTGAGTTTTAAATGATCTAAATTATTATTATAGATCAAGAAAAACGAAGCCTGGATCGAAACTGAGGTAAGAACAAAGTCGAGGACTAAATTGCATATCTACATACATTTTGTATATCGAGGTAAGTTTGTATGATTTCCAAGCTTCATGAATATTTTCATTGAATTACTTGTTATATTGTTAAATAAACATTACTTTCATGAGAATTTTTAATGGTATGTTAAATAAAGAAATTAATGAGATTAAGCATGAGAAAGTCCCGATTGAAGTTGAACAACTTAGGATACTCGATCTACCACAAAAGATAAGAAAGTCCGTATAAGACCAAGCCAAGGCATGGCATCGGCAATCCAGAAAAGTTATCATGTAAGTCCAAGACAAGTCTTGGCATTGAAGAGTTATTATGAATTGAAGACCCATGTAAGCCCAGGCCAAGGCATCGCATTGGTGAGTCTCCAAGCAAAGATGTCATGTAAGTCCAAGACAAGTCTTGGCATTGAAAAGCTATCATGAGATAGAGATCCCACGTAAGTCCAAGCCAAGGCATGGCATTGGTGAGTAAAAAGAAAGATTTCATGTAAGTCCAAGCCAAGGCTTGGCATTGACCAGTTCATGAGTTAAGATACCAAGTAAGACCATGTCAAGACATGGCAATGGTAAGTTCCCAAGGGAACTCACGAGAAAGACTTCGTATAAGTCCATGTCAAGAGATGGCCTCGAACCCAAGATGTGATATTCCATGTAATACCATATCCAAGATATGGCTCTGGCATCAAGTTATATGTGGAATGAGATTCAGTATCCTCGGTTATTCATAGAAATTCATCGGGCAAACGAGTTAAGCTCAAATGAGATAATAAGAAAGCTAAGTAAGCAAAGTTGTTATCAAGTTGAAAATGAGTATTATTCATGTTATGAATGATGAATTCGAGATTATGATTATTGTGTTAAAGTATACTGATCAATGTGATCAAGTGACACAGGTACCTTGTTTACCTTATAAGTATGAGACTAGTAAGTATCATGAGATATGTAAGAACCAAGTATGAGTAAGTAAGATTTATAGTTGAAATTTATGATACCATGATTTATGTCAAATGGTTTATATTAAGCAAGTATGTTATTATGTGCATTATATGCAAACTTACTAAGCTAAATGCTTACGTCCTTTACTCTTTCTTTTCATGTATTCTTGCCAAGCTAATCTTGTGGATCATCATCATCGGAGCTCGGAGCACACTATCAATCGATATTTTGGTATAGTCAAGTGTTTTTATTAAGTATGGCATGTATAGGAAGCATTTTATTTTGAGCTATTTTTTAAAATTAGCCAAAGTGTTGGCTATCAAGCTTAGGATTCTTTTTGTATATGGCCAAAGAGATTGGTCATGAATGATTAAGTATGTATGTTTTATTTATCAATGAAGTACGTATCCTTGTTCATGTTAGATGTAGTACTTGAGTTGTTGAAATGAGTATTGGTTTGATCTTTAATTTTAGGGTAGCAATTGGCTTGGCGAATAGCTCTAAGTACCCACACGGATGGACACACGGACGTGTGTCTAGGCTGTGCGTGCCCTGCACCTTTGTACCTTAAGTCAGGATAGGCCATGGGCTAGTCCCACGGCCGTTTGTTTAGGCCGTGCATGACATAAGGTTAGAACAGGGGCATGTGCCCAGGCCATGTAAGTAAGTCAGTATACCAAGGAATAGCACACGGTCTAAGTCCACGGGCGTGTCCAGGCCGTGTGTAATTAGTCAGTGTCGACCACGGGTGGAAGACACGAGCATGTCTAGTAGTACACGGGCGTGTCCAAAGTAACACGGGCGTGTGACCCCTGTTCCGAGTAAAAGTTTTCAATTGAGTTCCGAAAGTTTCTGGACACGAGTTCAGGGCCTCGTAGGCCCATGAGATGTATGAGTTGACTAAGAAAAAGAAGTTTTAATTCAGAATGAAATTTTATAGCCCGTAATTTTATGATTAAGCAAGTTCGATCATAGTAATGTCTCGTATCTGGCCTAAGTCCCGGACTCGGGTATGGGGTGTTACAATGTGACCCCTGTAGCTTTGAAATTTTTTAATGTTTTCTAAAAATTCTACGAGTTTCTGATTTAGTCTCGATTTGTTTCTATCACGTATTTTGGGCCTCTAGGGCTCATATAAGGGATAGTATGAATGATTTTGATGAGTTTATTATGAATATTGATAAGTTATGAAATGATCAAAATTTTATTTGTTTGTACTATAAACTCCAGTAATACTCCGTAACCCTATTTCGGCGACGAATACGATTAGGGGTGTTACATTTATTAGTATTAGAGCTACGATTTAATGGATTCTTGGACTTAACGTAGCGTGTATGAGTCTAGCTACACATGCCATTATATAACCTGTGATAGTATGATATCTCCTGACCGTTTTAAAACATGTTTTCATATAGCAATGACATCCAACCGAGCTGATTCCGATGAAGTAGAGAGCAACGCTCAAGCTTCCATTCACGGAGTAGCTTCAAGTAGTACGAGGCCTATATCTGAGGGCCAAGAAAGAGAGGCTAAGGAATCCTTTTTTCAGATGATGAATGAATGGTTCACCGAGTTTGTACGGATGAACCCAGCTGCTCAACAACCTCCACCCCCTCTTGTTCCCCAACCAGTTCTTGTGATTCTTCAAAGTACGAAACCAATCTGAGTTAGTAAGCCTCCTGTTGATAAGATTCATAAGTACGGGGCTGAAAAATTCTGAGCCACTGCCGAAGATGATCCTGAGAGAGCTAAATTCTTGTTAGAGAATACCATCAGGGTTCTTGACGAACTATCTTGTTCACCGGTTGAATGTCTTAAGTGTGCAGTATCTCTACTAAAAGATTCGGCTTATAAGTGGTAGAATACATTAACTTCTGTAGTGTTGAGAGAATGGGTCACTTGGGAATTCTTTCAAATCGAGTTTTGAAAGAAATATATTAGTCAGAGGTTTCTGGATCAGAAACATAATGAATTTCTCAAGCTCAAGCAGTGCCCTATGACAATGTCTGAATATGAATAGGAATTTGTTCAATTGAGTAAATATGCTCGAGAGTGCATTCAGACCGAGACTACAATGTGTAAGCTATTTGAAGATGGATTAAATGAGTATCTAAAGCTTTTAGTCGGGATCCTTGAGTTGAAAGAATTTGTTGTTTTAGTTGACAGAGCATATAAAGCCTAAGAGCTAAGTAAAGAGAAAAGACACATTAAATTTGAAGCTAAAAATTCAGGAAAGAGATTGACGGGAAAGTCATACTAGTCAGCATTGAAGAAATCAAAAGAACATCACTATCATTCTACTGCTTCTATGGAATATTGTAGTAGAGACAAAGGTACCACACGCTCCAGTCCTAAACCACAGGCTACATCTGTAGTGAGTGCTAGAGATGCCAGACTCGAGTTTTGAGTGAAGAGTAGAGCGTGCGTCGGGTGTGGTTCCTTATACCACTATCTTAGAGATTTCCCAAAGAAATCTGTGAAAGAGAAAGCTTAGAGCATGAGTCTGAGCAATACTGCTGTGAGAGGTGGACCACCTCATAATATCAAAAATGTGAGCGGTAGTCGTGGTGTGACAAAAGACTCTACTGTGAGATCCGAGGCACGAGCACCAGCTAGGGCTTATGCTATTCACACTTGCGAGGATGCTTTTGCGCCATGTTATTACCAACACTTTCTCTATTTATGATACTTATGTAACTGCTTTGATTGATCTGGGATCAACCCATTCGTATTTTTGCACGAATTTAGTATCTTGTAAAAATTTACTTGTTGAGTCCATTGAATTCGTGGTTAAAGTGTCAAACCCCTTAGGCCAGTATGTGATAGTTGATAAAGTCTACAAGAATTGTCCTTTGATGACTTAGGGTTACAGTTTTTTGGCTAATTTGATGCAATTTTCATTTAATGAATTCGATGTGATTTTGGGCATGAGTTGGCTAACTCTACACGATGCTGTTATAAATTGTAGACAAAAGCTAATTGTATTAAAATGTTAGAACGGTGTGACGCTTCGTATTGAATCAGGTAATCTAAATGGATTGTCTATTGTGATATCAGTTATGTCAGCGTAGAAATAAGTGAGAAAAGGTTGTAATGCTTTCCTTGCTTATGTATTGGATACTAAAGTGTCTGAATCGAAGCTTGAATCAGTGTCAGTGGTTTGTGACTATTCCGATGTGTTTCCAGAGGAGTTACCTAGATTACCACCAATTAGAGAAGTCGAGTTTGCTATAGAACTTGTACCAGGAACATTTCTGATATCGATAGCACCTTACAGAACGGTCCTACCGAGTTAAAAGAGTTGAAAGCACAATTGCAAGAGTTGACAGATAGGGGTTTTGCTCGCCCAGTTTTTCACCTTATGGTGCACCAGTTCTATTCATTAAGAAAAAGGACGGATCGATGAGATTATGTATTGACTATCATTAGCTCAACAAGGTTACAATTAAGAAAAATTATCCATAACCTTGAATTAACAATTTGTTCGATTAGTTAAAAGGTGTCACACCATTCTCGAAGATTGATCTCAGATCCGGTTACTATCAGTTACGAGTGAAAAATTCAGATGTGCCAAAGACTGCATTCAGAACTAATGCACCTGCAGTATTTATGGATTTGATGAACAGAATCTTCAGACCGTATTTAGATTGATTTGTTGTGGATTTATTGATGATATTCTGATATATTCTCGAGATGAGACTGAACATGCCTAGCATCAAACTCTGTGAGATAAAAAATTGTTTGCTAAATTTAGAAAATGTGAGTTCTAGCTCTGAGAAGTCAGTTTTCTGGGACATTTAATATCGGTCGAAAGCATCAGAGTTGATCTGAGTAAGATTTTCGTAGTTGTTGACTGGAAACCACCAAGAAATGTATCTAAAGTCATAAGTTTTTGGGATTAGCTGGTTATTATCGAAGATTCATCAAAGGGTTCTGTATGATAGCTACACCAATGACAAGGTTATTACAAAAAGATGTGAAGTTTGAATGGTTTGATAAATACCAGCAAAGTTTCAACCAGTTGAAAGCACTATTGACCGGAGCACCAGTTCTGGTTCAGCCTAAATCGGGTAAATAATTTGTGATTTTCAGTGATGCATCATTAAATGGTTTAGGCTGTGTCTTAATGTAAGAAGGCAAAGTGATAGCTTATGCTTCCAGACAGTTAAAGCTGCACGAAAATAACTATCTGACACATGACTTAGAGTTAGCAGCTATTGTATTTGCATTGAAAATTTGGCGACACCATTTGTTCGACAAAAAATGTCACATATTTACGGATCACAAGAGTTTAAAGTATTTAATTTTGCTGAAAGATCTGAATTTGAGACAACACAAATGACTTGAGTTGTTAAAAGAGTATGAGTTGACCATTGATTATCATCCGAGAAAAGAACACGTAGTTGTTGACGCTTTGAGTAGAAAATCTTTACTTGCTCTGCCAGCGATGAATACATGACTAATGTTGTCTGATGATGGCTCAATGTTAGCCGAATTAAAAGCTTAATCGATGTTTTTATAGCAAATCTGCAAAGCTCAAAAATGTGATAGTGAGTTGTTAGCTAAACGGGTATAGTGTGAGTCGACTATTGATTTAGAGTTTCAAATAGGACCCGATGATTGTTTATCGTTCAGAGGTAGAGTTTGTGTATCGAAGAATCTAGAGCTCATTTAGAGAATATTACATGAAGCTTATAGTGGTAGCTTTTCCGTTCATCTAGGAAGTAATAAAATGTACAGTGATTTAAGACAGATGTATTGGTGACCGAGAAAAAAACATGAGATATCTGGTTCTGTACCGAGATGTTTGGTATGTCATCAAGTTAAAGTTGAACATCAGGTACCTTCAGGACTGTTACAGCCAGTGATGATACCAGAGTGGAAATGGGGTGGAGTTACTATGGATTTTGTTTTAGGTTTAGGGTTTAAAATGAGAAAGAAAGATGCCATATGGGTTATCATAGATCGTTTGACGAAGTCCTCACATTTTATTCCGGTACGTACGGGTTTCTCACTTGACAGATTAGCTAAATTATATGTTTCTGATATTGTTAGGTTACACATAGTGCCAGTCTCCATTATTTTGGATAGAGATTCCTGATTTACTTCACGATTTTGGAAACAGTTACAGGAACCTCTGCATACGCAATTGCATTTTAGTACTGCATTTTACCCTCAGACCGATGGTAAGTCTGAGCCCGTAATCCATATTCTTGAAGATATGCTTCAATGTTGTATAGTACAGTTCGAAGGCAACTGGGAGAAATATTTACCATTAGTCAAATTTGTGTATAATAATAGTTTTCAGTCGAGCATAAAAATGGCACCGTATGAGGCTCTGTATGGTTGTAAATGCCGAACCCTGTTATACTGGACCGAACTTAGTGAGCAAAAGATACACGGGGTTGATTTTATTCATGAGACTGAAGAAAAAGTGAAAGTGATCCGACATAGTTTGAAAGCAACTTCAGATCGTCAGAAATCATATGCGGATCTTAACCGTAAAGACATAGAGTTCCAAGTCAGCGACAGAGTATTTTTGAAAGTATCGCCCTGGAAGAAAGTTCTTCGATTTGGTCACTAATGGAAACTGAGTCCGCGATTTATCGGGCCGTACGAGATTACTAAAAGAATTGAAACTATTGCATATTGATTAGATTTACCATCAAAAGTTGAAAGAGTTCATAATGTCTTTCACGTGTCTATGTTATGACGATACCGGTTTGACCCTTCACTCCACGACAGATGTCGAGATTCAACCTGATATAATATACAATGAAGAACCTATCAAAATTCTAACATGAGAGGTGAAAGAATTGAGGAATAAAAACATAACTTTAATGAAAGTTCTCTGGCAAAGACACAAAATGGAAGAAGCCACCTAGGAACCCAAGGAAGTAATGAGAAAGCAATATTCGAACCTCTTTTCTGGTAAGATTTTCAGGGATGAAAATCCCTTTAGAGGGGAAAGTTGTAATAGCCCATTTTTACTGAAATCAGAACAGTGGTTTTGGGACCACAAATCCAAGATAAAAAATTTATTTTATTATTATTTTATGGTCTACAGCATAATAGTGTTACCATATAAAAATTTCGTTAAGAAATTTTACCGTTTGCTTGCTTAATTTGATAAAAAGGACTAAATCGCGTAAAGTGTAAAAGTTGAGTTCTAATAGCTAAAGGTATTAAATAGCTATGGAACTTTAAAGTGGATGCCCTTATATGGTAATTAGACCATTAGTGTGTTAATGGATGATAATGTCTTGGTAATTTTGTAATTTGGATTAATTTTAAAGGTTGGTTAAGTAATTAAATAAAAAATGATAAGTTAAAATCAAATCCAATTTGCTATCAGCTTTCTTCATCAATGTTCAATCGAATTTTGAAGGGAAAGAAGCCATGTTTTCTCATCTAGGGTTTGGCCTCTTTAAAGCTCAATTGGTGAGTATTTTTGTCCCCGTTTTTAATGATTTCTATGTTTCCGGGATCGTTGTAGCTTAATCTAGCTAGCCTGAGGACTAATTTATAAAATTGTTAAACTATTAGGGTTTTACCATTGATGTACATGCTTGAGTTTTGAAGTTTGATAATAGAAAATGAATGATTATTGTTAGATAAACAACTTTTGTAAAGGAATTTTTAGTAAAATTATCAAATAGGGACTAAGTTAAAAAATAAAAATATTATGTGGTAAATTTGTGAATTTGTGAAAAATATGGGCTACTATTAGTATGTATAGAAATCGGCTAGACTTGGGTAAGGGAAAATTTTCATGAATTTCATTTTCCGAGCCTAGGGACTAAATTGCAAAGAATTAAGAGTACAAAGGCAAAATGGTAATTTTGCCAAAATTACATGTTGGACTAATTGAATATGAAAAATATTAAATTGAGTTAAATTGATCTGTATAGATCAAGATAGACCTCGTGAAGAGTTAGATCGGGGCAAAGGAAAAATCTAAGATCAATCGCCTTCGTATCTACATATACTCGTCGAGGTAAGTTCGTGTACTTAAATTGTGTAATTATATGCTTTAATTGAATTATATGTATGTGATTTGTATTATTTTCGTATATGAATACCGACTGCATATCCGACAATGTACAATAATTACTGAGTCTCGTTTGAACCTTAGGGATTTGTAGGATACAAATGACATGTTATTAGGGTTATCGATTCTCAGTTCGAGAGAGCTTACCGGTATTCAACTCCCATGAGCTTACCGATATTCAACTCGTATGAGTTTACCGTTTACAGCTCATAAGAGCATACCGATTTAGAGCTCGTATGAACATACATGTACAAGAATTGATGGATTACAGTTCAGTACACCTTATGTGTGCTACCCAAGTATCCAACGATATTCTAAATGGTTCAATGGGCACAGTTCTATTACGAGATTATTTAAGTTTGATACGAACTAGTACAGGTAATTACATGAAACACATGGAAATGATGTTACATGATACATTGATATATAAAATGGATGATACATGTTTAGGCAACTTGAATAATTGTTGAGTTCATCCATGTGTATTGGCTATTATATGTGTTTCGCATGACTAACTTATTGGTGGATATGTGCTTAGGCATTAGGCCAAATTGAGTTAGGATATGTTATATTACTTAGCTAAAGTGTGATTAAATGGTAAGTTAAATTCTATGTTATATGAACTTACTAAGCTTAAATTCACATGTCTAAAACTTGCTCCTGCTTGTTTTGGATGCTTGATTATAGCTAGTGCATGTGTGCATTTTTGGGTGTAGGGTGGTGCCAAATAGGGTGAGAAATGTGGCTTGTAAAATGGTTTATTTTCGTCCACACGGGTAGAGACACGGGCATGTGTCTCAGTCGTGTGTGACACTTGACCAGGTGACACAGTCATGTGTCCCCTGTAGTTTTAAAGGGTTACAAATCAGGCTATTACTTGGCCTAACACGCAGCCTGGCACACGGGCATATGGCTTGGCCGTGTGACCCAAGTCAGTGAGTAACACGGATAAGGACACAGGCTAGGACATGGTCGTGTGTCTCTATTTTGAATGCCCATACAACCTAAGACACAAGCGTGTCTCTTGGCCGTGTGACCCCTACAGCTTTGAAATTTTACAATGTTGAAAGAAAAATTCTACGAGTTTCTGATTGAGTCCTGACTTGTTTCTAACGCATATTTTGGGCCTTTAAGGCTCTTATAAGGGATAGTATGTATGATTTTGATTAGTTTTATTATGAATATTGATAAGTTATGAAATGATCAAAATTCTGTTTGCTTGTACTATAAACTCTGGAAATACTCTGTAACCCTGTTTCGACGATGGATACAAGTTAGGGGTGTTACACAGAAGCCGTTGGGGAGCTTACTCTTCACCAAAATAAACTTGTTCTGATTCAAATGAAGATTTGATGTCTAATTTCTGAGAATGGGTTCATGACCTTGACGGACACTAAAATATACCATACCAGCTGAAGACCCATGTGTGTAGACTTTCAATTAATAGAAGAGTTGAAAGATGCCAAGGATGGGTGGCTCATTTCAAATACCATAATCCATGAAGTAGGCCACCAAAGTCCACCATGAAAGGCTGGCCAGCTACCCTGGTGCAATTTCATACTTGTTGAGAATTGAACAAAGGAAAAGGTGCAAGGGAAGGTGGAAACCAACCTCTATCAGATAGAGAGGTAGTATAAGACCCTCATTAGAACCATTTAATCACCTCTCTCTAGCAATTATTTCGAAATCGTGGGCAAAGTTTGGCAACCAAATTCCCCAATCTTCCAAATAACTAACCATCTCCTATTGGTTAAGGGTGTCATCATCGACGTATTGGTTTCTCGAGTTAGTGGCCCATCACCACCTGCAACTGAAGGGTTACCCCGACAACCTCTCTGGTTCTGGCCACCGTAATTTCTTGCCTTCCCTTCTGAAACTGGTCTAATTCTAGGCGTGCTGATAATAGAGTAAGAAAAATATAAAGAATAATGAAGATTTGCCTTAGGACTAGGAAATGCCTAAAAAGGAAAGATAAGCTCCGGTGACGTAATCGAAAGTAGAAGAAGAAAAGATGGACTGATGGTGGATGAAATAAGGTTTTGGATGGAAACCTATTCGACAAGAAATTTTGAGGATGGAAACAAATTTTAGCAATTAATGATTTCTTCCCCTTTCATCCCAGTATATATCTCCAATCATGCGCGAGAAGTTTTGAGTTTCAAAGTTGTAATAAACTGTTTAGGTCCTCAAATCTGCATCTGACACCTGTTAGCATAGGGAAGGGTTTTTTTTAAGCCCTTTGATATTTAGGAGAGTGGGAATATTCGATAAAGTCAATGTGTCAAATAATGTCTGCCAACTTGTAGTCACCCGTAGAGTGTCCGCTAATCAGTGTTTGGATGGGCAACTATCTAAATCAGAGTAAAAGTCATAGTTTTTGCCAAGGTAATTATAATCATACTTGTATACAAGCTATCCGCTTCGTGCCAAGTGCAGATGGATCCGTCCATCAAGAGGAGTGGGTTATAGTGAATTTCTGAAAGAGTAAACGACATTAAAGAATTAGTGAAGAGTAAGAGGCACCTACTTCGGTGATAGAAGGAGGATACTAAAGAGAAAAGTATTATTAGGTTTTCCTCTGGTTTTGGTCAAGAGAAGAAATTTCGAGGACGAAATTTCCCTTAAGGGTGGGAGAGTTGTTACACTAGGTATTCATTACGGACCGAAAATTAAGGAAGTTTTGGAAGTAAATTGAAAGAGATAGTAGGTTTCAACAGACTCTACTAAAACATTTGTAAATTTTAGAGACATAATGGTGTAAAAGCCCATTTTCGCCCGGGCCCATTTAAACCAAAAAACAGATAAATAAAAAACTTAAATAATAAACAATCTAGTTTATTAAAACAATAAAAGTCCATTACAGTAGGCCCAAAAACAAGACCCTAATTCCCTAGGCCCAATGCTGGACAAGCCTGGAGGACCTAAAGTCTGATAAGGGTTTCAGAACCCTAGAAATTTCCAGCTCCGCAACCGCTCCATGTCACCCCTCACGCGCGCCTCCATGGTGGTTTTACCTGCACAAAGAAACAAAAAAAATAGCAAAAGGCCAGCAAGAAATAATAGAAAATGCATAGGATAAATGGATGATCCTCATATTTTCTATTTTATTTTTTTCGACTATAAAAGGAGCCGAAGACAATCTGTAAGGGGCTACATTTTTTTTACGACAAAATTAATACAAAGAAAAGATCAGCAAAGGTCCATTATATTTTCTTTTTTTTTTGTTCTTTTTTTTTTTTATTTTATTCAAAACTGTTTATACATACATAAAAGTTTTATTCTTATTTTAAACTATACATATACGTGTTAAAATATGGTAAAAAAAAGAGAAAGAAAAGTATACCTGGGGTGTCCAACAGTAGTCCACGGTGGACCGACGACGGGCCTCTAGTGGTCTTCGTGGCTAGAATCTGGATTACCCTAGAGAGAAAAGGGGAAGCCCTTTTTTTTTTTTTTTTTTTTTTTTTACATTTGGTGGAGAATGATTTTTTTTAAAAAAATTTAGCCTTATATACAGAATGCAAACGACGTCGTTTTAGGCCGTATATTTAGACGCTGAAACGGCATCATTTTGGTCCGCTGACCCGTGCGTTGACCCGACCCGGGGAGGATCCACGCGTTTTCTGAAACTGGTATGATTACCAGCTCAGTCCTTCCGCTTTCTTATTACTTTGCAATTGAGTTTTCTTTTATTTTTAATTTTGCCCTTAGGTTTGTTCTGTTTTTGATTCGGTCCTGCGCAAAACACTGTGTTTTGGGGGCGGGGATATTTTCCCTTTCAGCCCCTCCTTGTTATTCGCGTGTTCTAATTGGTCCCCCCTTTTACTTTTATTTGTAATTCGCCCTAAAATTTTGTTTTAAAGATTAAATTTAGTCCTTCTTATTTCTTTTGTTATTTTTTCTCTTTTATTATTAATGTAATATTGTTATTATTAATTATTAATTATTATTATTATTATCTTTATAAATATTATTATTAATTATTGTTACTATTATTATTAGTTTTATATTTATTAGTATTTTTTTTGTTATTACCAATATTATTATTGATATTATTATTACTATAATTGTATTTATTATCATTACTTTCTTTATTATTATTATTATTATTATTATTATTATTATTATTATTATTATTATTATTATTTTTCCTACTATTATTATTATTAGTATGATTATTATTACTCTTATTTATTTATTTTTACTATTATTATTTGTTTATTAACATATTTTCATTATAACTTATTATTATTGTATTATTGTCCCTATTATTATTATTCTATTATCTTTAAACTATTGTACATAGTATTTATTTGTTTATTGATCTATTATTAGTTTTGTTTTTGTTTTTTTACCTGTTATTTTACATAAATTATTTGTTTTAATTTTTATTTATTTTTGCTTTTATTATTGTAATTTATATTGTTTCCCTCGTTTTCACTATATTATGCATGTGTACTATAATTCATGTCCTATTTTACTATGATCATATTATATTTTATTCGATGCATTAAAATTTTCATTTTAAAATAAGCAAACACTCCGTGTTCTAAGGTTTGAAAGAAATCGTACCCTAACTTACTAGGTTTCGATTTTTCTCATCAAATCTAAAGAACCTATTATTTTCCTTTTAAAATCAAAGCCCATAGGTTAAATAAAAACTTATTCTCGGGATTTCAAAAGTGTTGTGTCCTAACTCACTAGATGTGACATTTTGTTATATCGATATAAGGATTCTAAAAAATAAAGGCAATATTCGGTATTTGGAATTTTGAGAAATTTTGCCCTAACTTACTGGGTTTCGATTTTTCATTTGACCCAAATAACCGAATATCCTTCTTAAATTTAAATGTATGAGTTTTAAATGATGAAAGACAAGCTTAGTTTCGAGGATTTGAAATGTCATATCCCAACTCACTGGGTATGATGTTTTTGAAATAAGCGGGTCTCAGCATCCAATTTAATTTATTTAAGTTTTTAAAACGAAGAGGATCACATTTTAAAATCTTTTAAATTTTTGACATTAAGACATTGATCAATCAATTCGGTACCAATTTTGGGCGTTACGAGGGTGCTAATCCTTCTTCGTGCGTAACCGACTCCAAAATCCATTTTCTCGGATCTTGTAGGCCAAAATCATCATTTTAATAAATCAAAATGTTTTAACTATCAATCTCAAGGTGACCTGATCACACCTCAAAAAAAGATTGGTGGCGACTCCATTTTCATTTTTCAAGTCGATCTCGTTTTCCAACAAAACAAATGGCTTCGACACATAATGGTATATAGTTGGGCTTCAATCCTAGTTCAGTTAAGTTGGAACTAGTTGGTTCCTTAGCGGGAAACAAAATGATTATCGATGGGTGGTTTAATTGGAACTTCGATAACTGTGCATGAGAGGTTTATATGAGTGAAAATGATTATTCTACATGCAGAATTCTTCTCCTTCCTGTCTCAATTTCATCTATTCTGCATCATCTTCTTTAGTTGCTTTGAAGAAAAGAATGTCCAAGAAAGCTCTATATTGGGCAGTGATCTTAAGGTTTGAGTCCAAAAAGTAGAGAACCTAGTGAGATGCTACCAAGACGAAAGAGACTATGACATTTGAAAATTCTATTGCAAGGATAAAGGTTAGCAAGTGAGTTTCTGTACTCCACTATTTTGGTGTTGTTCTAGTTTATTCTAGTAGTTGTGTTGCTTGTATGTTTTATACTAAGTTTAGTGTGAGTATTTTGGCTATATATGTATGGATCTTTGTAAGTATGTTCTCTAAATGTATGACATGGTTGTGTATCAATGAATTGTTATGTGGCGTACTCCATGTTATGTTAGTGAACGTAATGTTAGGTGTGAAATGTATGTTTTTAAATTGTGTATCAACGATTATGGCACGTATAAGACTGTTGACAAACATGCTGATAAGAGGCCCAGTCAAGATACAAAAGCAAGGGAAAAATGTGAAAACGCCTGGTATGTGGATATGTAGAAGATGGGATCTTCATTCATAATGTTCACAAATGTTTATCCACCATTAAGAGTCCACAAAAAAAAAATATCAAGTAAAAACTATCTTAAGCGGGAAGTCTTCCAAGGGTTGACTTATATGGGGAGTCTGCTAAAGACTATCGTATGTGGAATGTCTTCCACGGGCTATCTTGAAGATGGAAAGGTTCGCGGGGACTATCATATGGATTGTAAGAGCCTGATTTTCAGTCTTGTTGGAACAGTGCTTTCGAGACTTTACATTTTTAAAGTCGTTATCACTCGATCTATCTATTTTTACCATTAATTTGAGTGATGATTGAGGTCTAGTGTAACAACTCTAACCCGTATCCGTCGCCAGATTAGGGTTACGAGGCATTACCGATAAAAAACATAGCTCCGAATAGTCATTTAATACAATTCAAGCATAAAGTTATACAACTTCTTATAAACACTTCCAAACTTGAATAGCCACAATTCACAAAAACCAATGTCACATATATGAATCATATAGCCAACCAAAATCAGTCATGTTTTATTAATCAAATATCACATACAAACTATACTCCAAAACTCAACCATTTCATTTATACTAATTATGCTTCAAAATTTAACCATTTCCATATCATTTGCCTATTCCAACTTTTCGAACTAACAATCATACATCAAAGCCATATTTGCATGCTTTATAATTACAACATTCTAACCATATGTCCGACAATTACATGGCAATCAAAAACCTAAATTATAAACAAGCATATTTCATTTCATATATTGAGCTTACCTTAATACATCCATTAGTGCAAATTCATTCCTTTAACTAAATACTAAATGTACCTTCTTCTTCTTTTTTTTTTTTTTTTTTTTTTTTTTTTTTTGCATATTTGTGCACATTCACTTATTAAACCATATCACCCCTTATCACACGGCATAATATTCATTAGCACAATAGAAAGTAGCTAACATTACGACATGGCTAAATTTACTTCTTATACATTACAAATTCATGCGCATTTACCATATCAATATGGACCATTTTTTAATACAAATGTCAAGTCATATCATACCTAATTCGCAAGATAAATAATATGTCTGACCATCATATATTCAACCATCCTATAAGCCATTTTTAAGCATAATTACAGAATCAAAACATACCAAAATTTATATGCTAGAATCATGTCAAAATTACAAGTACACAACTAATTCATTTCTCACCTATTCGGCTATCAAAATTAACCACAAAAGTCATACCAATTCCACCATTAAATCTTAAGTTAAATATACCATTTCATAACTGAATATAAATGTCAACTTGTCACTTTATGACTATCCATTTAGCTAACAAAATATACCTAATACATTGTCATTATTTACCATTTAAAGGTTGTACCAAAATAACCAACCAATATACAATCACCAATATATTCATAACTTAGCTTATAGGAACATATACATTATAGCAAAAACACATACATCAACTAAATCATTACTCAATGCCGAATCATATAACCAAATACACCACACATATATACCATGAAACATACTTCCCAACAGAGCTTATAACATGACCAAATATACATCATAATTAACATCATGATCAAGCCATTTTCTCATGGCTATATATATACACAAATTTCAAAACCAAACATATCAAAACTAGCCTATACGTGCCATATGTCAAATTTCAAGCTTTCAAAATACCAAATTAGAGATAGATAGTATGACGATGATCCTTGACGATCCCCGAACTCGAGCTAGCTTTATATATCTATAAAACAGAAAAGAATGCACAAAGTAAGCTTTGAAAGCTTAGTAAGCCATAAGTAAATAGTTCATCACAAGAACATATATAATTCAAATCGAATATGCCAAATTTAGCTAATCTCATACACATATACAATCACTTTTCTCATATAATTCATATTACTATATTAAGTAACTTCACTTACCGTATTTTAAATGGACATATAAACTTCATACGTACCTGAATCATTTAGCTCAAATTCACATTTGGTCTCGTTTTGATATTTCTTGTTAAACCATTCGGAATCGTTAAGGATATTCAGAAGCACATATATCACATACAATGCCATATCCCAGATATGGTCTTACATGTTTTCACATATCGATGCCTCTATCCCAGACAGGGTCTTACATGAATAATATAAGATGCCAATGTCCAAGACATGGTCTTACACGTAATCTCATATCGATGCCAATGTCTCAGACATGGTCTTACACGAATTCATGCCTCGAAAGTCCTAATGTCATGACATACGTATCCTATACTATTCCTATGGTTCGTACGGGGCTTTCGAACATCGTAATTCAATCAATTCATGCTTGAAACAAGTCTTCCAATGCTCAATTAAATTCGGCAACACACACACATATATATATTTATAATTCAATTCAGCAACATATAATATATACATTTGAATTTAAGAACACTTATTTACTTATGAACTTTCCTTGTCCAGAAACGAACGGATCGGAACGACTATTCAACAACTTTCGACTTCCCCTGATCCAGATCCGATTTCTTCTTTTCTTGTTATTTTTAATTATGCAAGGCCAAACCTAAGTGAGCTTCCATGGCTTCTTTTTCTTCTCAATATTCGGCCAAAAGATGAACATGCATGATCTTTTTTTATGTTTTGTTTTATTTATTTAGCTATTATTACTAAATTACCTAATTAACTTTTATAATTAAATAACAAAACACATAATGGTTGTCCATCTTTGTCCACTTAAATATTCAATGGTCAAATCACAACATAAGGACCTCACATTTAATTAATCAAAGCAAATAAACACTTTAACTTATAGCATGCTACTTTTATATTTTACGCGATTAAATCCTTTTATCAAATTAAACAACCAATCGATAAATTTATTTCACGAAACTTTCACAAAAATTAATTCACATGCTGTAAACACATAAAATAATATAAAAATAGTTTTACGACCTTGGATTTGTGGTTCTCAAAACCACTATTCCAATTTAGTTAAAATCGAGCTATTACATCTTGTAACAGCTCGATTTTGGGCTTAGTCGGAACAGTGGTTTTGAGACCACAAATTCGATGTTGATAATTTTATTTTATTTATATTTTTATGGTCTACAATTTCATGGAATGATTTCGTGAAAATCTCGTTCGAAAATTTTGACGTTTGGGCACTCAATTTAGTCAAAAGGACTAAATTGTAAAAAGTGCAAAAGTTGAGTTCTACATGTTAGAGGTGTCCAATTGTTATGAAATTTTAAATTGGAGGTCCTTAAATAATAATTAGACCATTGGTTAAGTTGGTGGACAAAAATGGACATGGATGGGTATGTTTCAAAAGAAATATTTTAAGGGGCGTTTTGGTAATTTAGTGAATTAAATGAATTAAAAACAAAATTTAAATGTCAAATTTGTCCATCTTCAAGCTTAGGCCGAATTTAACATGTGGGAAGCCATGTATAGGGTTTTCAAGCTTTCCAAGCTTCATGGTAAGTCCATTCTAGCCCCGTTTTTCATGTTCTTTACGTTTTTAGAGTCCTGGTAACTTGATTTAGCTTATTCTAGCAATAATTTAACCTAGGGTTCATATTTGGAAAAATACCCATAGGTGAAATGTGTTTATTTTGATGTTTTATGGCAGAATATGAAGCTTAGAATTATGTTAAACAACTTTTACTAAGTGATATTAAGTAAAAATGAGTAAAACGACATAATCGGCAAAAATACCTAATGCACATAAGTGCATGTTAGAGCAAGAATTTGATGTTGCCATAGAAGGGAAAAATGATCAGCATGTTATAAAACATAAGAATAAGGGATGAAGTTTAATTTTCGAGCCTAAGGGAAAAATCATAATTATGCAAAAGTTTAGGGGCAAAATTGTAATTTTGTCAAAGTTTGAGTTAGGGACTGTTTTGAGTAGTACATTAATTAAATAAGTGAAATGTGATGTCTTAGACATCGAAAAATGAGATTTGAACCTAGAACGGGAGGAAAATCGAAAATCGAGAAAGTTGGTAAAATGATCGTTTTGGTATCGAGGTAAGTTCATATGTTTAATAAGCATTTAATTATGCATATTTGAATGATAAATTGATATTTTGGCCATAAACACTTTAGTATTGAGTTTTAGATATAATGATTAATGTTCGATAATAATTCGATATTGGAAAGAGAACTTGTATAATTTATATGTAGACCATAGTTTGTATTATGGCTTTGTATGATAACAAGAAAGTATTGACTAGCATAGTTTGATGAGAATAAATTAATTTTATGATATGATGAGATTGAGAATGTAAGTATGTAAGTTGAGTAGCATTTTATTATTATGCAATTATTGTTATTAGTAATGTTATTATTGAGTTATGCGACTAATCTTGAGAATTTGAGCAAGTATGTTTCAGTTATGACTTGACAAGGCATTGATATCTCAAAGTCCATGCTATACCATGGCAATTAAGGAAGAATTGACGGAAAAGTCCATGTTCATAACATGGCATTTAAGGAGGAATTGACGGTTAAGGATACCATGTAAGACCATGTCAAGACATGGCATTGGTAAGGCAAGGATCCCGTGTAAGACCATGTCAAGACATGGCATCGGCATTGATTAAGGACTCCATGTAAGACCACATCAACATGCGGCATTGGCACTAAGATAATAATACCATGTAAGACCATGTTTGGAACATGGCATTTGGTAAGATAGGAATACCATGTAAGACCATGTTTGGAACATGGCATTTGGTAAGATAAGGATATCATGTAAGACCATGCCAAGGCATGGCATTGATAAGTTCTATAAGGCAAGGAAATCATGTAAGACCATGTCAAGACATGGCATTGATGAGTTACTATAAGGCAAAGGTCTCATGTATGACCATGCCAAGGCATGGCATTGGTGAGTTCATAAGGCAAGGATACCACGTAAGACCATGTCAAGACATGGAAATGGTAAGTTCAAAAAGGAAAAGGTTCCTGAGTAATCCAAAGAGTAAGTCAAAGAAATGACAGGGTGAGAACATGAAGAAAGAGTACAGGTATGCATTTAAGGCTTATTTAATATTGAGATTGTAAGTAATTGAGATTATCAAGTATTAAGTATGTGATGAGTTTTCAGTTATGCTTGTGACACTTTATGACATGATTGGCAATATGCCTATATTATGAAAGAGTACTCATGTGTTAAGTGAGATGTTGCAGGTATGTAAGCAAGCTATTAAGTAAGGTGCCTTTTGTATTTTGAGCCTTTGGTAAGGTTACCGATGAGTTCAACGGGAAAATCGATTAAGTGAACTTATGTGTGGCTGGTAGTGATAAGTGTAGGTATATACATGTGTAACGTATGAGCAATATGCTCGATATGTAATTGAAAATTGGAAAGATTGTTATAGGTAAGTAATGAATACAACAAAAGTGAGCGAGAGCAAAAATTTACAATAAAACTGTTTTGGACAGCAGCAGTGACATTAATTTGAAAAATCACCAAAAATAGTAGAAATTTAATTATAAGTTGGATGAGATATTGATTTAAAGATTATTGAGTCTATTTTCTTATAAAAGAAATAGAGCAACAAAGGATTTGTATATTTTGAGATATTTATGTTTTTGTGAGACTGGTTTAGAATGATTACGTGATCCCCTGTTCTGTCTTGGAAAAATTATTAAAAAATTTTTAAAAAAAAATTATGGGATATAATTTATATGCATAAAATCCTGAATGAGTTTAGTTTCAAATACACTAATCAATAAGGTCATCTAAATTCTGTACGAGGAGATAATTGATTCGTAGTGAAGAGAGGTCAGAATAGTTGAATAGTGAAATAGGGGAAATTGTAATGAATAAACTGTACTAATTGGAAAGATAAAAAATTCTAGAAATTTTATGGTATGAAGATATGTGAGTGTAGTTTCAGGAAAAATTAGCAGTTTGTAATTCAGAGCTCTGTAGTTCAAGAAATAAATAATTTAGTGACAGCGATTCAAGTAGACAGATTAATGTGAACATGAGTAATGATGTATAAGCATGTGATTTAATGATTGTATCAATTTGAGAACTTGTTGTGAGAATTTGTCTTGTTGAGGCTTTGGTAAGGCTACAAGTGAGTAAGTTGAGAAAGTAAGAACTTAGCATTATTTATGCAAGTTGTGACAGCTTAGTAGTAAGCTAAATTCATTGCTAATGCTTATTATTTTTACATGTGAACTTACTAAGGTTTATAAGCTTACCCCCTTTTCTTTCCCATGTTTCAGAGTCCTATTAAACAAGCTCAGACTGAAGTTCGTCGGAGGTCGCTTCACACTATCAAGCTATCTATGGGTATCTTTATTTATAAATGATTTAAGTTATGGCATGTATAGGGGCTTGACTAAGTCATTTTGTATATGTGTTAATTAATTTGATTAAATGTATTGCTTCATAACGGTAATAAGGGTTATTCTGTATTTAGCCACGAGTTGTGGCTTATATTGGTCATGGACTTATAATACTTGTGTATGCATGTGTTTGTAGAAATTTAAATTACAAGTGAAATTTTGTGGCTCGGGATTTGGTAGAATGTATTGTTAAGTCTGGTAATGCCTCGTACCCGGTTTCGGCGTAGTATACGGGTAAGGGGTGCTACACATCTAGGGTTTGACCCATGCTAGACATGTGTGTATTTTGAAGTTTAATGGTAGATTATGCAAGTTTAATGTTAGATAAACAACTTTTGCTAGGTGATTTTTGATGAAAATGTCAAAAGGACCTATTTGTAAAAGATTTCAAAGGTGTGTAAAAGTGTGATTTAATGGAAAATGTGGGTTTCTACAAGAATGAAATTGGTTTGGCTAGGCTTAAGTCTTGAAGAAATCGAATAGATTTCATTTTACGAGCCTAGAGACTAATTTGTAAAAATGTGAAACTTTAAGAACAAATAGGTAATTTTTCCATAATGTGAGGTTTGGACGGATTTGAGTAATGTGAATACTAAATAAGCTAAATTTGCTATTATAGATCAAGAAAAATGAAGTTTGGACCTTGATCGGGGAAAGAATAAGGTGTTTTACTATTAAATCCTTTTTTACTATTTTGTACCGAGGAAAGTTCGTGTGTAAATAAAGGCAATGTTATATTTTTATTTTTATATGTTTTATTATACATGAATTCTATTAATGACAATACGTTCGACGAAAAAATGACAAGTGAGAAATCTCTTTTGAACCTTAGGAATAGTTTAGGATACGAGTGACATATCACTAGGAAACCATGTGATATATGTGATTTATGTGATCCGGGTGCTGGTCTAGTACGTCTACCAGTGGCTGGGTAGTCCGGCATGTGTTGTGGATACCTGACAGCTTGTGCGAGTAGCACTACGTAGTTACGTCTTGACTGACAGCTTGTGTGAGCAGGCCCGTGATTAGGTCGAGAGCCCCTATGTGTTATGAAATATGAGGTAGCATTAGATGGCAACAAGTTTATTTAAGTTTGTTGCCTTAACTATACTTTCTTTTGTGGGCAAGTCTTAACATGTCGGTTTAAATGAGTTTTCCATACCCCTTCAATGAGTATAAGAATGTTCAAATCTTTCCACACTATAAATTTCCTTACTATCTTAAAAGGACGAGTTGGATCGTCATCCTCTGCCTCTTTACCATCCGGTTCAAGAATTTTAGCTTCAAGATTTTCTTCCTTCACATTTTCATCTAGCATCTCATCATCAAGATTTACAAAAAAAAAAAAATATTCAACTATACAATAAGCTGTTGATGATGGTGCAATATTGGAGTTATTTAAGGAAAGAAAACTTAAATATACTCTATGCACATATATGAGGGGGGAAATGGGAAAAAAAGCACCTACCATGGTCGAATTCCGGTAGATGATGGTTGAACTAGTGAAGGCGAAGAGACGGGTTGGATTCTTACAGAATATAAAAAAAGTACAGAATAACTAAAGAGACCGAATGAGATCTTGAGGGAGAATAAGAAGTTGAGAAGTTTAGGGTTTCCTTGAAATTTGATAATTGGACGTAAATAGCGTAACGCCTTATTGAGTGATTAGAGAATGAGATTTTTTTTAATTAAAAAAAGGAATAGGTGAGTCGTGAGTCGTGTGCGTAAAAATTGGAAGTAGGAACTTGTAACTTCCATTTACTCAATTTCTCTCATTACGTCTGATGTTCATATGTAATTAGTAGCATAACTTTTTTTGGCCCATTGACATTAAATTTTTATTATGAATATTTTTTTAAAATTTTTATTATATTAACAATAAATAAATAAAAAGACTCGAGCCTGTTCACGAGCTTTCGAACCAAGCCATTGCATGCTCGACTCAGCTTATTAATGTTTCGTGCCAAGCTCGAACTCAAGCTGAGTCCAATCGAGCCGAACTTTGACCAAGCTTTGATCAGGCTGAGCTCAAGTAGTTTGCGAGTCGAGCTTTGCCCAAGTTTTTATTGCCTTGTTATGTGATTAAGTTAATGCCATTTAAGATTGATTATTAGCTAATAATGTGTTTAGATATAAGCATGAGTAGCTAAATCATAGGTGGTTGGTTGATGGAAACGTGGGAAAGTTGATTTTTGGGTTCAAATACTAAATCATAAAATTTGGCCTCAATCGAATGACTTCAAAACTTAGGATTGACACCCCTAAAGGAAATTAACATAAGTGAAATCGAGATGAGATCTTATCGGGCACCAATTTGATAGTCTTGGATTAGTTTGGTGAGATCGAGAGATTAATCGAATTAATTTGTCTAAATCAGTAAAGAGGTAGAATTGAACCAATTTAGGAGTATTATCGATTTAAATCCATAATTCAAAGTTAACCAACCACACTAAATTCAACCAATCGCTCTCTGTTATTGTATTTTTTTAGTTTTATACTTTACTCAATTTACAATTTAGTCCTTTTCCATTCCTAGGTAGTTAATTAATGTAAATAACCCCTTATCTCACTTGTTGTAATATAATTGTTCAGTGATTAGTCAGCTAGACTCTTTTAATTGCATGTTCATAGGTTAGAAATCACTTATTCATCAACTCTTTTAGGTTTGACCCTTGGAATACTCTAATGTTCCATTTGACACAATAAATATTACAACTAACACTGTACGCTTGCTGTTAAAACCGCGCTTTCAAAATTGTTTTTATAAAAAAAAATGTTTGTTTTCTGTGCATGTGCACAAGCAGCCAGAGGTATACCCTTTCGGATATGATAGAAGGCTTGAGGGATATTGGGAGATGCAAGCAGTGTGAACATTCCTTATCCTATGATTTAAAGGATTCTATTGCTAAGTATCTTCGAGGTTGTGCCCAGAACCTTTAAGTTCATTCTTGACTTATTTGAGATTCCTGAATCGTAAATTGTAGATTCCTTCTAGGTTCTCACATGGTGCCTATGTTAAGGCTAAACATGGAACAACCCATTTCTTCTCATGTCGTTAGCATTACTTCTGGAAAGTATGATCGATTGTTGCTAGGTCTTAGAGAGGTATGTGTTTATTTTTTCTTTTTATTGTTGACTTATGCCATCACTTATTTATTTTCTTTCTTATGGTTTTGCAAACTCTACACCAAATAAAAAGAATGGGCAATTGAAGCCATAAATATTCAAGTCAAAGAGGCTTACTGATGAGGTATTCTATTAAAGTAAACGCCAAAGGGCGACTGTTCCGGAGTGTGTACCTACACAATGTAAGTCTAGTGGGATTTCCATCCCTTCAATGACTTTATTTGAAGATGTTGCAATTTTTAGTTCTCTTTCTCAAAAGGTATCTCCTCATGTTGTTGTCACTTTCCTTGTAGAAATTTAGGACTTCCTTCTCCAAAAACTCCCGTTTTCCTTTCGCCAGGTACACAGTCTCATGTTTTGGAAGGGAGTTTTGTTTCGATTCTTTATGAGGGATTTACTGCGCTGGGTGTGGGCCAAATTTCTACAAGTAACCTTTCATGTTTTTAACCTTATTGATTTTAATGACTTGGCAATTGTTCCTTTCTGGGGGGTTTATCAAGCTATGGAACTTCATCGCGTTCTTAATAACTTCTTAAAAAGTGCGTGTATGATTCAAGAATGTATGAGTAGTATGATGGAGCAATATCATCAGCTTAGTGAGATGTTATGGAAGGCTCAAGTTGAGAATTCTCTTCTAAAGAGAGAAAACATACAACTAAAGAAATAAAAACAACAACTCCAAGAGGCTTTGCTAGAATGGAATGTCGAAGTTAAGGATTTGAGCTTATAACTTCAAAATGTGTGTTAATCATTAGAGAAAGAGCAAAAAAGGTTGGAAGATATTCAGGTGACTGTCCCTACCATCATTATGGATGGGGTTATTTTGGTTATGCAAGTAGCTTTTAGCCCCATGCACACGTGTGGTATGGGCTTTAGGCCATTTTTTACTTAATCTAATGTGGCTAGTGCCTTAACTTTAACATCAATAGCCCGTTCGAGGATGGTTGGTGCTTTTTTCCATCAAGATATGTCTTTTCATTTTTATTAGGGATTTTTTGGGTAGTACTTCTATAAAAGATAAGACTTTGAGTCTAGAGCTTACTTGGAAAAGCTAGAAGAGGATAGGGAGATAATAGCGCCTTCAGAGGGAAAGACTATTTTGCCTGTTGTACCTCTTAAAAACTCTCCTTCTACTAAGGATAAGGGAGTTGAATTGTTGTGAATAAAATCATAATGCTATGTAGGGTCTTGTTAATTGTAATTGTAACATTTTATCATTATCTTTTTACAAAATGCTAGCTTTTCTTTTTCACTTCCCCTTGTTGCATTTTATGCCTATGTATCCTCTCTTTGTGTGCGTGTTTAATGATTTGAATGGTGTAAAATGACTCAGTGTTTCTGAAATTAACATTATATTTATTTCATGGGTGGCATTGTATAATTTCCATGCTTTCTCTTTGTTTTTGTATGCTAGTTGCCATCCATTTTTAGTGGGTGGCTCATAGCCAACCTTATCGTTCCCAACGGAAGATGCTCGTTAAACCATCTACTGTATCTAAGTGGTATGTGTGAACTGAAGCGATTCTTTCTTTTTAGTTGTGCTTGAGAATCTTCTGGAATGGATAGAAGGGATGTATTACACATTAATTGCGTGGGCTAAAAATTTTATATAGGGAACTAATATTAATGATGAATTAACGTTTGTCATGCCTTAATAGGAACGCGGTTGTTTTTTGTTGGTTATTATTGTCGAGGTATTGTCCCATACAATGATTCATAAGGTTTCTCTCAGCTTATAAAAGCTCTGCCTTTGTGTTTTTTTACTTCATTTTTTGTTGTTCATCTTTGTTGTTGTTCTCAGTGTTTTCTTGCAATTTTCTTTTCTTGTTTTTTGTCTTTTCTTCGCTTCTCTTTTTTCTCCTCACTCTTCAATTTTTATTTTCTTTCTATTTTCAGGTAAATAGTTCCATAATTTTTCCTTTCTTGTTTCTTTTTCTGTCATATATTTGAGTTCAATCATGGAACCCTCTGTTCATGGAAGAAAGGCTAGTAGTTTTGTTGTAAAAGGGGGAAGAAAAATTATAACACCCCTTATCCGCATTCAACGCTGGAACCGGATATGAGGCATTACCGAACTTAACTTGCTCAAACACACAACAACGAGCCATAAAATTTCATTTCAAATTAAAAAAAAAACCATTCATATTCATAATATCCCTATTATGGGTCTACGAGACCCTAAACATACATATGGAATGGTTCAGGATTAAACCAGAAACTTTTACACACTTAGAAAATTTTTCTTAAATTAGGGCCACACGCCCGTGTCGGTAGGCCGTGTGGTCACACACGCCCATGTTCCTAGCCCATGTGGATTTTATTTTCTAATTTGAACCTATAGGGGTTTTCACACGGCCGGACATACGCCAGTGTCCCTGGCCCGTGTCCTTCACACGGCCATGACACGCCCATGTCCTCACCCATGTGTGAAAACCATGACATTTTGTTTATGATGTCATCATCTCAATAAGGTCACACGGCCAAGGCACACGCCCATGTCCTTAGACCGTGTGTCGAATTAAATTCCTAATTTCAGGTGCAAACTTCACACGGTCTAGGCACACGCCCATGTCCATGGTTGTGCCTTCTACACGGCTGAGACACACGGTCATGTCTCTGTCTGTGTGTTTACTACTGAGCATACTGACTTGTAAACCTAGACACACGTCCAATCAACACACCCATGGGGCTGGCCGTGTGTGAGACACACACCCGTGTGGGCATTTGAAAGGCCATATACCAAGCCAAATGCCACCCCACATAGCAACTATTCTTATACCAATTCAGTCCAACATGTATCATAACTATAAAGCACCTCTAGAGACTCAAAATCAAGACATCTATACAAGCATACACTTAATAAATATCATCATCATTGCATATATATAAACTTGTAACACCCCTTACCCATGTCCGACGCCGGGACAAGATACGAGGCATTACCGGACTTAAACGTAAATATTTATACAAAATTGAGCTATAAAATTTCATTCAATTTAAAATTCACTCATTCACATGTAAATCATCCCTTATATGGGCCCACGAGGCCCAAAACAATCGTTAGGAACTATTCGATACTAAACCGAGAACTTAGGAAACTTTAAGAAGACTTAAAAAATATTTCATCAAAACAGGGGTCACACGCCCGTGTGGTCACACACGCCCATGTCCTTAGCCCGTGTCACTCTCTTTTTATGATGTCATCAACAAAATAGGGTCACACAGCCAAGTCACATGCCCGTGTGCTTAGGCCGTGTGGCGAATTAAATTTTGAAAAATAAATGCAGACTTCACACGCCATGGGCACACACCCATGTCCCGGGGTCATGTCCTCCACACGGCTGAGACACACGGCCGTGTCTCTACCCGTGTGGCCAAGAAAATGGCTATTTACCAAACCATTTGGCACCCTCATTTGCACATACTTAAACATAACTTCAATGGCATCTTTCATGGCATAACTGAGCACTTAAACATCATCAAATAAGTCATGATCATAACAAATTCATATAATCTTATTCATGCATAAGACAGCATACTTTGCCTAGCTTAAACTTATCAAACTTCCATGCCATGATTATCATCAACACACCCTCAATCGATCCGTACCAAACACTCATAACCACAACACATGAAACCTTTAGTATAAGCACACAAATATAAATAGGCATTACAACTCATTAACCACTATGAGCCACATCTCATGGCCATATACAAAATGAATAATATAATTATTATGAACTAACACATTTGGCCAAATCAAATGACACACACAATTAACTAAGTCCCTATACATTCCATTAACTTAAAGGGTTTTGTATTCACTTATACCCAACATGATAGCTTGATAGTGTGATAGCATCTCTGGCGATCTCCAACTCGAGCTAGCATAAAACCCTATAAGATATGAGAAAGGAAGGGGAGTAAGCTACAAAGCTTAGTAAGCACGTATGTAAATAATAAAAAATTTATTACCATGCTTTTAACAATCCTTATTATAAACTCTCAAGATAATGTCATTACTATTGCATAAAATTTCACATTTCATTTATGTTCATCTTGAGCTGTCTACTCGAGTTATAGTCACTAAATTATTTTTATCCAGAGCTACGGAACTTCAAATTAAGATCCACTAATTTTCCTTGAAACTAGACTCACATATCTTTTTACCATAGGATTTCCAAAATTTTTGGTTTAGCCAATCAGTACAGTTTATTCTTTAAAGTCTCCCCTATTTCACTATCCAACAGTTTTGACCCCTCTTCACTAAAAATTTATTTTCTCATTGTACAGAACTCAATAATGTTCCGTTTGTTTCTCTTGAAAATAGACTCATCAAGAAATTCTAGTATATAAATTTTATCCCTTGATTATTTTTATAGAATTTTTAATGAATTTCTAAAGTCAGAATAGGGGATTCCAAAATCATTCTAACTCGGTCTCACAAAAATTCAAATATCTCAGAATATGAGATTCTTTTGCTGGCACCGTGAAAATAGGCTCAATCAGATTTAATTTCATATCTTACAAAACTTCTAATTCAATTTCCACCATTTTTGGTGATTTTTCAAAGTGATACAGCTGTTGCTGTCCAAACTGTTTTATTGCTAAATTTACTTTATCATGTTTTCTTTGTACTAATTCTCATTTACACACATATAAAACCAAAATATACCCATGTTTAGCCATTCCAATAACTAATCATTATAAAATATTTATAAGCCATTAATTGGCCAATTTAATCTATACATCAATAACAAATACTTGAACATATCATTTCTCAATTTAATTTGGCCTAAAAGCCTCACACATGATCATCATCAAATCTTATCATGTATCCGTTCATCATGAATGTATATCACTAATCACAATGTTATCAATATTTCACAAGTATAACTTATTCGTGTACATTCTTCTCAAGAATTCATCATATACGGAATTCACTTCACGTGAGTTCTATGTACATACCTGTACTACTCGTAAACATAGTCACTTACTTTCTCGTTTTTAATGTACCTGTTGAACCACTCAGAGTGCTAAAAGATACTCGAGAATCCCATACATATAGTATCGTATCAACACCATATCCTCGATATGGTCTTTCATGAAACATCATATCGACGTCATGTCCCTGACATGGTCTTATACGAAATCACATACTGAACTCATTTCTCATGAATTTCGCATATGTACCTGTATCACTCCATCACATAACTTTAGCCCTTTTTCCATCTTTAACAAAAACTTTAATTTCTTACCCCGTTGAACCACTTGGAATATCTAAGGATACTCGGAAATTGTCATGCATGTAGTAAGATGCCAATGCCATATCCCATATATGGTCTTACATGAGATAACATGTCGATGCCATGTCCTAGACATGGTCTTACACGATTTCATAAAGACGCCAGGTCCCAGATGTGGTCTTACACGGAATCACTATTCGATGCTGATGCCATATCCCAGATATGGTCTTACATGAGATCTCAATTCAGTGCCGAGGTCATATCCCAGGTATGGTCTTATACGGAACCTCAGTAACCTTAGTGTCATGACATTTGTATTCTATCCATTCCTAAGGTTCAATCGGTTATTTTCATTCTTCAACATTTCGTCAAAATTGTCATTAATCAATTTCATAGAGACAATATACAATTTGTGTAATATCAAAATATTAAAATACATAACATAAGGTTATATTATTTACACACAAACTTACCTCGATACCAAAATGGTAAAAAGTGACCTAATTGTCAATTTCTCTCTTTTTTCCCCGTTCTAGGTCCGAACCTCGTTTTCTTTGATCTATAAAATCACATTTAGCTTACTTATTAGTCACATTATTCATTGTGACCCAAAAATTATACTAGCCCCTCAACTTTGTCATATTTACACTTTTACCTCTAGGCTCGTAAAATGATTTTTATTTGATTTCCTTGTATTTTAGGCCTAGCCAAACCATTTTCATAACTATAGCAGTCCACAATTTGCATTCATTCCCACATTTTTATACATTTTTTAACTTTTTACAAATTAATCCCTTTTTGCGATTTCATCGAAAATCACCTAGTAAAAGTCGTTTATTACACACCGAGCATTCATGTTCTATCATTAGACATTAAAGCACATGCATTTCATACATGGGTAAATTTTTAAACACAAACCCAAGCTCAAAATAATGGTAGAAATAGCTAAATCGAGTTACGGGGATCTCAAAAATGTAAAGAACATTAAAATCGGGGCTTAGATGCACTTACTATTGAGCTTGGAAGCTTGAATACCCTAGCCATGGCCCCCCATGCTAAATTCAGCCAAGGAAGAAGATGGACAAAGGTTTTTGGCTTTTATTTTGTCTCTTAGTCCATTTAGTTACCAAATTACCAAAATGCCCCTAACTTAAAAATATCCTATTTCACTTATCTCATGTCCATTTTTGTCCAACTATTTAACCAATGGTCTAATTACCATTTAGGGACCTCCAATTTTAAATTTCATAGAATGGACACTTCTAACATGTGGAACTTAACTTTTGCATTATTTACAATTTACTCATTTTGACTAAATTGAGTGCCCAAATGTCGAAATTTTTGAACGAAATTTTCACGAAATCTTTTCGTGAAATCATAGACCATAAAAATAAGATTTTTTCTCATCGAATTTGTGGCCCCAAAACCACTGTTCCGACTAGGCCCAAAATCGGGCTATTATAAAACTTATCATGTATTGACCCAATTCCAATGACCACTTACAAAATGAATTTGATAATATTAATAGCCAACACATTGGCTTACAAATATGACATAACAAAAGAAACCAAGTCCTATACATGCCATACTCAAAATGAATCTAACTTTGCTATACCAGAAAGTAGTCGATAGTGTGATTTCCAAACTCTGACGTTCCACGAATTCTCGAGCTAGATTGGCAATACTACAACGACAATGGAAATGAGAGTGGAAAGCATAAAGCTTAGTAAGTTTGCATGAAATAAGTAACAACATAAAAGCTCGTAATGTCATCCATCCATTGCATTAAAAAAAAACACAAAGTCTTAAGCTCATTGTCATAACTTACTCATGCTTACTCTTACCAATTACATATCATATCTCAAGTCGTAAACATTTCTCATGAATCACTCACGTGTACTTATAATCACTTCACCATATAGCTTTAGCACTAATCTCATCTCTATTATGAGCTTAGTTGTTTACCCATTGATTTCACTTGGAATACTCGGAGTTTCATATTATCATCATTTACATAAATACGACACCAATGCCACATCCCAGATGTGGTCTTACATGGGATTACCTTTAAATGCCGATGCCATATCCCAGATATGGTCTTACACGGGATCTCATATAGATTGTCGATGCCATACCCTAGATATGGTCTTATACAATTCTCATAATCGATGTCGATGCCATATCCCAGATATGGTCTTATACCGGATCTTAATTCGGTGTCGAGTCCATGTTCTGGACATGGTCTTATACGGGACCTTACCCATCTCAAGTCTTGTTGATATTATTCTCTCATTTATTAAAGTCCAACCGGGACTTCAATGTAACACCCCTTACCCGAGACCATCGCCGGAATTGAGTAAGAGGCATTACTAGACTTGACTACAAGTTCAGGACATAAAAACTTAAAGCTGTCAAAACTGCATCATGCTGGATAATTTGACCATAACTCGAGTTACCCAACTCAAAATTTAGATCCGTAAATTTTCCTCGAAACTAGACTCATATAAGAATTTTCCAAAATTTTTTCAGAATTTTTGGTCTGGTCAATCAATACCAGATTTTTCTTAAAGTTTCCCTGTTTCATGTTGATGATTTCGACTGTCTCTACAAAAATACGCTTATCTCATTGCACAAATTTCCTATAATATTCTTGTTTATACCAATGAAAAATAGACTCATTAAGGGTTTTACACATATAAACCAAAACAGAACAGTGACTCACGAATTTCCTAATTATTTTTGTACAATTTTTTACAATTTTTCCAAAACAGAACAGTGACTCACGAATTCGTTCAGAGCAGGTCTCACTAAAACTGAATTATCTCATAATATATAAATCTTTTGCCTACTCTGTTTCTTTCATGTAAAAATAGACACAATAAGGTTTAATTCCATATCTCATTCACCTTTTATTTCAATATATCCTATTTTTGGTGATTTTTCTAACTCACATCACTGCTGTTACTACAAGCTGTTTTGTTGCATTTTATGAAAGACTAGCTTCTAACCGAACCTACCTACATTCCTAATTCAAGGATTCATTTCAGTATATAAACATTTCCTTAACAAAATGATTAAACTTTGATTAAGAAAGCATAAACCTTGCCATCATTAACCAACATACACATCAAAAAACACAACAACGTACTTAACTAGAAATTTAGCCATATTCGCATGGCCATTATATACAAGAACCTTAAAATTTCATCAAGACAAAGACCAAGTCCTTCCTATACATGCCTTCATTTAAAACCAAAATAAAAGAGTACCCAAAATGTAGATTGATAGTGTGAGCGACTTTCCGAACGATCCCGACGAGCTTGTAGCTTGCCTAATCTATAAAAAGAGGAAACATTTCACACGATAAGCTTGCTAGCTTAGTAAGTCCTAATTTCATAAAAATATAACATTCAAACACTAACAATTCAATTTTTACAACTCAACTTGTACTTATGCTCATTTTCGTTATTAAGCTTTCAATTTCATATCCATGTAACTAAGTATGAAATTGATAGGAAGGTTTCTCCTTACCCACATATTTATGATCAGAATATTCGTTCGTAATCCGATCTTTAAAACCCAATGTGTCATCATATAACCATAGGTACCATTATTCATATACTTGGATATCAATTATTATAACATGTTATTAATTATACAACCACCCTTGTGGCCGAATACACCTAGTCTTATATTTACATATTAAACGGCCAAAGTCACGATACCACATCATTTATCAATAGAACCGAGAAATACATACCATTGATAATAATCACTGAATCACTAGTTTACCTTATCTTAATTAAGTAAGAAACTCATTCCTACTTTACATACTCACCTGAGCCGTTAACTCGACATATTTGCTTTAATTCGCCTTGAACATAAATTTGGTTTCTATTTTGTAAAGCACATCAGGCATCAAGCTCTGCTAGGCGTAGAAGCCCGAATAATAACACCGGCACAAGGCCTGCTAGGCATAAAAGCCCGATAGATAAATAACAGGCACAAGGCCCGCTAGGCATAAAAGCCCGATAAATAACACCGGCACAAGGCCGCTAGGCGTAAAGCCCGATAAATAACACCGGCACAAGGCACGCTAGGCATAAAGCCCGATTATGTCATCAAAGACGAGGCACCGCTAGGCTCAAGCCCGAATGTCGAATATTTTTACATGCTTTTCACATTTCTCTATACATATCGAATCATATACATTTAGTCCCATTGCATTAAATAAATTTGAAATCAATCCAATCCATCATTATCACATTCGGCCAACTCATGGTTTTACACCAAGCTTATACAAATTTTATCATTCACTAGATATGTAAATGATCTTTAAATATAAAGTAGCTCAAGAACTTACTTATTCACCTTGCATTAGCCAAAATAATTTCCATCACATACTCAACATAAATCATCAACCAATATGTCAATATACATTCGGCCATGATGTAATTGGATACTAACATTCATAAATTTTTAATAGTCAAGATAACCATAATTAATTCTTTAACATGATTTAACTAAAGGACTTACCTCGGTTGTCGATAGTCCGTGCGAATCGGCTTATTCGAGAACCTTCGTCTTTCCCGGTCTAATTCGGTCTTTCTTTGCTCTTGATCTAAAACACATTAGAATTTAGCTCATTTAATCTCATTTCATCTCAATTTAGTCCCAAAACACCCAAATGGGCAATTTACCATTTTGCCCCTAATGTTTCCCATTTTTACAATTTAGTCCTATTTGTACAAAACACAAAATATGCAAAATTTTCCAACATCCTAGCTTGGCGAATCTTCATTGTAGTCATAGGTGTCCATGCATTTCATTTATTTGACATTTTAATCCTTCACAAATTTATTCTTTTCAATTTAGCCCTATATACTAAAAATTACCAAAAATTCCAATACAAAACTTGTAAATCTTTAACATACATTTAATTTAAAATCATCAAACATCAAAACTATCCAAGCATGTTAATGGCCGAATCCTATATACATAGTATTTTCAAAAATTTAGACATGGGTCGGGTAATACACGAAACAACAATCTCAAAAACGTAAAATTTATCAAAAACTAAGTAAAATACCTACCCCAAATCAAGCCTTAAGTTGCCGAAACTTCAAGCTCCAAAAATGGAGTTTTTCTCCTCAAACATTCGGCCAAGAAGATGAACAATGTGATGTTCTCTTTCTTCCCACTTAACTTTATTATTTTATGTTATATTAACACATTTAATTTACCTTATTTACTAATATATCAACATAACATATAATAGGCTAATTTAACATATAATTTGGACTTATAAAAGCCCATTGCCGTCCCTTACTATGGTGAATGGGCTAATTGCCCTTTTGGTACACCCACTTAAAAAGCCACAATCAATTTAGTACTCTTCACTTTAGCATGCAACTTTTGCGCTTTTCTCGATTAAATCCTTTTTATCAAATTGAGCACTTAAACGACTAAATTTTTCTACGAAATTTTCACACTCACTAAATCACATGTAACAAACACAAAATATAATATTAAAATATCTCTCGTGCTCGGATTCATGGTCCTGAAACCACTATTTCGATTTGGGTCAAAATTGGTCTGTTACAACTCTCCTCTTAAGGATTTTCGTCCCCGAAAATCTTACCATTAAATAAGTTCGAATATTGTTGCCTCATTGACTCTTGAGTGCTCCCACGTGGCCTCTTCAACTCTCGTGACGATTCCATAGAATCTTTACTAATGGAACCTTTTATTTCTTAACTCTTTGGTTTCCCGAGCTAAGATACAAATCGGTTCTTCATCATAGGTCAAATCAGTCGAATTTCAATCTACGACGGAGTAATCACATGAGACGGATCCGATCAGATCTGCGAAGCATCAAACGTGAAATACATTGTGTATCTTTTCTAAGTCAAGGGCGTTTCAATCGATAAGCAACAGCCCTATTCGCCGATGATTTCATATGGTCCAATAAATCTCGGACTCAACTTGCCTTTTCGGCCAAATCGGAGTATTTTCTTCCACGGAGAAACCTTTAAGAACACCCGATCTCCGACACTGAAATTTAATATCCTTACGTTTCAAATCGGCATAGGACTTACGACGATCCGGCGACTTTCAAGTTATTTCTAATAAGTACCACCTTCTCGCTCGTTTCTTTAATCAAATCAACCCCGTGTATCTTGTTTTCATTGAGTTCGGTCAATACAGCGGTGTGCGACATTTTCGACCATATAAGGCTTTCATAAGGCGCCATTTTTATGCTAGATTGGAAACTATTATTGTAAGCAAATTCAATCAAAGGTAGGTATCGTTCCCACGCACCTTCAAACTCGAGAACGCAACACCTCAACATGTCCTCAAGTATCAAAATAGTTCGCTCAGATCGACTGATCTGTTTTGCGGATGAAAGGTCAGACTAAAATAAACTTTAGTACCTAAAGCATCTTGCAATTTCTTCCAAAACCGCGATGTGAATCTTGGGTCCCTATCGAAACAATGGAACTCGGCTGCACACCGCAACCTTACAATCTGCGACACATACAATTCGGCAAGTTTATCAAGTGAATAATCGGTACGTACCGGCACAAAATGAGCTGATTTAGTCAGTCTATCAACGATAACCCATACGGCATCTTTCTTACTCGGTGTCATAGGAAGCCCAGATACAAAATCCATTGTAATTCTATCCCATTTCCATTCGGGTATCATGATTGGTTGAAGTAATCCGGACGGTACTTGATGCTCAACTTTTACTTGTTGACTGATTAAGCACTTAGAAACAAACTCGGATATATCTCGTTTCATGCCGTGCCACCAATAGAATTGCTTCAAATCGTTATACATTTTAGTGCTACCGGGTGTATCGATAGTTGACCACTATGGGCCTCACACGCAGGATCATCGTATCAAATCGAGTTCTTTGGAACACATAATCGGCCTTTATAATTCAAACAATCATTTGCATCAATCGAAAATCTGATTCTCGTACCACTTCCACACCGACCGAATAGCAATCAATTTTTCGTCAACTTTCGTGCATCACAAATCTGCTTTGAATAAACATCGGTCTTGCTTGTAGCTCGCCACGATCGAACCATCATCGATATAGCCACCCGTGCGCTCAATGCACGAAGTGTAAATAATAATTTTCGACTTAACGCATCCGCTACAACATTAGCTTTCCGGATGGTAGTCAATCACTAATTCATAGTCTTTCAAACAATTCTAACCATCTGCGTTGTCTCAAGTTTAAGTCTTTTCGAGTCATCAAATATTTCAAACTTTTGTGATCCGAATAAATATGACATTTTTCGCCAAATAAGTAGTGACGCCAAATTTTTAATGCGAACACAATGGTCGCTAACTCGGATCGTGAGTTGGATAATTTTTCTCATGCGGCTTCAATTGTCTCAAGCGTAGGCTATCACCTTGCCTTCTTGCATTAAAACACAAACCCAGCCCATTTAAGGAAGCATCACTAAAAATAGTAAATTCTTTACCCGATTCAGTGAGTTAATCTGGGGCTTTGGTCAAAAGGCTTTCAAGCGCTCAAACTTTTCTCGACATTTTTCTGACCACTCAAATTTGACATCTTTCTGTAGTAGTCTCGTCAACGGTGTAGCTATAACAGAAAAACCTTTTACAAACCGCCTGTAATACCCCGCCAGGCCTAGGAAACTTCGAATCTCGGAAACGTTCTTTGGTGGTTTCCAATCGAGTATGGCTGCTATTTTGTTTGGATCCACCCGAAATACGACATCGAAACAACATGACCCAAGAAGTTGACTTCATTCATCCGTAACTCACACTTATCGAACTTTGCATACAATCGTTGATCTCTCAAAATTTGTAGTACTAATCTCAAATGCTCAGCATGTTCCGTTTCATTTTTGGAGTAGATCAGTATATCATCAATAAACACTACTACAAACCGATCCAAAAACTGTCGGAAGACCCGGTTCATTAGATCCATAAAAACAGCAGGTGCATTAGTGAGTCCAAAAGGCATAACCAAAAACTCATAGTGTCCGTACCTCGTTCGGAAAGCAGTCTTTGGCACATCTGTATCTCTGACTCGCAACTGATAATAGCCCGATCTCAAATCTATTTTCGAAAAAACATCAAGCCCCCTTCAATTGATCAAATAAATCGTCAATCCGAGGTAACGGGTACTTATTCTTTATGGTTACCTTATTTAGTTGTCGGTAGTCGATACACATTCGCATAGTTCCATCTTTCTTTTTCACAAATAAAACCGGTGCACCCCACGGAGAGAAACTCGGTCGTACAAGCCCTTATCTCACAACTCTTGCAATCGCACTTTCAATTCTTTTAATTCAATAGGTGCCATTCGGTACGGAGCTATCGAAATCGGAGCCGCACCCGGTACTAACTCAATGCCGAACTCAATCTCTCGTACTGGGGGTAAACCCGGTAGTTCTTCAGGAAACACATCGGGGTATTCACATACAAGCGTCTGATTCAATTTGTATCTCGGACATTTTATTATCCAAAGACATAGGCCAAATAAGCTTCACACCCTTTTCTCACATATTTTCGGGCTAACATTGAAGATATTATCAGAGGCAACCCATTTACGCCACAGATTTAATTACGATGGTCTCACCATTTCGACATTTCAAATCGATAAGCTTCCTTTTACAATCCACTATCGCCTCATGTGAAGTTAACCACCAATACCCAAGATTATATCAAATTCGTCAAAGGGCAACAACATTAAATCATTTGGGAAGCAATAATCCCGAATCATCAATCGGCAACCTCTACACACTTTATTAACAAGCACACATCTACCCAAAGGGTTGGACACACGAATCACAAAACTCGGTAGACTCAACTAGCAGAGTCTTGCCAAATTTTAAAGTTTCACACACATAAGAATGAGTCGAACCGGGATCAATTAGTGCAATCACGGTAGTATCATAAAGAGTGAAAGTACCAGTAATGACGTCGGGAGGAAGCATCCTCTCTAGCTCGCGCAAAGATATGCTCTAGCCTGAGCTCTAGCCTCGGATCGATCCGTAGTGTTCTTCGTTCCTTTCTCGACTACCACCTACATTGCCCGAATATGCGGGTGGTCTACCTCGCATTGACACGTTGCTCGGTTTAGTGTTCTCGAATCAGATTCTCCTTTCACTAAACCGGACACTCTCTAATAAAATGATCGACGATCCACATTTATAGCAAGACCGATCATGGAATCTACAACTCCTCGAGTGCCATTTCCCACAAAGTGCTTGCATTCAACTCTATTTTGTGGAATGTTACCAACATCGGCTATCGAGGTAGCTCGGGAGCTCATAGGAGGTCGATCCCGTCTAGGTGGATCTGTAGTAGGTTTCGTCTATTTGTAATCATCTCGGGCTTCTTGATCGTGGAATGAAAGACTTTACCCAAGACCTTTTCGGATGTCTCTAGCTTCGTCTCACCTTTCTTTTCTCTTTTCCGAGCTCTTGACTTTGCAAGCTCTCTCAACTAAAGTTACAAACTCTTGGATTTCAAGAATGCCAACAAACATCTTTATATCTTCATTTAGGCCGTCTTCAAATCTTTTACACATAATAGCTTCAGAGAAACACATTCTCTAGCATATCGGTGAGCTCCGACAAATTTTCTTTCATATTCCGATTACGGTCATTCGCTCTTGTTTCAAATTTCAAGGAACTCCTTTCGCTTTTGATCAATGAATCTCTGGCTAATATACTTCTTGCGAAATTCAGTTTGGAAGAAATCCCATGTCACTTTTTCTTTCGGAACCACTGATACTAGTGTATTCCACCAGTGATATGCAGTGTCCCGCAGTAAGGATATAGTACACTTCAAGCATTCATCCGGAGTACAAGACAGCTCATCAAGTACCCGAATAGTATTATCAAGCCACATTTCGGCTCTCTCAGCGTCATCATCGTCATTAGCTTTAAATTCTTCGGCCCCATATTTTCGGATTTTATCAACTGGGAGCCTACTAGATCTCATCGGATCTATCATTGGGGGAGCTGAAGGAATCAGAGTTGGATTATTCGGGGGTGGAGGTTGGGGTACGGCCGGGTTATTTTGAATAAATTGGGCAAACCACTCATTCATCATCCGATAAAAGGCTTGTTTAGTTTCTCCTTCGTGGCTACCCGAAACAGGTCGAGAGTCTATCGGCGCTGATCCATGGGTACGGTCAGGCGCCACGCTCTCCACATCATCAGCTACAACTCTTTCAGGATCAGTGTCCATTTACTATATAAAACAAAGTTCAGGCTGTCAGAAGTCACCACACCATCAACATATAATAAAGGCATGTATAGCTAGACTCAAACGCGCTACGGTAGTCCTAGAATCGACTAAACCGTAAGCTCTGATACCAATCAAATGTAACACCCCTTACCCGAGACCATCGCCGGAATTGAGTAAGAGGCATTACTAGACTTGACTACAAGTTCAGGACATAAAAACTTAAAGCTGTCAAAACTGCATCATGCTGGATAATTTGACCATAACTCGAGTTACCCAACTCAAAATTTAGATCCGTAAATTTTCCTCGAAACTAGACTCATATAAGAATTTTCCAAAATTTTTCCAGAATTTTTGGTCTGGTCAATCAATACCAGATTTTTCTTAAAGTTTCCCCTGTTTTACTGTTGATGATTCTGACCTGTCTCTACAAAAATACAGTTATCTCATTGAACAAATTTCCTATAATATTCTTGTTTATACCAATGAAAAATAGACTCATTAAGGGTTTTACACATATAAACCATGCTTCCTAATTATTTTTGTACAATTTTTTACAATTTTTCCAAAACAGAACAGTGACTCACGAATTCGTTCAGAGCAGGTCTCACTAAAACTGAATTATCTCATAATATATAAATCTTTTGCCTACTCTGTTTCTTTCATGTAAAAATAGACACAATAAGGTTTAATTCCATATCTCATTCACCTTTTATTTCAATATATCCTATTTTTGGTGATTTTTCTAACTCACATCACTGCTGTTACTACAAGCTGTTTTGTTGCATTTTATGAAAGACTAGCTTCTAACCGAACCTACCTACATTCCTAATTCAAGGATTCATTTCGTATATAAACATTTCCTTAACAAAATGATTAAACTTTGATTAAGAAAGCATAAACCTTGCCATCATGAACCAACATACACATCAAAAACACAACAACGTACTTAACTAGAAATTTAGCCATATTCGCATGGCCATTATATACAAGAACCTTAAAATTTCATCAAGACAAAGACCAAGTCCTTCCTATACATGCCTTCATTTAAAACCAAAATAAAAGAGTACCCAAAATGTAGATTGATAGTGTGAGCGACTTTCCGAACGATCCCGACGAGCTTGTAGCTTGCCTAATCTATAAAACAGAGGAAACATTTCACACGATAAGCTTGCTAGCTTAGTAAGTCCTAATTTCATAAAAATATAACATTCAAACACTAACAATTCAATTTTTACAACTCAACTTGTACTTATGCTCATTTTCGTTATTAAGCTTTCAATTTCATATCCATGTAACTAAGTATGAAATTGATAGGAAGGTTTCTCCTTACCCACATATTTATGATCAGAATATTCGTTCGTAATCCGATCTTTAAAACCCAATGTGTCATCATATAACCATAGGTACCATTATTCATATACTTGGATATCAATTATTATAACATGTTATTAATTATACAACCACCCTTGTGGCCGAATACACCTAGTCTTATATTTACATATTAAACGGCCAAAGTCACGATACCACATCATTTATCAATAGAACCGAGAAATACATACCATTGATAATAATCACTGAATCACTAGTTTACCTTATCTTAATTAAGTAAGAAACTCATTCCTACTTTACATACTCACCTGAGCCGTTAACTCGACATATTTGCTTTAATTCGCCTTGAACATAAATTTCGGTTTCTATTTTGTAAAAAGCACATCAGGCATCAAGCACGCTAGGCGTAGAAGCCCGAATAATAACACCGGCACAAGGCACGCTAGGCATAAAGCCCGAGATAAATAACAGGCACAAGGCACGCTAGGCATCAAAAGCCCGATAAATAACACTAAGCACAAGGCCGCTAGGCGTAAAGCCCGATAAATAACACCGGCACAAGGCACGCTAGGCATAAAGCCCGATTATGTCACCGCACGAGGCCGCTAGGCTCAAGCCCGAATGTCGAATATTTTTACATGCTTTTCACATTTCTCTATACATATCGAATCATATACATTTATTCCCATTGCATTAAATAAATTTGAAATCAATCCAATCCATCATTATCACATTCGCCAACTCATGGTTTTACACCAAGCTTATACAAATTTTATCATTCACTAGATATGTAAATGATCTTTAAATATAAAGTAGCTCAAGAACTTACTTATTCACCTTGCATTAGCCAAAATAATTTCCATCACATACTCAACATAAATCATCAACCAATATGTCAATATACATTCGCCATGATGTAATTGGATACTAACATTCATAAATTTTTAATAGTCAAGATAACCATAATTAATTCTTTAACATGATTTAACTAAAGGACTTACCTCGGTTGTCGATAGTCCGTGCTGGAATCGGCTATTCGAGAACCTTCGTCTTTCCCAGGTCTAATTCGGTCTTTCTTTGCTCTTGATCTAAAACACATTAGAATTTAGCTCATTTAATCTCATTTCATCTCAATTTAGTCCCAAAACACCCAAATGGGCAATTTACCATTTTGCCCCTAATGTTTCCCATTTTTACAATTTAGTCCTATTTGTACAAAACACAAAATATGCAAAATTTTCCAACATCCTAGCTTGGCGAATCTTCATTGTAGTCATAGGTGTCCATGCATTTCATTTATTTGACATTTTAATCCTTCACAAATTTATTCTTTTCAATTTAGCCCTATATACTAAAAATTACCAAAAATTCCAATACAAAACTTGTAAATCTTTAACATACATTTAATTTAAAATCATCAAACATCAAAACTATCCAAGCATGTTAATGGCCGAATCCTATATACATAGTATTTTCAAAAATTTAGACATGGGTCGGGTAATACACGAAACAACGATCTCAAAAACGTAAAATTTATCAAAAACTAAGTAAAATACCTACCCCAAATCAAGCCTTAAGTTGCCGAAACTTCAAGCTCCAAAAATGGAGTTTTTCTCCTCAAACATTCGGCCAAGAAGATGAACAATGTGATGTTCTCTTTCTTCCCACTTAACTTTATTATTTTATGTTATATTAACACATTTAATTTACCTTATTTACTAATATATCAACATAACATATAATAGGCTAATTTAACATATAATTTGGACTTATAAAAGCCCATTGCAGTCCCTTACTATGGTGAATGGGCTAATTGCCCTTTGGTACACCCACTTAAAAAGCCACAATCAATTTAGTACTCTTCACTTTAGCATGCAACTTTTTGCGCTTTTCTCGATTAAATCCTTTTTATCAAATTGAGCACTTAAACGACTAAATTTTTCTACTGAAATTTTCACACTCACTAAATCACATGTAACAAACACAAAATATAATATTAAAATATCTCTCGAGGCTCGGATTCATGGTCCCGAAACCACCGTTCCGATTTGGGTCAAAATTGGTGCTGTTACAACTCTCCCTCTTAAGGATTTTCGTCCCGAAAATCTTACCATTAAATAAGTTCGAATATTGTTGCCTCATTGACTCTTGTTCTCCCACGTGGCCTCTTCAACTCGTGACGATTCCATAGAATCTTTACTAATGGAACCTTTTATTTCTTAACTCTTTGGTTTCCCGAGCTAAGATACAAATCGGTTCTTCATCATAGGTCAAATCGGTCAAATTTCAATCTCGGCGGAGTAATCACATGAGACGGATCCGATCAGTATCTGCGAAGCATCAAACGTGAAATACATTGTGTATCTTTTCTAAGTCAAGGGCGGTTTCAATCGATAAGCAACAGCCCTATTCGCTCGATGATTTCATATGGTCCAATAAATCTCGGACTCAACTTGCCTTTTCGGCCAAATCGGAGTATTTTCTTCCACGGAGAAACCTTTAAGAACACCCGATCTCCGGCACGAAATTCAATATCCTTACGTTTCAAATCGGCATAGGACTTACGACGATCCGGCGACTTTCAAGTTATTTCTAATAAGTACCACCTTACATTGCTGTTTCTTTAATCAAATCAACCCGTGTATCTTGTTTTTATTGAGTTAGGTCCAATACAACGGTGTGCGACATTTTCGACCATATAAGGCTTCATAAGGCGCCATTTTTATGCTAGATTGGAAACTATTATTGTAAGCAAATTCAATCAAAGGTAGGTATCGTTCCCACGCACCTTCAAACTCGAGAACGCAACACCTCAACATGTCCTCAAGTATCAAAATAGTTCGTTCGGGATCGACCGTCATTTTGCGGATGAAAGGTCAGTACTAAAATAAACTTTAGTACCTAAAGCATCTTGCAATTTCTTCCAAAACCGCTGATGTGAATCTTGGGTCCCTATCGAAACAATGGAACTCGGCACACGTGCAACCTTACAATCTGCGACACATACAATTCGGCAAGTTTATCAAGTGAATAATCAGTGCGCATCAGGCACAAAATGAGCTGATTTAGTCAGTCTATCAACGATAACCCATACGGCATCTTTCTTACTCGGTGTCATAGGAAGCCCAGATACAAAATCCATTGTAATTCTATCCCATTTCCATTCGGGTATCATGATTGGTTGAAGTAATCCGGACGGTACTTGATGCTCAACTTTTACTTGTTGACAGATTAAGCACTTAGAAACAAACTCGGATATATCTCGTTTCATGCCAGGCCACCAATAGAATTGCTTCAAATCGTTATACATTTTAGTGCTACCCGGGTGTATCGATAGTCGACCACTATGGGCCTCACACAGGATCATCTGTATCAAATCTGAGTTCTTTGGAACACATAATCGGCCTTTATAATTCAAACAATCATTTGCATCAATCTGAAAATCTGATTCTGTACCACTTCCACACTGACTCCGAATAGCAATCAATTTTTCGTCAACTTTCTGTGCATCACAAATCTGCTGAATAAACATCGGTCTTGCTTGTAGCTCGGCTACGATCGAACCATCATCAGATATAGCCACCCGTGCGTTCAATGCACGAAGTGTAAATAATAATTTTCGACTTAACGCATCCGCTACAACATTAGCTTTCCCCGGATGGTAGTCAATCACTAATTCATAGTCTTTCAGCAATTCTAACCATCTGCGTTGTCTCAAGTTTAAGTCTTTCTGAGTCATCAAATATTTCAAACTTTTGTGATCTGAATAAATATGACATTTTTCGCCAAATAAGTAGTGACGCCAAATTTTTAATGCGAACACAATGGCTGCTAACTCCAGATCGTGAGTTGGATAATTTTTCTCATGCGGCTTCAATTGTCTCGAAGCGTAGGCTATCACCTTGCCTTCTTGCATTAAAACACAACCCAGCCCATTTAAGGAAGCATCACTAAAAATAGTAAATTCTTTACCCGATTCAGGCTGAGTTAATACTGGGGCTTCGGTCAAAAAGGCTTTCAATTGCTCGAAACTTTTCTGACATTTTTCTGACCACTCAAATTTGACATCTTTCTGTAGTAGTCTCGTCAACGGTGTAGCTATAATGAGAAAAACCTTTACAAACCGCTTTGTAATACCCGCTGAGCCTAGGAAACTTCGAATCTCTAAACGTTCTTTGGTGGTTTCCAATCGAGTATGGCTGCTATTTTGTTTGGATCCACCCGAATACCTGACACCGAAACAACATGACCCAAGAAGTTGACTTCATTCATCCAGAACTCACACTTACTGAACTTTGCATACAATCGTTGATCTCTCAAAATTTGTAGTACTAATCTCAAATGCTTAGCATGTTCTGTTTCATTTTTGGAGTAGATCAGTATATCATCAATAAACACTACTACAAACCGATCCAAAAACTGTCGGAAGACCCGGTTCATTAGATCCATAAAAACAGCAGGTGCATTAGTGAGTCCAAAAGGCATAACCAAAAACTCATAGTGTCCGTACCTCGTTCGGAAAGCAGTCTTTGGCACATCTCGTATCTCGACGACTATGAATCGATAATAGCCCGATCTCAAATCTATTTTTGAAAAACACCAAGCCCCCTTCAATTGATCAAATAAATCGTCAATCCGAGGTAACTTGGTACTTATTCTTTATGGTTACCTTATTTAGTTGTCGGTAGTCGATACACATTCGGCATAGTTCCATCTTTCTTTTTCACAAATAAAACCGGTGCACCCCACGGAGAGAAACTCGGTCGCGCGAAGCCCTTATCTGTCAACTCTTGCAACTGCGCTTTCAATTCTTTTAATTCAATAGGTGCCATTCGGTACGGAGCTATCGAAATCGGAGCCGCACCCGGTACTAACTCAATGCCGAACTCAATCTCGTCTTGAGGGTAAACCGGTAGTTCTTCAGGAAACACATCGGGGTATTCACATACAACTGATACAGATTCAATTTGTATCTCGGACATTTTATTATCCAGTACATAGGCCAAATAAGCTTCACACCCTTTTCTCACATATTTTCGGGCTAACATTGAAGATATTACTGTAGGCAACCCATTTACGTCACAGGATTTAATTCTGATGGTCTCACCATTTCGACATTTCAAATCGATAAGCTTCCTTTTACAATCCACTACTGCCTCATGTGAAGTTAACGGTCAATACCCAAGATTATATCAAATTCGTCAAAGGGCAACAACATTAAATCATTTGGGAAGCAATAATCCCGAATCATCAAGCGGCAACCTCTACACACTTTATTAACAAGCACACATCTACCCAAAGGGTTGGACACACGAATCACAAACTCGGTAGACTCAACTAGCGAGTCTTGCCAAATTTTAAAGTTTCACACACATAAGAATGAGTCGAACCGGGATCAATTAGTGCAATCACGGTGAGTATCATAAAGAGTGAAAGTACCGGTAATGGCGTCGGGGAGGAAGCATCCTCTCTAGCTCGCGCGACATATGCTCTAGCGGAGCTCTAGCCTCGATCGATCCGTAGTGTTCTTCGTTCCTTCGACTACCACCTACATTGCACGAATGTGCGGGTGGTCTACCTCGCATTGACACGTTGCTCGGTTTAGTGTTACAAGCGTATTACCGCTCGGCTAACCGGACACTCTCTAATAAAATGATCGGCGATCCACATTTATAGCAAGACCGATCATGGAATCTACAACTCCCTGAGTGCCATTTCCCACAGTGCTTGCATTCAACTCTATTTTGTGGAATGTTACCAACACTGGCTATCGAGGTAGCTCGGGAGCTCATAGGAGGTCGATCCCGTCTAGGTGGATCTGTAGTAGGTTTCTGTCGGCTGTAATCATCTCTGGGCTTCTTGATCGTGGAATGAAAGACTTTACCCGAAGACCTTTTTCGGATGTCTCTAGCTTCTGTCTCAGCCTTTCTTTTCTCTTTTCCGAGCTCTTCAGCTTTGCAAGCTCTCTCAACTAAAGTTACAAACTCTTGGATTTCAAGAATGCCAACAAACATCTTTATATCTTCATTTAGGCCGTCTTCAAATCTTTTACACATAATAGCTTCAGTAGAAACACATTCTCTAGCATATCGGCTGAGCCTGACAAATTTTCTTTCATATTAGATTCACGGTCATTCGCCCTTGTTTCAGCTCAAGGAACTCCTTTCGTTTTTGATCAATGAATCTCTGGCTAATATACTTCTTGCGAAATTCAGTTTGGAAGAAATCCCATGTCACTTTTCTTTCGGAAACACTTGATACTAGTGTATTCCACGGTGATATGCGATGTCCCGCATGATAAGGATATAGTACACTTCAAGCATTCATCAGGAGTACAAGATGACTCATCAAGTACCCGAATAGTATTATCAAGCCACATTTCGGCTCTCTCTCGGCGTCATCATCGTCATTAGCTTTAAATTCTTGGCCCCATATTTTGGATTTTATCAAGCTGGGAGCCTACTAGATCTCATCGGATCTATCATTGGGGGAGTGAAGGAATCGAGTTGGATTATTCGGGGTGGAGGTTGGGGTATGCAGTGGGTTATTTTGAATAAATTGGGCAAACCACTCATTCATCATCCGATAAAAGGCTTGTTTAGTTTCTCCTTCGTGGCTACCCGAAACAGGTCGAGAGTCTATCGGCGCTGATCCATGGGTACGGTCAGGCGCCACGCTCTCCACATCATCAGCTACAACTCTTTCAGGATCGGTGTCCATTTACTATATAAAACAAAGTTCAGTCATCGAAGTCACCACACCATCAACATATAATAAAGGCATGTATAGCTAGACTCAAACGCGCGCTACGGTAGTCCTAGAATCGACTAAACCGTAAGCTCTGATACCAATCAAATGTAACACCCCTTACCCGAGACCATCGCCGGAATTGAGTAAGAGGCATTACTAGACTTGACTACAAGTTCAGGACATAAAAACTTAAAGCTGTCAAAACTGCATCATGCTGGATAATTTGACCATAACTCGAGTTACCCAACTCAAAATTTAGATCCGTAAATTTTCCTCGAAACTAGACTCATATAAGAATTTTCCAAAATTTTTCCAGAATTTTTGGTCTGGTCAATCAATACCAGATTTTTCTTAAAGTTTCCCCTGTTTTACTGTTGATGATTCTGACCTGTCTCTACAAAAATACAGTTATCTCATTGAACAAATTTCCTATAATATTCTTGTTTATACCAATGAAAAATAGACTCATTAAGGGTTTTACACATATAAACCATGCTTCCTAATTATTTTTGTACAATTTTTTACAATTTTTCCAAAACAGAACAGTGACTCACGAATTCGTTCAGAGCAGGTCTCACTAAAACTGAATTATCTCATAATATATAAATCTTTTGCCTACTCTGTTTCTTTCATGTAAAAATAGACACAATAAGGTTTAATTCCATATCTCATTCACCTTTTATTTCAATATATCCTATTTTTGGTGATTTTTCTAACTCACATCACTGCTGTTACTACAAGCTGTTTTGTTGCATTTTATGAAAGACTAGCTTCTAACCGAACCTACCTACATTCCTAATTCAAGGATTCATTTCGTATATAAACATTTCCTTAACAAAATGATTAAACTTTGATTAAGAAAGCATAAACCTTGCCATCATGAACCAACATACACATCAAAAACACAACAACGTACTTAACTAGAAATTTAGCCATATACGCATGGCCATTATATACAAGAACCTTAAAATTTCATCAAGACAAAGACCAAGTCCTTCCTATACATGCCTTCATTTAAAACCAAAATAAAAGAGTACCCAAAATGTAGATTGATAGTGTGAGCGACTTTTCGAACGATCCCGACGAGCTTGTAGCTTGCCTAATCTATAAAAGCAGAGGAAACATTTCACACGATAAGCTTGCTAGCTTAGTAAGTCCTAATTTCATAAAAATATAACATTCAAACACTAACAATTCAATTTTTACAACTCAACTTGTACTTATGCTCATTTTCGTTATTAAGCTTTCAATTTCATATCCATGTAACTAAGTATGAAATTGATAGGAAGGTTTCTCCTTACCCACATATTTATGATCGAGAATATTCGTTCAGAATCCGATCTTTAAAACCCAATGTGTCATCATATAACCATAGGTACCATTATTCATATACTTGGATATCAATTATTATAACATGTTATTAATTATACAACCATCCTTGTGTGGCGAATACACCTAGTCTTATATTTACATATTAAGCGGCCAAAGTCACGATACCACATCATTTATCAATAGAAGCGAGAAATACATACCATTGATAATAATCACTGAATCACTAGTTTACCTTATCTTAATTAAGTAAGAAACTCATTCCTACTTTACATACTCACCTGAGCCGTTAACTCGACATATTTGCTTTAATTCGCCTTGAACATAAATTTGGTTTCTATTTTGTAAAGCACATCACCGGCATCAAGCACGCTGGCGTAGAAGCCCGAATAATAACACCGGCACAAGGCCTGCTAGGCATAAAAGCCCGATAAATAACACCGGCACAAGGCCTGCTAGGCATCAAAAGCCCGATAAATAACACCGGCACAAGGCCTGCTAGGCGTAAAGCCCGATAAATAACACCGGCACAAGGCCTGCTAGGCATAAAGCCCGATTATGTCACCGGCACGAGGCCTGCTAGGCTCGAAGCCCGAATGTCAGAATATTTTTACATGCTTTTCACATTTCTCTATACATATCGAATCATATACATTTATTCCCATTGCATTAAATAAATTTGAAATCAATCCAATCCATCATTATCACATTCGGCCAACTCATGGTTTTACACCAAGCTTATACAAATTTTATCATTCACTAGATATGTAAATGATCTTTAAATATAAAGTAGCTCAAGAACTTACTTATTCACCTTGCATTAGCCAAAATAATTTCCATCACATACTCAACATAAATCATCAACCAATATGTCAATATACATTCGGCCATGATGTAATTGGATACTAACATTCATAAATTTTTAATAGTCAAGATAACCATAATTAATTCTTTAACATGATTTAACTAAAGGACTTACCTCGGTTGTCGATAGTCCGTGCGAATCGGCTATTCGAGAACCTTCGTCTTTCCCCGGTCTAATTCGGTCTTTCTTTGCTCTTGATCTAAAACACATTAGAATTTAGCTCATTTAATCTCATTTCATCTCAATTTAGTCCCAAAACACCCAAATGGGCAATTTACCATTTTGCCCCTAATGTTTCCCATTTTTACAATTTAGTCCTATTTGTACAAAACACAAAATATGCAAAATTTTCCAACATCCTAGCTTGGCCGAATCTTCATTGTAGTCATAGGTGTCCATGCATTTCATTTATTTGACATTTTAATCCTTCACAAATTTATTCTTTTCAATTTAGCCCTATATACTAAAAATTACCAAAAATTCCAATACAAAACTTGTAAATCTTTAACATACATTTAATTTAAAATCATCAAACATCAAAACTATCCAAGCATGTTAATGGCCGAATCCTATATACATAGTATTTTCAAAAATTTAGACATGGGTCGGGTAATACACGAAACAACGATCTCAAAAACGTAAAATTTAGCAAAAACTAAGTAAAATACCTACCCCAAATCAAGCCTTAAGTTGCCGAAACTTCAAGCTCCAAAAATGGAGTTTTTCTCCTCAAACATTCGGCCAAGAAGATGAACAATGTGATGTTCTCTTTCTTCCCACTTAACTTTATTATTTTATGTTATATTAACACATTTAATTTACCTTATTTACTAATATATCAACATAACATATAATAGGCTAATTTAACATATAATTTGGACTTATAAAAGCCCATTGCCGTCCCTTACTATGGTGAATGGGCTAATTGCCCTTTTGGTACACCCACTTAAAAAGCCACAATCAATTTAGTACTCTTCACTTTAGCATGCAACTTTTGCGCTTTTCTCGATTAAATCCTTTTTATCAAATTGAGCACTTAAACGACTAAATTTTTTCTGAAATTTTCACACTCACTAAATCACATGTAAAAAACACAAAATATAATATGAAAATATCTCTCAGGCTCGGATTCATGGTCCCGAAACCACCGTTCCGATTTGGGTCAAAATTGGTCTGTTACATTCAACATCTCAATTCTCATCATTTTCTCATTCAACCTCATTTCACAAATTCATAGACATTATACATCTTCACAAATATCAACATTTTAAATCATACAAGTATGGTGTTGAATTTATTACACACAAACTTACCTCGATTTCAAAATAGGCCAAATTGTCGATTTAGTCCGATATCTTACGCTTTCCTCGGTCAAGGTTAATCTTTTTTTCTTCTTGATATATAACAACAAATTAGCTCATTTAAATATCACATTAATCAACACATTTTAATAATCATACTTTGGCAAAATTACCATTTTGCCTTCATACTTTCACAAAATGACTATTTTACCCCTGGGCTCGTAAATCGATTCTAATCGAATTTCTTCTTTTTACAAGCCTAGATGGACATTTATTTCTCTTATGGCAACCCTCAATACTCATTATTTCACACACTTACCACATGTTTTACAACCTTCAAAAAAAAGGTCCTTTTCGGTGTTTTCATGGTAACACCTTTCACAAAAGTTGTTTATCTAACAACTGAGACTCATTTTCTTCCATAAAAATGCAGCAAACAACTTAAAAGCTGGAAAAAAATCTAAACTTTCAACCATTTTGCAAAATAGTCCCCTCTTTAGCTAGCTTAAGCTTTAGGGGTTTCAAAAGTACAAATATTATCAAGAAATGATAACTAAAACACTTACTTGTAAGGAGAAGAGTTTGCTGAAATTTTTGAGCTTTCAAACCCCTATTTGCTGCTAATTTTTGGTGGAGGAGCGAAGGAGAAAAGATGGTATCTTTCCTTTCTTTATTTTAATATAAAACCTCAATTTAGTCCACCGAACTTCAACAACTTTGACCAATTTTGACATTTTTTATCCCCTATGGCTGGCCAACCATTACTAGAGGGGTCAATTGCACTATAAGGACCCCCAATTAATATTCTATAGCTATTAGACACCTTTAGCTTGTAAAATAGAACTTTTGCACTTTATGCGATTTAGTCCTTTTTTGCAATTATGCATGAAATCGCTAGAATTAAAGCACCAAAATATTCATGCACCTATATAATCATGCTTTAACTCATAAAATAACATAAAAATTATTTTCTCCAACCTTGGATTACTAGCCCCTAAATCGAGCTGTTACAAAAATAAGGCTCCACCGCGCTTAAAAAGGACAAGGGTTGCTGGTCCCATTACTATATGTACAATGGGAAAGTCAGAGTATCAATATTTTCTCCATTGTAGAGGAATTTTGTTTCCCCATTTTATGTATCACTTTTTTCATATTGAAGGACCAAAGCATTTAGGTGCCATTTGGGATGAAGATTTGGGGTAGCTTGGTATCTTGATCCCTTTACACGCATAAGAAGGAGGTTTCACTCTTCCTCTCCATCCATTTGCACAGGAGGTGTTAAAATTCTATGATGTTGCTCTTGGTCATCAGATCCATAAAAATTGCAGGTGCATTAGTAAGTCCAAAAGGCATAACCATTAACTCAAAATATCCATCCCTCATTCGGAATGCAGTCTTTGGCACATCCGCATCTCTGACTCGCAACTGATAATAGCCCGATCTCAAATCTATCTTTAAAAATACTAAAGCACCTTTCAACTGATCAAACAAGTTATCAATTCGAGGCAAAGGGTATTTATTCTTTACAGTCACCTTATTTAGTTGCCGATAATCAATAAACATTCGCATAGTCCCATCCTTCTTTTTCACAAACAACACTGGTGCACCCCAGGGAGAGAAACTCGATCGTGCAAAGCCTCTATCTGTCAACTCTTGTAACTGTACTTTCAACTCTTTCAACTCCGTAGGTGCCATCCGATATGGAACTATCGAAATCAGAGTCGTTCCCGATACGAATTCAATGCTAAACTCAACCTCACGTACTGGTGGTAGACCCAGTAATTCTTCGGGAAACACATCCGGGTATTCACACACAACTGGCACTGATTCAAACTGCTTTTCGAACACTTTATTATCCAACACATAAGCCAAGTAAGCTTCACATTCTTTTCTCACATACTTTTGGGCTAACATTGAGGATACCACTACCGGTAACCCAGTCAGATCATTTGATTCAACGCGGATGATCTCATCATTTTGACATCGCAAATCAATAATCTTTCTTTTGCAATTCACCACTGCATCATGCAAGGTTAGCCAGTCCATTCCCAAAATTTTATCAAACTCGGCGAAAGGTAACAACATTAAATCAGCTGGAAAATAAGAATCCTGAAGCATCAACGGGCAACCTTTATACACTTTATCAACCAAAACTTATCTACCAAAAGGGTTAGACACACGGATCACAAACTCAGTAGACTCAACAGACAGAGTCTTACTGGATACTAGAGTTTCACACACATATGAATGAGTTGAACCAGGATCAATTAATGCAATTACAGTAGTATCATAAAGTGTAAAGGTACCGATGATAACATCTGGGGAAGAAGCATCTTCTCTGGTACGTATAGCATATGCTCTAACAGGTGCTCGAGCTTCAGATCGAACTGCAATGTCCCTTGCTCCTTTCTGACTACTACCTACATTTCCCAAATGTCGAGGTGGTCTACCTCGTACTGACACGTTGCTCGGTCTTGAATTCTGAGCCGTATTTTGCTCGGCTAACATCGGGCACTCTCTGATAAAATGATCTGACGATCCACACTTAAAACAGGACTGGTCACGAAATCCACAACTCCTAAAATGCCATTTACCACAATGCTGGCATTCAACCCGATTTTTCTGAACATTACCAACACTGGCCATCGAAGTAACTCGAGAACTCGCAGAAGGTCGATCTTGTCTAAAGAAGCTTGAAGTAGTTTTATGTCGACTGGACTCATCTTTAAACTTCTTTGATGCCGGATGAAATGTCTTACTCGATGTTCTTTTCGTACGTCTCTAGCTTCAGACTCGGCTTTTCTTTTCTCTTTTCCAATCTCTTCAGCTTTGCAAGCTCGATCGACAAGTACTACGAACTCTTTGATTTCAAGAATGCCCATAAGCAACTTTATGTCTTCATTCAGACCATCTTCAAATCTTTTGCACATTATGGCTTCAGTTGATACACACTCTCGGGCATATCGGCTCAATCTGACAAACTTTCGCTCATATTCCGTCACAGTCATACGACCCTGTTTTAGTTCCAGAAATTCTTTTCGTTTCTGATCAATGAACCTCTGACTGATATATTTCTTACAGAACTCGATCTGAAAGAAGTCCCAAGTTAATTTTTCTTTTGGGACCACTGATGCTAGTGTATTCCACCAGTAATATGCAGTGTCTCGAAGTAACGGTATAGCACATTTCAAGTATTCTTCTAGAGTACAGGATAATTCATCAAGTATCCGAATAGTATTATCGAGCCATAACTCAGCTCTCTACGTCATCATCATCATTAGCCTTAAATTCTTCGGCCCCATGTTTCCTGATTTTATCAACGGGAGGCTTACTAAATCTTATCGGATCTATCACCGGAGGTGCTGAAGGTGCCGGAGTTGGACTATTCGGGGGTGGAGGTTGTTGTACAGCCAGGTTATTCTGAATAAACTGGGTAAACCATTCATTCATCATCTGGTAGAAGGCTTGTTTAGCCTCCCCCTCATGGCTACCCGAAACTAATCGAGAGTCTACCGGCGCTGATCCACGTACGCGATCAGGCAGTACACTCTCTACATCATCTGCTACGGCTCTGTCAGGATTGGAATCCATTTTCAATAATAAACACAGTTTCAAATGTCAGGATTCACCACACTATCATATATACAAGTAAGGCATGTATAGCTAGACATTGACATACTACGATAGTCCTAGAATCGACTAAACCGTAAGCTCTGATACCAATAAAATGTAACACCCTTAACCCGTGTCCGTCGCCAGATTAGGGTTACGGGCATTATAGAAAAGTCACAACTTCTATTCATTCAATTCCATCTTAGTCAAACATGCTTATTAAAATAAAATAAGCTATATCCAATAAACTAATTTATTAAAATCAAAAGGTCATATAACATGCATTTCAATAATACTACCCTCCAATGTATATAATACAAATTGAATTTATAAAATCATATCTAACTTATGAGGTACTTAATCAGATAATCCAATCATACCTATTGGATTTGAGTAACCATAGTTCAAATGTAAACTCATTTAATGTCACTGATATAAAATCAAAAACACATGATTTAGAAATTTTTACCCATATGACCAAATACATAGGGACAAAAATTTGAAACTACAAGTACATTACACAACTCATACTAAATTTGGTAAATACAATCAATCAAACGAAACAAAACATCACTTGTAAATCAAGGTATATATATATACATATATATATAAACCGACACAATTAAATCAAGATTTGTCCCTTATACCATTATTTAAAGACTTATCATATATGTATAGTCGAATATATATACTGCATGCACATATATACATATATGTACCATTTTTTTTTCGATTCTCAAACAGGATATCCCATAGCTTACAAATTTATAGAATACAATTCCTTTAAGACTCCACCATCCAATATCATACCATTCAAGTATACAAGTTATACAACATACAATAAACCAAAGTAAAATCATAATCGGATACATACAAATATTTACTAGTACGTAATCTCATTCATCTACTATATCAAATTTTTCTTTTCTAGAGTCAAATTAAATTAAACCGACATGGCAAATCATTTCAACACATCACACATATATATAAGTAGATGGCATAACCAAGTCTCATATACTATTAATGACATATTTAGCCATTTTCGCATGGCTTAATAGTTACAAATATCGTTTGAAAAAAAAACTATCTAGCCTATACATGCCTTAAGAACAAAAAGTCAAGCACTATAGATACCAACATAAGCCGATAGTGTGAGTGACTTTAACGATGATCCTCAGAGCTCGTAACTTGAACAAAATCTATAACATGAAACAATGAACACACAAGGTAAGCTTACTAGCTTAGTAAGTCCTAAGCAAGTATAATCTAGCTTCAATAATTCAAGAATTTTAATATACAACTTAAGGCATTAAAACAAATACTTAATTGAACTTATAAATTCATCATAGCCTTAACTTCATTATTTCACTAACATATTATCATTCATTTCTTACCGAAGTACATCATTCATCTTAAATATATCACATATATAACTATAGATATACTTGCATCAACATCTTCATTTACTTGTCATCTTCCACGTAATCAAATTTTCACATGGCATAATGTATATATCCAATTTCCAACAACCCATGTATAATACATTTGCATTCTCATATTAATTTCCCATTAACATTAAAAGCAACGTGTAAGTGTGAAAATAAATACCTCAAAGCTGAATCTATAAGATTCATATATATATATATATATATATATTATATCAAAAGCTTAGACTTTCCAATTTATTTCGTAACTTTATTATTACATAACCTGTGCTCGAACCTCAGTTCACCGGTATAAAACCTGCTAGGCATTTGCCCGATTTGCACACACCGGCACTAGGCCTGCTAGACTCAAGGTCCGTATTTTAATCACCAGCATTTAGCCTGCTAGGCGATAAGCCCGAATTATTTCACCGGCACAAGGCCTGCTAGACTCAAGGTCCGTATTTTAAATCACCGGCATTTAGCTTGCTAGGCGATAAGCCCGAATTATTTCACCGACACAAGGCCTGCTAGGCTCGAAGCCCGAATATCAATACAATGAATCATTTCATACATATTACATATTATTAAAATAATTAATATCACCTTTATTACATATTCCTTTCGTATATCTAATCACTTCACATATAACAAAACAATTTCAAATTCACTACCATAATTCACATTCGGCAATTTCCACATTTCTATCTAAAAAAAAATGTAAAATTTCAACTTTTAATAGATTCGAAATTAGTCCCTTGACATGTATTAACTTAAGGACTTACTTCGATAGTTGACCAATTTAGCTATCCGGCTATTCGTTTAGTTTTGTTTTTTCCCGATCCAAAACCTCCTCCTTTTGGACTTGATCTAAATGATTCAAATTAAACTCATTCAACTACATATTCTTTCAATTAAATAACAAATCACATAAGTGTACAATTTATTAATTTACCCCCAATAATTTCAATATTTACAAATTAATCCCTATAACATTTAACACTAAAAATCTAGAATTCAATTTCCCCTTTTTAGGGCTGAATGCATACCATTCTCACACAAATCCTTACAAACATTTTTTTTATACTCAAACATCATTAATATCACAAAGGCCGAATACTCATTTTTTTCTTCTTCATAACTCATGACCGAATATACTAACTAAATTCATGTAAATATACATTCATATATAATCACTCCATTTGACCGAATATGAATAAGATTATCAAGCTCAAACCAAAATAAATTCCATAATATTATACAACTTCACCAATATTACTTATATCATCAAATTTCCTACTCAAATCATTACCTAAGCTAGACATTTTTCCATCACACACCACAACCACACGAATGTTCAACCATGGCCGAAACTAACATGCTTCAATTTCAACAATTTTAACAAGTTTTTTTTTTCTAGTACTTAAGATCACCCACTCAAATATGTACAAATTTGTCTAAAACAAAACTCAAATACTTACTTTACTAACACATGCAATGACCGAAAATGGAGCTTCAAATTCCCCCCTTTTCTTTGTCAAAAATCGGCAAGATGAAGAAAGAAGATGAAGGTAAGGTTTTTTTGTTTTTCTTCATCTTTTCTTTGTTTTTCTATTATAATAGTCAAATTATAAAACTAATAACATGCCACTATCTAAAATAAATGGATTAAATATGAAACTTAATCATTATGCCGTCCACTCTTATAAACAAATGGGGTATTTGACATGCAAGTCCAATCTTTCAAAGAGAAATTCAATTTGACCACCAATTTCATAAAAGCTATTATTTCTCCACCTGTTCAATTTAATCCTTTCCCTTAAATTAAGCACTCAATCAATAAAATTTTTATACGAAACTTTCACATATAATAAATCACATATAATTAGCACCAAAAATAATATTTAAAAATTTTTCAGACTCGGATTCGTGGTCCCGAAACCACCGTTCCGATTAGGGTCAAATTCAGACTGTTACACAACCAATCTTCAATCAACCACTCATACTTAATCAAAATATTTACCCAAAAGCCGAAGCCTTACCGTAACCTTACTGTGTGCCACTAGGTTCTAATAGCCTTTCCTTAGCTACTACTCACGAATATCCCCTAGATCTGCACTCACACATACACCACCAATCATTCGAGTGACTCATAATCCACATGAGTCACCCCTATAGATCATACACATTCAGCCATTCACCTAAACCATAATCGAGTTCAGTACACTTTGCTAACGATCCTTACCACGCTTGCGATCTCTGAACCTTACCCTTGTTAATACAAGATCAACGAAAATGAGAAGTTAGATAGCCCTTCAGATTTTAACAAAACACGCTAAGGGGTTAACTAAATACTTACCGAATCTAACCTTCAATCCTGCGGCCTAGATAGCTACTGAACGAGATTCGACTTTTAACCTTGACTGATAGTAGGTAATAATCAATTTGTGATGGAGTATCAACCACAAAGATTCGACACTAATTGGAATTTCGGCAAGGAAAAAGATGGTGGCAATTCGGCAATGAGAGAATTCGGCTATGGGAGAGAAGAGAAAAGTATTGAAAACCGAAAGAGCACTTCAAAAGAATTCGGCACAAAGGGATTCAAGTTGAGGAGATTTCGGCAATGGGAGAATTTGGCTATGGGAGGAACCGATTGAAGGGAGGAAAAGAAAGAAAAAGAATAATGGCAACTCAAAGAACCCAATAATGGCAACTCAAAGAACCCTTCTCAAGATTCGGTACTCTCCTTTTATAGCCACAAGCCGAAAATGCCTTTCCCCAGAGTCCCATTCGGCACCACCTCATCCACACTCCTCATCTCCTAGTTTTCTCCCTGCTAACTCCTTAACCTCATCCGAAATTTCCTCTACTATCAATTCACAAGACCACTCAAACACTCCAACGCAAGAGTTCAAATTCAACACAACTCTAGCCGTCCACTTATGCAAAATAAACACTCCACAAAATACCACTCCTAAGCCTCGAACCTTGGACCTCTTTAGCTGACAAACATGCCACCTTATAGCTCCCCAAGTGACGCCACTTGCCTCTAGACCACAAACCCATTTGTGTCCTATTTTCTCCTTAATCTGCTTAAGAGGCCTAATGCTTGAGACGAGGGTCCACTAAAGCAAGAAAAATAAATTTTTCTATATGGTCTTCCCTATCTCTAAGACTTCAAATAATCCCGATAATACCTTAAAATTAATATTCTAAGTGCTACTCAAACATACCAACCTCAGTGCACAGAAATTTAAAGTTTCGGGATTTTTGGGGCGTTACAACTTAGTTAGTGTCGTTCTCTTGTTCTCAAAAATTTTAAATGCTCCCATGCCCAAGTCTCAATAGGTCCAATTCTATTAGGCCCAAATTCAGGGCGTTACAAATCTACCCCCTTGAAGAAATTTCATCCTCGAAATTTTCAACTAATAGGGTAGTCGTGTAACAACTACCCCACTACGCTACCGCTGCGCACTCTGATGCCAACGTCTTTAACACACATCCAAAATATCCACCTATCGTAGCAGATAGGTTACAATTTCTAAAATCCTTAACATGGCCTGTGATGCTACGTCTTCTGTAGCGACAGCCCGTTCATATGGCCCGACGTCGAGGATCCAGCCCTAACACTTCCACGGCCTCTATCGCGGCCTCTTACACCTCTTCTAGCGCTCATCGTTGCGTGCGTATTTTTGGTTTAGAATTTTTATGAAATTAGTTCATAGTTCCACTGTTTAAAGCACATGTCTTATGCAAGTAACAATTTAAAAGCTATTTCACCGTCGTAGATCCACTATAGACTTAAGTTTCCTACGGGCTGTAGTCTCTAAGAACTTATTGTTTAAAGCGGCCCAATATTTAGCTATAGTTCAGTAATTTAAAGAAGGTAAACACAGAAAACTTACTTGGCTCGACGTCGAGGGATCAGTGAACCACACTTCAAGAATCCTGCAAAAATTTTTTAGTCTACTCGTTTTTAAAACCAAAAATTTAAGGCCCATTTCACAGCCCAAGCTTTGCAACCGGGCTCTAATACCACTAAATGTAACATCCCAAACCCGGCCGAATCCAGGAATGTCACATTAAAGGCACAATTCAAAACAGTCTTGCTAAGTTAAAGTTTAAGGCCTAAAAGCCCAAAAATTCTTGACATCTTGTTAAGTAATGATAAAAGCCCATTTTATCATTTGAAGTATTTCGGAAACCATGTTTAAACATAAGAAATTTACTCAAGTTTAATAACTAAGTAAACAGTTAAAACAATAATAACAAAACTCAAAATCTAAAGTCAAATCAGAGTATAAGGCCTTATTACATCCAATGAAAATAAAGCAATTAAAATCATGTCTTTTGAAACAAATAAATAAAACTTCTAAACATCTTGTAGTGTGGCCATCTCCGAGTCCTTTCCCACGTCGAGCCGTTTACCGAGTCACCTGAAACATTTAATAAAAGGGGTGAGTTTCGAAACTCAGTGTGTACGACCCTTGGTAATCCAATCAACATACATTTATCACATTGGGCCTAAGGCCTTAGCCCATAACGACCTCATATCACATCAAGATCACATAAATGCAATGCACCCATCCCAAATCCAACCCTGCACACCATTTCCCTTCCAACCCTACACACTTGTGGGGATATAAATATCAACCCACCCATCCCTACACACCAAATGTAGCACCAACAGCGGCACCACTCAAACGTTGCAGCAAGGCTGCTAAGCATATAATGGGCTTAAAGCCACCAGTGGATCCACAGTCATCAAGTGACTATGCGATCCTCAAATATTCCTCCGTATTATCATAACCCACCCAAGTGCAACATATATTTTATGAATGCAACATACACACTTTCACACATTTGGCACTTAGGGGTATTATAGTCATTTCACTACCCAAGGGTATTTCTATAAATCTACTCTACAGGGGTATTTAGGAAATTTTGCAAAACAGGGATACTCTGGAAATTTTGTAAATCAGGGATATTTAGGTCATTCTGCAAATCAAGGGTATTCTGGTAATTTTACAAATTAAGGGTATTTTAGTAATTTTACAAATCTAAGGATATTTTATTAATTTCCAAATTAGGGGTATTTTAGTAATTTTACAAATTTAAGGATATTTTGGTAATTTCCAAATCAGGGGTATTTAGTTCCTCTCGGGTTTTAGATATGAACTTTGGCCCATTAACAAATCCTTGCAGCTAGGGTGAACAGACGCTATGCACCAGGTAGGATTCCAGAGAAGAGGAGGTAGGTCGCTAAGACCGCTTAAGTACCAAACTCTCCGTAGATCCAATCCTAGACATGCATATGTTTGTTGCCACACTCTAACCCAGCGACTTGTCCACGGACATAGTTAATCATTAGATTAAGTCTTATGCGGTTTAAGAGTTGTTCAGAACTAGGCCTAAAGTCCATTTAACCCTAGCATACTTATCTACATCCCCATAAAGCCCATCAAACCCAAATCACATCCTTACGGCCCATTAGGCCCAAATCTCATCCATATGGCCTATTAGGCCCAAAACAATTCCAAATCATGTAACATGCAGGACTAACTCAATTCGTATAACCAACCAAACAATTTCATCAAACTTAGCCTCAGGGCCCACCGGGCCCATTTAGCCACTTTCAGTTTTTCGACTTTCTGGCATTGTCGATATAGTGTGTGTAGTGTTTGTACACACCTGGTTACTGCGACATGCTATTCTATCCTTGGTCTTGAACCTACAACCAACCAATCTTCAATCAACCACTCATACTTAATCAAAATATTTACCCAAAAGCCAAAGCCTTACCGTAACCTTACCGTGTGCCACCGGGTTCTAATAGCCTTTCCTTAGCTACTAATCACGAGTATCCCCTAGATCTGCACTCACACATACACCATCAACAATTTGAGTGACTCATAATCCACACGAGTCACCCCTATAGATCATACACATTCGACCATTCACTTAAACCATAATCGAGTTCAGTACATTTACATTTTGTTAACAATCCTTACCACGCTTGCGATCTCTGAACCTTACCTTTGTTAATACAAGATCAACGACAATGAGAAGTTAGATAGCCCTTCGGCTTTTAACAAAACATACTAATGGGTTAATTGAACACTTACCGAATCTAACCTTCAATCCTACGGCCTAGTTAGCTACTGAACGAGATTCGGCTTTTAACCTTGACTGATTGTAGGTAACAATAGATTTATGATGGAGGAACAACCACAAAGATTCGACACTAATAGGAATTTTGGCAAGGAAAAAGATGGTGGTAATTCGACAATGAGAGAATTCGGCTATGGGAGAGAAGAGAAAAGTATTGAAAACCGAAAGAGCACTTCAGAAGAATTCGGCACAAAGGGATTCGACTTTAGGAGATTTCGGCAATGGGGGGATTTGGCTATGGGAGGAACCGATTGAAGGGAAGAAAAAAAAGAAAAAGAATAATGGCAACTCAAATAACCCTTCTCAGTATTCGGCACTCTCCTTTTATAGCCATAAGCCAAAAATGCCTTCCCCCAGAGTCCCATTCGGCACCACCTCATCCACACTCCTCATCTCCTAGCTTCTCTCCCTGATAACTCCTTAACCTAATCCGAAATTTCCTCCACTATCAATTCACAAGACCACTCAAACACTCCAACACAAGAGTTCAAATTCAAAACAGCTTTGGCCGTCCACTTATACAAAATAAACACTCCACAAAATACCACTCTAAGCCTCGAACCTTGGACCTCTTCAGATGACAAACACGCCACCTTATAGATCCCCAAGTGATGCCACTTGCCTCTAGACCACAAGCCCATTTGTGTTATATTTTCCCCTTAATCTGCTTAAGAGGCCGAATGCCTGAGACTAGGGTCCACTAAAGCAAGAAAAATAATTTTTTCCCTATGGTCTTCCCTATCTCTAAGACTTCAAATAATCCCGATAATACCTTAAAATTAATATTCTAAGTGCTACTCATAATACCTTAAAATTAATATTCTAAGTGCTACTCATACATACCAACCTCAGTGCACAGGAATTTAAAGTTTCGGGATTTTTGGGGTGTTATAACTTGGTTAGTGTCGTTCTCTTATTCTCAAAAATTTTAAACGCTCCCATGCCTAAGGCCCAAGAGGCCCAATTCTACTAGGCCCAAATTCGGGGCGTTACACTATCGAAGGAAGGGAATGGCTAATGTCATTTACCAAGTAGTAAGGTTTACCACATGTTGATACTATCTTGCACTGGTGGGTGAGTAATATCGGTATTAACTACTCAAAATATGTTGGGGTGCAATTGAAACAAAATGGGAGGTTTGGCTTTCCTATCCATTGGAGCCTTTCTTCTTTAAACATGTACAAGTATCGTCTTTTGTTGGAAGGTGATGCTAAGGTCATCTACCGATTCAAGATTCTTAATAAAAAGGGTCAGTTGGTTGTTCCTGAGATGATTACACTCTAGAAGATATTCAAATACCTTCTCCTGGATGAGGGAGTGCAAGACTATCGGGATGTTGATTCGGTAAATGGTTTCAAGACCAAGAAAAGACACAAGCCTTGAAACGAGAGCTTTCCTTATGAAGAGAATTATAAGATTGTTGAAATCCTTCGTGAGGATATCTTAAATCCTTGAAACTTCTTGGAAATTAGGGAAATATGCCCTAGGCATGATTGGGGGGTTCCAAATGATAAGGAGGTTGAATATTTGCATATACTTCCTCTAGGTAGTGGTCACTTTGGCGATATACGTGACTGGGAGGAAAATGAAATCGCTAAAGAAAAACTTGTGTTTCATGCTCGTTACAGGGAGCGAAAATAGAGTTAGTATATATTTTTGTGTTTGATTTATGTCAGTACTAATATTGTTCTAATTTTTTTTTTTTTTGTACCCTCATTTAAGGAAGGAATAGCGGGCACCAAACACCCTGTCACTGATGTTGTTGTTCCTACTACTTTGGGGAAGAGGGGTGTTATTCCCACCAAACCTCTTCAGGCTCCTTAGGCCCCTCTTACCTTAAAGGAGAAATTTCCTTTGCGTCCCTTCGCAAAAATAGGGAGGGATGGATCATTGAAGTAGTCTTCTATAACACACTATACTCAAGCTAATCGTCGGACCAGATTTTTAAGGTGCCACATTCATTGCTAAAGCAACTACGATAAAATTAAATACAATTTATTCCAATTAAAATGAAAATACAAGTAATATATGTGTATGATATGATAAATAATTAATATCGGGTCTTATACGAGTTTACGAAAACTCTAATGCTAACTTGAGATCGAATTAGGACTAAATTATAAAGGATTCAAATTACAGGACTGACATCGCAACGTGAAGGAGTTCCTCGTCATGACATAACATACTAGCTTGGCCTCGTCAAGACGACAGGGTTCTTCATTGCTCTATGACATTATAGTCATTTCTCGTTGCAATGACATACGTTGATGTTGCGATGTCACATACTGTTTTTGCAATTCCTAATTGAACTTCAACCTGAAAATTTCCAAATCTACTTATGTGCATATACATTCCATACTTTCAACGAAATTATGCCGTTTACCTTAGTCAAAATACCTTAATCAATTATACACTAACCAAATTACATATAAGTTCATCAACTAGCCTAATTCATTTAAGTTTCAAACATACTTACTATCCACATGTTCCATTTGCAAATACATCTTTTATACAGTACTAAACCACGAGATAAACTTTATACAATTTTTACTCCCATGTAATTAAGTCTATTATCCCAAACTTTCAAATCAATATCCTCAAAACATAGAGAAATATCAAAACCGACTCAATTTAGGTACATGCCATATAATCAACAAAGAGAATCTATATAAACATTGTTAGGTCCGATGCTGAATAATTTATTACATTTATTAAATATAAATAGTTAAATATGTATGTTTAATAATATTGAATTATATATGATATTAATATTTAAATATTTTTAAATATTAAAAAAAGGATAATGTAACTTTTGACCCCTGAACTTGACAAGTTCATATTGGCCCCTGAAATATGACACTTTTAACTTGAAAATCGTTATTCATTTAAGCCAATTTTGTTAATGAATGTGAAAAAAAAAAAGGGATAATGTAACTTTTGACCCCTAAACTTAATAAGTAGGTCTACATTGGCCACTGAACTTGACAACTAGGTTCACTTTGGCACCTGTACGTTTTTTGTTTACTTTTGAACTTGACAACTAGGTCCATTTTGATCTCTGAACTTGAAAAATCTAAAAGTTTGATAATGTGGCACTTTGAGTTTAAAAAATAAAAAAAAATTAGATAATGACATGGTACAATCTTAGAGTATCATATTTAGTATTTTAATAATCGAATAGATGGTTGAACAAGTTAGACCACCAATTTTCGATTCAACCAGTTCGACCGTTGGGACAACAATAATTAAATAAATAATTAAAAAATCATAAAAATCTAAAAAGCCAAGTAAAATCAGTATTAGGTTTGAAACTTATAAATAATATATTTTTAACATTAATATATTTGAGTTTTCATGATTTTGTTAATAAAATAAAATTAGTTTTAATTGTGATTTTGTTTACTCTTATATTTAATTTGTTAAATACAGTACGATGACTGTGATATTTTTTTGAGGGTTTTACAATTGATTTGATGAATTTTATTGCTAATATTATTAGTAAATTATGAATCTTCATAAAATCAACTTTAAAACAAAATTGAATATTAAAAAATTAACACCATTACTTTCATATACTAAAATGTATAACTTCTATCAAATAAAAACAAATATATCACATTAAAAAAATATCAAACACAAATACTGAATAATGTATTAAGCAATTTTAAATTATTGGTTGATAACTTAATCAAACATAAAAAACAATCATATGGTACTAATTGCTTAAATAATTATAATTATTTAATGGAACGATTTTCCAAAACTGCTAATAGGGACCCAATTGCATTTACATCAATTTGTACAATACAAAAAATAAAAATAACATTATTGGTTGCATATATAATCTTGAAACCTTGAAAATCTTCACTTTCTTTTTTTTTTTTTTTAATCATGTTTACTCATTCCGCCCCATGCCTCTCTCTCTTCTCGAAATCCTCAACAAAAATGGATTAGAAAAAACATCTCTCATTTGTACAAAATTTATCTAATTTATTCTATGTTTACGACTATGCTATTAACGCTGATGATGTCATTATTCAATGAAGGATACATTTTTTTCTACATCTTAAAATTACATGCAACCTTACATTTTTGAATGCTGATGATATTCAATTACCGGCACAATAATATTTAAAAAACTAAAAAATTCACTACATCATAACTAAAAGTATTATTATTTAACTTAACTATTATCGCCTATTACCACTAATAATGAATTTTTATAACAATGGTGCTTATAAGAAATAAGTAAGCATGGTACTTTAAAAAAAGGGTTTATCTTGTAAAGGTTTCTAAAATACCAATGTAATATTTAGTTAAATATGTATAAGTTCCCTTATACATAACATTGATTATAAATTATTTTTTCTTTTAAAAAAATTATAAATTGTTTTAATAAAGCAATAAAGTTATTGGTTGAGTCTTTGTTTAATTGACAATGTCAATGCAGGAGAACATCGGTTCGAGAGAGCTGAAACGCATTATTCTCCTATTTAAAAATTAAAGGTTATGAATGATTCTAGACATTCTATCAAAAAGATAAGATATGATAAAAACATATAATGAGATTTATATTAAAAAAATAAAGTAATATAGATTTTTTTAAAAACTATATATAAACTTTAATTCTAAAAAATCATTATTAATGATATTATGAAATATCTCTTTGCAAAAGGTATGTTCTGGAATAATTTAGTATTGCTAATCGATTAAAATAGGGTTATGTTTGTATATAAACAATTTATTTAAATCGAGTAGAAAATATGTTAGGAAATATATAAAAATGTAAACATTAGGACTAGAATATACCTTGAGTATAATGTAGATTATACTTTATGGATATAAAAATGTAAAAAAAAAAAAAAGGTTAGAAAAGTATATGTTAGCAACTGATATAAAAGTTTGACATAAAATTGTGTGAAAATATGTTTAAAAATATAAAAATGTAAAAATTAGGGATAAAGAATACCTTAAAACTTTCATTGACCTAACTTAATAATGGGCTTGTGTTTCATTCACTAGGTGCTATACTATGGAAGGACATTCAATATTTAATTAATTTTAGTCTAAGTATTTTCCTGATTTCCGTTAGAAATATTATGCCATTATTCTTTTACCATTTAAAATGAAGAAAGGAATCAATGATTAGCAGAAGACATCAAATTTTTTGATTTGATTAACATTATTATAAATCACCTTGTATATTTGACTCCATTAACAAAGTTTTCTACACAAATGGTAATAAATATCAAATTAATGCTATTAAGAATAGCAAACTAAAATATTATTATTCTTAATGAAAAATTAGGACAATATACTAATGATGGCATTTGGTTGAAATATTGGCATAATTAGGGAAAATTGGACAATTTAATTATGCCAAAATTTGATTGAAATATTTATTAAAATTATGACAACTAATGTTATTCGGTTGAAATATTTTGATGGTAATTGACATCAACAATTAATTATGGCAATATGAAAATCAACATATCAAAATCAAGGATAACTTTTAGGCCTTGAATTATAACATCACTGTCATTTTACCAAAAAATTAAGAACATGACGGTCATTGCTAATGTCTCATCTTTTATTAGAACTGAAACTTTCCAAAAATGTAAGAAAACTTTGTTGTTATTATTATTATTATTATTATTATTATTATTATTATTATTATTATTATATACATATTTAGAAACGTATGGTAATAGAATCTTAAATAATGTAGTATAAAAATTAAATAGAATTTTGTGTAATTGTTTATGTTAGAATTAAAAATTATGTATATTATAATATTTTATACCCAATTCGATTTATCGAATCCGAATATAAAATGTTATAATGTTACATACTTAACTAAAATTTTCAATCTATGAAAAATCATATTGAATGTTTCTCTTATTTATTTAAAATCATTTCTAAGAAAATAGGTTTGAATAATACATTTATCATTTGTCACAAGCTTTTAAAGGTAGAATAAAACCTTACAATAAAATGTTGGATAAAACCGACATATTCGTAGTGTGTATTACTATTTGTCATTTGAAAAACATGTTTCTACAAGTGTCCCTCTGTATGCATAATATCACTCTACAGTAATCCATATTGGCGTATTCCTGTCTTGGTCCCCTCTGGTGAATTGGCTCAAACTTAAAAACCTGCATTTCAAATTAACATTCATAAGTTCAATGGAACTTAGTGAATCTCAACTAGTTTTACCTTTAAATGATGATGTTGCATTCCTCGACTTAAAAATTCTAGACTTCCTTTTAGACTTTGGAGAATACATTTCTAATTCTTGGCAAATAACAGTACGCATGCCTCTACTCTTGAACCCCCTATAGACGATCCATCTAACTGGCGGATTACAACTTCACCCCATATTCTAAATCCTATTTCACTATCCTTTTGAAGATAGCAGTTGAATTCATTCCCTAAGGTAATATTCCTATGAGTACAACTCTTTGACTGTCTCCCCTATTGACTCTGGTGGTCATCAACACAGTTTACACCAAATCTTCCAGTTACCAGGCGAGTATACTTACTCGGATGAATGTAAGATTTTGATCAACTAATAGAATTTTACATAGCTTGATACAAAACGTGAGGATTCCCAAGTATGGTAGACTCTTACACCAATGTACCTTTAGGTACAGCAAAGTCACCTTTCTGGTGGATTAATAAGGTGGATTCATCAGTCGAATACAATACTAAGAACTCTCTCAGTATCTAATTCCAAGGCATGCCCAGACTACACAGTAAGGGCGATCTAACCATTCGCCATTTAGGCTATACAGAATTCATCATATAGTCTTTCCATACAATACGCCACAAGGGCTTTTCGTAAGATTAGCCAAAAAAGCTTTCCAATAATCCATTTTTACTACTCCGGCAGACCATCTCTGTGGATGCCGTGGGGATTCTCCTACATGGTCTTATACCTTTATGCCTTATTGGCGTGTTGTCATATGCTGCCATGGCCATGGACTTTCCACAGATTTATTAAGTGATCTGCCAGTCCGGTTAGCACTATAGCTACCTCATTGGAGGTTACACAATAAATTTCCATTTTCGTAGTGATCTGTTTGTCTAGTCAGTAATATACTTGCCCTACCGAAGGCTACACAAACGGATCTGTTTCTCACATTTTTACATAACCCAAATTTGTCCGGTACTGGAATCATATAACAGGAAAGTATTAGGTAATGACCACACACACACACTAGCAACAACATCTTATATCACACAACGTCATATCATGTCACATATTGTTCACCTCATTCACATATTTTTAGATACCTTTCATAAAACACACATACAAATAATTACATGACATGCAAGAGTCGTTTAGAGACTCATCAGAGACCTATCTTCACCTCGGCTCAGAACGCTTGTTTCAATCATCCTTCTCGATCCAACAATAACAATAGGAGGTTGAATCATCCCCCAATTAAACGAGATCTTAGTTTGAACTTAAAGAATAAGAAGAGAATGTTGAGGTTAAAATAAGAACTTAATCATCAAGCAGAAAGAAAAACCATCTAAAATGTTTCCCTTCTATAAATATACTCTCGATCCCCCTAATTTCCCTACCAAATCCAGGGTAAGTAAAAGAAAATCCGATGAAGGTTTACCTTACTATTGACCAATCATGGGAGGGTCAAATCAATCTAATTGGCTCCTGTTGAGAAATGGCTAGTCATGCTACTTGTGATGATTTGTTAAGTTGACTTGTTTTAATGTACAAACAATCTTTTACACATCTTGCTACTCTACTCTTTACTCTGATCTCAGCTTTTATTGTTGTAGAATCTTAACAACTCCTAACTAAACCTGATACAAAATTCATTTGGTCAGTACTTGTGCAAATTGAGCGTACCATATCTTGGTGGCGACTCACGTTTGGTGTAATCTTAAAGACAGTTAAGTCTCATACAGCTTCCTCATACACTTGATAAGCTCTTAGTGCTCAAACAAAACTATGGGGCGTTCCCCCTCATAGGCGCGCACTTTCTTGGGCATAATCTTTCTTCTATCGGAAACATCTTGTGATCAATTCCTTAGGTGCCGCCAACGGGCAGGTGCTTTAACGCTAGTATGCGCCAACACTCTAACTCGCCATCAAGACAACAAGATGGCGGATTATGTTACCACAGCACGCCCAACAGTTTACATACCTACTGATATTATTTTTTTGTCCAATCAGGTACTTATATTTGACAAAAGTTGTACATTTTGGTACCCAAAAGTAATGGTGTTAACATTGTAGTGTTTAATTCAGGTTTTAGGGTTGATTTGATGAAACATAATTGCTAATATTACCATGTTTGAATTTTTATGAATTTTTTAATAAAATAAATTCAGTGCTAATTATGAATTTGTTTAATTTTACATTTAATTTGTCAAATACAATAAGAATGTGATTTAATTTGGGTCTTAGGATTGATTTGATGAAAATTAATTGCTAATATTATAAGCTAATTATGAAATTTCATCAAATCAACTCTAAAACTCAAATTAAATACAAAAACGTTAACACCATAATCTTCAGATATCAAAACATATAACATTTTTCAACTACGAGCACCACATTAGATAAAAAAAATAACATTAGTATATAATATATATATCATTTAAGCTTTTAAAAATGAGGAATATGGAATCCGCTAAGAGCTTTTAAGGAAAATGTTATAGGAGGGGGCATTAAAGGTATTTCACAAACAGGTCTTATAACTTTAACTTAAAAACCTCGTTAACATAAGTTCATGGAATGCATCAAAACTTTATTTTTCAACTTTCACAAACTCCACCGTTAATTCCATCATAACTTCTTGTTTTTTTTTTTTTTTTCTTTTACAGAAAAAAACCCAGAGTTGGTTGTGGTCCGACTGGTTCATGGATATTGATCCCTTCTGGGTTACTACTGGGGGGTCAGGGTGGTTTCCAATTTCTCACTACAATTTCATTTCATGGCGATGCCTCACAAATCAATCTCTGAAAACTCAACTTCCATAGTATTGTCTTCACAATCATGTGCCCTACTACAGCTTTTCCTTCTCCTCCTCCTCATTTCTCCTCTCTTTGCTCGTCCTATCTATTCCTCTTCCTCTACTACGAGAAATTTGCACCCATTTTCGACTTCTTCGACGTCGATCCCAGCAGCTCAAACCCCCGGAAAAAATGGTGCTACAGATGGACGGTTTGAAGCAGCTGTTCATGAAGTGCCTAGTGGGCCCAATCCTGAATCCAACAAGTAAGCAATAGCAGCATCCACCATTACAGGCTTCCCTTCTCTTCATTTTCAAATCTCTCTTTTCTTTTATGGTGCAAGATTGATGTATATAAAGACTAATGGCAGCAACTCTGAATATTTTTTTCCTCAGTTTTCACTTTGTCTTGATGTGCCCGGACTGTTAGTTACATGCATGCAGATATTGAAGGAATATATATTATATTTGTGTGTGTCTTGTGTAAGCCATTCTTCTAAAGGCATAAAAAATATGTCATAATATGTTTGTTTGGTTTTATGAAGTTCTTCACTCCTAGAGAGATATCCTTCAGTTCTGATTTATGTATCATTAGGTGCAGAAAATGTGACTTCCCATATATCCTTCAGTAAAAGTCATCCTACATTTTGTGTGTTTAATATTCTCAAAGATTTTTCTATATTTTTGGAACATCATATTTGTATTTATGTCATAACAGAGACATAAATAATGAAGAGTCTCGTAATATAAACAATATATAGTTTTCAGAGACATTATCCTATAAAGAAGAAAGTGATGTGATTTTTCAAGAACAAGGCCCTTTGTTTCCCAAGTGAATTAAACCGTATTAATTTGTGTGATTGGTATAAGAATCTTTCTTTCATGTAGACATAAAAATGCTGCAAATACAAATTATAAAGCTAAGATCTCCTTTGAAAAAGAAAATTGTTTGTGGAATGGCAATGGGTATTGGATAGGGGATAGCTGTCTTGTGGGGGTGGATTCCTTCCTTCATTCCCTTTTGCTTTTTTAAAGCTTTGAGAAAATTATTCCATTTAAAAATGGGGACATTTGTCATTCTTTTTTCTTTCCTTTTTTATCACAGGTCGTGTCAAAACACTAGGCCCAAGAAATATGAAACCAGAAAGTCATAATATATGATTTGGTCATCACACTATGTGAAATCCTTGTTATATTTGAACTAGCCTACAAATAACCTTGTAAAACTTTGATGATTATATAGATGATGATGACTGACTCTCTTTATTCCCACTAATACAATTGCTTTCTTGTTTTTGCTCATTCCCAGCAAGCACATGTCCCTTTCAAACCAAATATGTACACAAAAATGGTAAATTTTTTGTTTTTTATTGATAAAAATAAATAAATAAAATTATCTATATTAAGTAAAAGGGTAAAATAATTTTCTCATTAAAAGTATGCCCTTAGATATCTATTTTGATATTTTATATAATAATAAATTTAATATTTAATCTTTAAAATTTTTATTCATAGGCTAAATTGAAAATTAAAAAAAAAAAAATCTACATCTCATTACTTTTATCCAATATTGCTTTAAATTATTGCAATCTTAGCCCAAATCCAGTCACCTCTAATGTAAAATAATACAGGTAGGCATTGTTTAAAAATAACATAAATATATGTTGAATATATAAAGTTCTTTATTCACGTATATTATATAATTATAATTAATAATTATTTGATATATTAATAATAAAGTTTTATAATTAAAGAAAACTAAAAACCATCATATATTATTCATTGATATCGTAAAAAATAAAAAGAATAAAAAGAATTCTTATAAAAATATTGCCATATTACTTTTAATTATTGCAATTTTAGCTCAAACCTAGTCACCTCTAATGTAAAATAATACACGTAGGCCTTGTTCAGAAGTTACATAAATATATAAAATAATTTATTCTTTTAACTGTATAAAATTCTCTGATTCACACATATTATGAACTTTTAAAATATATTAACAACAGAGTTGTAAAATTTAAAAATAAAACTAAAAACAATCATATATTATTAATTAAAATCCCATAAAAGCAAATAAATCTATGGTTGGAACTAAATTCCATCAAAGCAAAAACATGCGGCCATTGGATCACGCCTTGGGAAAAGTGTGAAAGAAAATGCGGTAACTTACAAATTGTAATAGCAGATTAGTACCATTTTTAGTATACAGTGTCCAACAAGCTGATTTAGGGTTTTTAACAATTTCCTTCTCTTCATGCAAAATTTGAAAACTATACTAAACATTACTTAAAATTTGCTTCAAATCGTGGGTGGTGTCCAAATATATAAACCGTTGATTCTCATAATTGAATATCAAATCTCTAATTTTATGATTAAAAAATGAGATAAACAATAACTACATCTCACTTCATGATTAAACATATATATTCTATATACATCTAACTTTTTCTATTTAAAACATAAAAATTTAAGATTTTTAGGTGATTTTAAACTTGATCTAACATTAATCTTTAAATTTTTTTCAATATTAAATTAAACAATTGCATTTCTAAAGTTGAGCTTAATATGATCTTTAATGAGATTTATATATATCAAATTAAAATTCGATTATTGGATCCCATATTACTTTAATGAGATTTTTATATATCAAATTAAAAATTGATTATTGGGTTCCTTAATTTTAAGACTCAAATCAAATCTAAATTGAGTGTGTTGAGTTTAATTGAACCTTTTTCTTAAGTAAAAGCTTTATTCATCTTTAACCATGGACAAATTATAACATCCTCCAAGTCCAAAAACACCATACAAATATCCAAGATAATAGCACCAAAAAACCGACATTCAAATAAAAGAAAAAAAAAATGAAACAGACCACGGTAGAATATAAAGGGAATAAACAGATCTATCTACTCCGAATTTTGCCAGCTTATCTTCATATCCATTATTGGCTTTAGAGATCAGCTTAATTTCTCAATTACCCCCTAAAAGAAGTTAGAGCTATGCAAATAAAATTGAGCACTGTCAGAAGCAGTGACATTAGTAGTGGTAATTACTTCAAGCACCGATGAAGAATAAAGAAGAACACAATGATATGTTTACGTAATTCGGCTTCCCTAAGTATGCAGGGTTTTGTCTAAAGAGATAATCCATTATCTTAACATCTCATACTACAAGTGATTACAAGCTTTAATACTCACTGGATTAACAACCTCACTTTTGCACTTAAAATATAGATCACTCTCTCATAATTTTCCCCCTAAAGATTTAGGTTGAAAACCAAGTAATTTACTTGTTTTCAAACTTAATACACTTACAATGACAAGTTTTTTACTTAACAGATAAGTACTTAAATTCTTAGTACATCACCTATACAAGTCTCCTTAATTTAAAATCATTCAAGGCTTGCAAACATATTAGATCAATTATAATCAATCTTTCCAACAAAATAGTTGGATAATAAGCTCGATCAATATCTTCAATAAGCCCAGGATATGCCTTCGAATCTTCAGGATATGTTCCAAGTTTACTCAATTAGATTCAATCTCCTCAAAATAGGGAAGTCGACTTGCTTGATCTAATCCAAACCAATATCAAGGTATGTTCACTACAGCAATACAGGTTTTTAGCGGCGTTTTTTTGGGCCTAAGCACCGCTAAAAATAAAAACGTCGAAAAAAACGCCACGATAGATGACGCCGTTAAATTTTAAACGCTGCTAAAGAACATAACCTTTAGCGGCGCTTTCCCCACAAACGCCGCTGTAGAACATGACCTTTAGCGGCGCTTTTCTTAAAAACACCACTAAAGGTCATGTTCTTTAGTGGCTAAAAGTCGTGTTCTTTAGCGGCTTTTGTGATAAAAAAAAAAACCACTAACTTTAGCATATTTTTGACATCCAATTTTCATTCATATAGAACCCAAATTGTCAACATAATTTCTTGTAACATCAAATCCAACCAAAAACCGCAAATCTAAATTATACTTCAAATCCAACGAAAGAAATATGTATATGAACTAGATTAATAAATGAAATAAAAAAATATTATTTTCAAAAGTTATAATGTTAAAATATTCTTATAATAAGAAAACAAATGTCTAAGATGGCAGATTATGCGACTGTTGAAACATCTTCATCATATTCTAAAGCTGTAGCTAGAGTGCGTCATATTTTTTGCTTTGCTCTGCTTCCCTCGGTGCTGCCTTTGCTTCCCTCACTGCTGCCTCCGCTTCCCTTGTTGCTACCTCCACTTTAAGTTATAGCTGAAGTTCTTCATATTTCTTTGAACCTTTGCTTCTCTCGATGTTGCCTCCGCTTTTAGTTGAGCAATTTGCTCAACTCTACTTGCTTGCATCTTAGCAATCTGGCCTCTTAACCTCTGAACTTCAGCTTGAGCCTGACTCCCCGAAGGCATGTATTGTTGCGAGCTGGATCCAAAATATTGGGTTGGGTTAACAAAAGATCCTTGAAATCAAACCTGACCATACCTTTAAGGACCCAAAACTTTAGTAATAATTCGGTTATCAATGTCGTCAAGATTAATAGAACTATCACGTGATACCGGTTTTGAGAAAAAAGAATCAAAGTTAATGAATGCTATCAAAATGGCGTCGTTTTAATAAAAGTACAAAAATATTTATTGCTTTACCTTTAGCGGCATTTTTGCTTTACCTTTTGTGGCGTTTATGGGAATAATGCCGCTATTGTTTTACCTTTAGCGATGTTTATGAAATAATGCCGTTATTGCTTTACCTTTTGCGGCGTTTATGAGAAAAACGCTGCTATTGCTTTACTTTTGCGGCATTTATGCAAAAACGTCGCTAATGCTTTACCTTTTGCGGCTTTTTTGATCCAAATGCCACTAAAAACGCCGCTAAAAACCTGTTTTGCTGTAGTGCACTCGAAGCGATCGCTTCATACTCCGCCCTTTTATCCTTTAGTTTCTCCTAATAAATCAATCAAAGAGTTAGAAAGGAAATATATAATCAAAACAAATGCAACATAACTTAACATTATTTACATTACAAATGAAAAATTAAACCATTATAATTAAACATGATAAACATTTAAAATAATTCAAATTTTATTAAGTAAATAAACCATAATGTCTACAGCTTCAGTAGTCATAGGAGATCCATCTTTCTTTCTATGTGTAATGTCAAAAAGCTGAAGGCGTCCAATTTTTGACCAAACGACAGTTCCTACAAGATAGCAGTAAAAATATTATTTAGTAGAAAGTAATTAATATTTGACACAATTAATAAATTCAAAATACCTTGTCCTTAGCTACACAAGCAAAACTTTTTGACCCAGCTCTGTGCGTGAATTTTTGTTTTTGCCTACTTGTAGTTCCAACTCGCTCACAATCCTGCATTATGAAATTATTATTACGTATATAGTAAATACTATAAACCGAAATAATTATAAGAGTTTGGAAGTATGTAATACCTCTCCTTTCTTTGAATTCCAAAATCTAACTACATCTTCCTATTGGTACCTCAATATTCCGGTGGGATATTTTGCAATTTCTCTTCAAGGCTTATATTTTTCTTAAAATATTCCTTCTTTAAAGCACTTTTATGGTCTCTCCATTTTTTTCCTAATTCCTTCTTCACATAATTATCCGAGACCTCTAAAGCAAATCTCTCCTGCAAATAACACAAGTTTAGAAAAGTAAATATAAATGAAACTTAAACCAAAGTATTATAAATTACTGTAGAAAATCTCTTCAATGGCATCAAGATGATCATTTGTACAAATACTGAAGTGAAGTGACACCTTCATGTTGATTACACTGTTTATGAATTTAATCCCTTTTGCTTTAAGTTCTGAATTTACAATCAAACAAACACATTGTCTTCCTCAAAAAAATTTGAAGAAATTTAAGTTTGGCAAACATAAGGTTATGGTTGAAACAATGACAAAATGCGATACATTCACTAATTTTCTCTGTGGAGTTTTTTTCATTTTGTGAGATCAAATAGATTTTATTTGTTGCAGACAAATAATCTGATACAAAAACACCCATAAAGCAGACATGTTATCTTCAATTAGTCCATCTTTTATTCTTTCCCTACTGTTAAAATTTGCTAAGCCATCAATCAATAGTTGGAGAAGAGAAAAAAGAAAAGTCATTTTCAAAACATATACAAATTGTTGAATGAGTGTTGTCAGATTGTTACTGACCCGAAGATGGGTACTAATCAAACAAAATATAGTTTTACTCACTTAACAATAAAAAAATAACAATCAAACAAAATGAAAAAAAAAAAACTTACCAGGCGAAGCAGCAAAAAACTGCCGACGGCGATGCAGAGGGCTACCGATTGGGGGAAAAAATAAAGGGAATTGGGAAATTTGTTAGGGATTTCGGGGTAGGGGAGAAATGATTTGGGGAAAATAAAATGGGGAAAAAATAGGGATTTTGGGTGAAATTTAGGGATTTTGAAGGGAGAGGGGGAACTGATTTGGGGGAAATGAATTGGGGAAAAAGGGGAAGGGTTCTGGGGAAATTACTTAGGGATTTTGGAGAGGGGGGAACTGATTTGGGGAAAAAGACCAAGGCAATTCAGGGCTAACAAAACAATGTCGTTTTGCAAAAAATAATACATATTCACAGTGTTTGGCCAAAAAACGCCACTAATGCTCAACTTTTTATGGCGTTTGAACCAAAAATGCCACTATTGCTTACCTTTTGAGGCGTTTTTCTCATAAACGCCGCTAATGCTTGGCTTTTATACAATTTTTATATTGAATTATTATATCTTTTATATCAATTTTTTAAATAAATAATTTTTGAAAATTTAAGTAATATTTAAAAGAATTAGAAAAAATTTGAAATTTTTATATAATTTTTTATGTAAGAAAACAAAACCAAAAAATTTCAAAATATGAAAAGAAAAAAAAAAGCTTTAGAAAAATTTTCTCTTCTGTAATTATATATTCTTTAAATATTTTAGGAAATTTAAATAACTTTTTCAATTTACTAATTAATTTTGTTTCTCTAGAGATGCATGGGTTAGCAATTTTTTTAATTTTAATATATACAAAGTTTATCTATTATCTCTTAAATAATTTAAACTATAATGATAATTTTAATATATTAAAATTAATATGATCTATTTTACAATTATATAGGAAATTATTTAATATATAAATTTAAAAACAACCAGTAATATACCCAAAAAACTTTAAAATTATTTTAAATAATAGAATTTTAATTTTTTTCATTTTAACATATATTTTTCTATGTTTTTACTTTCAAGTTTTTTCTATGTATCATTAATTTTTTCTGAATATTTTAAATATTAAATTAAAAATAAATTGTATTTTATTAATATAAAGAAACTAGTTAAATAATAAATAAAAGAGGATGAAATAGTGCATGAGTTGTCGAAAAGAATACATGATGGCCACTTAGATGATGGGTGAGAATACAGGGAGCAAAACGGTGCCGTTTTATTTAAAATAAAATGACTTTTTGCAAACGCCGCAAATGCTTGACTTTTTGCGGTGTTTTTGTATTTTTGATAAAAACGTCGCTATTGCTTACCTGTTGTAGCGTTTTTCTCATAAACGCCGTTATAGCTCTAACCTTTTGCCGCATTTTTCGATTAGTTCCACTAATGTATAACTTTTGCGGCATTTTTGGTCCAAACGCCACTAAAAAGGCCGCTAAAAGCTTAATTTCCTGTAGTGTTCCTATAACAAGTTTGGATATGATAGATGAGCTTGGACACGTCCAAAATATCAACAAAGATCACAGCCTAAGGTTTTTGTTACCAAAATTTTCCAGCACCATATGTGACAAATTATAAGTCTTAATAAGTTTTAGACACCAATGGGCATTGCTCTCAAGCACTTCTTATAAATTGTCTCAACAATCTACCCCTTTTGACAAAATTTTGAACAAAACTATAAACTAGGAAAACATATACAACAAAAGAAACAAATGCTCCCACTAAATAACTCTCCCAGTATCAATCAAAATTTACTATTAACATAGTGCCAAAATAAATTGCATCGAAGTGCCATAATGAATCGCACTGAAGTGCGAGTATGCTCCCACCAACAACATATACAAATTTTTTGGCATGTCAACTATACCTTGACTATGTCTAGCATCTTTTAATAGGGAAATTCTCATTATAGTTTATTATCAGTATATAATTCAATTTCGAGCTATCATTATAATTTCATACTAACTATATGTCAAGTATATTCACAAACATACGAATCATTTCATGAATTTACTATCAAAATCATTAAGCTTATCAATAATTACTTATAATTCATATAAAGGTGTATACTATTTTCAAACATACATATATTTACATGTGCATCATCTCAGCATCTACTTAGATAACATTGTAACCATTTTAATGGCATAGAATTCATTCATCTTTATATTTATCATGATAGCATTATAAGTTATATTAATTTTAAATAATACCACTAATATTCAATAATTTAGGTCAAATTTCTTATCAATCTCATTCAAATGTACTTGCATATATATTTATATATACATATTTTACTTATTTGTTATATTACATAGTAACACGTATCATTCGTTATAGTCAAGTGAAGCAACTTAACAATTTTGATTCCAACAAGGTATAAGAATAGGTACTTACCTTGTCATAAATCATGCTTCAGATTATCTCATAGCATTTAAACTAATACTTGACATTCAATCACAACAAGAGTAGAAACATTCTCGATATTCATATTTTATATTAAATTCAAGAACTTAATAACAATTAAAAGAATGAATTTGTCTCACTACACTTTGATCTTGTCGTTAGCTATTTATGATAATCCATTTAAAAAATAGTATTAGTCTACATTCAACAAAGGTATAACCAACAACCAAGTAAAATTGCATTCTTTACAACTAAGTCTCTTTTTAGCCTTAATATCTGAAATGCTTGTATCTCGTTATTTAACCGATCGAATCAAAATATGACTCTGTATTTATTCTCCAAGGACCTCAAATTGTCAATCTATAACATTTGCATCCAACAATCCCTAATAAAATCATCATTCAACAAAGGTATAACCAACAACCAAGTAAAATTGCATTCTTTACATCTAAGTCTCTTTGTAGCCTTAATATCTGAAATGCTTGTATCTCGTTATTTAGCCGATCGAATCAAAATCTAACTTCGTATTTATTCTCCAAGGACCTCAAATTGTCAATCTATAACATTTGCATCCAACAATCCCTAATAAAATCATCATGGCTTCCTTTACAAACACCAAACTTTTAACTTAGTCTCAACCTCACCCATTTCACTTCTAATATGTATAATATATATTCCAATTCCAACAACTAATCTTTAGGATTTCCAACTTATTTTCTCTAAGTTCTCACTAATGGTAATTTAATCTAACTTTAATAATCTCAAATTTTATCTAATGGGTTGGTTAAACTAAGCTTAATACATTGAACATCTATGAAAAATATTCGAAAACAAGCTTGCTTACCTCTTAATTTATGCCCGACTGTGGAGAAAACCAAACCTATCTTCTTTTATTAGTTTCAACTTTGAAGGAAGAAAAAGATGATTGAAGTATCCTTTTACTTTCTCTCTCCCACTCAAATACACATATATGTATTTAACCATTGTAACACCCCTTGCTTGATCCGATTGTTGAACTCGAGTCTTAGGATGTTACCCCAGTTACCAGAGCAGTTACATGCAATTTGCAACATTTATTCAAATTTAAATCATCAATTCATTTTAAAGACAAGTATAATAGAAATTATAAACATTTCAGGTATTCATCAAATTTCTAGCCATAGATTAATAGATTCGAGAATGAATAAGGACCAATCTGTAAATTTTCAAAACCTTGGACTAGGTATCGGTAACAAAGAAATAAGTAATAATATTTTTATGATAGGTATCGATACTAAAATCAATATCAATACCATTTTTGCATTCTGCCAAATTTGGAAATATTGAATTAAAATCGTTTTATCGATACCTTGAATAAGTATCGATCTATATAAAATAATTATCGATACTTATTATAAGTACATATACCAAATTGGCATTCTATCCATTTCAAAAACTGTTCATTTGGAAAAATACTGATACCTTGGTCCCAAGTATTGATACTTTTTCCCAAATAGTAAAAAATCATAAGTTTAAAAACACATTTCATGCTCAAATCAAGTCACTATATAATACGTAACCTAAACACAATTAAACCTGCATAAAATTCAATCCAAGCATTACCAATCATTACAATCAACTACATTTTTAATCACATTCAATTATGATACCAATATGCCACCCTGGCACCCAATTCAATCAACATTCATTTGAGCATGTTATACCAATTAACTATCACAATAATCCTCATTGTAAAATAAAATAAACTTTGTAACTAACCAAAATAATGCCAACCATCTAATAACGACCCATTTAGTATCATATCAAGTAATACTTTCTATTCAAACATTTATAATCAATCACTATCACCATTTTGCTTAACCATTCTTTGATCACACATATGTGCATGATCATTTCAAACTTATATGATCAACCATTTAATATGTTCATTTAAAGTCAACAATATTAGAAGGTTCAAGATCATTAAAATTTAAAATAGCTCCACTTACTAAACAACCCTGCATTCATCCACAAAAATTGAATTGAGAACAATTAGAAGTCTACCGAAACTAAAGCTGGATAGTGTGTGCTATTGAGTGATCTGATCCACCAAATTTTGCAAACATCAACTACAGGATAGAAAACACAACAAAATAAGCATTTTGAATGCTTATTAAGTTCGTAGGATTTAAAACAACAAACTTACCACAATTCATAGTTAAACATATTGAAATGATTAATTAAACTCAACTACATGTTACAACGTTTCACATTATCGAGGTGAGTTCATTAATCATTCTAATCATATATCAATCCAACATTTACTTGTTATGTCAATCTAGTATCGTACAATAGAGTCATCAACAGTATACCATTAATATCATTCTATTCACACAATGTACGTATCCGTTCAGAACACATGATATCATTAACTTGATATAACATTTCACAGTAATAAGGTAAACCTCGCATTTAATCGAATATATATAACATTATATGTAACAACCCATTTTTCAGTGGCGTCAGAAATAGTGGTTTCGAGACCACAAATCCGATGAGTGATTTTGTAAATATTAATAATATTTACGACTTAAATATAGTATTATATTGAATTTTGTTTTAATAATTTAGCCTATTTGAATGAATAGTTAAGTTCAAGTGGTTTGCCCCTAAAGTTAAGTCATTTTAGAAAATGAGGTATCGGGATCTCATTTTTGCATTGAAATTTAGTCCAAAAATTTTAGTGATTTGTTAGTTAATTAAAGAAAAAGGACTAAATCATAAAAATCATCACTATTGATTAATGTTGGTTAATTGAGCTAAAAAGTGTTTTTGCAAGGCTTGGAATGGCAATTAAGCCATTATAACTTATAATGGACAGTGGTTGAGTAGTGTTAATTGTTTAAGTTAAAAGTTTTTAATTAAAATAATATTAAAAATAAATTAAACATAAAATAACAAAAGAAAAACCTTACCATCTTTTTCATTTCTTCTCTCCCACGGAATAAGCCACCATGGAAGAAGAATTTGAAAGCTTCAAACACCCTTAGCATTGGGCCTTTTGCATGGTATGAAATTTAAGCATGTTTTTAGTAATTTTTATATTTTTAAGATCATTGTAGCTTAGTCTAGCTATCTCAGGGACTAATTTGTGAATCTTTTAAATGTTTTGAATTATGTCATTGATGAATTTATGATGTTTTTGAAGTTTGATGATAGATTTATAAGCTTATGAGAATCGTTGTCAATGCAGAAGGACGTCGATTATACTTCTTTTAATGGATTAGAGATAAACTATGAATATTTCTAGTTATTATGTAAAAAAATTAAAAAAAATAAACCAAACAAATCAGAAGAAGAGTTTTTATATCCATTTGTAGCCTCCAGATAACTTCTCCAAAATATTTTAAAAGAAACAATTGTAACCTCCAACAAAAAGTTAAACACAAAATTATAACCCTAGCAAAAAATTAAAACTTAAAATTAGTGGAAAGAATTCTAATATTCTAACCTCCAAAAAATGTAAAATTATAACCTCCAAAATTATTAACTCACAAACTAAAAATATATCATTGTAAACTGCCCTTCATAATGCAATAATTAAATTTTAGACACAAAATTATAACTTTAAAATAATCATATTTGGTTATTAAAGAAATAATAATGAATTTTATACTTGGCAGCTAAATATATTGTATATTTACTATTATAATTATAAAAATAAATTTAACAGTGAATATAAAAATACTATCTTACCCCTATTTACTCCATTTACTTAAAGGAGATGAAATTTTTAATATTAAAATATAAAAATAGGTTTTATAATGAATTTTAAAGGAATATACTTGGCAGCTAAATCTATTAAATGACAAGAGATCTAACATTAAAATTATAGTGAATTTTTTTTTCAATGTAAAACGTTAAAAATGCAACAGTTAAATATGAGGTATAAGAGATGCAACATAAAAGTAGTAAATTGTGTCAGCTAACTAGCTTCATATACTAAATGCAATACCCGTAACATAGCAAACACCATTTATTTCTTTCCACGTACAATTGACTAGGGGTGTGCAAAATTCACGTAAAATCGAAAAAATTCGGTTAATCGACCGAATTCGGTTAATCGGTTGGTTAACCGAATTTTTTCCGTCGGGGGTCAGTTAATTATTTTGTGAATTTTCGGTTAAAGATTAATTCGGTTCGAAACTGACCGGTTAACCGAATTTTTTCGGTTTAACTGAAAAAATTAATAAATAAAATTATAATATATAAATAGGCCCACTATTCACCTAAACCCAATCTCTAAACCCAATCCAAACCCAAATATCCAACCCAACCCAATTATTCTATCCAACCCAATCATACAAATTACAAATAATTTAATAAATAAAAATAAAATTCTAAAACTAAAACTAAAAATTATGTAATCTTTTTAATTATGTATTGATCCATTTCGGGTAATTTGGGTAATTTGGTTAATTTGGGTAATTCGGGTAATTCGGTTAATTCTGTTAATTTTTAACCAATAATAAAAAAAACATATAATTTTCGGTTTATTCGGTTAACCGACCGAATTAACCGAAAAAATTCCGGTTCAGTTAATTTTTTTGAAAAAATTTCGGTTCGGTTAACGGTTAAAAATTTTGAAAGGTCGGTTAATTCGGTTAATGTTATTTCGGGTCGGTTAACCGATTAAACACCCCTACAATTAACTTGTCGGTAGTTTTATTTTTTTTGGGAAGCTAAGATAAGCATGGGTTACAATAGCACAAAAAATAAAATTTAATTAAAAAATAGGTTAATTTTTTTTTTTAAATTTAGAAAAGTGAACTGTTTTTCGAGAAAGAGTGTGAAAGCGCATCCAGCTGAATGCGTTTTCTTTTTAAATCGCATTTGTGATTTTTTTTAAATATAATTAGTTTTTTCAGTAAGATGGTTAAATGTTAATAGTTTTGTCTTTGAGTTCCAAGTTTGATTCCTCTCTCACTCATATTCATATTTTTTATTTCATGTTATTTTAAGCTTTTTAGTATTTTTAATTAAAATTTTAAACATATTAGCTCATTTGGTTAAATGGTTAAATAATAACAATTTTATCCTCCAGTCCCATGTTCAATTGCTCTTTTAAACACATTTGTATTTTTTATTTCACGTTGTTTCAAGTTTTTTTTTCAATTAATAAATATATTGTTTTCAATTTTTATTTCATCTTTTTAATTAATAACTCTTTTATTCATAAAATCAAATAATAAATATGTAATTATATAATTAAAGTATATATTATACATATATCATTATGTTAAAAATATTTGAAATTAACTCCTTTATATATAATATAAACATCAACTAGTTTTTTTGATGTATTTTTCTTTGTATATAATATTTATATGTCAAATATTTATTTTCTCCACGAATATTGCAGGTATGGTGACTTTCTAATATTATAAAATGAAATAATTATTTTAAATATAATTATTATTTTTATATGTAAAATATTTCAAATATCATTGTTTTTTCATCTACCTTGTGGTATGATATTTCAAATATTTTTATATGTGAAATATTTCAATTAATTATTTCAAATACCATTATGTTTATAATGTGAAATATTTTAAATACACATACAAATATATATAATACTAGAATTACTACACTCATGATATGGATTGGAAAATAAATATTACACATATAAAAATTATATTTTCTAAAAATAATAATATTTGTAATAATTATTTGATTTTATAAATAAAAGAGTTATTAATTAAAAAGGTGAATTAAAATAAAAAAATTGAAAACAATATATTTATTAATTAAAAATAAAAAAAGCTTGAAACATCATGAAATAAAAATTACACATATGTAGAAGAGGAATTGAACCCAAAATTCAAAGATGAAATCATTATTATTTAACCAATTAATCAATAGAGATAATATATTAAAAATATTACTTAAAAATATAAAAAAGTTTAAAACAATATCAAATAAAAAAATATAAATGTAAGTGGAAGAGGAATAGAACTTGAGACTCAATGACAAAACTACTAACATTTAATCATTTGACAAAAAAACTAATTATATTAAAAAATTCAGAAAATACGGCTTAAAGAATTAGATGTGCTTTCATACACTCCCTCCAAACATGACCTAGTTTCTTAAATCTAAATCGACATATTTTACCAATTAACTATGCATTGATAAAAATCGAGATTCTTTTTATATAAATAACACAATAAAAAAATTATAACATAAATTACAGATTAATTGTAGTGTGGAATATAGAGTGGATGACGTCAATAAAAAAATTACTTCAATCATTACATTAAAATTTGATACAAAAAGCTATATAAAATGTGGTAAAATAAATAATATTTTTAACATAAATGTGATATAAAAGGCAAATTTTTGGGGTTCAAGAAAACCTTTACAATGAATCACTTCCTTGTCACTGTTATCTCCATCACTCCATATTAATTCTAAATCATTTTAGCAAAAAAAAAAAAAAAAATTGCAAAACCCTATTCAAAACAAATAGGACAAGCTCGGGAGTTGTTTTGAAGTGTAGCCACGGCTTAAAGATAAAAAAGAGCTCAAAAAATATTTATTTCATTAATTGTAACGCCCTAAAATTTTAAGAATTTAATTGTGAGAATTTGCAGTAATTAATTTTTGTATCCCTGGTTTTGTGTTTAAGGTTTGAAGTCGCATCATTAAAAGTTTTGTTGTTTTGAAATCAACCTATAAACACGCATTACCCGCTTAAGTTCAATTCTGTGTGAAAGTGTGACAAGAATGAGCCTGTTGGTTCACTGGTTAAGCATCTGTTTGTATTCTGTCTGGTTCCGAGTTTGAAACTCGTAGTATGTGTAGGAAGTATTTTTTTTTTTTTGCAATTGCCGGGAGGGGTAGTTATTTTTAAATAGTCTAAGGAGTCTCTGTCGTATTTTCCTTTCTTTACGTCCTTTTTCCTCTAAGATTATATTTTTTCCCTTCCTTTTTCTTTTCCGATTCTTCTTCTTTTCTCTTATTTTTGCCTTTTTCAGTGTTCAGTTCTACGCTAATTGTGAGTTCTTCAATGCTTGTAAGGTCGACTGTGTGACTGTTGAGTAAGTTCTGTTGTTACTTTTTCTTCCATTTTGTGAGGTTGCCGAATTACTAATAGTATGTCGAAATGGGTTGTGTTCGATTGTTTGAACATTTGTTTAATCGCTCAATTGGTTATTTTTAGGTGAGGATAGTGCAAGAGGTGTTATTCCGCCATGTTAGTCTGATTTTCTTCCGTTTCGTGCAAGCTAAGTAGACGATTAGAGTTGGGGTTGCGTCGAAGCTTTCGATATAATCTTGATGGTAAATGATTTTAAGCGAATATTGAAATTGATGGCATAATTGATTAGTGATTGATTATTTAGGTTCCGGGTAACCTCCGTAATGTTCCTCCGTCAAAACAAAATCAGGTGCATACCGGAAACCTTACTTTTGCAAGTTTCAGGTTGTCAAAAATGGTGGCTATAGACGCCACATGGCTAGCCACACGGGTGTGTGACTAGGCCGTGTGAGCCACATGGGCATGTGGTCGACTGTGTAACTCACTATTTATCGAATTGGGGCTACATGCTCCAGGCCGTGTGTGGCCATATTAGTGCAAGGTTCACACGGGCATGTGACACGGGTGTGTGTCTAGGCTGTGTAACTCACTGTTTGTGACTTAGGACCACACAGGTAAGTGCACGGGTGTGTGCCCAGGCCATGTAAGTCACATGGGCAAGGACACGGCCGTGTGTCCAAGCCGTGTAACTCTCTATTTACATCTTAGAACCATACGGACAGAGAGCATGGGTGTGTGCCTAGGCTGTGTAAGCCACACAGGCAAGGACATGGCCGTGTGCCCAGGCAGGGTGGCAGTGTAAAGGAGGCCCAAAACCCATTTTTGAGGCTGTAAATGTAGTCTATGACTGATAATGATTTTCCCCATTTTATGAATGATCTGAACTTGATTGAGTGAGAGCTCTCTGATACTCTGTAACTGACACATGAATGTTATAACTGTAAGTGCACTGTGAATATCTGTACTCTGCATATGCATGGGTTGGGATGTTGCGAAGAAGGAAGTAACCTACTTTGAATCAGTGATTATGCCACTATGTGAATAGTTCCGATTTTGGTGCTTTGATGCATTATAATCCAACAACTAAGCTGTGTTACTATAAATGTGTCAAATAGACACTTCGTGATTTGTAGGGATGGATGGGCATTGAATGTCCTTAATAGTGTGTAACGGATGGGGTTTAGAAATATCTGCATCTGAATTTGATCTGTGATATATATATATATATATATATATATGAAATTGCATATATATAAGTATCTGTATACTACTGATCTGTTCTGAATCTCAATTGTAAATAGTATTGTACCGAACCGAATCTCTGAATATAACTACTTTGTAAATGAATACGAACTGAATAACTTAACTTCTGGACACTGAGTTCACAACTTATTTTGTTTTGGTTGAATTTCAGGAGAACCTCAATCTTGATCGGGCCAATGTCGTGGGAGCTCGGTCAAACTCTTATCTTTTCTTTTAAGCATTACTACTAGGGATTTGTGTTTTATGGAATTTATGAAGATCTTATGTTTTACATTATTGTTATAAAAAATGCTATGTATGAATGGTTACGTTCGATTGTGTTATGATAGTATGAATTTTAGTACGGGTGACGTAACTTTCCAAACTTGGTCTGGACGTCTAGACCGGTTTAGAGTGTTACATTTAGTGGAATCAGAGCCAGGTTAAACAACACTCAGACTGTGTTTGGGCTCATAATATGTGAGAAAGTAGTTAGTGATAAGGAAACACTAAAACGTTAGCGAAGACCGAGCCTCCGACACTGGCCCAGTAAGTATCTTTGTTCTGTTATATAGATTGTGATACCTAAATTGTTACTGGTAACAAATGCTTTGGATGTGAACAAGTGAAATCCTCTTGTTGGATGTCTAAACTGATCTGTGTATTCTACCATTGTAGATAGATTGCCATAATGAGTTCGCATGGTTTTCGTGGAAGTGGTATGCGAGGGCATCGAGGACGCTGAGGAGAAGCTCGGGTAGAGTCATCCTTTATGGGTAGTATGCCCAATCAGGAGACCAGCGAGACTGTTGATACTCCCACTGCTGAGACAGAGTCCTAGACTCAGACGGTTAGGGATAGCAGACTGTCCCAAGCCATGATTCGAGCACTAGGGAGGGTTGCAGGGACCCATTCGAAATAAGAAGACCAAGGGTCAGTTACTGAACGACTTTGGTCGAATGGGGCTGAATTATTCAAGGGCATCATAGGAGTCACTTCCACTGTTGCTGAATATTGGCTCGAGGCTACCGAGCATATTATGACAAACATTGACTACACTCCTACTAAGAAATTGAGGGGTCCTGTGTCCTTACTCTGAGACGAAGCTTATCAGTGGTGGTTAACCGTTGAGCAAGGTGCTCAGTCTGAACAAGTGAACTGGGACTATTTCAAGAACGCCTTTATAAACGGAAAAATATATACAATCTTTCCTATGTAATTTATCACCTTTTTACTTAAATCCATTGTTAAAACTAAGTAATTGTTTAATAAATTAATGAAATATGTGAAAATATGAAATCAGGACATAGAAATTATTAAAATGTGATTTTATGCTTTATTATATAGTTTTCATGCAATAAATGGCTTATTTTATATTAATTTGAATATATTATATTTTTTAAGACATAAAGTGGGCCAAGCATGATTAAATTAAATAATAAAATATAAAATTATATTTAATAATTAATTTTAAAATATTTCATTAATAATTTGGGTTTTAATTAATTAATTAATTAAATTGGATAAATTTTATTCTTTAGACCTCTAACTTGTTGACTTATTCTGGACAGGTCTGATAGCTTTGCTGGATTACAAAATAGTCCAAATTGGAGACCAAGTCAACCCAATATTCGGCTACACATGGTTGTCCATTTAAATCATTTTTTGGTTTAATTACACAAGGTCCTTGCAGTGTTGAAGAAATTAAAGATTTGCCCGAAGATTTTCAATTGACCGAGTCTCAGTTCTAAGTTGTGTGGCATCTAAAATTGCTTAAAAATTAAGAAAAAATCAAGTCAAAAGCCATTAAGCATGGCCAGCCACAATTTGAGGAGATTTGAAGAGCTTAACATCCACTATTTTTAGCAAACTATCCCCCTCTCCTCACCTATAAATAAGACCCTCTCATTCCCTCATTCATCATCCCTCAATCATTCCTCATTCATCAGTCTCTCTTCTCTCCAAATTCTCTTGCCTTTTCCATTCCCACACCTTGCATCATCTCTTCATAGAGGATTTAGCAATTAAGCCTCTTAAAGAACCCTTAGTCAGCCACCTTGGAGAGCCATCAGCAAAGGAGGAAAGCAAAGGAACGAAGAAGCCTCGTCAGTCAGAGTCTTGGGTGACAGCCACTCTGAATTGGGTTTAATCTTTCTTTTCTTTAATTTAATCTAAAGATGTTTACTATGTGTTCTTTGTTCTTGTTTACAACAATGTTAACTTAATTTTATTTAAGCTAGGATGCTTGCTTTGATTGAATAATATTTATTTGATTCATGCTTATAATGTTTGTGTATCAATCGATCATGTTTTCAATTAAAATCAAGTCTTTATTTTCGTTAATACGTGATTGAAATGCCCTTGAATTAGCTGAGCGATTCTGATCGGACGATGGCTAATAGAAAATAATTGAAATGTGCATGCTAAATTTAGATCCTGACCCAATTAAATTGTAGGTTGCATAACAACTCTAACCAAGCTCTGTTATCTGCATAGTTTTTAGATTTGTGTGATTAAACTGTTTCAAACCTGACACGTCCCTATTGCCTCACGCGAATGCTAAGAAGCTCTTAGTCAATAAGGATTAGTAAAGTGCGTATTTACTAAGTAAAGGATTCCGAAAGGACCTAATGTGGTTTCCAAACTCATGAAAGATTGAGTTGCCATGGAATATTTTTCCAAATGTTATTAAGCATGTTGATAATAAATTGAGTTTAATTAAAGTAATTGTCCTAGTTTATTTATGTTATAATTGTTGCAAATTGTCTTCAGTTTTACTAAAATCTATTTCATTCATATAGTTTGCATACTTGGGATAATTAGCATTAAGGATCATTGCATCTAGTTTAATATATTTTAATCATCACTTCTCAATCATATTGTGTTTTTATTTACCAAATTGTTAATATAATTTTACAAATGAAGTGACTTAGCACAAATAAAATCCCTGTGGAGACGATGACTCGATACTTACTTATTACTTGATAACGACTATGTACACTTGCACAAACCTATGCGTTACAAGTTTTTGGCACCGTTGTTGGGATTGTCAACTGTTGCCATAGTCATTTTTTGTGAAAGTATTTATTTTCAATTTGATTTATTTCTAACATTATTAACCTATTGCTTTTAATTTTTTTTTATTTTCTTTTCAGGTGTTTATGAGCATAGATCGAATTATCGATTTACTCTCTGTAGACCCTGAAATTGAGCGAACTTTCAGACAAAGGAGACGTGAATGAACAACTCAAAGACAAGTTAAGATGGACCTTGGAAATCAGAATCAAGACCAAGGTAATGAAGCCGATCATGTACGAAATCCCATCCTCATTGTCGACGATAGGGATCGATGCATCAGACAATATGTTGTGCCACTTTTCAGTGAGTTAAATCCAGGAATTAGAAGGCCAGGTATTGAGGCAACCCAATTTGAATTGAAACCAGTGATGTTTCAAATGCTACGAACGGTGGGCCAATTTAGTGGTATGCACACAGAAGATCCACATCTCCACCTTCGATTGTTTATGGAGGTGAGTGATTCATTCATGATAGCCAGTGTGACTGAAGATGCACTGAGGTTGAAGTTGTTTCCGTACTCATTGCGAGATCGAGCACGAGCATGGCTCAATTTATTGCCACCAAGTTCCATATCTACGTGGCAAGAATTAGCAAAAAGATTTTTGGTTAAGTATTTCCCACCTAGCAAAAACGCTAAGTTGAGGAACGAGATCACAACTTTCCAACAATTGGATGATAAGTCTTTGTATGAGGATTGGGAGTGATTCAAGGAGTTACTTCATAAGTGTCTTCATCATAGGATTCCTCATTGTATTCAGTTAGAGACATTATATAATGGTCTCAATGCACATACAAGATTGATGGTAGATGCTTCCGCGAATGGTGCAATTTTATCTAAGTCTTATAATGAGGCTTATGAGATCATCGAGAGGATCGCGAGTAATAACTATCAATGGCCAACAAATCGAACAGCTTCAGGAAGACGTGTAGTCGGAGTTCATGAATTTGACGCCCTCGCTTCATTATCAACTCAGTTATCGTCTATTTCCTCTATGTTAAAACAGTTTACCGCTAATAGTGCTAATAATTTTGCATAATCATCCTAACTTTTCTTGGAACTTATTATAGCAAAGACCCAACCAATCTCAATAGTTTTATCAGCAAGCTCCAAAACCACCTCAAGCTGAGGCATCAAACAGTTTGGAGAACTTGTTGAAAGCGTACATGGAAAAGAATGATGCTTTGATCCAAAGCCAAGTAGCAACACTAAAAAATTTGGAAAACCAAATGGGTCACTTAGCTACAGAGCTTCGTAATAGACCACAAAGAACCTTGCCGAGCGATACTGAGAATGTAACAGCCCGATTTAGACCTTAGTCGGAACAATGGTTTTGAGACCACAAATCTGAGGTCAGAGAAATAATTTAATATTATTTTGACGTTTATGGCATGTGATAAAGTATGTGTGAAAGTTATGTGTAAAAATTTTATCATTTGTGTGCCGATTTGTGAAAAAAGACCTAATTGCGTAAAATGCAAAAGTTGTGTGCTAGTAGTTAAAAGTGCTTAATTGCCATGGCTTATTAAATGAAAGGTCCTTATGTTGATATTAGACCATTGATAGTGGAATTTGACATAAATGGCCATTAAATGGATGATTTTATAATGTTTTAATTAATGGATAAAATAGTAATTTGGTTATTAAGTTAATATTATTAAAACAAAATCAATTTTCTATCATCTTTTATCATCCTTAGCCAAAAATCAAAAGAAAAAAAAGCCATGGAAGTTGTTTTTAGGGATCGACATTTACAAGCTTGATTAAGGTACGGTTTTAGCTCGGTTTTTAATGATTTCTACATTTTTGTGATCGTTGCTTTGAGTACTAGCTAGCCCATGCCTCAATTTTTGAAAGTGTTGATGATTTTGAAAGCTTTCATTGATGAATTCATGAGTTTTATGATGTTTGATGATGAAAACTATGTGGCTGATGATATTGTGTATGAGATAGATGGAAGATTATGTGAATGAATGATGAAAAGAGTTGGATTGAGTAGTATTATAAATGCTTGTATATGAACCTATAGATATGGTATAAAAGTGAGTAATAGCCATGAATAAGATTGAGTAGTGATGTGAATTGCATTAAGTGTTAGTTAATTTTGCATATTGAATTTGAATTGTTGATTTAATTGTGTTATATTACAAACTTACTAAGCTTTAAAGCTTACTGTGTGAAGTCTTTCTCTGTTTTACAGTAGTATTTAAAGTTAGCTCAGATCCGAGGATCGTCAGCGACTCAATCACACTATCGGACATCTATTTTGGTACCTTTTGAAAGTTGTATTTATGGTATATGGCATGTATAGGCTAGTGAGGTTGTGGAATGTTTTGAGATGTATAAATCTTGCCATGTGATATGGCTTGATAATGGATGAGACTTTGGATTGATGTTGGTATATGTTTTGCTATGTGGAAATGGTGTATATGATGTGTATATATGGTCTTGTGTGAATGGCCATTATGGTATGCTTTAGTGAAATAGAAATAGTATGTTTCATACTTGATTTGGTAGTTGAGATGGTGAATATAATGCATGTTTGAAATGGTTTGAAATGATATATGAATCATATGCTTTTGGTATGGAATTGGTTCATGAAATGGACCTGTTTTTGAGTTAGAACTGTATATGGAAATGAATGAGGATGTTGTAGCATGAATTGTGCATGTTTTGGTAGGGTTTTGACCATTAATTGGGCATGAATTGAGTATAGAGTGATGCTTGTAGAAATGACCCAAAATGGGTGGCAATTTGGCCTTGTAAATGGCCTATAGCTACTCACACGGTTGGGCACATGGGCATGTGTCTCGACCGTGTCCTTCAATGTCCCAATTCTAAGCAAGACATACTTGTATACGAGCCAGACACACGGGTGTGCGGCAGGCCGTGTGACTCGAGTCAGTGTTGCACACGGGCCAGACTCACGGGCGTGTGACAGGTCGTGTGACCCAAGTCAGTGTTGCACATGGGGTAAGACATGGTCTAAGGCATGGCCGTGTAAGGCACACGGCCTAGCCACACGGGCGTGTGCCGTGTTTTGAAGAAAAAATCTTAAATTTTCGTAAAAGTTTTAAATGTAATTGGTTCAGTTTCAAACCACTTCTAAAGCATGTTTAAGGTCTCGTAGACTTTCTAAAGGGACTTTGTGTTATTGATTAACTATGATATGCTAATGTGTGAGCAATGGTTGCTTAAAAGTTATGATTTGACCGGTGATACCTCGTAACTCTAGTCTGGCAATGGATACGAGTTAGGGGTGTTACAGAGAATCCAAGAAATTTAGGTAAAGAACATATCAAGGCAGTGGCATTGCAAACTGGTAAAATTCTAGAACCCCAATTAATTAATGTCGAAGATAAGCCCGTTGAGAAGAATCAACCAACTGTTGAAATTCCTGCACCAAAGGAATCAGAATCTGTAAAGTCTGACAAGGTAAACCCTGACTTAGTGAATACAAATATTTTAACATCTTCTTTGGATGCAGATTTACCTACTAAGAAAAGTTGTCCGGTTCAATCGAAAGTTCCATCACCTCCATATCCGTAAAGATTGTAGCAACAAGCAGAAACAGGAGGTGCAATTCAAGAAGTTTTTGGATGTTCTGAAGCAGTTACACATCAATATTCCGTTGGTGGACGCTTTAGAACAAATGCCAAATTATATGAAGTTTATGAAGGATATACTGTCTAATAAGAAACGACTGAGTGAGTATGAGACTGTTGCATTGATAAAGGAGTGTAGTGAGTTCGTGCAGAACAAATTGCCACTGAAATTAAAAGACCCAGGAAGCTTTACTATACACTGTAACATTGGTGAATCTTACTGTGGTAAAGCTTTGTGTGACTTAGGAGCGAGTATCAACTTGATGCCTAAGTCTATTTTCAAGATGTTAAGGATAGATGAAGTAAGACATACAACTGTGACACTTCAGCTAGTGGATCGATCTTTAGCATATCCTGAAGGAAAGATCGAGGATGTTTTGGTAAGAGTCGATAAATTTATTTTTCCTACTGATTTCATTGTCTTAGATTTTGAAGCATACAAGGAAGTGCCGATTATCCTTGGGAGACCTTTCTTAGCCACAGGAAGAATGTTAATTGATGTGCAGAAAGGTGAACTCACCATGCAAGTTCAAGACGATCAATTAACCTTTAACATTCTTAAAGCAATGAAATTTCTCGATTCGGTAGAAGAGTGTTAAGTTATGTGAGAGATAGAAACCTTGGTTTCTATGGAAAGCAATTTTGAAGAAGATCCATTGGAGAAAGCATTAGATCTTGACCCTTTGGAGGATGAAGAAGGTGAAGAAAACATAGCTTTTATGGAAGCCAATCCGAGAAATTTTATTCAATCCACACGGTTTGAACCGTTGGAGTTAGAAGTCAGAGAATTTGTGCAACCCAAGTTGTCAACTGAAGAACCACCTAAACTCGAACTAAAGGTACTTCCTTCCCATTTGAAATACGTTTATTTAGGTGACTGTTCTACTTTGCCTATGATTATTTCAGGGGAACTGACGAAAGATCAAGAGGAGCAACTAATTGATATTCTAAAGAAATTTAAGAAAGCAATTAGTTGGACCATAACTGATATTCGAAGTATAAACCCTTCTATTTGCATGCATAAAATCATTTTAGAAGAAGGTGAAAGAACTCGAATTGATGGGTTTATATAGTAACCGAAAAGGAACTCTTCACTATAATTTTTGCTTTTGACAAATTTCACTCATATCTTATAGGTACCAAAGTTATAGTATTTACTGACCATGCGGTCATTAAATAGTTGCTCACGAAGAAAGATGCAAAACCAAGGCTAATTCGTTGGATACTTTTACTCTAAGAATTTGACCTTGAGATCCAAGACAGAAAATGTGTCGAAAATCAAATAGCTGATCATTTGTCGAGGTTGGAGCAAGATGAGGTAACTCAGTCATGTGTGTCTATCAATGAGAATTTCTCGGATGAACACTTATTTGAGGTAAATCAAATTCATGAAATACCCTGGTTTGCTGATTTTGCTAATTATCTTGCATGTGGAATAATTCCTCGAGAAATGACATACCAACAAAGGAAAAAATTCCTTCACAATAATCAGTATTATCTTTGGGAGGATCCATTTTTGTTTAAACAATGTACAGATAATATAATCCGAAAGTGTGTAGCTAAAAGCGAGATTGCTGAGATCTTGTAACATTGCCATTCATCTCCAAACTTAGGTGGTTCACGTATTGCAGCAAAGATTTTACAAGCATGTTTCTATTGGCCTACACTATTTAAAGATGCTTATGCTTATGTGAAGAACTGTGATAAATGCCAAAGGACCGGAAATATATCAAGGAGGAATGAGATGCCCTTAACAAAAATTTTGGAGATTAAATTGTTCGACGTATGGGGCATTGTTCTTCGTATGGGAACAAATACATCTTAGTTGCTGTGGACTATGTATCCAAGTGGGTTGAAGCCGAAGCATACCCTATAAATGATGCTAAGGTAGTCATGCGATTCCTACATAAGCATGTGTTTACACGATTTGGGACACCAAGAGCTATTATTAGTGATGAAGGTTCTCACTTTGTGAACAAATGGCTTAAGTGGTTGCTTGACAAATATGATGTGAAGAACAAGATTGCTACTGCCTATCACCCCTAGTCTAATGGGCAAGTTGAAAGAGTGAATCGTGAAATCAAAAGTATCATTGAAAATGTAGTACGCCCTAGCAGAAAAGATAGGTCTCGAAGGCTCGATGATGCATTATGGGCCTATCGAACATCATTTAAGACACCGTTAGGAATGACTCCTTATCGGTTAGTCTTTGGAAAGGCATGTCATTTGTCATTAGAATTGAAGAATAAAGCTCACTGGGCTTTGAAGCAGTTGAACTTTGATCTTAAGCAAGCCAGTGAGAGAAGGATGTTACAACTTGATGAGTTGGAAGAGTTGAGGTTGTTTTCCTATGAGAATGCCAAAATGTGTAACGAAAGATTAAAGAGATATCATGACAGTCATATACAACCTCATGAGTTTAAAGAAGGTCAGAAGGTTTTGTTGTTTAATTCAATGTTGAAGTTATTTCCTGGAAGCTTAAATCCCGATGGAAAGGACCTTATACCGTCTACCGAGTTTATCTTTATGGAGCTATTGAATTATACAACAATTACGGATGTACGTTTAAAGTTAATGGTCAACATCTCAAACACTACTGGGATGGTGATGTTGAGCGAGTTGAATCCTCGTTCAAATTAACAGACCTTTAATTTTTCATGAACTCATTTTGTAGATAAATAAATGATTAGAACTTATGTTCTTAACTTATTACATCTAATTAATTCTATCTAAGGAGATTGGAACTTAAGCGGGACAGCTGTGACCCTTCCAACCTTTCCTCGGAATTAATTTAATGTAATTTGTTAAGAAGAAATTTTCTAATTAAGATTTAAAATTTTTAAGTTTTATTTATTCTGTTTAAATTTTAAATTTTTATGTTAATTAGTTTTTTTTAGTAAAATACAGTTTGAGTTTGATGCCCAAGACAACAAAAAGAAGGGAAAAATCCATGCCTTGCCGTCACACCCATTGCTTGCCGTCCAAGTAAACCTAAACTTTTGCTACATGTTGCCCTAATTTTTCCCTATATAAAGCCCTCTCCATTCTACTAATTTTCATATCCCTCAAAGAAATTTTCTTACACCCTAAAAATCTCTAATTCTCCCTTTTGTGCCATCAACCTCAAATCCCAAAAGAAACCCTAGTTCTCTTTCCTTTTTGCCAAAATTCCCTATTGCCACCGCAAAGAGATTTTTGAAGCACCGCTGTTGTTGCCACACACCGTTGTTGCCACTGCACCATCCTTGTCGTTACAAGATTTTTGCTGTAGCAAGTTCTACCCACTTTGCCAATTTCTCTTTTCTCTCTTGTGCAGAAACTTTGCCAAATTTTCAGGAAAATATATCATGTCTCACAAAAGAACCAGATCTTCAAAGACTACTCCTGAAAACCCGACTTTGATCGATGAAGAAGTGAAAGAGAGATTTGATTCAATCTTCAAGCATCAACCTATGATGCCGGAAAAAGGTTTTGACTTGAAGAAGAATGGGTTTGATGGTTGATTCTATACCGATTAGAAAGAAAATCAATGCTCTCAACTACCCGATGATGAACTAGTTCGAGAATTCTATGCTAGTTTGACTACGCAAGATGCTATTAAAGTCACCGTTCGAAAGAAAAAGGTACCTCTTACTTCTAAGTCCATCAATGATTTGTTTAATTTACCTAATGTTGAAGAGTAGTACCCTATGATAAACAATATCAATTGGGATTTTCTTCAACAAGTGCTTGATGTTGTGAAAAATCTGGGATCCCAATGGATTATAAGAAAGTATAGGAGTCATTCTTGTCGAAGAGAATACTTAAAACCAGTAGCAAAGGTATGGTTTTATTTCGTTCGCTACAATTTTATGCCTATCTCACATATTTTCACCATCTCGATGGAACAAATGCTTTTTTTGTATGTAATTTTGACAGAAAAGTCCACTAGTGTTGGGAAAATTATCCTCAAGGAGATTCACGATTGTGCTAAAAAGAAGGCAGAAACTGTTTATTTCCCATCATTAATCACTTCACTTTGCTTAAAGGCCTCTGTTAAAACACAAGCAAATCTGAAGGGGCAATATGTTCAAGGATGCATTACAAATTATGATCTTGAAATATTAGTAGAGAGGGTGCATGAGCTGAATCAAGGCGAGCTAGAAGAGCCAACTGAGCCGGATACCGAGGAGTCAACAGATGGAACTGAAACTGAAGCTAATTCAGTTACAAACATTGAAGAGGAAGAATCTGATAAGGAACCAAACATTCTTGAACCAAGGGTTGAGCTAGAAGAAGAACCAGTCAAGCTAAGTGTTGAACCTGAATATACAACTCCCATGCTGACTTCTGCAAGTACTTCAAGGAAATCAGAGTTGTCAATTTTGATGGATATGTGCAAGTTCATGCACAATCAACAACAAACTTACTGGAAATATGCAAAAATTAGATATGAATCAATTCAAAATACTTTTAAGAATATCTCTAATACTTTTGTTCCTGAGTTCCCAGATGCTATCTTTGAGACATGGATGGAAGATACTGACTATGCAAGCAGAGATGGAGCTAAAGAAGACAAGGGGAATGAGTCAGAAAAATAAAAAAGGGGGATTCTTTTCTTGTTATTTATTTAATTATTTTGAGGTCCTTAGGAATTTATTTCTTTCATAATTAGGATTTAATTTCTGTAGAATAAAACATAGCAAGCATGAACAAACTTAACACTTCTTTAGAAAGAATAAGACTAAGTGATGTGGTAATGGGAATGAACATGTCTAGGATTGGGTTTTTAGGGAAGACTTGGTATTTAAGCAGTCTTAATGACTCGCCTCTCTTTCTTTACAACCCTACCTGGTGTTCAGTTTTCATTCATTACTTTGTTCTTGCAATGAGAACATTGCTTCTTTTTAAAAGGGGGGTCAGGCAAATAAATTGCTCAAACTTTTAAAATTTTCAAGTATGTTTCAATCATTTCTTTCATAAGTATGTTTTAATAAATGAATGTTTGGAGATATTTTTTGTTACTGAGATAGTTTGTATGCAAGTATGAATGATGATTTTATCTAAGTGAAAGTATGTTATCATGAAGAATGGAATGCTTGTATGATCTTAGCCTTAGTAATGTTTGCCATGAAAACTTAGTTTCTTTTGAGATTAGACATGCATGAAGGTTTATATATTTAGAATTGACTTAGTAACTTTCTTGAGGTGAAATCCTAGAGGACATAAAAATCTAAAATGATATAGGCACTATTTCTTTGGACCGTTTGAGCCTTTTCAAGCCAACCCTATGATATTAGACCCTTGAAACTGTAATTTTGAGCTTAAAGGCCTTTTTTTTTTTTTTTTTTTGCAATGAACCTACATTATAAGCCAATTACTATCTTTTTAAAGTTATCCTAATTTTGTGCACCTATCTTAACTAAAGTTGTCTTGGGAATCAACATTTAAGGAAATTTTCATAAAGATGTATGTGCTCATGCTAAAAAAAAAAGAGAGCGAAGAAAAGTTTGCTCAGTCTCCAAAAAAAGGAAAAAAATGTATGAGCTTGAGTACAAAATAAGTTTGGGGGTGTTCCAAAGGTTCACTTAAAGAAAAAGGTTGTATTACGAGGAAAACAAGACAAAGTTAAAGGTTAAGATTTTTTAAAACCGAAATGTCCCATCTTTTAAAATCCCTACCTTTAACCGAGCCCCATTACAACCTTATAAAAGACCTATTGATTTGATGATTATGTCACCTACATTAGTGGAGAGGAAGTCCCGAGTTCTACATATGAAGATGATAAATAAGCCTTTTGATTGTTTGCTTGATTGATAGGAAATTTTGTTGAATGAAGAATATTATCTATGGCTATGACATACATGCAAACTATGACTCATGTTGGCATATTTTGAAGCTGAGTATAACCTTAAGGAATGTTTGCATATGAATTACTTGTTAATAAAGAAGATCGATAAGCATGTAGTTATTAATGCATGATTATGGGACAAAGATTAATGCTGCTTACACAATTAGCAATTTTTCCTTAGCAAAACCTTTTGCTGTGCATAAACATTACTAGGGACGAGCAATGATTTAAGTTTAGAGGTGTGTAAACAAAAAAAATATATAGGATTTTTCCTATGTAATTTATCACCTTTTACTTAAATCCATTGTTAAAACTAAGTAATTGTTTAATAAATTAATGAAATACGTGAAAATATGAAATTAGGACATAGAAATTATTAAAATCTGATTTTATACTTTATTATATAGTTTTCATGCAATAAATGACTTATTTTATATTAATTTGAATATATTATATTTTTAAGACATAAAGTGGGCCATGCATGATTAAATTAAATAATAAAATATATAATTTTATTTAATAATTAATTTTAAAATATTTCATTAATAATTTGGGTTTTAATTAATTAATTAAATTTGACAAATTTTATTCTTTGGTCCTCTAATTGGTTGATTTATTCTGGACAGGTCTAATAGCTTTGCTGAATTACAAAACCGTCCAAATTGGAGACCAAGTCAACCCAATATTCGGCTACACATGGCTGTCTATTTAAACCATTCTTTGGTTTAATTACACAAGGTCCTTGTAGTGTTGAAGAAATTAGATATTTTCCTGAAGATTTACGATTGACCGAGTCTCAGTCCTAAGTTGTGTGGCATCCAAAATTGCTTAAAAATATAGCAAGAATCAAGTCAAAAGCCACTAAGCATGGCCGACCACAATTTGAGGAGATTTGAAAAGGTTAATATCTACTATTTTTAGCAAACTATCCCCCTCTCCTTACCTATAAATAAGACACTCTCATTCCCTCATTCATTCTCATCATTCATCATTCTCTCTTCTCTCCAAATTGTAACACCCGATACCGGAGACTGATGCTAGGACTAGATACGAGGTATTACCATGCTTAAACTCACTTAAACATGTACTTACGGGTTGGCAAATTTTGAACCAACTTAAAACTTTTCTTTCTTGATCATAACATGCATATTATGGGCCTACGAGGCCTTTAACAATTATCCGAACTCTTTTCGACACTTCATCTAACACTCAACTTGGAAGCAGGGTTCACACGCCCATGTTACTTAGAGATATGCCCGTGTACCCATAGACACGCCCATGTCTACAACCGTGGGAGATTACTGACTTTATTCACACAGCCTTGACACGCCCGTGTCTACCAACCCTGTGATGCTACTGACTTCAACCACACGGCCTGGGCACACGCCCATACTTTGAACGTGTGTCTTACACAGTCCAGGGTTAACAGGGTCTAGACACACGCCCGTGTGTCTAACAGTGTAGGCAACTAGAGACTATTTACCAAGCCATTTGCCTCCCTGAAATTAAGATCAACCCAACTCAAAACAATACAATTCATTAATAACATATTTTCTTGAATAATACTACGTATTTCATTGATATCTATATACAAACAACTTAAACAAGTTTGGCCAACCACTTAGCCGTATACAAAAGAATAATAAACTTGATAGCCTATACAATGGTATTACACAAAACATGTTCTCAAAATGAATGATTCCTATACATGCCATACTTAATAATATAACTTGGCTATACCAAAATAAGGGTCGTTAGTGTGCTACGAGCCCCGACTCCAATGATCCACAAATTGGCTTGGCGGAACTACATAGAAAGAAACAATCAAAGACGTAAGCATATAGCTTAGTAAGTTTGCAAGTATAACACATAATAAATAAACTTGCTTCAGATAAACCATTTGACATAAGAATGGTATCATTATCTTATCTATAAAGCTTACTTACTCATACATGATTCTTACTTGTCTCATGGTACTTACTAATCTCATACTTGTAAGGTAACAAGGTACATGTATCACTTGATCACATTGATCAGCATACTTAAACATAATAATTATGTCTTCTAACTCATCAATCATAACATGAATAATATTCAATTTCAACTTGGTAATAGCTATGCTCTCTTAACATTCTTGTTTTCACATTTTAGCTTACTCATTTGCCCGATGAATTTCTATGAATTACCGAGAATACTAGATCTCTTGTCATGTACTTCATGCCAATGCCATACTCTAGATATGGACTTGTATGGAAGATCTCTTTTTGAATCAATGCCAAGCTTGCCTTGGTTTTACATGATAACTTATTCAATGCCAAGCTTGAGTCCTTGGACTTACATGATAACTTGCATGATAACTTGATCAATGCCAAGCTTGAGTCCTTGGACTTACATGATAACATGTTCAATGCCAAGCTTGGGTCCTTCGACATACATGATAACTTGCTTAATTGCCGATGCCATGCCTTGGCTTGGTCTTATACGGACTTTCTTATCTCGAATAATAGACCGTATCTCCTGGGTAATTCATCTTCAATCGGGACTTTCTCTTATTTAATCTTATTGACTTCTTTGTTTAACATAACATCAAACCATTCATGATAACAATGTATATTATACTAAGCAATTAAATGATAAAATCATAAAGCTTAGAACTCATACAAACTTACCTCAATATACAAAATGTATGTAGTTATGCAATTTAGTCCTTGACTTTGTTCTTGCCTCGGTTTCGATCCGAGCTTCGTTTTTCTTGATCTATACTCATAAATAGATCATTTAATAATCATATTGACTAAATTGACTCATAACTCATACTTTGGAAAAATTACTAATTTGCCCCTATACTTTCTCATATTTGCACTTTTGCCCCTAGGCTCGTAAAATGATTTTCATGCAACTTTCTTAAACATCATGCTTAGCTGAATCATTTTCTCTACTATAGGAATCATCAACTCTCTCTATTTCTAATAGGTATGACCAATTTTTTAACTATTACAAAATGGTCCACACTACCATTTTTCATGAAATTCATTAAGGAAAAGAGGTTTATCAAGCATCAAACCTTCATAAACTTCCATAAAACATCATTTAGCATGCATGGAAATCATGGGTAAATTTTTAAACATGTATCATAGCTCATTTAATAGCTAGAAATGGCTAATTCATAATACGAGAACTCCGAAAATACGAAAAATATCAAAAATGGGACTAAGATGAACTTACTAGCAAGCTTGAAAAAAATGAAGAACCCTAGCTATGGTGTCTCCACTTTTTCGGCATTAACAAGGAAGAAGTTGAGTGAATTTTTCTCATCTTTTTCCTATTTTAATCAATTATTAGGCAAATGACCAAAATGCCCTTCCTCTTAAATATTTCTATTACACCATCTCAAGGCCAATTTTTTCCAAAATTATATTTTTGGAAAAATTGATATTTAAGGACTTCTAATTACTATTCTAAAGCTATTTCATACAAAAAGCTTCTAGAAAATCATATTTTGCAACTTTTGCAATTTAGTCCTTTTTAGACCAATCCACCACAATTTAATAAAATTGCTTCATGAAACATTCATACTAGCATGCAAACATGGCATAAACTTTTAAAAACTCATAAATTCACCTCGAATTCGTGGTCTCACACCACTATTCTAACTAGGCCCTAAATCGGGCTGTTACAATTCTCTCCTACTTAGGGATTTTCGTCCTCGAAAATCTTACCCGCAAAAAGGTTTGGATACTGGTTTCTCATATTCTCTTCTGTTTCCCACGTAGCTTCCTCTATCCCATGTCTTTTCCACAATATTTTCATTAAGGCAATACTTTTATTTCTCAATTGCTTGACTTCCTAAGCCAAAATTTTGACTGGCTCTTTACTGTAAGTCATGTCGGGAGGAATCTCTATCTCTGATGGGGTAATCACATGTGAAGGGTCTGATCTGTAGTGTTGCAACATTGACACGTGAAACACATCATGTATCTTTTCTAATTTTGATGGCAAAGCCAAACGATAAGCTACCGGCCCAACTCTCTCAATAATCTCATAAGGTCTAATGAAACGTGGGCTTAACTTGCCTTTCCGACCAAATCTGAGGACTTTTCTCCATGGTGACACTTTCAAGAAAACTTTATCCCTGACTTGATACTCTATCTCTTTTCTTTTAAATCCGAATAGGACTTCATCTATCGATGCGACTTTCAAACATTCTCGTATCACTTTAACTTTCTCTTCAGCTTCTCTAACCAAATCAACCCCGTGAATTTGGTTTTCTTTAAGTTCAGTCCAAAATAAAGGCATTCTACACTTACGCCCATATAAAGCCTCATAAGGCGCCATCTTTAAGCTCGATTGGAAACTATTATTATATGCAAATTCTTCCAATGGGAGGAACTTTTCCTAACTGCCTTGGAATTTGAGAATACAACATCTGAGCATATCCTCAAGTACTTGAATTACTCTTTCCGACTGACCGTCAATCTGAGGATGAAAAGTCGTACTGAAGTTTAACTTTGTACCCAGGGCTTCTTGCAGGTTCTTCCAAAATTGGAATGTAAATCTCGGGTCTCTGTCCGATATAATCAATAAAGGAACTCCATGAAGCTTTACTATTTCTAAAATATAAAAGTTTGCCAACTTATCGAGGGAGAAATCCACTCGTACTGGTATGAAATGGGCTGACTTCGTAAGTCTATCAACTACAGCCCATATAGCATTCTTCTTACTTGGTGACAACGGTAAACCCATTACAAAATCCATGGTGACGCTGTCCCATTTCCACTCGGGAACCAAGATCGGCTGAAGTAAACCCAAAGGTACTTGGTGTTCAGCCTTTACTTGCTGACAAATCAAGCACTTGGAAACAAACTCTGAAATATCTTTCTTCATTTTTGGCCACCAATACAGTTGCTTCAAATGATTATACATCTTAGTACTTCCCGGATGTACAGATAAACATCCGTTATATGCCCCATGTAGAATTCTCTGAACAAGCTTCTCTTTCCTCGGTACACAGATTCTATTTCTAAACATCAAGTATCCATCAGAATTAGTTTGAAAATTGGATTCAGTATTTGACTCGCACTGAGCTTTCTTGACTTGCACTTCACTATCTTCTTTCTGAGCCTCAGAGATCTCTTGAAGAAACATTGGTCTAGCTTTCAACTCAAGTAAAATAGAACCATTGTCAAATAAAAACATTCTTGAATTCAATGCTCTTAGAGCAAATAGAGATTTCCTGCTCAAAGCATCGACGACCACATTCGCCTTTCCTGGATGGTAGTCAATTACAAATTCATAGTCTTTTATCAACTCTAACCATCTCCGTTGTTTTAAGTTTAACTCTTTCTGTGTCATCAAATACTTCAGACTTTTGTGATCAGTAAAAATCTGACATTTTTCACCATATAAATGGTGTCTCCAAATCTTCAAAGCAAAGACTATGGCAGCCAACTCTAAATCATGCATCGGATAATTCTTTTCATGAGGCTTCAATTGTCTGGAGGCGTAAGCAATCACCTTGCCTTCTTACATGAGTACACAACCTAATCCATTTAAGGATGCATCGCTGTAAATTATGAATTCTTTCCCTGACTCAGGTTGTACTAAAACTAGAGCTTCTGTCAACATTGTCTTCAGTTTCTCAAAACTTTGTTGGCATCTTTCTGTCCACTCAACCTTCACATTCTTCTGTAACAATTTAGTCATTGGAGTTGTAATCATGGAAAACCCCTTGACAAAACGTCTGTAATAGCCGGCTAGGCCTAGAAAACTTTTAATCTCAGAGATGTTCTTCGGTGGCTTCCAGTCCATTATGGCCTAGACTTTACTGGGATCTACTCGGACTCCATCTTTTGAGACAATATGTCTAAGGAATCCCACTTCCTTGAGCCAAAATTCACTTTTACTGAACTTGGCACACAACTGATTTTCTCGAAGAGTCTGTAAAACTATTCGTAGGTGCTCAGTATGCTCATTCTCGTCCCGAGAATAAATCAGTATGTCGTCAATAAAAATGACTACAAATTTGTCGAGGTACGGCCTAAAAATACGGTTCATTAAATCCATGAATACCGCAGGTGCATTGGTCAACCCAAAGGGCATGACTAAAAATTCATAGTGCCCATACCTTGTTCGAAAGGCGGTCTTGGATACATCTGAATCCTTCACTCTCAGCTGGTAGTACCGGATCTCAAGTCTATTTTGGAGAACACAGTGGCTCCTTTCAACTGATCAAACAAATCATCGATCCTAGGCAATGGGTACTTGTTCTTTATTGTCACTTTATTAAGCTGACGGTAATCTATGCACAATCTCATTGTGCCATCTTTCTTTTTCACAAATAAAACCGGAGCACCCCATGGTGAACAACTTGATCTTGCAAAGCCTTTATCTGTCAACTCTTGCAATTGTAACTTCAATTCTTTCAACTCTGTTGGAGCCATTCTGTAAGGAGTAATAGATATCGGTACAGTACCGGGAGCTAGCTCAATGCTGAACTCAACCTCTCTAACTGGTGGTAGTCTTGGCAATTGCTTAGGGAAAACATCCAAGTACTCACATACTATCGGTACTGACTCAACCTTTAACTCCGTTTCTTTATCATTCATTACAAAGACCAGATATGCTTCATACCTTTTTCTTATATATCTCTGTGCTGCCATATGAAAATTATTACCAACAATCCATCTTGTTCATTCGATTCTACATGAAGAATATCTCCATTTTCACATCTCATCTCAATGTATTTCTTCCCACAATTTACAATTACATCATAAGTAGTCAACCAATCCATACCAAGAATGACGTCCAATTCATCAAATGGTAACAACATAAGATTTGCTTTAAAACAATGACCTCTAATCATTAGTGGACAATCTTTACAAACTTTATCAACTAACACACTCATGCCTAACGGATTAGACACTTTAATCATAAATTCTGTAGTATCAATAGGCATATTCAATTCGGATACTAATTTCATACAAATGTAAGAGTGTATGGATCCGGGATCTATTAAAGCAATAACTTTTGTATTGTAAAGAGAAAAGGTACCCGTAATAACATCAGGAGAAGATGCCTCTTCGCGAGCGCGAATGGCATAAGTTCTTGCAGGTGCTCTACCCTCAGGTCTCGCAGCCTGTTCTCTGGGGTTACCTCTTCCACTTGTCCCACTTCCTGAGTTTCTCTGCGGTCTTCATCGGGTCATACTCCCGGATCTTGGGTTCTGAGTTCTCTCTTCTTTCATCATCTCTGGACAATATTTTATAAAATGGTCTTGGGATCAACATTTAAAACATGCATTTTCATGCGCTCGGCATTCTCCGAGATGACGTCTGCCACACTGTGGACATTCAGGTCTGTCAGACCTAAAATTCCCAACATTTGCAACTGAAGTCGTCTATGCTTTGTTCCCCGAATACGGTTTACTCTTGTCTTTCCTTGAAAATCCAGTGGAAGTAGTTGATCGAGCAGGGAAATCTCTTGACTTCTTGGACGAAGACTGGAATGACTTATTCCACTGTCTCTTTCTAGAGTCGCGAGACTCAGTTTCAGACTTCTTCTTCTCTTATAATAATTCTTCAGCTTTACAAGCCCTTTCTACTAAGACAACGAATTCTTTTAATTCAAGTACTGCAAAAAACAACTTGATGTCCTCATTTAATCCTTCTTCAAATTGTTTACTCATAATGGCCTCAGTGGACACACACTCGCGAGCATATTTGCTGAGTCGTACAAACTCTCGCTCGTAATCTGTCACTGACATTTTACCTTGCTTCAGCTCTAGGAATTCCTTCCTCTTCTGATCTACAAACCTTTGACTGATATACTTTTTCTTGAACTCTTCTTGGACGAATTCCCGCGTGACCCTTTCCCTCGGTACTACCGACACAAGGGTGTTCCACCATTGATAAGCAGAATCTCTTAAGAGAGAGATTACACATTTCATGCATTCTTCAGGTGTGCATAACAGTTCATTGAATACCCTGATGGTATTTTCTAACCAGAATTCAACCTTCTCTGGAACATCATCTCTTTTAGCCCGAAATTCTTCTACCCCATGTTTCCTGATCTTATCAATTGGAAGTTTATCTCCTCTTACCACCTCTACTACTTGAGGGGCTAGTAGAGTAGGTTATGGAACAGGTGGGGGTGGAGGGGGTTGTGCATTCGAGTTCGCCCGAATGAACTCTGTATACCATGTGTTCATCATTTGGAGGAAGGCTTCTCTAGCCTCTTCTCCTCCTTGACTCACCGTAGTAGGTCTATTCTCATTCTCGTTCAGCACCGTCCCTTCTGCGGGAGCTAGTGCGTTACTTTCTACATCATCCGCCATATCTCTGTCGGGATCCATTTACTATATGTATAAACATAATTTAAGTCATCAAGAGTCATCACACTATTATTATAAAAACATTCTTACGTATGGGATGTATAACTAGACTCATGCTCATGCTACGTTAGTCCTAGAACCGATTAAACTGTAGCTCTTATACCACTAAATGTAACACCCTATACCCGAGACCGATGCTAGGACTGGATACGAGGTATTACCATGCTTAAACTCACTTAAACATGTACTTACGGGCTGTAAAATTTTGAACCAACTTAAAACTTTTCTTTCTTGATCATAACATGCATATTATGGGCCTACGAGGCCTTTAACAATTATTCGGACTCTTTTGGACACTTCATCTAACATTCAACTTGGAAGCAGGGTTCGCACGCCCATGTTACTTAGAGACACGCCCGTGTACCCATAGACACGCCCATGTCTACAACCGTGGGAGGTTACTGACTTTATTCACACGGCCTTGACACGCCCATGTCTACCAACCGTGTGATGCTACTGACTTCAACCACATGGCCTGGGCACACGCCCATGCTTTGAACATATGTCTTACATGGTCCTTACACACGGCCGTGTAAAATGACCATGGTCTAACTTTATTTAAAACATTAAGGTGCAGGGTTAACACGGTCTAGACACACGCCCGTGTGTCTAACCGTGTAGGCAACTAGAGACTATTTACCAAGCCATTTGCCTCCCTGAAATTAAGATCAACCCAACTCAAAACAATACAATTCATTAATAACATATTTTCATGAATAATACTACGTATTTCATTGATATCTATATACAGACAACTTAAACAAGTTTGGCCAACCACTTAGCCATATACAAAAGAATAATAAACTTGATAGCCTATACAATGGCATTACACAAAACATGTTCTCAAAATGAATGATTCCTATACATGCCATACTTAATAATATAATTTGGCTATACCAAAATGAGGGTCAATAGTGTTCTACGAGCCCCGACTCCAATTATCCACAAATTAGCTTGGCGGAACTATATAGAAAGAAACAATCAAAGACGTAAGCATATAGCTTAGTAAGTTTGCATGTATAACACATAATAAATAAACTTGCTTCAGATAAACCATTTGACATAAGAATGGTATCATTATCTCATCTATAAAGCTTACTTACTCATACATGATTCTTACTTGTCTCATGGTACTTACTAATCTCATACTTGTAAGGTAACAAGGTACATGTATCACTTGGTCACATTGATCAGCATACTTAAACATAATAATTATGTCTTCTAACTCATCAATCATAACATGAATAATATTCAATTTCAGCTTGGTAATAGCTATGCTCTCTTAACATTCTTGTTTTCACATTTTAGCTTACTCATTTGCCCGATGAATTTCTATGAATTACCAAGAATACTAGATCTCTTGCCATGTACTTCATGCCAATGCCATACTCTATATAAGGACTTATATGGAAGATCTCTTCTTGAATCAATGCCAAGCTTGCCTTGGTCTTACAAGATAACTTATTCAATGCCAAGCTTGAGTCCTTGGACTTACATGATAACTTGCTTGATAACTTGATCAATGCCAAGCTTGAGTCCTTAGACTTACATGATAACATGTTCAATGCCAAGCTTGGGTCCTTGGACTTACATGATAACTTGCTTAATTGCCGATGTCATGCCTTGGCTTGGTCTTATACGGACTTTCTTATCTCGTATAATAGACCGTATCTCCCAGGTAATTCATCTTCAATCGGGACTTTCTCTTGTTTAATCTTATTGACTTCTTTGTTTAACATAACATCAAACCATTCCTGATAACAATGTATATTATACTAAGCAATTAAATGATAAAATCATAAAGCTTAGAACTCATACAAACTTACTTCAATATACAAAATGTATGTAGTTATGCAATTTAGTCCTCGACTTTGTTCTTGCCTCGGTTTCGATCCGGGCTTCATTTTTCTTGATCTATAGTCATAAGTATATCATTTAATAATCATATTGACTAAATTGACTCATAACTCATACTTTGGCAAAATTACTACTTTGCCCCTATACTTTTTCATATTTGCACTTTTGCCCTTAGGCTCGTAAAATTATTTTCATGCAACTTTCTTAAACATCATGCTTAGCTGAATCATTTTCTCTACTATAGGAATCATCAATTCTCTCTATTTCTAATAGGTATGACAAATTTTATAAATATTACAAAATGGTCCATACTACCATTTTTCAAGAAATTCATTAAGGAAAAGAGGGTTATCAAGCATCAAACCTTCATAAACTTCCATAAAACATCATTTAGCATGCATGGAAATCATGGGTAAATTTTTAAACATGTATCATAGCTCATTTAATAGCTAGAAATGGCTAATTCATAATACGAGAACTCCGAAAATACGAAGAATATAAAAAACGGGACTAAGATGAACTTACTAGCAAGCTTGAAAAAAATGAAGAACCCTAGCTATGGTGTCTCCACTTTTTCGACAGCAACAAGGAAGAAGATTAGTGAATTTTTCTCATCTTTTTCCTATTTTAATCACTTATTAGGCAAATGACCAAAATGCCCTTCCTCTTAAATATTTCTATTACACCATCTCAAGGCCAATTTTGTCCAAAATTATATTTTTGGAAAAATTGCTATTTAAGGACTTCTAATTACTATTCTAAAGCTATTTCATACAAAAGCTTCTAGAAAATCATATTTTGCAACTTTTACAATTTAGTCCTTTTTGGACCAATCCCCCACAATTTAATAAAATTGCTTCATGAAACATTCATACTAGCATGAAAACATGGCATAAGCTTTTAAAAACTCATAAATTCACCTCGAATTCGTGGTCTTGCACCATTATTCAGACTAGGCCCTAAATCAGGCTGTTACACAAATTCTCTTAGCCTTTTCCATTCCCACACCTAGCATCTTCTCTTCATAGCGATTTTAGTAATTAAGCCTCTTAAAGAACCCTTGGTTGGCCACCTTGAAGAGCCATCAGCAAATGAACGAAGGAGCCTCGTCAGTCAGAGTCTTGGGTGACAGCCACTCTGAATTGGGTTTAATCTTTCTTTTCTTTAATTTAATCTAAAGATGTTTGCTATGTGTTCTTTGTTCTTGTTTACAACAATGTTAGCTTAATTTTATTTAAGCTAGGATGATTGCTTTGATTAATTAATATTTATTTGATTCATGCTCATAATGTTTGTGCCTGAACCGATCGTGTTTTCAATTAAAATCAAGTCTGTATTTTGTTCATACGTGATTGAAATGCACTTGAATTAGCTGAGCGATCCTGACCAGACAACGGCTAATGCACACATAATTGAAATGTGCATGCTCAATTTAGATCCTGACCCGATTACATTGTAGGCATAACAGCTCTGACCAAGCTCTGTTATCTGCATAGTTTTTAGATTTGTGTGATTAAACTGTTTCAAACCTAACACGTTCTTGTTACCTCACATGAATGCTAAGAAACCCTTAGTAAATAAGGATCAGTAAAATGCGTATTTACTAAGTAAAGGATTCCGAAAGGACCTAATGTGGTTTCCAAACTTATGAAAGACCGAGTTTCCATGGAATGTTTTTTCGAATGTTATTAAGCATGTTGATAATAAATTGAGTTTAATTAAAGTAATTGTCCTAGTTTATTTATGTTATAATTGTTGCAAATTGTGTTTAATTTTAATGAAATCTATTTCATTCGTATACTTTGCATACTTAGCATCATTTGCATTAGGGATCATTGCATTTAGTTTAATATATTTTAATCATCACTTCTCAATCATATTGTGTTTTTATTTACCAAATTGTTAATATAATTTTACAAATGAAGCGACTTAGAAAAAAATACTTACTTATTACTTGATAACGACTGTGTACACTTGCACAAACCTACGTGTTACAGCCTTTCAAGGTAAATATGTGGGGGCGAGTTATGTCGAAGCTCACTGACGTGAGTTTATGAGCCTAGTTTAGGGCGATCGCTCCATGGCTGAGGAAGAAGTTGAGTTCTTACGATTGAGCAGGTATGCACGGACACTGGTAGTGTCTAATTACGACAAGTGTGTGAGGTTTGAGGAAGGGTTGAGATATGATCTGCGGGTTCTGATAGCTCCTCAGAGGGAGCGGGATTTTGCGGTTCTTGTAGACAAGGAAAAAATAGTGGAAGAGGTGAAGCGTACTGAGCGCGAGTGGCATGGCCGTAAGAAGGATCAGAATAAGGTTAACAGGGATTTGGGTCCCTTTGGTTCTAGTCAATGCCCTAAGAAACAGGCAAGGTTTAATAGGCCACCGAGGGCCGAGACATTATCTATAGTGACTGAGGTTCAGTTGTATGGTGAGTGTGGGAAACGCCATTTGGGCGAGTGTTGGACGAAGCTAGAGGCATGTCTCCGTTGTGGATCAATGGACCATCAAGTTAGAAATTGCCCCCGCCGATCTGATTCTATGCCAGCTGCGATACAGACTTCGGCTCTGAATTCTGTTCAACCTCGTAGAGAGGTTTAGCAACCATATAGAGGCCATGGTACTGGTATGGTTGGTAATGGATCTGGGAGAGGATAGAAAGCACCGGGTAGAGGTGTAGGTCAGAATGAGGCTCGTCAGTCGGCACTGGTTTATGCGGTGAGACGTCATGAGGAGAGTGATGATGCTGATGTCATTGCAGGTACCTTCTTTACACATTCTATTTCGTATTATGCTCTCATTGATATTGGCTCTACTCACTCGTATATAGCTAGTGTTGTTTCTATATATCTGGGTTTAACTGCTGAGAATACTGCTAGATAGTTTTTTGTGATTAGTTCGCTGGGACAGTCAATTTGAGTTGATAGAGTATATAGGCGGGTACCCCTACAACTTCAGGGCACAGTATTTCCAGCTGATTTAATGGAATTTCCCTTTAATGAGTTTGACTTGATTTTGGGAATGGATTGGCTTGTTAAGTACCGGGTCAGTCTAGACTGTGTAACCTAAAGGGTTACTCTAAGACCAATTAAGAATGACGAGGTGGTTATGGTTGGTGAGCATTGAGATTACCTCTCTAATGTAATCTCCTCTCTTGTAGCAGATAAGTTAGTTCGAAAGGGGTGCGAGGCATGTAACACCCCTGACCCATATCCGTCGCCGAATTAGGGTTACGAGGCATTACGAGACTAACCCTAAATCCACACTCTCATATAAATCATTTATTCATAACATATTAGCAAACAAACTTAAATAATTTAACATGGCAATCAATCCCTTGAATGGTCGTAGCCGAATATACCAATAATAAAATTTTACTCTATTTACTTACTTAAACAAATACAAAAGTATCACAAATCTATTTAACCAAAACCCTACTTATAAAATAAAAGTCACATCAAAATAATATCAATTACCGAAAGCATCCAACCTTATTATCAACCAATCTCTTATATTAACAATTTCAAATCATAGCTTACTAACTTGCAAATTCTTTAACATGTCAATTCACATTTATAAACTAAACCGTTTATCTCATGATTAAAATCGGTTAGCTTATTTACTAACTCAAAATATCCACACAGCATTATAAGTATATAAATAAACATAATTATAATCATACACCTGACTACTCAATAGACTATAAATATATACATATTTGGCTAACTAATATAACTTCCATACAATATATTTAAACAGTGGTCGTGATTTGCTTTCCTATTTGTATGCTTAATTAGCTAACCCTTCAGGCAAAATTTATGCTCTTATTAACCAAATTTATCAAATTGTACATTTATTCATACTTCACAATTATACACCTAGCATTAACCGAACATAATTTCATCCTTTACTAGCATACATTATCATTAGATAGCTTATAAGCCATACATGAAATATTCGTTCGAAACTTATAGATAAAATTCTCTCATAATCTCATGAAATACACATACCAAAAAAAACTTATATCATGACCTAAAATGTACAAACATAAACATCATCTCAAGCATATCCAAACCAACCCTAGCATGAAAATAAAGCCATTTTCGCATGGCTTATATACAAATTTGTACCATTCAAAATAAACTAAAGAGACCTAGCCTATACATGCCACAAATTCAAAAGAGTTGTAACTTAAGATACCAAAGGTTGGTGATAGTGTATTTGACTTCAACAGAGAAGATCCTAGAAAGCGTGAGCTAGCCTTCAAAGTCTATAAAATAATCAAGTAAACACATATCGTAAGCTATCATAGCTTAGTAAGTTTAAGCATTAATAAAGAAATTACGAATAATTATTCTACGAAATAAAATCCATTTAACTTGACATCAACAAATACCTCAATGCATTACATATATCATATCATGTTACTAGTCATTATTCACCAATTTAATAAGTCTCAAAATCATATACGGCATATCATTGTCCATTCGAACAAGCTCAAGGATTGAAAATGACATCTCAATACTATACTTTCATGTACTCAATAACCTACCTTTAGCATTAAACTACTCATTTATCATACCTCATTTACCCATTTACCATTTCTCGTATGTCTCCATTCATTTGAGTTCATCATTGTAAGTCCCGTAAATACGCATACATAGTGTAACTCGAGTAACGTATCGCACACTTAGTGCCGTTACCTATTTCCGGCACACATATTGCTATACGACCGATTTCATCCACACAGTGCTCAGTATATCAATTCACACATATAGTGTTCAAACAACCAATCTCGCACACACAGTGCTCGGTTACGAACTCGTACACATAGTGCCCAATCAATCAATCTCGCACACACAGTGCTCGGTTATAATCTCGCACACATAGTGCCCAATCAATCGATCTCGCACACACAGTGCTCAGTTATAATCTCGTACACATAATGCCCAATCAGATTCCTCTTCATTACAAATTTCACACATGATCAAATATTTATACACATAACTATAAGTTTACAAGAATCACAATAATTCAAATACATACATCACATTCGGCACACTTGTTAAACATATAACATATACCCTCTATCTTTAAATAATCATCTCTCATTTCATCCTTATACACACTTATCTTATATTACACACTTATCTCATTACACCCTCGACTTTTAGTGAAGAGATCGGCAAAAAAAGGGAATAGGAAGTATTCGGCTATGGAGATGAGAAGAAAGTTCAGAGTTTTGGCTTTTGAATAAAAGTGGGAATGAGAGAATGGAATTAGGGATTTCGACTTAAACAGAGAATGAGAGAAAAACCCAAATGCCGGAATTGAAAAAAAAAGAATGAAAGAATTAACCCTATTACCGAAAATAAAAAGATATTTCCCTCACTTAAACACAAAATTTTGGCACCTACTTCCTAAAACCCAAAAATGCCCTTTTTGATAACTTGAAATTGATCAACTAATAAGGAAAATTTTGGCACCCCTATAGTATAACCAAAACCGATTTCTCCCCCCTCCAAGAGATGGAAATTCGGCCACCACTACTAATCAGCAGATAACTCCTAAATTTTCTCCCTTATCTTCATCTGACCACTCATCTTCAAGTGGCATGAATAACACCACCTCTTCCTCCCTTTTATCAGTCACTTTATCAGCCTCATTATCCACATTATCCATTCTATTAATCTCCTAATTTCAAGCATCCTAGCCGCCCCCAACTCTCCTCTCCTTTGACGGCAAAACATTTAAATATAAGTGGGTAATGGCCCTCGAACCTTGGACCTCCTCGGCTGAAGCCACCTCCCTGCTCTCTAAGTGGTGCCACTTTGCCACTGGGCCACAAGCCCATTTGTGTCTTAAAACACAGATAACATCTTTTAAGCCCTATCCTAACTGGCTTTCCACTAGAGTGCCCAAGCAGAAAATTTGACTAAGGCCTCAGGCCAATCCCTGAGCCCATTCTGAACCTCTTAAACACTCTAATTACACATTAGAGATAACATAAATATCATAGCACATTAAACGCAAAGGCCCATTAATTTAGGATGTTATAGTTCTACCCCCTTAAAGAAATTTCAGCCTCGAAATTACCTGATCCGAATAGATGTTGATACTGCTGTCGCATTACTTCCTCTGGTTCCTAAGTAGCCTCCTTAGAACCGTGATTCTGCCATAGAACTTTAACCAACGGAACCATCTTCCTTCGCAACACTTTGACATCACGATCCAAGATTTCCACTGGTTCCTCTTCAAAGGATAGGTCGGGTCTTACTTCGATTTCTTCCACTGGCACCACATGAGATGGATCCGAATGATATCGTCTCAACATAGAGACATTGAACACATTGTGAATCTGGCTTAGCTCAGAAGGTAGCTCTAGCTGATAGGCTACTGGTCTCACTAGTTTCAACACCCGATAAGGTTCGATAAATCTGGGACTTAATTTGCCTTTCCGTCCGAACCTCCTTACTTTCTTCCATGGCGACACCTTCAAGAACACCTTGTCACCCAATGCAAATTCTAGGTCCTTACGCTTCAGATCAGCATAGGACTTTTGTCTGTCTGACGCTTCCTTTAGTCGAGCCTGAATTAACTCAACCTTCTCCTCGGTCTCAGTAACCAACTCCGGACCCAACATCTGACGTTCCCCTAACTCCGTCCAACAGGTAGGTGTACGACACCTCCACCCGTACAATGCTTCATAGGGCGCCATTTGAATACTTGATTGGTAGCTATTGTTGTACGCAAACTATGCCAACGGTAAGAACTCTTCCCAACTACCCCTGAAGTCAATGACATAACCTCTTAACATGTCCTCTAAGATCTGGATTACCCGCTTAGACTGTCCATCAGTCTGAGGATGAAATGTCGTACTGAAATCCAACTTCGTACCCAACGCTTGTTGCAGTGCCTTCCAAAACCGTGAGGTGAACCTAGGGTCCCTATCCGATATGATTGATACTGGTACTCCATGCAACCTCACTACCTCCGTTATGTACAGCTTAGCCAACTTCCGCAAAGAGTAATCGACACGTACTGGCATGAAATGAGCAGACTTCGTCAAGCGATCAACAATCACCCTGACCGAATCTTTCTTAGTAGGCGTGAGGGGTAGCCCACTAACAAAGTCCATCGTGATCCTTTCCCACTTCCATTGTGGAATCTTCACCAGCTGCAACAACCCTGATGGTAACTGATGTTCCGCCTTTACCTGCTGACAGGTTAAACACTTCCCCACAAATTCGGTCACCTGTCGTTTCAAACCCGGCCATCAGAACTGATCTCGCAAATCTTGATACATCTTACTTCCTCCAAGGTGCATAGCGTATGGACTACCATGCGCTTCTTGCAAAATCCTATGCCTCAACTTAGGATCTTTCGGCATGCACACTCTCCCTTGGAAACATAATAGCCCTTCCTCATTCACACTAAATTCTGTTGATCCCTCACTTGATCCTACCGGAAACTTCCCCTTTAGTAACTCATCAGTCAGGTACTTCTCATTAACCTGACTGACCCAATAGGGTTTCACTTGAAATTCAGCTAATAAACTCCCATCATCATATAAACTAAGGTGAGAGAACATTGCCCTCAAATCAGAAATTACTTTACGACTCAAAGCATCTGCCACCACGTTGGCTTTACCCAGATGGTACTCGATCGAGCAGTCATAATCCTTTAACAACTCGATCCACCTCCTTTACCTTAGATTCAACTCCTTCTGGGTCAAAAGGTATTTTAAGCTCTTATGGTCGGTATAAATGACAGATTTCTCCTCGTATAGATAATGCCTCCAGATCTTCAAAGCAAAAATCGCCGCCAATTCCAAATCATGGGTAGGATAATTTGCTTCGTGTGGTCTTAGCTGCCGAGATGCATACGCAACAACCTTTTCATCTTGCATCAACACACATCGTAGTCCCGTGTGTGAAGCATCACAGTAAATTACGAATTCCTTTCCAGCCTTCGGCTGAATTAATACCGGAGCCTCTTTTAAAATCCTTTTTAACTTCTCGAAACTCTCTTGCTGCTTATTTAACCAAACAAACGGAACCCCTTTCCGCAATAACTTAGTCAACGGAGCCGCAATCAAGGAAAATTCTTCAACAAACCTTCTGTAATATCTGGCCAAACCAAGAAAACTCCGAATTTCTACTACCAACTTAGGCGGCTTCCAATCCAACACTGCTTCAATTTTCCGAGGGTCAACCCTAATCCCCTCTGCTGACACAACGTGGCCTAGAAAAGTCACCTCCCATAGCCAGAATTCGCACTTACTGAATTTGGCATACAACCGCTTCTCCCTCAGATTCTGCAGAACCACCCGAAGATGTAAATCATGCTTCTCTTCCGATTTTGAATAAACCAGAATGTCATCTATAAATACCACGACAAAATGATCCAAGTAGGGTTGGAATACTCGGTTCATCATATCCATAAACACTGCTGGTGCTTTAGTCAACCCAAATGGCATCACCATGAATTAGTAGTGACCATAGCGAGTCCTAAAAGCTGTCTTATGAATATCCGCCTCCTTGACCTTAAGCTGATGGTACCCTGACCTCAGATCTATCTTTGAAAAGACTGAGGCCCCCTTCAACTGATCGAACAAGTCATCGATCCTTGGCAACGGGTATTTATTCTTGATGGTCAACTTATTCAGCTGGCGATGGTCAATGCACATACGCATTGATCCATCCTTCTTCTTAACGAATAACACCAGCGCTCTCCAAGGCGACACACTTGGTCGAGTAAACCCTCTATCGAGTAACTCCTGAATCTACGCTTTCAATTCCACCAACTCCTTCGGCGCCATCCTATACGGAGCAATAGACACTGGCGCTGTTCCCGGAAGAAGATCGATACCAAACTCCACTTCACGATCCGAGGGTAATCCCGGAAGCTCTTCTAGGAAAACATCGGGAAATGCCTTCACCATCCTAACGTCCCCAACAGTTAGTTCATTGGCTTCTAGAGCCCGAACAACCATTAAAATTGCCTCACATCCTTTCCTCACCATCCTTTCTGCTCTTAAGGTAGACACCATATTTGACAAACAGTTCCCCCTTTCACCTATTACCATCACTTCACCACCCCCAGGAGTTTTTAACACCATACGCTTGGCTGCACAGTCTAAATGTGCTTGATACTTCACTAACCAATCCATTCCTAAGATCAAATCGAACTCCCTAAACGGCAGTTCCATCAGATCAGCCCGAAAAGCTATCCCTTGAACTTCCAGGGGTACATCATTATACAGTTTGTTCACCACTACAGTTTGTCCTAGAGGGCTCACTACAATTTGTCCTAGAGGGCTCACTACAGTCATCTCCCTAGAGGAAGTCTTATAATCTAAGTTCAAAGTTCCCGCTATAGCACTAGCAACATAAGAGTGCGTTGACCCAATGTTAATCAATGCAGTGTAAGGCAAGCCAGAAATTAAAAACGCATCGCCATTCGACATCCGATGCTTGATCTCCTCTCGACGTGCGCAAAGATAAACTAACCCCTACATTGTCTCGCCTCAGTGTTTCCTGCCCCTTGGCCTGGTGCTCCACGACATCGACCGAAACCATTACCACCTCTGGCCGGACCACGACCTTTCTATGGCTGTTGACTGCCTCTTCCTGGTTGTGCATTCCCTTGATCTGTGGGCCCTTCACTGCCCCGTTGCTGCGGACAGTTCCTAACTTGATGATCCGTAGATCCACACCTAAAGCACTTCCCACTTCTCGCCCAACACTCACCTACATGGAATTTACCACATCGAACACCCTTTTGTGTCTGACTAGCAACAGCAGGTCTCTCATCCCGTCTCGGCCTGTCTGACCTAGGCCTTTTCTGAGTACGCCAAGCTACCCCTGACGATCCAAAATTCCCCTTACTTCCACCCCAATCTCTATCTCGATTCAATTTTTCTGTCCGCTTAACCTCCTCAGCTATCTTAGCTTTTTCCACAAGCACAGCAAATTCCCTCTCCCGCTGTAGTGCTATCAATACACGCAGATCGCCCCTCAGACCATCATCAAATCGAACACAACGTTCATGGTCTGTGGCCACCATCGCTCGAGCATAACGGCTAAGGCATAAGAATTTCACTTCATATGTAGCCACCGACCTACTTCCTTGCACCAGATTCAGAAATGTTCTACGCTGCGCATCCACATAACTTGTCCCAATATATTTACTCTGAAACACAGTTTTGAAGAGATCCCAAGTGATACGATCAGCCATCATACCATCCTTAACCGTATGCCACCATTGATAAGCTTCGTCTCGCAGGAGAGATACAATCCCTTTCAGTTTTTCCTCTTCCGTGAAATCAAGATCATCCATTATACGCTCAACCGCCTCCAACCAATACTCAGCTGTACTTAGGGCTATACCAAAAATTCCCCTAAATATCTTCGCCCCATTGGCTTTGAGCCACTCCGACACCGATTTAATGGCTCCTGTGCCCACGCCTGCCCCAGCAACCCTCTCTAAAACCCTTAACATCGCCTAAGATACCGCATCATCTCCGGCTGTCTGGTCCTGAAATTCCACCTCCGCAGCTAGTGGAACTGACATCTCGTTTCCAGACTTATAGCCAAATCTTACTGGTTCTGACACAGCCATCCTACCCCTACCACAACCACGCAGTGGACGTCCACGACCCCTCGTACTCATTCTACCGATTCGCGTTTATCTGATTAGAAATTTTATGAATTATTAATTTCTTTCACTGATTAACCACGAACAATCTTATGGACAGTAGTTTCAAGAGTGGTTCTTTCGAATTCGAAATTATATCTACGAGTTTCAGTCTCAAGTGTGTATCTCCTAATTCTAGGAAATACATACATTCAACCATCATACATTCACATACAAGTAGCATCCACGAACCCACATTCATCACAAAAGGGTATTTCCGTCATTTCACTACCTAGGGGTGTTTCCGTAATTTTATCCTACAGGGGTATTTTCGTAATTCCTCAAAAATAGGGTATCTTGGTGATTTTTCGAAATAGAGATATTTTGATATATATATATATATATATATATTTTAAAACAGGGGTATTTTGAAAATTTTATTTTTTTCCAAATCGAGGGTATTTTGGTAATTTCACAAATTCTGATACTTTTGTAAACCAGGTACTTTTGTGTATCCAGGGGTTTTCGGGAGAATTTCAAAACATGGGTATTTGGGTAGTTTTGCCAATCGGGGGGTGTTTCGGTAATTTCACGAATTTTGGTAGTTTTATAAATCCAGGGTATTCTGGGAAATTTTCACAAATCAAGGATATTTCGGAAATTTTACAAAACTAGGGGAAATATTTTAGTAATTTTGCGAAATAAGGTAGCTGGCCCCTTTCGGTTTTAGTTATAAATTTTGGCCTGTCAACTAGTCCTCGTGGCTAAGGTAAACAGTCACTACGCACCAAGTAGGATTCCAGCGAAGAGGAGGTGAGTCACTAGGACCGCTTAAGTACTAAGCTCTCCCTGAATCCAATCCTAGACATGCGTATGCCTGTTACCACACCCTAACCCAGCGACTGGTTTACAGACATATTTAATTAGCTTAAATTTTATGAAATTGAAGAGTTGTTTAAACTAGGCCTAAAGTCCATTAACCCTAACATGCTAGTCTACGTCCAAAAAGCCTATCAAACCCAACATGCATATCACATCAAGAGTTAGAATACTTACCTGTGTGGATCGGGTGCCGGTAGACTCGAAGGCCATATCTCAACCCAAAGCATTTTTCCCAAACTCATATCAATTTTACAAAAGACTACTAGACCCATTTCACAGCCCGTGGTTTGCAACTGGGCTCTGATTCCAAAATTGTAACACCCCAAACCCGGCCCAAATGCCACAATCGAATTTGGTATGTTACGGGTTAATTGTTAAAAACCTTGCTTTGAAGGGTTTTGAAATTTCAGTTTGTTTATTTAGGTATTCATTCAGAAAATGATATTTGATGAAAACCTTCGTTTTTCTTTCATTGAACATGTTTGAAAATCCCATTTATTACTCCTTATGACTTAAGTCCTTGAACATAAATTTATAAATTGTAAACATTAACAAATAGTAAGTCGAAACCTAAGCCATGTGGCCTTATTACATAAATAATCCAAAAATTAAAACTTAAAGAAAACCGAAAATAGTTTATGAAAGTAAAAGAACTTGATGGCCCCCCGAGTCCGCCTCGACTCCCATGTCCACGATCTACTGCTCATCTAGAAAGTCAAGAAAAATAAAGGGGTGAGTCACCAAGATTCAGTGTGCAAATCCCGAAAACACATAAAAGGCGTGAGGCCCACAAACACATTATGGGCCTTGGCCCATTCACAATGGCAACAGAACATTTACATGCAACATGGCCCAACCCAACCTAAAAGTCCATCCTCTACACACCATCCCGTACCAGCCATCACACTTCGGGGATTTCTACAATGAACCCACCAACCGCTACATACCATATCGATAGTCATGCTATCAGTTACAATGCCGATCACCATGTGACCTTATAATCCACTGTGGCAGAGCCATCGATCACTGTGTGACCTTATAATCAAGTGTGGCAGAGCCACCAATCACTATTGTGACCTAAATGTACATATCGTGGTTTAACCACCGATCACTAAGTGACCTTTTAACATGCTCTTCCCCTTCATCATATCAACCCCATCCCATGCATACATCCATGCAGAATCAAAATAGAATACTACCTAAAAGATCACAGGTTTTTACATACATCGATACACATAGAGAAGTTTCTATGATTACGTACGTGGCATCCCTTGCCTACCCTTTTTGGGTAACACAACTGTCCATACAGCCTTTTTTTGACTTTTAGCCCATAACACATGCATATATATTACAGATTAAAATAGTGTGTTAGAGATCTACACACCTGATTACAGTCAAAATGAAACCTTCTATGTCGACACTATCAGAAGCCGATACGATTGCTAACTGTCTAAGATTTTGTTCTGACGTTAGTCCACAACCCAGTGGCCGATCCCAAACTGCTGATACCGCTCGTTTCTTAAACTTAGGGATTGGGTTTATAGATCCAATCCCCTCCTTCGCCTGAACGACATGTGATTCCATCACAAGACCTTATCAGTTGCTACCATCACAACATGTGGTTGTTAATCCATATCATAAGGTTAAGATTACGATTATGATAAAAGAACCTAACGAAAATCTAAGGAGAACCCCTTACCTTGAAATCCCGAAAGAGATGGAGTTTAGAGACTAGCGATTTTCGGCTTTTAAATCTAGACGATCTACTTCGATTCCCGATGTCGCCCAACACGTAAACACAAGAAACCAACAATCCATTAGCCTTTTGACTTTGTCTTCTAAAAACCAAAAGAGAAAAAGAATAGATCAGAAGAAATCGGCACCTACCTTTATAGAGAATTCGGTAACTCTTAGAAGATTTCGGCTTTTGAGAAGATTAAAAAGAGAAGATGATAGGAAGAAATCTATGTAGATTCGGCTTTTGGTGAAGAGATCGGCAAAAAGGGAATATGAAGTATTCGGCTATGGAGATGAGAAGAAAGTTCAGAGTTTCGGCTTTTGAATAAAACTGGGAATGAGAGAATGGAATTAGGGATTTCAGCTTAAGCAGAGAATGAGAGAAAAACTGAAATGCCGGAACTAAAAAAAAGAATGAAAGAATTAACCCTATTGCCAAAAATAAAAAGATATTTCCCTCACTTAAACACAAAACTTCAGCACCTACTTCCTAAAACCTGAAAATGCCCCTTTTGATAACTTGAAATTGATCAACTAATAAGGAAAATTTTGGCACCCCCATAGTATAACCAAAACTGATTTCTCCCCCCCTCCAAGAGATGGAAATTCGGTCACCACTGCTGATCAGTAGATAACTCCTAAATTTTCTCCCTTATCTTTATTTGACCACTCGTCCTCAAGTGGCATGAATAACACCACCTCGTCCTCCCTTTTATTAGTCACTTTATCAGCCTCATTATCCACATTATCCATTCTATTAATCTCCTAATTTCAAGCATCCTAGCCGCCCCCAACTCTCCTCTCCTTTGACGCCAAAACATTTAAATATAAGTGGGTAATGCCACTCGAACCTTGGACCTCCTCAGCTGACGCCACCTCCCTGCTCTCTAAGTGGCGCCACTTTGCCACTGGGCCACAAGCCTATTTGTGTCTTAAAATACAGATAACATCTTTTAAGCCCTATCCTAACTGGCTTTCCACTAGAGTGCCCAAGCAGAAAATTTGACTAAGGCCTCAGGCCAATCCCTGAGCCCATTCTGAACCTCTTAACCACTCTAATTACACATTAGAGATAACATAAATATCATAGCACATTAAACGCAAAGGCCCATTAATTTAGGATGTTACACACCCTCAGACTGACAGATAGTGTAACAACCTGATTTTGGGCTTAGTCGGAACAATGGTTTCGGGACCAAAAATTTGATGTTGAGAAATTTATTTTATTTATATTTTTATGATCTACAATTTCACAGAATGATTTCGTGAAAATCTCATTCGAAAATTTTGACATTTGGGCACTCAATTTAGTCAAAAAGACTAAATTGTAAAAAGTGAAAAAGTTGAGTTCTACATGTTAGAGGTGTCCAATTGTTATGAAAATTTAAATTGGAGGTCCAAAAATGATAATTAGACCATTGGTAAAGTTGGTGGACAAAAATGGACATGGATGGGTATGTTTCAAAAGATATTTTTTTAAGGGGCATTTTGGTAATTTAGTGAATTAAATGAATTAAAAACAAAATTTAAATGCCAAATTTGTCCATCTTCAAGCTTAGGCCGAATTTAACATGTGGGAAGCCATGGATAGGGTTTTCAAGCTTTCCAAGCTTCATGGTAAGTCCATTTTAGCCCCGTTTTTCATGTTCTTTACGTTTTTGGAGTCCCGGTAACTTGATTTAGCTTATTCTAGCAATAATTTAACCTAGGGTTTATATTTGGAAAAATACCCATAGGTGAAATGTGTCTATTTTGATGTTTTATGGCATAATATGAACCTTAGAATTATGTTTAACAACTTTTACTGAGCGATTTTAAGTGAAAACGAGTAAAATGACATAATCGGTAAAAATACCTAATGTACATAAGTGCATGTTAGAGCAAGAATTTGATGTTGCCATAGAAGATAAAAATGATCAGCATGTTATAAAACATAAGAATAAGGGATGAAATTTAATTTTCGAGCCTAGGGGCAAAATTATAATAATGCAAAAGTTTAGGGGCAAAATTGTAATTTTTCCATAGTTTGAGTTAGGGACTGTTTTGAGTAGTACATTAATTAAATAAGTGGAATGTGATGTTTTAGACCTTGAAAAATGAGATTTGGACCTAGAACGGGAGGAAAATTAAAAATCGGGAAAATTAGTAAAATGGTCGTTTTAGTATCGAGGTAAGTTCATATGTTTTATAAACATTTAATGATGCAAGTTTGAATGTTAAATTGAAATTTTAGTTACGAATACTTTAGTATTGATTTTCCAATATAATTATAATGTTCGATAATGACTTGACATTTTAATGAGAATTGGTATAAGTTTACATGTAAGACCAGATTAGGAAGATGGCTTTGTGTAATATCAAGAAAGTATTGAATAGAATAATTTGGGAGGATAAGTTAAATTGATGATGTGATGAGATTGAGAATGTAATTATGTAAGTTTGTATGTAGATAATACATTATTATGTGTATGTTAAATTGTTTATTTATTGTATGAATCATAATTAACTAGTTGCAAGTATTTCAACAAGTACTACCAAGTTAACAAGTGAAAAGTGGTAGCTTCAGCTACAAATCAATGGTAGCTTCGGCTACAAATCAGTGGTAGCTTCGGCTACATTCATAGTGCACGTATGTACAAGTGTTCCTGGTAAAATGATAAAATTGGAAAATGAAAAGGCAAGTAATAATGTGTGCAAGTGAGTGCAAGAAGGTAAGTGATATGTAAATAATGTATTATTTTCATTTATGTTTGATATTTTATTATATTATATGAAACGAGAAGCAATATCATATGATTGATTGATAAAAATTTTAATTTGTGGATGATGAAATGGAAATAAATGAGGAAATCTCGGATGAATCTTCGGATTGGAATAGAAACGTAGCGCTAAGTGGATATGCCACAGTTATACATGTTACGTGGTGCTAAGTGGATATACCACGGCAAGACAAGTTGATTTATTTACGTGGCGCTAAGTGGATATGCCACGGGTATACATGTTACGTGGCGCTAAGTGGATATGCCACGATTACATGTTGATTTGAAAACGTGGTGCTAAGTGGATATACCACGGATGTATATTTAATTTAGAAAGGTGAAGCTATATGCTAAACCACCAATTATTTGTTACATTCCGTCGTGTTCATTGAGATATATGAATTTATTAAGTGAAATCTGATGTGAAAATGTGGAAATTTTATTGAAAAAGATGAAATTTTTTGATAAAATAGTTTAATCAGCAGCAGAGGGGTGACTTTGAAAAATCACCAAAAATAGTGAAAATTGAATTAGAAGTTGAATGAGATATAGAATTAAAGCTTGATGAGTCTATTTTCATATAAAAGAAACAAAGCAAGAAAAGGAATTCTATATTCTATTATATTTGAATTTTTGTGAGACTAGTTTAGAACGATTACATGATCCCCTGTTCTGACTTAGAAAAATCATCAAATATTTTTAAAAAATAATAATGGGATATAATTTATATTCCTGAACTAAATAAGAAGGTCATCTGAATTATGTATAAGGATAAAATTGATTCGTAGTGAAAAGAGGTCAGAATAGTCAAACAGTGAAATAGGGGAAATTTTAATGAATAAACTGTTCTAATTGGTAAGACCAAAAATTCTAGAAATTTTATGGTAAGAAGATATGTGATTCTAGTTTCAGGGAAAATTAGCGATTTGTAATTTGGAGCTCTGTATCTCAAGAAATAAATAATTTAGTGACAACGATTCAAGTAGACAGATTAATGTGAACATGAGTAATAAGGTGTAAGCTTGTGATTTAATGATTGTATCAATTTTAGAACTTGTTGTGAGGATTTTTCATGTTGAGGCTTTGGTAAGGCTACAAATGAGTAAGTTGGGAAAGTAAGAACTTAGCATTATTTATGCAAGTTATGACAGTTTAGTAGTAAGCTAAATTCATTGCTAATGCTTATCATTTTCACGTGTGAACTTACTAAGCTTTATAAGCTTACCCCCTTTTCTTTCCCATGTTACAGAGTCCTATTAAACAAGCTCGGGCTGGAGGCTGTCGGAGATCGCTTCACACTATCAAGCTATCTATGGGTATCTTTATTTATAAATGATTTAAGTTATGGCATGTATAGGGGCTTGACTAAGTTATTTTGTATATGTGTTAATTAATTTGACCAAATGTATTGCTTCATAACGGTAATAAGGATTATTCTGTATTTGACCACGAGTTGTGGCTCATATTGGTCATGGAGTTATAATGCTTGTGTATGCATGTGTTTGTTAAAGTTTAAATTATAAGTGAAATTTTGTGGCTCGAGATTTGGTAGAATGTATTGTTAAGTCTGGTAATGCCTCATACCCGGTTCCGGCATAGGATACGGGTAAGGGGTGTTACAGATAGTCGGAGCGAGTCATCCAAATCCTAAAAGATACGCTTCGGAGTTGTGTGATAAACTTTAGGGGTAACTAGCAAGAGTACCTACCGTTGACAGAGTTCGCATACAACAATAGCTTTCAGTCTAGTATTCAGATGGTACTCTATGAGGTTTTATGTGGTCGTAGATGCCGCACTCTGTTACATTGGATGGAGTTAAATGAACGCCGGATATTGGGTCCTGAGCTGGTTTCTGAAACTGAGAACACTATGAAAGTAATTTAGGATCGACTGAAAGCAACATCGGGCTGAAAAAAGTCTTATGCAAATTTAAAAAGAAAGAATATTAAGTTTTCAGTAGGTGACCAGGTGTTTCTAAAGGTATCACCTTGGAAAAAGGTCCTCCGATTTGGACTCAAGGGCAAACTAAGCCCGAGGTTCATTGGGCCTTACCATATTTTGAAGAATGTTGGACCCACTGCTTACTAGTTATAATTACCACCAGAGCTGGATCGAATTCATGATATGTTTCATGTCTCGATGTTGAGACGCTATCAATTGGATCCATCGCATATTGTTCCTGTTGATGAGATTGAGTTGCAATCGAGCTTAATATTTGAAGAAGAGGCTATCCAGATCTTGGAACGTGACACTAAGATGCTGAGGAAGAAAACCATTCCTCTAGTGAAGGTCCTCTGGCGGAACCACGATATTGACGAAGCCACGTGGGAACTGGAGGAATACATTCAACAGCTATATCTGTATTTGTTCGACTCAGGTAAAATTTTGAGGCCAAAATTTCTTTTAGGGGGAGAGAGTTGTAATGCCCCAAAATTTTAAGAATTTAATTGTGAGAATCTAAAGTAATTAATTTTTGTATCCCTAATTCTGTGCTTTACTTTTGTGTTTAAGGTTTGGAGTTCGAGTCGCATCATTAAAAGTTTTGTTGTTTTGAAATCAACCCATAAACACGCATTACACGCTTAAGTTCAATTCTCTATGAAAGTGTGACAAGAATGAGCTTGCTGGTTCACTGGTTAAGCATCTGTCTAGTTTCGAGTTCGAATCCTGTAGTATGCGTAGGAAGTTTTTTTTTTTTTTTTGTAATTGCTAGAAGGGGTAGTTATTCTTAAATAGTTTGAAGAGTTTCTGTCGTATTTTCCTTTCTTTACATCCTTTTTCCTTAAAGTTTATATTTTTTTCCCTTCCTTTTTCTTTTCAGATTCTTCTTCTTTTCTCTTATTTTGCCTTCTTCGGTGCTCGATTCTGCGCTAATTGTGAGTTCTTCGTTGCCTGTAAGGTTGACCGTGTGATTGTTGAGTAAGTTCTGCTATTACTATTCTTTCGTTTTGTGAGACTGCCGAATTAGTGATAGTGTGTCAAAATGGGTTGTGTTTGGTTGTTTGAACATTTTTTTAATCGCTCAATTGGTTACTTTTAGGTGAGGATAGTGCAAGATGCATTATTCCATTGTGTTAGACTGATTTCCTTCCGTTTCGTGCAAGGTAAGTAGGCGATTATAGTTGCGGTTGCGTCAAAGCTTTCGATATAATCTTGACAGTAAATGATTTTAAGCGAATATTGAAATTGGTGGTGTAATTGATTAGTGATTGATTATTTAGGTTCCGGGTAACCTCCATAACGTTCCTTTGTCAATCGAAATCAGGTGCATACTGGAAACCTTACTTTTGCAAGTTTTGGGTCACCAAAAATAGTGGCTGTAGACGCCACACGGCCAGCAACACAGGCATGTGACTAGGTCGTGTGAGCCACACGAGCGTGTGGCCGGCCGTGTGTGGCTATATTAGTGCAGGGTTCACACGGGCACGAGGCATTGGCATGTGTCTAGGCCGTGTAACTCACTGTTTGTGACTTAGGACTATACGGGTAAGCACACGGGCGTGTGCCCAGGCTGTGTAAGTTACATGGGCAAAGATGCGATCGTGTTTCCAAGCCGTCTAACTCTCTGTTTACATGTTAGAACCACACGGGCAGAGGGCATGGGCGTGTGCCCAGGCCATGTAAGCCACACGGGCAAGGACATGGCCGTGTGGCTGTAACGACCCATTTTCAGTGATATCGGAACAGTGGTTTTGGGACCAAAAATTCAAAGTCAAAAATTTTATTCTATTATTATTTTATGGTCTATAGCATGATAGTATTATAGTATAAAAAAATTTGTTAAGAAATTTTACCGCTTGTATGCTAAATTTGTGAAAAATGACTAAATCGCGTAAAGTGCGAAAGTTGTGTTCTATTAGCTAAAGGTACTAAATAGCTATAAAACTTTAAAGTCGAGGTCCTTATATGGCAACTGGACCATTAAAGGTGATAGTAGATGTGCATGGCTTGGCAATTATGAAAATTTTAAAGTTAGGTTAGGGTAATTTGGTAAATAGGTAATTAAAGGTTAAAATTAAATAAAACAAAAAGGGATTATCCTTTTCATTCATGCATGAGCTGATTTTTCCAGCAAAGAAGAGCTTTGCAAAAGCTTGAAAATTTTGCAAAGAAAGTCCCTTACAGGTAAGTGCTATCTTGTCCCGTTTTTGTTGATTTTTATGTTTTCAGGATCGTTGTAGCTGAACCTAGCTAACTAGGGGACTAATTTGCAAAACTATTGAATAGTTTGATATTTTCCATTGATGAGTATAATAGGGTTTTGATGTTTAATGGAAGAAAATGAATCTTTGTTGTTAGTTAAACAACTTTTGTTAAGAGATTTTTAATGAAATTGTCAAATAGGGGCTAAATTAAGAAATGTGAAAATTGTGTGTTAAATGTGTGAAATTGAAGAATATAGGGGTTACTATGAGCATGTATTAAAATCATCTAGGCTTGGTTATGGATGAAAGTTTCATGAATTTCATTTTGCGAGCCTAGGGACTAAATTATAAAGCAGTCAAAAGTATAAGGGCAAAATAGTAATTTTGCCAAAACATGATTTTGGATTGATTTGAATAGAATGATGCTTAAATTAGTTAAATTTGATTATATAGATCAAGAAAAGCAATGTACGGAATTAGATCGGGGGAAAGATAAAGTTATTGATTAAATGATCATTTTACATCATACGCGTTTGAGGTAAATTCGTGTAATTAAATTGTTATTTATATGCTTTAATTGAAATATATATATATGTGAAAGATTTAATTATTATGTATAATTATCGAGAGCATAACCAACGATTTACGAAGAACACTAAGCCCCGTTTGAACCTTAGAAATTCGTAGGATACAAATGACATGTCATTAGGGTTACTGTTTTGGTTGAGATCTGCATGTGTTGCGGACTCACCACAGCTCGTATGAGCTTACCAATATTCAGCTCGGAGGAGCTTATTGATTATCACTCGTAGGAGCATACATGTACAAGAATTGAAGGATTACAGTTCAGTACACCTCGCGTGTACCACCCGCGTATCTAACGTAATTCGAAGTGGTTCAATAGGCATAGTGTTATTACGAGATTATACAAGTTCGATACGAACTAGTACAGGTATTTACATGGAAATGGTACATATATGATATATGGATATACGGTATATATGTTACATGTACATGGAACTTAATAATTGTTAAATTCATACACAATTATATTATGAATTTATATGAGTTCGATACGAACTAGTACAGGTATTTACAGGAAATACATAGAAATGATTTTACATGATGTATTGATACATGATATGGATGTTACATGTTTATGGAAATTTCATTAATTGTTGAGTTCATCCATGATTATTGATTCATAGGTGAATTTACATGACTAATATGGTTGGTGTATATGTGCTTAGGCTTTGGCTAAGTTGTGGTTGGATTAAACTACATTAAACTTATAAGTTATGCATTAAAATGGTAAATGCTTAAATAGAAATATACTTGTGATCATGAAAGGGTGATTTTCAGTTTTATATGAATACATGGCTATCTTGATTGATGATTCTATGTTAGGCTTATGAGCCTAATTCAGTTGTGATATACCTTGTTTCACTTACATCATTTGTGGTTAAATGGGTGTGTGAAGAATGAAAGATTGGCAAATGCTTCAATTAGAATTTCTATGAAAGTATGGAAAGGTAGGAGTTTATGAATGATTGAAATATGTTTAGCCATATGTTTGAATTATAAATGCAAATAAGTAGTGTGTACTTATGTCATGATATTTCAAGATAAATTGACTACTTATTGTGATATTTAACATCGAGAGGTTATTGTTTTTAGGCTAAGGCTAAGACACGTTGGATTGACTTAAATGGATTACGCTTATAAATTGAAATGGTAAACTTTATTTTTGAGTTACGAACTTACTAAGCATTTCATGCTTACTTTGTGTTAATTTTTTTTGTGTACCTAGGTATTGAAAGCTTGTTCGGGTTGGAAGTTGTCGGAGATTTCATCACACTAGCTATTGACTATTTTGGTACTTATGATTTTATAAATTTTGGTTATAATGTCATGTATAGGTCATTTTTGGCTAATGATAACCTACATGTTTTGTTGTGTTTTAGCCATTTGAATTAGCTTGAAATGTAGACATATATTTTGTTGTATATATATAAATAGCCCATGGTATGAGTTGAATAAATGTCATTTGAATGCCTTGTTTTGTGAATTGATATTCTGGGTACCAATTATTGGAGATTTATATGTGGTATACATGTTAAGTTTAGGCACAATTTCTCATATATGAGTGTGACCATTTAGGTATATTTTGGAAGCATAATTGGTATGTCTTAAAGTGATCAATGGATGCGATTATGAGTATCATGTTGTATGTGTGAAAGTATATGTTATAAACTTGAGATTGGTTGATTTTGAGTGCCTATTTATGCCATGGTTATATACAAATTGATGTGTATAGGTTGGTACCAATGTGGGTGAGGAATATAGCTTGGAAAATGGCCTATTTTTGTCCACACGGGCAAAGACACGGGCATGTGTCTCAGTCTTGTGTGACACACGGCCAAGTGGCACGGCTGTGTGTCCCCTGACACTTCTATAGAAATCAAGTCAGTAGCTTCACACGGCCTACCGCACGGGTATGTAAAAAAACTTAACAACCAGATCTAAACTAATGCCAAGTATTTTTTTTAATTATTATTTTATTATACTCTAAAAACAAATGACATCAATCTAGATAGAATTTTTTACTCCAATAACAATATATAAAATAATTATCTTTTTAAATAAATTCACAATTAAATTGAGGCTGAATTAATTCATCATATAGTTAAGTAAAACTCTTAAATAGTAATAGTATAAATAGATTTTTTTTCCTTACTTGAATACATAATTGATATTTTTATCGACGCATTAAAATAAAAAAAAATATGATTTATTGTTATAACCATCTTGCCATATCCACTTATAATTGGTTTTTTATATAGAAATCTTTTTTAAAAAATCTAATGTATGGGATTTGTACAATGGTGACTTAGGTATAACTAAAATAGATACTATATATATAATAGCTTAAAATATGCTTTTAAATCCTTATACTTTTTATATATTTGAAATTTAATCATTTTATATTTCATGTTTTAAAATTTGAGTTCAATTGTAAATTCGTCCAATTTTTCTAATAAGTTCACTAATGTGATATCTTAAAATAAAAAAGATACTTAATAGTCATGTATAACATTACATATTAGACCCAAATTCGTGCGTAGTTTTGAGCTTTGTCCCTTTTATTAGTAGTAACTAATTTTAAAATAAAAATCGAAAAGGAGTTTTTTGGAAAACATTGATGTTGATGCTATCATTAATGATTTTGTATCTCAAAATGCTCGTAGAACTCATTTTTTATAATTTTCTTTTTTGTGTTTTTGTAGTTGATAACATAGGAGAAAATTGAATGGAAAATGTTTTTTTTTTAATTTTGTTAGAAAAATATATTATTAGCTTAATGTCATAAAACATATTATTTTAATGAAATTACCAGTATATGCTTTTATTTTATTGTATTACGTTTTATTGTTGTATATGACATTATTTTGCTTAAAAATGAATATTAGACAACTTATCAAATAAGGTTTAATATGAAATGAATTGTTGACATTAAACGTAGTAAATAGATTTATTATATATTATTATAGTAATTAATCCAGTTAGTTATAAATTGTATTGATAGTAAACTATAATTCAAAATAGAGTATTAGGGAATAACAATGTAAATACAAAAAATTGTATTCAGTAGTTATTTAAAATGCTTAATAATTTTGCTCAAAAGCAAGTTGGGTTCATCGTCGATAAGAATATAACTAATAACACCATCATTGCGGAAGAAGCAATCCTGTAACACTCCAAACCCGGCCTAAACGTTATGGTCAAATCCGAAGATGTCACAAAGATGGGTTTTGAAAACGGGGTCGTTTCAATAAATCATTCCATCTTAATAACTCAAATTTGTTTTATATATATTTTCGAAAACGTTAATTAATTGATTTGTTTGCCAAAACGTAACTTACAGTGGAAGTCATAATAAACGTGATTTTTTTAAAATCTCATTCGTAAAATTGAAAAACCTTTGTTTTAGTAAAAACCAAGTTTTTAGATAATTGTCGCAAATAAAGTATTAAACGAAAAATCCAAATCCCAAAATTTAACCAAACAATCCGGAGAGTCCAATTAATACAAAACTCTCAAAAATAATCTTTAAATAAATAAAACATTTATTTAAAGTCAGTTCATAGACTAGTGGTCACCGCGAGACTTCGCTGCACCGATCCGCTTAAGTCTGTGGATTACCTGAACAAAATAGAAAAACAGAATTGAGTTTACGTAAACTCAATATGTAACCCAACAGAAATAGAAATGCTACACATACAGAAATCACATACTGAGTCAGATTCAGATTCAGATTTGGACTTAGGTTCTTTACATATTCAGATAACAAAAATAGATATGATAAACAGATGTACAAAATCCTATCTTCATCCTCTACACACCAACTCCGACCATCCCATCCCACCATGTGGGGTTAAAAAAACTCACCTAACCCTACACACCATATTGTGCCATTATGACACATGTCAAATAATGTGCAGCCAAGCTGCCAGAATAAAGGCGATGATCGCCATATAGAACACTCCTTCTATATATACAAATCCCACCCCAATCAGATATGTAAATTTAGAATTATCATGCTTACATGCTCATATATAGAAATCAAATAAATATACATCAGAATAATCAAACATGCATAACAGTGTCATACTTAGAGTAGGATATCAGGCTATCAAATCTCACAATGTTAGGGTTTGGTTAGCCCTTACCGACCCTACGGTAGACCCATAGTCGACCGGAACAACTTGTATGACCCTAGGGAAAATTTCAGAATTATGGGCCCACATGCCCAAATTGGCCTTGCCCATGTGGCCCACACCGCCACACTCACACCCCCATATGGCCGTGTCTTGCGCACGACCATGCCTTCGCCAAACAAATGGTCGTGTCTCGTACATGGCCAACTACACGGTCAGGCACACGCCCGTGTGGCGTCGATAATGTGGTTTTTCGACTTTCTTCGAAGCTCAATTTTCTGCGCTTTTGGTACACACCTGATAGGGTTTTAATGCGAAACCACTCTTAAACCCTCCGAAATTGCTAAGGAAAACGATCCCAACCTCGAATCAAGCTAGTAAAGTGAGATTTTTCGCCTTACAACCTTCTCCCAGCGAGTAAAGAACCAGGAACTGCAATAACAACGATTGAACACAAGATTCACAAACCGAAACAAAGGAAATGAAAGAAAGTTTACCAAAAAGCGAAAAATGTCAGAAGATGGAAGAGGGAAAGTATTTTACCTCAGAACTTTTGGAGATTTTAGAAGTGAGAGAAAAGGTAACAAAATAAAAATAAAATAGAATAAAAATCGAAAATATGCCAACATATCCCTAAATTTTCTTTCCCCACTAACCTACCAACCACTTAGAATTTCTGCTCAACAGAAACTCTAACAAACACGCCAGGCAAATATAAACATCTACGCTCATGCTAAGACTCAAACACGAGACCCCCAGTACACTAACTCCTTACCACTCAAACCAATAAGCTCATTCTGATATGGATTAACAAACATTTTCAAATAAGCCCACTGAATAAGGGCAAGGCTTAGATCTAAAATAACAAAATTTACAAATATGAGACTTGAACCCCAAACCTTATACACACACCCAGAACACTTAATCACTGAAGCATATAAATAATTGTGTCAGGTATTTACAAAAACAGAAATAAATTATTCAGAGCGTTACAACTCTAGCCCCTAAAAGAAATTTTGACCTCGAAATTTACCTGATCAAAACAGATGAAGATACTACTAACGCATTGAGTCCTCAGGTTCCTACGTAGCTTCCTTAGTGCCATGGTTCTGCCACAGAACCTTTACTAACAGAATAGACTTCCTCCTCAGAACCTTAACATCTTGATCTAAGATCTGAACTGGCTCCTCCTTAAAAGTCAAATCCGGTCTAACCTCGATCTCCTTAACAGAGACAATGTGAGATGGATTAGACCAGTACCGCCTCAACATCGAGACTTGCAACACATCGTGGATACGGTCTAACTCTAGAGGTAGCTCCAACTAATAAGGACTGATCCCACGCGCTTCAAAATCTGATACAGCCCAATAAACCTAGGGCTCAACTTGCCTTTACGACCAAATCTCAGAACTTTCTTCCACGGAGAAACCTTAAGAAATACAAAGTCACCCACAATGTATTTAATATCTCTCTTTTTCAAATCTGTATAAGACTTCTGTCTAACCTTATTTTCGGTCTCAGAAACCAATTCAGGACCCAAAACTCGACTCTCACCCAACTCAGTCCAACATAGCGGAGTACGACACTTACGACCATACAAAGCCTCGTAAGGTGCCATCTGAATACTAGATTGGAAACTGTTATTGTAAGCGAACTCAGTTAGCGGTAGAAAATCTTCCCAACTACCTCGAAAATCTATTATACAACTCCTAAGCATATCCTCCAGTATCTGAATCACCCTCTTAGATTAACTATCGGTCTGAGGATGGAACGTAGTACTAAAGTCCATTCTCAAACCCAAAGCTTCATGCAGTTTCTTCCAAAACCGAGAAGTGAAGCGAGGATCCCTATCGGAAATTATCAAAACAAGAATCCCATACAGTCTAATAATCTAGGAGATATAGAGCTTTGCCAACTTTTGCAGAGAGTAGTCCATCAAAATCGGAATAAAATTAGCAAACTTGGTTAATCGATCCACGATGATCCAAACAGAATCATTCTTAGTGGGTGTTAAGGGCAACCCACTTACGAAATCCATCGTCACTCGTTCCAATTTCCATAAGGGAATCTTAACGGGTTGTAGCAAACCCAAAGGTAACTGATGCTCAGCTTTAACCTACTGCACGTCAGACAATGAGCAACGAAATCTGTAACCTCACGTTTCAAACTCGGCCACTAGTACAGCTCACGAAGATTGCGTTACATTTGATTACCACCGGGATGCAGAGCATAAGGGCTACTATGCGCCTCCCTCAGAATCGACTGCCTCAGATCAGAATCATTCAGCACACATATTCGACCTCGAAAACACAAAACTCCATAATTATTCAGCTCAATCTAACGAAACCGTAAACTCAAAGACTTATCCCTTAACTACTTATCCCGAATCTGATCAATCCAAGTCGGCTTAACTTGCAACTCGGCTGACAGGCCCCCATCATCAAATAGACTAAGACGAGAAAACATCACCCTCAAATCAGTCATCACTCTGCAACTGAGAGCATTGACCACCACATTGGCCTTACCAGGATGATACTTAATCGTGCAATCATATTCTTAGAAAGCTCAATCCACTGTCACTGTCTAAGATTCTACTCCTTCTGAGTAAGAAGGTACTTGAGGCTCTTGTGATCAGTGTAGATGATACACCTCTCACCGTACAGATAGTGCCTCCAGATTTTTAACGCAAACATCATAGCAGCTAACTCGAGATTATGCATTAGATAATTCCCCTGGTGTGTCTTAAGCTGACGGGACGCATAAGCTACAACCTTACCATCTTGCATCAAAACACAACCCAAGCCAACATGTGATGCTTCATTAAAGACCACAAATTATTTACCAGATTCAGGCTATATCAGACCAGGAGCCTGAGTTAGAATAGACTTGAGCTTCTCGAAGCTCGATTGTTGCACATCAGTCCAAACAAAAGAAACACCCTTACGCAGAAGCTTAGTCAAAGAAGCTGCAATCAGATAGAACCCCTTAACAAACTGCCGATAATAACCGACAAGACCCAAGAAACTACGGATTTCAGATAAGTTCTTAGGCTATTTCCAATCAATCACAACCTCGATCTTAATCAAATCAACTCGAATCCCCTTAGCAGAAACCACGTGCCTCAAAAATGTTACCTCTCGCAACCAGAACTCACATTTGTTCAACTTAGCGTAGAGTTGTTTCTCTGGGAGTATCTGAAGCACTACTTTAAGATGCTCATCATGCTCATCTTCGATCTTATAGTAAACCAGAATATCGTCGATGAAGACCACGATGCACTGATCTAGATATAGCTGAAAGACTCGGTTCATCAAATCCATAAATGCAGCCGGAGCATTCGTCGGACCAAAGGGCATAACTAGAAACTTGTAATGTCCATAACGAGTCCTAAATGCAGTCTTATGAACATCAACTTCCTTAACTCCAAGCTGATGATACCCAGAATGAAGATCAATTTTCGAAAACAAAGTAGCCCCTCGGAATTAATCAAGCAAATCGTCTATCCTCAGAAGTGGATACTTATTCTTCACTGTCAGTTTATTAAACTGCCAATAATCAATACACCTCCTCATGCTCTCATCCTTCTTCTTCACAAACAGAATCGGTGCCCTCCACGGGGACACACTAGGACGAATGAAATCACGATCTAGAAGCTCTTAAAGTTGAGCCTTAAACTTTGTAAGATCTTTCGGTGTCATTCGATAGGGAGCAATAAACATCGAAGCTGTACCCGGTAGAAGCTCAATGCCGAACTCAACGTCTATATTTGAGATAAACCTCGTAACTTTTCAGGAAAGACATCCAAAAAATTCCTCACTGTTCTAATATCCCTGACAGAAAAGTCCCCAAAAATAGAAACACTGACATAGGCTATAAACGCATCACACCCTTTTCGAACCAATTTCTTAGCCACAAGAGCAGAGATCACATTAGATAGATAATCTCGACGCTCACCAATCACAACCACCTCCTTATCATCCTCGGTCCTTAGAACAACCCTCTTAATCGCGCAATCCAAGCTAACTCAGTGCTCCCAACTAGTCCATACCCAAAATTAAGTAGAACTCCCCAAACGGAAGCTTCATAAGATTTGTTAGAAATACAACCCCTTGCACCACTAATGGAACATTGCTATAAAGTTTACTAACCCGAATAGACTGTCTTAATGGACTCAGTACAGTAATCTCACTAGAGGTGCCCTTGACCAAAATCCGCAGGTTTTCAGAAATAGAACTAGCTACATAGGAGTGTGTATAATATATGTCTATCAGAGCAGTATAAGGTACATAAAAAATAAAGAACGTACCCGTGATAACATCAGGAGTGTCTCTATCCTCTCGGTGTTGAGCAACAGAAACCATTGCAGGCTGCCTCGCCTTAGTCTGATTAGCACCTCTGCCTGGTTCTCTCTGTCCTAGGCCCATACTAATGCCACCCCTAGCCGGTCCACGACCCCTAGGTGGCTGCTAAACTACCCTCTAAGACTATACAAAACTTGGTCCCGAAGCTTGCATCTAATCAGCCCGCTATGGACACTCTCTAATACGACGCTCTAAGGATCTACACCTTAAACAAGCCCCTAACCTCCTCCAACACTCATCTGGATGGCGCCTACCACAATCACTACAAGGCTGAAACCTAGTAGGAGCAATAGGAACCCCGTACTCTAACTGGCCCATCAAGTCTGGCCCGTTTCTTAGGCCTCTGAACAAAACTATAGGGATCTAAATCCCTCCTATTCTTGCCTCTCTCCCGGTCCCTATTCTGGCGCTCCACGCGCTTAACCTCTTCAGCGATCTTCGCCTTATCTACTAGAACCACGAACTCTTGCTCCCTCGGTGGAGCAATCAGCACCCTCAAGTTATCCCTCAAACCATCATCAAAGCGGATGAATTTCTCATATTCGGACGCCATCATGCCTTGAGCATAGCGGCTCAACCTCAGAAACTCAGCCTTATAATCGGCCACTGATCTATCACCTTGTATGGGATTCATGAACTCACGCCTACAAGCATCTATATAGCTCGCCCCCATATACTTCCCTTGGAACGTAATCTTAAAGAAGTCCCAGTTCAGATGATCCAGCTAAGTACCCTCCTCAACCGAGAACTACTTCTAATAAGCCTCGTTACGAAGCAAAAAGACTATATCCTTAAGTTTCTGCTCAGGAGTACAGTCTATGTCGTTCATGATCCTTTCGGTGGCCTCCAACCAATACTCAGCCACAGTAGGGGCGACACTAGTGACACCCCTAAATAGCTCAGCACCATTAGACCGGAGTCGTTCAATTACCGACCCATGGCCCCCAGATCCAGAATAGGGTCTAGCAACCCTCTCTAATACCCTCAACATGGCTTGGGATAGTGTGTCGTCCCCAGCCGAACGACTTTGAGACCCAGTCTCAATAGCAGGCAAACTAGTGTCTCACTCGTGTCTAAATTTGGCATACTGCCCATAGAGGAAGACTCAGCTCAAGCCCCCTACGGCCTCTACCACGACCATAAATACCACGTCCGTGAGTTCCACGAGCGCTCATTGTGTATTTCAAATTTTATTTACATTATGAAATTTTATGCATCAGTTCCAGTATTTATTAGCAGATATTTTATGCGTAAATTATCAGAAGTTCAGAAATGTTTTCAGAGGTTTCAATCTCTAACTAATTTAGTACAATTTTAGAAAGTACTATCTACAGTTTTTTTAGAGTATTCTATCTAAGTTCAGTAATACTTATAGAAACGGTGCCGGAGACTCAGTGTACCACATACTTTCTCAAATTATCCAAATTATTTGAAAATCATTTTTTTAAAAACACAATTTTGGAACCCAAAATTCACATCCAGAGTTTTAAAACCTGGCTCTGGTGCCACAAAATGTACAAACCCGGCCTAGACGTTATTGCTGAATTCAGAGATTTCAGAAAGATGGGTTTTGCAAATGAAATCGTTCCGATAAATCATTCCATCTTAATAGCTCACATTCATTTTATATATATTGTCGAAAACATTAATTAATTGATTTGTTTGCCAAAACGTAGCTTACAGCGGAAGTCATAGTAAATGTGATTTTCTTCAAATTCAATTCGTAAAATTGGAAAACCTTTGCTTTAGTAAAAACCATGTTTTTAGATAACCGCCACAAATAAAATATTAAACGAAAAATCCAACTCTCAAAATTTAACCAAACAGTTCGGAGAGTCCAATTAATACAAAACTCTCAAAAATAATCCTTAAATAAATAAAACCATTATTTAAAGTTAGTTCATAGACTAGTGGTCACCGCGAGACTCCGCTGCATCGATCCGCATAAGTCTGTTGATTACCTGAACAGAACAGACAAACAGAAGTGAGTTTATGTAAACTTAATGTGTAACCCAACAGAAATAGAAATGATACACATACAAAAATCACATACTTAGTCATATTCAGATTCAAATTCGGACTTAGGTCCTTTACAGATTCAGATAATAAAAACAGATATGCAAAATAGATGTACAGAATCCTACCTCCATCCTCTACACACCAACTCCGACCATCCCATCACACCATGTCGGGTTAAAAATACCTACCCAACCCTACACACCATATCGTGCCATTACGACACATGTAAAATAATGTGCAGCCAAGCTGCCAGAATATGGGGGATGATCGCCATACAGAACACTTCCTCTACATATACAAATCCCACCCCAATTAGATATGTAAATTCAAAATTATCATGCTTACATGCTCATATACAGATATCAAATAAATATACATTAGAATAATCAGACATGCATAACAATGTCATACTCAGAGCAGAATATCAAATTATCAGATCTCACAGTGTTAGGGTTTGGTTAGCCCTTACCGACTCTACGGTAGACACATAGTCGATCAGAATAACCTGTGCGACCCTAGGGAAAATTTTAGAATTATGGCCTCATATGCCCGTGTCGGCCCACACGCCTAAATTGGCCTTGCCCGTGTGGCCCATAAGGTTTGGCCCAAAACCCACACGCCCAAATTGGCCTAGCTTGTGTGGCCCACACGGCCACACTCACACCACTACACGGACATGTCTTACGCACGGCCATGCCCTCATCAAACACACAACCGTGTCTCACACACGGCCAACCACACAGCCAGGCACACGCTTGTGTAGCATTGACAATGTGGTTTTTCAGATTTCGTCGAAGCTCAATTTTTTTCATTTTGGGTACACACCTGATAGGGTTTTGATGCGAAACCACTCTCGAGCCCTCCAAAATTGCTAACAAAAATGATCCCAACCTCGAATCAAGCCGATGAAGTGAGATTTTCTACCTCACAACCTTCTCCCACCGAATAAAGAACTAGGAACCATAATAACAATGATTGAACGTAGGATTCACAAACGGAAACAAAGGAAACGAAAGAAAATTTATCGAAAAGAGAAAAATGTCAGAAGATGGAAGAGGGAAAATATTTGACGTCAGAACTTTTGGGGATTGTAAAAGTGAGAGAAAAGATAACAAAATAAAAATAAAATAGAATAAAAAAATATGCCAACATATCCCTAAATTTTCTCTCCCCGCTAACCCACTAACCACTCAGAATTCCTGCTCAATAGAAACTTTAACAGACACGCCAGACAAAAATAAACATCCACGCTCACGCCAAGACTAGAACAAGAGAGCCCCAATACACTAACTCCTTACCATTCAAACCAGCAGGCTTATTCTAATATGTATTAATAAACATTTTTAAATAAGCTCACTGAACAAGGGTAAGGCTTAGATCTAAAATAACAAAATTTGCAAATATGGGACTCGAACCTCAGACCTCATACACACACCCAGAACACTTAACCACTGAAGTAGATACACAGTTCTGTCAGGTATTTGCAAAAATAGAAATAAATTATTCAAGGAGTTACAAATCCACTCTATGCAAGGTTGAAATAAAAGGAAGTGGATGGCGATCAAAATCGATCTTAAGAAAGCTTATGATCGTGTGAGATGAGACTTTATTGATATTTATTTATAGGCAATAGGTATTCCAAATTATCTTAGAAATGTTATTATATTTGCTATCACTAACTCCACTTTGCAGGTTTTGTGGAATGGAGTCTCGTCTAATAAATTTTGACTAGTTCGAGGAATTTGACAAGGATGTCTACTTTCTTCGTATCTCTTTGTGTCGTGCATGAAATGGCTTGGACACAGTATTCATAAAGCAATTTCAGATGAGATTTGGAGTCTTATACCTTTATCTAGATCAAGGCTAGCTCTTTCTCATCTTTTTTTGCCGACAATGTAACCTCCCAAACCCGGCCTAGGTGTTATGGCTAGATTGAAAAGGCTACATTAGCCAACATAATGGCTAAGCTAACTTATGTTACTTTTGAAGACTTTAAATAAACTCATTTTAGAGAAAAACGTAGTCGTACTTTGAGTTAGCTTAATAGCATTCATTCAATAGGTCATGTATGCTTAGGATTCAATTTTATTGTTGATAGTGTTGTTTTAGAAAAACTATTTGCTTGTCGCTCTTCTTGAAAAAAAAAACTCGATGTTAAACTAATGGAGCGAAAAAACCATTTTTTAAGTCATTTTGCAAACTTAGTTGCTTTATCAATCTGTTTTTCAGAAATAGTTCCTTTGCAATGCAGCGGAGACTAGGGAACAATATCAAATTTTACTTAAGCCCGATATCATGCATTATTTGGTTATTATGCTTGAGTAATCCATGCATGCAAAAATCTTCAAAAGAAAAGTTACCAAGCCATAGACCAGAAATAATTAAAAATTACAAGCCAAAACCAATAAAGACTTAATAATACGTATTAAGAATAGTCCAAGGTCCAAGGTGATACTCCGAATGCTAAGTCCGGTCCTTATTTCAAGGTTTACCAGAAAAGTTAAACACTATTAGGGGTGAGCTTATGATAAGCTCAGTGTGAGTCAAACAATTATTTAAACAGACAAAAACATCAAATACAGTGAAACATATTACCATTAAGAGAAGAATAGAATACCATCACCGGAACTTCATATCATTACATAGCCATTATCAATATCGATGTCAAACAGTGTATGAGCATGAGTCTTCATTCATTTGAGTGACAATCATTAATTTTGATTGCAATACAAAAAGGTTCCAACACATACCATTCGCTACACACCACGAGTTTCCCAAAACCTGTCGTCCGAACTCCAAAACATTATGGGCTTAAACCCATTTTGGTTAAAACCACCGGTAACAATATGCAAAAAATTCTACTATTAAAAATGCGATAAATTGACATTTCCTTCGGTACTCCAGGTACAGTGCACTGTCTACGAATAATGCGAACTTAATATGCCGTCAGTACTCCACGGAACTCCGTCAACCACAAAATCCCAACCCAGTGCATATGCAATATGTCACACAATCACATACATAATCATACCTCAATACTTTTCACATTCATTTGACATGCTCATCATGTCCTCAATAATCACATGCTCTCAATAAATGTAAATAGTGTTCTAATCTTTTAAATTACCATTGTGTTGGTATCAATCAATATCGTTCAATGTTACATACTTTACGGATTTTCTTTGTGCATAAATAGTACCATTTTCAGTACACAATATAACAAATATCTCATGCGTTAAAATCATACATAAACTTAATATGTCAACACATTATATCATTCAATCAAACATTCTCATATCTCGTAACTCAAATATGCAATTACAAACTCAATCAAACATTCATACTATCAAACTAGCAATTTTGCCAACATGTCAATATTTTAAGGCTTGAAACATACCTGGTTCGACCACTCGAAAATTCAATAATTTGGATATTAAGCCAATCCATTCAACAAACTAATTTATCAAATATAACATAATATTTAAAATTTTCAAACAATTTTATGAGTTTAGGACCCTCATCTTATTTTTCGTTTCCTCGCAACACACTAGCGAATCTCCCAATTTTCCTTAATAATTCCTTAAACGAACCTAAACCAAAATTCAGTATAAATTCAATAAATTTACCATTAAACCAGCCCCCAAACACTCACTTATGATTTCAAACCAATCGTTGAAATTATAACTATTTTATGAATCTAAACTAATTAGATTCCTTACAGTGTATCGATGCGAACCGTACGTACAATCATTCTTCACTTTTACGGATGATTTGAGTGTTTGGGTCAGCACCTAATTCAATAATATACTGGAAAATAATTAGCTAATTAATGATTAAATTCCTTCATTTAATCAATTTATAACCTTTACCCAACCAATATGTCGAAATAACAAACTAGTTACCCTTAATTGCACTTACGCTTCACGATTTGTGGGATTCGATTGGCTAATTGATCAAGAACGTCTCTCCCTAATTAACATGTGATTAAAGGCTTATTAGGAGGGTTCAAGAACACAATTTAATACTGGAAAAATATTGGCAAGACCCAAGAAACACAACAACTCCCTTTCTTGCACATAGGTGCACGCACCACCACCCATGGTGGCCAAAATTGGGGCTAAATTTTATAACAGTTTGAGATCTCATTAAAATCTAGAAAAATACCTTTGAAATAATTTAAAATCATCCAAATTCAATATCTGGAAATTTTGGTTTTTAATTAAAAAAATTAATCAAGAAATTGAAGAGAAAAGAGATCTTACCCAAGCTAGTTGAGAGAAACGGCAATGACACTTTCTTGGCAATGTCCGGGATCGATCTTGGGGTCTAAGATTTCAGATTTGGGACTGATTTAGATGAGGATAAATGGAAGAAATATAATAAATAAGATGGTGCACAATCTTGATGCAAAAAGAAAAAGAAAGAGATTGTAAAATGGGAGGAGTAGGCAATGACATTAATGGAGGAAAGGAAAAAAAATCAAAGAGAGGGAGAGGAGGAGATGAATGGCTAGGGCAATGAGGAGAAGTATTCAAGGTTGATTATTTGTGAAAAATTAACATTTGTACCTAGGGTTACAAGGCTTAGGTGGCACACACATTAAAAACAAGGGATTTTTGCCAAAAATTAAATTATTTCACAAAGGAAATGATCCGAACTTGGGACCTCATTTAATTTCCATGCTTTCTCATATTTCTTTTAACCACTAGGATTTTTCCTCATTCTTGAAATAGTTTTTCAATATTTATTTTAAAAACAAGTCATGACCACACTCTCTCAATTTACAAACCCGTTTCTACTAACCCCTAATTTTTGGGATGTTACAAACGATTTGGTTATCTTTTACAAAGCAGATTTGGAGCAAGGTAGACTTCTTAAAGGTATTTTGAACTACTTCTGTGATTTCTCAGGTCATAAAATAAATACTTGAAAAACTAGTGTTTTTTTTTCAAGTGGAGTGGATGAGGCTACAACAGAAATGATTAGTGACTCGTTTGGCTTTCAACGAGTGCAAAATCTTGGGCATTACTTGGGCATTCCACTTTTTCATCAATGTCACTAATAATACATTATACTTTGTGGTGGAAAAGGTTCATAATAGACTGCAAAATTGGGATGCCAAAAAGTTGTCTTTTGCTGGTCTGGTTACTTTGGCCCAATCGGTTCTTCTATCTATTCTTAGTTATTTCATGCAATCTATGATGGTCCCTGCAAAAAAAACTATGAGGAGATTGAATGCATGGTGAGGAATTTTGTTTGGAGTTATTCTAATGGAAATGAAATTTGATCTGTCACCCTAAATCTTGTGGAGGGCTTGGAATGAGGCAATTACGTGATCAAAACACTACTTTTCTTTTGAAACTTGGTAACAATATAGTGGAAAATATGATGTTTTATGGGTTTGTATACTTCGCTCAAAATATAGGATGAAGGAGAATATACCTGAGAACATTGTGAAGGGTAGGAGTTCTTTCCTTTAGAGGTCTCTTTCTAAAGTCTGGTCTTTACTTCATGAAAACATTTTCTGGTCAGTTAGTGATGGAAGTAAAATTAGGTGCTAGAAGGATCCTTGGCTTCTAGGTATAGGGCCCCTAATTAATCACATTTATGCTACTGCAAATTTAGTTTCAGATTGCTCTCTCAATGAAATGACTACAGAAGCAAGAGCATGGAATCTTGAACTCTTTCGTGTTTGGCTATCGAAATTAGGGAGACCAGATAGGATTTCTTGGTGTCACTCGACTACAGGTGTTTTCTCTGTCAAAGGTACATACAGAAGGCTGAAAGAAAACTCTTGGAACTCCAGAGACGATAAATGGAATTGTGTGGAAATACCCAGGACCTCAAAGAGTGCATTTCTTTATTTGGACTACTTTGCAACAAAGACTTCTCACGAACACGAAAAGAGTTAAGAGGGGAATTGGGACTGATTCTTCATGTTTGAGCATGTTCTTAGAGATTGTTCAGTAGCAAAAGATGGTTTGGCTAAGTGTTATATTGGTAAACCAATAAAGGAACTTCTTTTTGAATAATTTACCTGATTGGCTAATTTCTAATTTGCAAGATCTTTCAAAAATGAATGTAGGAGGAGCTAATTAGGCCTGTCTATTTGGTCTCCTCACTTGGCGTATTTGGAAGAACCGTAATATATTTATCTTTCAGGGAACAACTTGGGATTCGAATAAGATTGTTAAAGTTTCGAAGAGTTTGGCTAAACAATATTCTATGGTGTTCAAAGATGTTTTGACTTGTTGTCAAGGCTTTGCTTTTGGCCAACCAAAAATAGGAATCTGGATTATCCTAAATACGGATGGCACTATTTCGCTAGGATCTGGTCTTGCTGCTGCTGGGGGTATTGTGCGAAATGCAAATAGAGATTGGATTCTCGGATGTAATCACCATTTGGGGAAGTGCTCAACTTTTGACGCTGAATTATGGGGCATTTTGGATGGTATTAGCCTCATCTGAAAAAGATGACATAATAAGTTGATAATCTAATCAGATAGTTTGGAGGCTATTAAATTGATTCAAGGTAGTGTATCGACCATCTTGAATTCTGCTTTAATAAGGAGTATCCAATACCTATTGACTCGTGAAGGTCAGTGGCTTGTAAAACATATACCTCGAAAGAATAATCCGGCTGCGGATGTTATAGCCAAATTGGCTCTTGAAAGAAAGGAAGACTTGCATATACTTGATTCTCCTACTAGAGAGATTCAAGAAATCTTAGACATGGATGAAGTTAATAGTTTTGGTTTTTACATGTAACTAGTTGCAAATTTCCTTAATTTCATTTCCTCAAAAAAAAAAAAGCTTAATAATTTGAAATTTGTAATTAATATATAACACATCGTAAATTATAAAAAAATCATATTTAAAATTTATTTTTAAATACAGGGCCCACCTTAAATATAATTTTAAAAAAAGTAAATATTTTTTAACTCAAAAGACCTAACAAAAACTAACTTTTAATACTAAAAGTTTCCTAAAATGCTCATATTCCTTACTCTTTATATATAGGATTAGATTTTAAATTTTTTATACAAAGTTAAAATTTAAACAATTAAAAGAATAAATAATTTAAATTTTATAAATAAATTTAAATATATAATTTTAAACTTTTGTGAAGGCCTAAGCCCTCTTGAGCTCCAATGAGAAGCTGAATTTAGAAACTATATATATTATAAAATCAAAGATTTTGTAAACAGGTTTAAAGCCATAAAAAAATAGTTTTAAGCTTTTTAAAATATTTTTTTAAAAATAATATTTTATACTCCTTTCTGTCACCAATCAAATTGTACTAATTAATTTTCAAAATTTGACGTCCATTATTTTAAGTATTTAAATTAATTAAATTTTGTAAAAAAAAAAACTTCACTCAAACTTTTCAAAATATAATTTTAATTTTTTTATCACTAATAAAATATATAAACTAATTGATTGAATCTTATATTAGTTGGCATTAAATATTGTCAAAGTAAAAAGACATAAATTCAAGTATATTGAAATAAATTTTTTTTCTTAATTAAAAGTGACACAAGTTATTAAGAAAAAATAGAGTATAAGATTTTGACATTAAGTCTGCTAAACATATATATTAAAAATGATATCATTCCATCATTCAATCAAATGCATGCTTTTATTAAACACTTGAGTAAACTATAAAATTCATCATTTATGTTTGATTAAATTTATATTTTAGTTATAAAATTTTAAAATATAATTTTTAATATTATCTATTTATCACGTTTATCCGATAACTCTATTAAAAATATAATGAAATGTTCAACTGTTCTTGTATACATAGATACTACGTAGATTTAATGAATTGTTTTAAATTTTTTTTTTTAAATAAGAAAATTCATGTTGGACTATCTATTGAATTAGAGAGAAAAACAACGACAAATCCTTCATTTTCTTTTCATCTCTCTGGATGAACCAGAAACCTCCACTACCATTTACATTGACAACACCATTGAAGCCACCCTAAACTACCACCCTCGCACGACCCAACCAAGCCTCCATTGCACCTTCCAACAACACTACCTTCTTCACCCACTCTCATCCACCACAAACACCGACAAACCCATAGACCAAGCCTAAACCACAACACCAATGTTGTCCGGTCCCTAACCTAGACCCTAGACGCCTTCCTAAGCTACCACCAATCGCCAACAAATCACAACCCGTAAACCTCAACCCTCAACTCCCTCTGCATCTAAACCCTAAGCTCGAAAAAATCAACCACCAATCATACAGAAACCCTATCAAAAACCAAAAGGGAAGAAGCTCCCTTCTTCCAAAACCCACGAGCAAAACCTTCAACAGAGAAATATAAAAGAGCATCAAAATCGACCAAATATTAAAAAAGGAAAACAAGAGAGTTTTTCACAAGAGTCGGAAAAGGAAGCATCTTACCATTGGTCAAGGTCCAGTCAGCGAGCTCCAGACAACGGTTGGATAATCGAAATAGTGAGAAGGTGGCCACCAATGAGTAAACAACTTACCAAAAAATTAGGCTACATCAACGGGCGAAAAAGGAGATCGAGACTAATAAAGGTTGCGGGTTTAGGGTTTTGTTTTCTAGGATTTTGGATCATTTTAAGGAAATCTAAGGAATAAGGTCCGAAGGAAGAAAAGAGCGGTTTTATAGTAAGCTGGGATGGAAAATGGTGATGTCAACGACGGTAATGGAGGCAGCTAAGTTTTTCACCTGCGGTTTGAGGTTAAGAAAACAGTAGAGATGGAAGAGACAAGGCCAAGGATCACATTTCTAAACATCGACCTATAGTTTGTCATGGGAAAATGGATATATATATTTGTTAACGAAAGGCTGACCATATCCTTTAATGATTTGGAAGTTTAATTGCCCACCTTATTCCTTAATGATTTAGTTAATTAATCACTGCTAATAATAGATGTCCTAATTATATTAAAATATTCTATAACTCCCTTCATAATTTTAAAATTTAATTCCTATAAATTTATTTTTAAAAAATATTCAATTTTCAAAGAGTGCATAGATAAAGAAATGAAAAAACTATTTTGGAAAATACTACAAACCTTTTAAACTGCCACCGTGATGTTCAGTTCAGCTCAACTTATTCCATTTAAATAATGTAACAGATCAACTTAGCATTAAATCAATAATACAAGTTATGGCTGAGTGACTATAATACAATTAATGAATAACATTAATAATTATATAATAATTTTTAAAAATAAAAAATTTAATGATGAAAACATAAAATTACTCAAATTACACCTTACCCTTTTTAATACTTATCTTATTTTAGTTAGATGATTGCCACAACCGTACGTTATATGATTCTTTGCATTAAAAAAGATCTTTGCAACCTTTTCTCCATTATAAAACTTGTGCGAAACAAAAATCCCTTTTAGCTTTCATAACCTGCTTTGTTTGCTTATCTCACAACTGTTCTTTGATTATTTGATCATACAAATGTATCCAACAAGGAAAAAAAACACTCTATGTATAATTCAAATGTGAGTAAATATTGATGAAAGGCAAATTATGTAAAACATCTACCATTAACAATAAAAGGTAACCACAGTAGCATTTATTGAATGGATTTTTGTTCAAACATTAATTTAATGGAGGCAAAGATGAACAATGATTCTACCATACTTGTAAAAGTAAATGTGGTAGCTAGGTAGGGGAGGCAGTGTAGTCCATTATTGAACAAAAAAATAAATGTGAGGTTTCATGCCATTAATTTATACGCATCCATGCCAATTCCATGCAACAATTTAATTTCCACTCCACTGTGTTGGTTTCTGCTTTTTGACTTTCATCTGTATATATGTCTACAATTATTTAAGCAATGTTTACGTACAAAGAAAACCAGATTGTAGAGTACAATTTTATTTGCATTAGATAATATATCCATCTTACAATGTGCTTAATTTTGATACGCATGCATGCACTATTAAGATAACACTAATTTATATTTCAACAATGACATTACCACAAGTTTTCTGAACAAAGGGAAAACGACTTTACGATGGCAAATCAGCAAACAAATTAATCCATAATATAACATTTCATTAAACAAAAAGGGAAAACAAAAATCATACACAGGAAGCTGGATATTTGGAGTGAAATGATTAGGACTTTTAAGTACTTTGAGATATTATTCACGCAATGTGTATTACTAGTGTCCACCTCCACCACCAGCACCAAAGCCAGCTCCGCCGCCAAAGCCAGCACCCCCATCCCCACCTCCACCTCCACCTCCACCGAAGCCACCCCCACCCCCTCCACCTGCACCCCCACCAGCCCCAAGTCCTCCACCAAGTCCTCCACCTTTGCCAAATCCACCACCAACTCCAAATCCTCCCCCAACTCCACCAGCGCCACCAAATCCTCCTCCACCTCCGAAACCTCCACCAGCACCACCAACTCCACCGAGCCCTCCTCCAGCTCCTCCTCCAGCACCCCCACCTCCACCGAGCCCTCCTCCACCTCCACCACCTGCACCACCACCTAATCCGCCTCCACCTCCCAGCCCATGGCCACCACCTAGTCCTCCATCCCCTCCTAGTCCACCTCCTGCACCTCCACCAAGCCCATGGCCCCCACCGAGTCCTCCACCACCACCCAATCCACCTCCCGCACCCCCACCCAGCCCATGGCCACCGCCAAGTCCTCCACCACCACCCACTCCACCTCCTGCACCTCCACCCAGCCCATGGCCACCGCCAAGTCCTCCACCTCCACCCAATCCACCTCCTGCACCTCCTCCCAGCCCATGGCCACCGCCGAGTCCTCCACCACTACCCAATCCACCTCCTGCACCTCCACCCAGCCCATGGCCACCGACGAGTCCTCCACCACCGCCCAATCCACCTCCTGCTCCTCCAAGCTTGTGACCACCACCCAATCCACCACCTGCACCCCCAACACCACCTCCACCACCTAATCCTCCTCCCGCACCACCACCCAGGCCTCCACCAACTCCACCACCAGCACCTCCACCAAGACCACCTCCACCACCTAATCCTCCTCCCGCACCACCACCTAGGCCTCCACCACCCCCAAGACCTCCTCCTCCACCCAGACCACCTCCACCACCTAATCCTCCTCCCCCACCACCACCTAGGCCTCCACCACCCCCAAGACCACCACTGCCACCTAGCCCTCCACCACCACCAAAGCCTCCACCAGCACCCCCACCTAAACCACCTCCTCCACCAATACCTCCACCACCACCAAAACCACCACCTAGACCACCACCAATGCCATGCCTAAAACCCTTCTTATATATCCCACGTCCTAGACCTCCTCCCTTGGCTTTGAACAAAAATGGACGATGTATCAAACGCTTTTTATCATCAACTTCACTAACCCCATGATCAGCCACCCCAAAACTATCCACAACAAGAATGCACAACACAGCAGTCAAAACAAAGCGGTTCAAAACACCCATTGCTACCTAAAAACCTTAACCAAAACTCAGCTCACACGACGCAGTACTACAATAAGTGAGCAATATATATATATATATATATATATATATAGCAGTAAACCAGAGTTAGCCATTATAAAAATAAAACCCAACTGTCACGCGTGGATGAGTAAATGAGGTTCATCTGCCAATGTACAAGCAATTTATTCGTCCAACTGTCCCTTCCGAACCAATCACAAATGCACTCACCCTTGCATTGGATTTGGGTTTTGACTTCTCTTTTAGCTCATATTCTTTTACTTCTTTATATTTCTTATCCTAGATTGACTCAACTTGTTTAAACTTTGGCTACTTTTAAGAGAGCAAGTTGGAATTCCGAGAGGTTTAGAAGTTCAAACTCTAACTGTGATTCCATTAATGGGGTTCTTTTTATGCCATTAATGAAGCTGCAGACAAAGTTTCTAACAATGTGTCTCCGCCAGCAATGTTTAGCTGGTCTGGCGAGACTTGATCGTTGCAATTTGATGATATGCTTCGTGTTTGTCTTTTGTTTTTTCTCCATTCTTTTGTTAATCATCATTTTGATGTGAGTTTATTTGGTCATAATGAAGAGAATAATAAACGAAACCTTCATATAAGCTTGAATGAACTCAATGATAGTTGGTTTATATATAAATGGCTTTTACGAAGGTTAATTGTTAACGTAAGTTCACAAATTGTTTCAACTTAATTTGCACAAGTCATAGATATCAGGATAATATTAACGCCATATTATGCATTACTATACAACCCACAACATCGTCGCAGCAGCTCATATGTGTACATAAAGCCCGGTCACTGGCTGATGTTCCATCAATGACAAGTGTTGGTTAGTTACCACAAAAAGAGATCGATAGCCGCAGCAGCCTTTGCGCTAAAGAGACCAATGGTTTGAGATTTTGGGACTGAAACTAAATTTATGAGTTAATATATATATATATATGCAAATTTTAACTTTTTGATAGTTAAAATACTTATACGTATTAAATGAAATTTTTTCCATGTTGTTATACTAATAGCAATAGAAAAAAATAATGACTATCGAATTACTAATTACTGATAAAAACAACTATTTGTATTGCATAATTTCTTGCTATACGAGACCTTGGCTTTCGTCTACTTAAAAACCTTGATTTTCTAATAAAAGTTTTCATCCGATAAAAATAAAAAAAATATTATTATTTAAATTTAATTATAAAAATATTTTTCATATTTAATATCTTCTAATAGTAGAAATAGGATATCAAGTTGGCTTGATTCAAGCTTCCGCGTGGATTTTGAAAATTTTGGAGATACAGTTTAACACGTCTCATATGAGACATGTCTAATATGTTACACCAATATTTTATATAAAGATATCATTTACTTAATATAGAGTAAAATCCACCGGATCCACAACATTTTAATGTTTTAGTTTCATCACTTTTATCATACATTCATGTTTTAACCAATATATATAGTTATAGTAGTTAAAGTTATACTGAATATAGAATAGTAAAACAGTGGTGGTTCACATCATTTGAGATACCAAGAACCATAATTCATATTATATATGCTGTAAAGAGCTACTAGAATAGTGATTTAGGGATGTTGAGCCCATATTTGAGCAAAATGTAGGTAGTATATGGGTTCATTCCCTTCCTATTGAGAAAGAGTAGGTATTTATAGATGCAGGAGGGCTTAGAATGGGTTTTTTAGTCCATGATTATCTTATTGGTAGAATCCAACTTAGACCTAGATTAGGATATAGTTCGGATGTAATTACCTTGAAAGATAGTGAGTTTGAAAAGTTAAAATATTAACAAGATTGAATTTTATGTACGATTGTCTTTGGTGTTCTCGTAATGATACTCCTTTTTCATTGGTATGGGGATATATATATATATATAAAAGATACCCAGACATCGAAATATAACAATTACCCTTTTAGTTGAAGAAAAATTTATAAAGTGAGCTTGTTTGAAACTATATGTTGGGGCAACGGGACAACATTTTCTGAACTATGGGAAACATCATTTGGAATAACCATGGTAGGGTTCAATGATTGCTTCTATGGTAATTTCAAATATTTGGAATAGTGTTTTTTTATTATTACAAAATTAGGGAACAACGCATTGGATTCTTTGAAATAGTGTTTTTAATGAGTATGATTATTAACTTATGATGCACAGGAACATAAAGGGAAGCATAAAGTTAAATTGGATTAAAACGAGATAAATAGGAAATTTGCAAGTTAATTATTAAATTGGATTAAAAAGAGATAAATAGGAAATTTGCAAGTTAATTAAGGCGTATTAAATGAGAATTTTGTTTAAAGCGTTATTTATGTTTATAATGAAATATTCCTGGAAAGAAACAATCTACTGAAATCTAATATTTTAAATGGATTCAACAAACCAAGCCCCTTATTTAAATATATATATATATATATATATATATATATATATATATATATAAAATACTCGTTCAACCTTGTATTCATGTCTTGTAAGTTGAATCTATTTAAAATATTTTGACTTTTAATTTATGTGTAAATTATCGAGACAATCATTTAATTTTCAATACAAATAATTTAAAAATGTATTAATAAAAAAAAAAGTTGCACATGAAATGAAAAAAGAAAAAAAGAAAAAGAAGAAGGGTGAAAGAATATTAAAAAAATATTTTGTTTATTGTACATGAATATAAATGGAAGCAAAAAGTAAAATTAAATTAAAAAAAATAGACAAATATGAAATTTGTGTTATGAATATTTTATTAAGTGGATGTCTATTAATATTAATATAAGTTTTGATGTACTTTAAATTCTAATAGTGATTAGAAGTAGATCTCTACTACATTTATATTCCTTATGTCTATAAATAGAAACTTTGGAGCAGTATTGTAAACATTCCGATTGATTAATAAAATACGCTCTCTCTTTTGCTCTCTCATTTTCTTTGTTCTTTACTCTCTTTTTATTTTATAATTTGTTATCAGCACGATTCTCTTTTATTTTATACAGTCACTCCAAATCTGCTGCTCAAGTTGTTCATTGCCTTCTAAAGCTATTGCAATTTAAGTCTTCGATTGAGGCTTGAGCACTATGGGTAATCATTATCCAAAGAAATTTATATAATCCTTACGTGGGTGATGACGATGATGTTAAAGATCTTCAGGTATATTTTATTATGATTTATTTATTATATCATGTTTATTATAATTGGAGACTAATTATGATAACATGAATAGATAAGTTTTGATTTGAAACTCACACATGTTTGCGATGGTGATTATGAAATAAAGAATCTATTGGGACGTTTATAAGTTTGTCCTAATAAATCTATTGCATTCCCCGGAGTGAACACAAGTATAAAAGAAAATAAAAATCAATATTATTCCAATATTTGGTAGTATAAAATTAGTTGAAAACTCTAGAAGAGCTAATATATTAATATCTTGTGAAGGTTAATCCTTTGGTTTTAAAAGGTATTCATAATGGATCTCATATTGAGATTGTGAATGATGAAAAAAATTATATTTCATATGAATCAAAAGATGATTGAATTATTGTTTACTCTTGTTATTAAAATGAATTAACTGTGACTATCTTGATATTCTTTTGTCATTATCCTCAATAAGGGGTTGGAAGCAAAATATTTGACTGAGAAAGATCTACTTATGAGCAATAAAATATGATAATTCTATCTAAAACTCATTATGGTTGGATGCACTTGAAGTTGCATGTTTTTTTTTTAAACTGTGAGTATATCTCTACAGTATTTAGAATAAATTTTTAATTAAAATTACGTGGAAAAATATAACTGATGAGAACTTGTAAGAGAGAAAACTTATGTATAAAAAAGTCATTGGTTATATACCTGTTGTACACCTAGAAAATAAGAACCACTCTCAAATTAAGTTTCATATTAATATATTTTGATTGGATTCAAAGTCTACTACTGTAGTTTAATTTGTTTACTTCTTGATAGAATTGTCAAGACTCGACGAAAAAAAGAAAAAAAAAAAGAAAAAAAGAAAGAAAGATGGTATATCTTTAAATATTAAATCAACTTGATATATGGCTTAAATATTTGAGATGGTTTTCTTTTTAAGTTTTGATTACATGGGTTACATATTGTATTAAGCATCTTATTTGTTCATGAAAATGAATATTAACTGATTTACTTATATTGCTATAGTAGGTTTTATAATTAAATAATATATTAGATTAAAACATATCTAGTATGCAAATTTGTGTTAATAAACCAATGAATTTTATGACTATTCGAATTTGATTTAGTTAAAAAAATTGATAAAGGTAGTAGTTCATATAATTTATTTTATTCCATGTGTTAATTATTTAGAGAAATGACATGAGCAATTGTAAATGAAAAGTTCTATGAGCATGAATGGTTGGATTTTGAATTAAATTTCATGCATGTTTATGATGATGGTTATGAAACAAAAAAAATTGCTAGTTTTTTATTATGTCATATTTTTATGTTTGAGATGTGACTTTCATTAATATATTTAATTTAGACTTTTTTTTTCCATACATGACATAGTCATATATTCTTGGTAGTTAATTGATTATGCAAAACTCTTGTTAAAAGGGCTTTAAAAGTATTTTGAATTGATCTCATATCTCATTATGGCTAAACAAAATGATGAGTTATTTATTCCATCAGTTTGCCCCATTTCTTAAAGTGAATGTAGCAACTCATAACAATTATGAAAATTTACTTATTGTCATTATTGACAAATAGATAAGAGGAAGATGGATGATTCAAAATATTGCCAAATTTTTATTCTTAATACTGAATGTTCAATAATTTATATTAATTTATCATTCCTTGAAGCAGATGATATCTATATAATCTTATTGGTAAGAACTATGATATATGCTTATATTATTGTCTGAATTACTTTTTGCACATTCGTTGTGTAACAACCCTTACCCGAGTTCTACGTCAGAACTGAGCCCGAGGCGTTACCGTAATAAAACCACTTGATCGCCACTTAGGCTCATCATGACTACTCTCTTAAGTCACCTCAACAACCTCAATCTCGACTTACGATGCCTCACTCATACACACGAGAGTTCCCGAGACTATATCGGAACTTTTTCCAATCTTAAAAATTTTCTCTTTTGTACAGGTTTAACACGCCCGTGCAAGAAGAGACACGCCCGTGCATAGACCCACACGCCCATGCTCCACAACCGTGGTGAATACTGACCATATACACACGGCCTCAAAGCCTAGTCACACGCCTGTGTGGCTAGTCCTTGGTCTATTCTGACTTAAAATTTTAATATGCAGGGGACACACGGCCAAGTTACACGCCCGCGGGTTGACCATGTGTCACACATGGTCTAGACACACGCCCGTGTGTCTATCTACATGGACAAAAACAAAGCTATGTGCTAAGTTCCTTTCACCCCTCTAGCATACAAATATGCATTCATTCAACACATCTATAATCAACTCAAATTGAAGTGCAATCTTTTCATAAAATAAGGTAGCCAACTACTATGGCATTATACAAAATAGACTGTCCATCTATAGGCCAACACATCTTAGCCATTTACAACAAAATTCACTAACTTGTCTAGCCTCTATACATGCCATATACAAAACATTGAGTCTCATGTACCAGAGTGTGCTGACAGTGTGGGCAATCTTCCAATTGATCCTCGTATCTCGATTCAACACTTCTACTCTATAAGATAAGGGAAAAGAAAGGGAGTAAGCTTAGAGCTTAGTAAGTTTACACTTAAACAATTAAGCATCAGTATAAGCTAAACAACAATTAGCATCATACTAACATATAATGTACAACAATGCTTACTCTTTCTATTCCTTACCACATTTCCAACACATCATGAGTCACATACTCATAACCATTGAAATGCACTCCTGCATTCAATATCACATTTACACAATATACAACACAACATCATTTCTCGATAATTCATCCACACAGCTAATTAACTCAATAATATAACCACACAGGTAATCTACGCAACTAATCCACACAACTAATTTCTCGGTGGTTTCGCACTTAGCCCACCACAATCAATTAATAAGGTAGTATCGCACTCAGCCTACCACAAAGGTATTCATAGTGGTTTTGCACATAGCCCACTAGACGATATACCTAACGATAGCATCGCACATAGCCAGCTTATCGTCAATATGCATTAGGATGGTATCGCACTTAGCCCATCATTTAGTATTCTCACTACACATTCACATGTCTACTTACTTAACCATACATCCATTCACAAATTCTACCATATTCATCCCACATAGGTTCTCAATCATTCTCAATCATGCTACACACTAGCTAGCATTAAGAAATTGTAAGTATGAATGCATTGTTTAAATATAGACTTACCTCGATACTTAAAACTATAGAAGCGTGCAATTTAGTTCACCACCTTGCTTTTGCCTCGATTTTGATCCGGGCTTCGTTTTTCTTGATCTATAATGATAATTCAACTCATCAATATACACATTGACTAAATTGACTCTTATCTCATACTTTGGTAAAATTACTCTTTTGCCTCTAATCTTTGTCATATTTACACTTTTGGCCTAAGGCTCGAAAAGTGATTTTTATTCAATTTTCTAGCCTTTCATGCTTAGTCGAATCACTTACTCAACTAAAGCAATCATCAATTCTCACTAAATCACACATGTATGACCAAACTTAAAACTTTTACAAACTAGTCTTTACATGCATTTTCATGGAAAATCACTTAACAAAAGATGTTCCTACTACATCAAGCTTTCATAATCTTCCATAAAACATCAAAATACATGCATGTCATACATGGCCAAAATTTTAAACATCCATTATAGCTCATCAAATGGCTAAAAATAGCTTACTCATGCTACAATGACTTCAAAAATATAAAGAATATCAAAAACGGGGAAAGAATACACTTACTAGCTAGCTTGAAAAGTTTGAAGAACCCTAACAATGGCTCTCTCAAATTTTCGACAGCCTTGGAGAAGAAGATGAATGAATTTTTGTCATCTTTTCTCCCATTTTAATCATTTAATTGTTAAATGACCAAAATGCCCTTTTTGATAAACTTTCCATTTTAACTCATTCATGCCCAAATTTGTCCAAAAATCAGAAATTGGGAAAATTACTATTTAAAGACCTCTAATTAATATTCTAAAGCAATTTCACACAAATAGCTTCTAGAATATCACATTTTGCAACTTTTTCAATTTAGTCCTTTTGGACAATTCAACCGCGATTTCACAAAATTGCTTCATAAATCTTTCACTCTAACATGAAAACATAACATAAACCTCTAAAACTCATACATAGACCTCAGATTTTTGGTCTCACACCACTATTCTGACTAGACCAAAAACCAGGATGTTACAACTCTCCCCCCTTTAGAGATTTTCGCCCCCGAAAATCTTACCAGTAAAGAGGTTTGGATGTTCCTCTCTTATAGATTCTTCCATTTCCCACATAGCCTCTTCCACACCGTGTCTCTGCCACGACACTTTCACTAGTGCTATGCACTTATTTCTCAACTGTTTCACCTTTTGAGCCAAGATCTTAATCGGCTCCCCTTCATAAGACATATCTGGTCTTATTTCAATTTCTGTTGAAGCAATCACATGTGAAGGATCGGAGCGATATCGTCGCAACATCGATACATGGAACACATTATGAATCTTTTCCAACTCTTCCGGCAAAGCCAATCGATACGCTACTGGCCCAACTCTGTCTGTAATCTCATACGGCCCTATAAATCTTGGACTCAACTTCCCTTTTTGTCCAAATCTCATAATCTTTTTCCATGGGGACACTTTCAAAAACACTTTGTCACCCACATTAAACTCAATCTCTTTTATTTTCAAATCCGCATACGACTTTTGTCAGTCCGAAGCAGCTTTCAGACTATTACGAATTACTCTCACTTTCTCTTCGGTCTCCTTTACCAGATCAACTCCATGAATCCGCTTTTCACTAAGCTCGGTCCAATACAATGGAGTCCGACACTTATGACCATACAAGGCCTCATACGGAGCCATCTGTATACTCGATTGATAACTGTTGTTATAAGCAAATTCGACCAAAGGTAGATATCTCTCCCAACTACCTACGAATTCTAACACACAGCATCGAAGCATATCTTCGAGGATTTGAATTACTCTTTCAGACTGACCATCAGTTTGCGGATGGAACATAGTACTGAAATTCAAACTCGTACCCATGGCCTCTTGCAACTTCTTCTAAAATCTCGAAGTAAACCTCGGATCTCTATTCAACATAATAGACATAGGCACGCCATGCAATCTCACTATTTCTGCAACATACAACTCAGCTAACTTATCCAGTGGATAATCAACACGTACCGGAATAAGGTGAGTCGATTTCTTTAGTTTATCCATGACAACCCACATAGCATCTTTCTTTTTCAGAGTCATTGGCAACCCTGTCACAAAATCTATGGTAACCCGATCTCACTTCCTTTTGGGAACCAACACTGGCTGAAGCAATCCTGAAGGCAATTGTTGCTCAGCTTTCACTTGTTGACAAATCAGACACTTTGCTACAAATTCTGAAATATCTCTTTTCATACCTAGCCACCAATAAAACTTCCTCAAGTCGTTGTACATTTTCGTACTGCCCGGGTGCACTGACAAATAACCACTATGTGCCTCATGTAGAACCTTTCGGATCAACTCTTCATCTCTGGTACACAAATTCTGTAATAATATAACAAACAATCATTCGAGTCCACTCGAAAACCAGAATCACTTTCTGATCCGCACATAGCTCTCTTAGCTTGTATCTTACTATCATTTCTCTGAGCCTCACATATCTGTTGAAGAAATAGTGGCCTAGCTCTCAACTCTGCCAAAATAGCACCGTCATCAGATAATGCTAAACTCGTGCTCATAGCTCTTAGAGCATATAAGAATTCCCTACTCAGGGCATCCGCAACCACATTCGCTTTTCCCGGGTGGTAATCAATGACTAATTCATAATATTTCAACAACTCAAGCCACCGCCTCTGTCTCAAATTCAGATCTTTCTGATCCATCAAATACCTCAAACTCTTGTGATCCGTAAAGATTCGGCACTTCTCACCATACAAGTAATGTCGCCAAATCTTTAATGCGAAAACATTCGCAGTCAACTCCAAATCATGAGTCAGATAATTCTTCTCGTGCGATTTTAGCTGTCTCGAGGCGTAAACAACTACCTTACCCTCTTGCATCAATACACATCCGAGACATTAAACGACGCATCACTATAAACCACAAACTCTTTCCTTGATTCTGCTTGAACCAAAACTGGTGCCTTAGTCAACATTGTTTTCAGTTTCTTGAAACTTTGTTGACATGTCTCATTCCATTCAAACTTGACATCTTTATGCAATAGTTTCGTCATCGGGGTAGCAATCACAGAGAACCCCTTTACGAAACGTCTGTAATATCCTGCCAATCCTAAGAAACTTTTGATTTCTGACACATTCCTCGGCTGTTTCCAATCCACAATAGCCGAAATCTTACTCGGGTCAACTCTGACACCACCACCCGACACAATGTGTCCTAGAAATTTTACCTCTCGGAGCCAAAACTCACTCTTGCTAAACTTAGCATACAACTGCTTATCCTTTAAAGTTTGCAAAACAATTCTCAAATGTTCTTCATGATCATTCTCATCCCGAGAATAGATCAACATGTCGTTAATGAAGACAACCACAAACTTGTCCACATATGGTCTGAAAACACGGTTCATCAGATCCATGAAAATCGTAGGTGCATTTGTTAGTCCAAACGCCATAATGAAAAACTCATAATGCCCATACCTTGTTCGAAATGCAGTTTTCAACACATCTTGCTCTTTCACTCTGAGCTGATAATAACCCGACCTCAGGTCTATCTTGGAGAACACTGTAGCTCCTTTTAGTTGATCGAAAAGGTCATCAATCCTTGGTAAAAGGATACTTATTCTTCACCATCACTTTGTTGAGCTGTCTATAGTCTATACACAACCTTATAGACCCATCTTTCTTTTTCACAAATAATATCGGAGCACCCCACGGTGAGTAACTCGGTCTTACAAAACCCTTATCTATCAACTCTTGCAACTGTACCTTCAGTTCTTTCAACTCTAAGGTGCCATTCTATATGGAGCAATTGAAATCGGTGTCGTTCTTGGAATCAACTCTCATTGGAGGTAATCCGAGTAACTCTTCCGGGAATACCTCTGGATATTCGCGTACCACTGGCACTGCTTCAAACTTTACTCCAACCTCTCGAGTATTCAACACAAAGGCAAGATAGGACTCACATCCTTTTCTCAAACATTTTTCAGCCACTAGAGAAGAAATCATCACTGGTAGACTATCCGATCCACCTGATTCAACCCAAACCACATCTCCACTCTCACATTTCAATTCAATAAACTTACTACCACGGTTCACTAAGACATTATGGGTAGTTAACTAATTCATGCCAAGGATTAAATCAAACTCATTAAACGGCAATAGCATAAGGTTTGCCAAGAAACAATGATTCTCAATCAATAAAGGACAATTTTTACACACTTTGTCCACTAACACATGCTTTCCTAATGGGTTTGACACCTTAACCACAATATCCGTAGACTCAACGGTCATACTCAAATTAGATGCTAATCTTATGAAAATATAAGAATGAGTAGACCCTGGATCTATTAAAATAATAACAAGGGTGTCATAGAGAGAAAAAGTACCCGTTATCACATCTGGGGAGGATGCCTCTTCGCGAGCGCGAATAGCATACGTCCTCGCAGGTGCCCGAACCTCCGGTCTCACAGTAGAGTCTCTGGACGCACCTCTACCACTATTCCTGCCTCTCGGGTTCCTAGGCGGCCTACCCCTTGTAAGCACACCGCTTGATCTCAATTCTTGCTTCTCTTCCTTATCATCCCTCTCAGGGCAGTTTCGAATAAAGTGATCGGGGGAACCACATTTATAACAGTTTCGACTGTTACCCCAACACTCTCCGGTGTGATATCTACCACAACTTGGACACTCCGGCATACTCTTCGGATTGCCCACACTTTCCATCGAGGTGGCTTGGACTCTCGAACTTGAACGAATATTGCCCAAGTCTTGATGCAAATATCCCACCGAGGCTGGCTGTTGTCCGAGGATTCCCCTCCTTGGATCTTTTCGACTGGGCTTGATACGACTTGCCCATCGGTCTTTTTCTAGTATCTCGGGCTTCACTCACAGCCCTTCTCTTTTCCTTACTCAACTCTTCGGCTTTACTTGCCTTTTTTACCAACACAACAAACTCTTTCAACTCCAAAATACCCACTAGGAGTTTGATGTCCTCATTCAGTCCATCTTCGAACCTCTTACACAAGATGGTCTCTAATGACACACATTCTTGAGCGTATTTGCTAAGCCTAACAAACTCATGCTCATATTCCGCTACTGATATTCTTTCTTGCTTCAACTCAAGGAATTCCTTCCTTTTTCGATCAGTAAATCGTTGGCTTATATACTTCTTCCAAAACTCTTCCAGAAAGAAGTCCCACGTCACCCGCTCTTTCGGGACCATTAACGTCAGAGTCTTCCACCCATGGTATGCCAAATCTCTCAGCAAGGATACGACACACTTCAAGCTCTCTTCAGGTGCACATGAGAGTTCATCAAACACTCTCATCGAGTTCTCTAACCAGAACTCCGCCCTCTCAAGGTCATCATCTTCCTTTGCTCTAAACTCCTCAACCCCGTGCTTCCTAATCTTATCCACCGGGGGTTTTGATATCCTCACAACATCAATACCTTGAGGAGCCACTGGATTTGGCTGAGGTATAGGAGGAGGTGGAGGAGGTTGAGCATTGGGGTTCGCTCGAACATAGTCCGAGTACCAATTACTCATCATCTGGAGAAAGGCTTCCCGTGCCGCTTCTCCTTGACCCTTAGCCTCGAGTCCACTTTATGCACAGTACAGTTCCTTGCAGAGCTGGTGCATTACTAGTCGCTTCATCGTGATGAGATTGATCGGGATCCATGTACTACATAAAACAAGATTTAAAATCATCAGAAACCACTACACTATCATAGTACTCTTATGGCATGAATAGCTAGACTCTTACACCCGCTACGGTAGTCCTAGAACCGACTAAACCATAGCTCTGATACCACTAAATGTAACACCCCTTACCTGAGTTCTACGCCAGAACCGAGCCCGAGGCGTTACCGCAATAAAAATCACTTGATCGCCATTTAGGATCATCGTGACTACTCTCTTAAGTTACCTCAACAACCTCAATCTTGACTTACGAGGCCTCACTCATACACATGTGGGCTCGCGAGACTATATTGAAACTTTTTCCAATCTTAAAAATTTTCTCTTTTGTACAGGTTTAACACGCCCGTGCAAGAAGAGACATGCCCGTGCATATACCCACATTCCCATGCTCCATAATCGTGGTGAATGCTGACCACATACTCACGGCCTCAAAGCCTAGTCACACGCCCGTGTGGCTAGCCCATGGCCAACTATGACTAAACTTACATGGCCTATGCACACGCCCGTGTGGCTAGTCCGTGGTCTATTCTGATTTAAAATTTTAATATGCAGGGGACACACGGCCAAGTCACACGCCCGTGGGCTGACCATGTGTCACACATGGTCTAGACACACGCTCGTGTGTCTATCCACATGGACAAAAACAAAGCTATGTGCTAAGTTCCTTTCACCCTTCTAGCATACACAATATTCATTCATTCAACACATCTATAATCAACTCAGATTGAAGTGCAATCTTTCCATAAAATAAGGTAGCCAACAACTATGGAATTATACAAAATAGACTATCCATCTATAGGCCAACACATCTTAGCCATTTATAACAAAATTCACTAACTTGTCTAGCCTCTATACATGCCATGTACAAAACATTAAGTCTCATGTACCAGAGTGTGCTGACAATGTGGACGATCATCCAATTGATCCTCGTATCTCGATTCAACACCTTTACTCTATAAGACAAGGGAAAAGAAAGGGAGTAAGCTTAGAGCTTAGTAAGTTTACACTTAAACAATTAAGCATCAGTATAAACTAAACAACAATTAGCATCATACTAACATATAATGTACAACAATGCTTACTCTTTCTATTCCTTACCACATTTCCAACACATCATGAGTCACATACTCATAACCATTGAAATGCAACCCTGCATTCAATATCACATTTACACAATATACAACACAACATCATTTCTCGATAATTCATCCACACAGCTAATCCACGCAACTAATCCACAGAGCTAATTTCTCGGTGGTTTCGCAGTTAGCCCACCATAATCAATTAATAAGGTAGTATTGCACTCAGCCTACCACAAAGGTATTCAAAGTGGTTTCGCATGTAGTCCACTAGATGATATACCTAACGATAGCGTCGCACATAGCCAGCTTATCGTCAAAATGCTTTAGGATGGTATCCCACTTAGCCCATCATTTAGTATTCTCACTACACATTCACATGTCTACTTACTTAACCATACATCCATTCACAAATTCTACCACATTTATCCCACATAGGTTCTCAATCATTCTCAATCATGCTACACACTAGCTAGCATTAATAAATTGTAAGTATGAGTGTATTGTTTTAACATAGACTTACCTCTATACTCAAAAGTATAGAAACATGCAATTTAGTTCACCACCTTGCTTTTGCCTCGGTTTCGATCTGGGCTTCGTTTTTCTTGATCTATAATGATAATTCAACTCATCAATATACACATTGATTAAATTGACTCTTATCTCATTCTTTGGCAAAATTACTCTTTTTCTCTTAATCTTTCTCATATTTACACTTTTGGCCCAAGGCTCGGAAAGTGATTTTTATTCAACTTTCTAGCCTTTTATGCTTAGCCAAATCACTTACTCAACTAAAGAAATCATCAATTCTCATTAAATCACACATGTATGACCAAACTTAAAACTTTTACAAACTAGTCCTTACATGCATTTTCATGGAAAATCACTTAACAAAAGATGTTCCTACTACATCAAGCTTTCATAATCTTTCATAAAACACAAAATACATGCATGTCATACATGGCCACATTTTTGAACATCCATTATATCTCATCAAATGGCTAAAAATAGCTTACTCATGCTACAATGACTTCAAAAATACAAAGAATATCAAAAACGGGGCTAGAATACACTTACTAGCTAGCTGGAAAAGTTTGAAGAACCTTGACAATGGCTCTTTCAAATTTTCGACAGCCTTGGAGAAGAAGATGAATGAAATTTTGTCATCTTTTCTCCCATTTTAATCATTTAGTTGTTAAATGACCAAAATGCCCTTTTTGATAAACTTTCCATTTTAACTCATTCATGCCCAAATTTGTCCAAAAATCAGAAATTGGGAAAATTACTATTTAAAGACCTCTAATTAATATTCTAAAGCAATTTCACACAAATAGCTTCTAGAATCTCACATTTTGCAACTTTTTCAATTTAGTCCTTTTGGACAATTCAACTGCAATTTCACAAAATTGCTTCATAAAACTTTTACACTAACATGAAAACATAGCATAAATCTCTAAAACTCATACATAGACCTCATATTTGTGGTCTCACACCACTATTCCGACTAGGCCCAAAATCGGGATGTTACACCTTGAAGTGAATGTTTGCAATAAATATATTAAATTTTATAAATAATTTGTTTTTGGATATTTGAAGATTTTGGCATATTCCATGAAGCGAATATTGCATATAATTGTTTGGAAATTATATTTTGTTGACTTAGTGGCAATATAAACTTCATATTGATTTAGACATATCCAATAGTAAATCTCACAATAGTAATTATACGTGGATACAAAGTAAAAGGAATAACAATAAAAGTATCAGTTTGCCACAATTTATATTGACATTATTAATACAATTGAAATGCATGTTAAAGTAAACCAAAAGTTTACTGATACAAATGCATTTATTACTTGACATGACTAGTTAGACCATCTTGGATTATATATGATGAAGAAATTAATTGAGAATTTATATGGACATTCATTAAAGAATCAGAAGATTCTTTAATTTAAAGAATTCTCATTTGTTGCTTGTTCTTATTGAAAATTGCTTATTAGAAACTCACTAGCTAAAGTTGAGATTTAATGTCTTACATTTCTAAAATGAATATGGGTCCATTCATCTATCATGTGGATGATTTTGATATTATATGATTTTGGTAGATGCATAACAAGTAGATAAGAATTGAAGGATAAAGATTTTATAACAAGTAGATAAGAATTAAAGGATAAAGATTTTATCATTTGAGATAAATTGAAAATATTGGAATGAAGCAATTTTAAGAACAATTGTCGATAGGAAATTTGGGTGAAAGTAAAAGAATTATCGTGAATTGAAAATGGGGAAGAAAATGATGATGGTTGGTGGGTTTTTGGATTTTGGTGGGTGAGTGGGCTTAGGTATTTTGTGGGTTTTATGGGTAAACTACACCCAAAGTCATTAAACCATTAGTAAGTTTACATTTTTGTTATTCAAGTTCAAAAAATTACAAAATGATCACTAATTTAACTAAAGGGTATATTTGTCATTTCAACATTTAACATTTTTTATTTTTTAAAATTTTTACAAAAATAAAAACATAATTTAAATTATTAAAAGGCATATTCATCATTCGGGGTTTTTTTTTTTGGCTATTACATATCTATTCCTCTATACCAAACACATGAATAATATTACAATACTTATTCCATTCCATCCAACCAAGCCACTATTATGCCTATTCAATTCCATTACAGCCCTATTTCATTCCCATAGAATGACTATTCCATTACAGACCTATTCTATTCCAGTGAGCCAAATGTGCCGTATGTGTAGTTGGGAATTGCCACCTTTTTTTTTAGCAGTGAACAAGGGTTTGTCTTTCTTCAAGCTTTGTATTTTTATCAAAACCAATTTGCTTTGCCACATCCTATCAACCCGTCAGTTAATTCTTTAGGCAGAATTATAAGAATATGCTGGAAAAATTTTGAGAAAGTCATTTTTTTAAAATATATCGATCTACACTATTTTTGGAGAGAGAAAGGAAAACATGTCCTATAGGGTGCACTTTCATTGCCACATTCGTGAAAATGCCCCCTTTAGAGCGCATTTTCTTTTCAATGGTTATTATTCCTACTGCTAAAAGGATTCCAACATCCATACTTTTTCTTATATATACCCTTCCAAACTTCATTTTTTTCAACCAAGTACTCAATATTCATTCCTCAATTTTCAATTCTCAATCCTCAATTCTCAATTCTCAATTCTCCATTATTTTTTAAATTTTTTTCTGAATTTTATTCTCTTCGATTTTATTTTATTCGTTATAATTTTTAAATGGCAAATCAACTTATTCATCTAGATGACAAGTATATCTCTGGCATTCAATTACAAATGGTAAGAAAATATTATTAAATTATTTATTTTTAAATAGTTAATTATTATGTTGACTAGATTATTAGTTTTTTTATGTTTACATACTCAGCATCGAATTTTGGAGATATATATAAACAATTTAATTGAAGGTGCATCGAATATCATTTATGGACACAGCGAGATGCATGATTTTATACATGGCTCGAATGCTTGGGGGACTAAATTGGATACCCCATTTATCAGTGCTATGGTTGAAAGATGGAGACTGAAGACACACATATTCTATCTTCCCTGTGATGAGTGTATAATTACACTCAAGGAAGTTTGTTTACAAATCGATCTACCGGTTAATGGGGAAGTCGTTACGGGGCTACTGATTAGTGCCGATTGGAGTGCAACATGTGAGCAACTACTAGGGAAGGTGTCGAACAAGTTTAGGGGTAGTTGGATCGAGATGAGGTGTTTGGAGGACAACTTCAAAACTATCGAGGCTTCTGAGAGTGATGTTGAAAAAGAACAATTCACGCATGCATTCATCTTGCGGTTGATCAGGGGTTTGCTAATGCCAGCTAAATTTTGCAATCTGGTACATTTATGATGGCTACTACTACTAGTTGAATTGAAAGAAGCGGGATGACTTAGTTGAGGATCAGCCGTGATGATGACATTTTATCGAGAAATATGTTTAAGGGAAAAACGTAGCGAAAAATAAGTTTAAGGGAAAAAGTTAAAATTGGTGGTTGCATGCTCCTTCTGTTGGAAAATCGAGTTTAGAAAACGTATCAAAAAATAAGTTTTAGGGAAAAATTAAAGTTATAATTTTTTTTCCAAAAACAAGAACTTGGTTGTGATATCTAAAGTAATAAACACTTAATCAAAATTGTACCTTTTTGATTCATTTAGAGTGAATGCTTCGATCGGGTAGTCTTTTTAGCTATCCTCAAGCTCATGTCTGTTGACTGTGGGCTTGCGTTGAATCAAAAAATTTTCCAAAAAATTACCAGTTAGGTAATTTTTTAATTTCTCTAAACTTTTGGGTAAAGTTGTAAATATGAAAAATATCTTTATAAGTTTTGTAAAATAATTTTTTTAAAGAATTTTCTCTCTACAACTTTATCTTGAATTCAAGTTTGTGAAAAATAATGACCCATAACTCTTTTTATATAGAGAAAGTTTAGAGAATTAAACTATGATTAAACTTAATTACTTTAATATTAAATTAATATAATACTTATCAAAATAAATATTAAATTAAGTTTAATATAAAATCTATTAAATTAATAGAATACTTATCTACAAGATAAATATTAAATTAAATTTAAAGAATCGCCAAGAGTGCTCTGCAGAGAGTCCTAGAGAGTGCAGTAACTGCTTCAGCTGGGGATGGCAGATAGCGGTGGTGACGATCAAGCGGAGAGAGATGAGATCTCCCTTCTAGCAGAGGAACTTGTACAGTTATCTGTTAAAGGGTCGACTGTAACTCCTAGTGAGAAGCCGTCTCTGATATGCACAATCTGGACAGAGAAGATGTATAATCCAGAAAGTTTTAAGTCACAGATGAAAAGTATTTGGAAGACAAAGAAGATATTTGAAATTCAAACAGTGGGGCAGAATTTATATTTGATTATGTTTGATTTGGAAGAAGATTTGGAAGTGGTTATGGAGGGGAGGCTGTGGTTGCTCAGGAAAAGCCTAGTCTTATTCGATAGGATCACAGAGCCGACTGTTAGAGGGCAGATTTGACTTGATTCTTCACCGTACTGGTTCAGATTGAATTCATATCCACCAGAATCTGATAAAAAAAATTTATTGCATGCCATCAGTGTTTCTTTTGGTGGAGTGATTAGATCTGAAATAAATAGAGAGTTATGTCGTTTCAGAATTAATCTTGATGTGCAGAAACCCCTTCGTTGAGGTATTTTTGTCTCAATTGATAATAAAAATAAATCATGGATTTCTTTTAAGTACGAGAAGTTACCTATGTTCTGCTTTGGTTGTGGTAGAATGGGGCATGGAATTATGGATTGTCAAGTATTTGATCATGCAGGAAAAGAAAAAATTAAAGTTGACCCTCCTTTCACGTCAGCTTTAAAAGCAGAATCAAATCTAATTGGGAAGGAAAGTATGAAATTTAATACCTTTTTAAACAAGGGGAAAACCCAATGTTCGTATACAGGAGGTGTTGATGTTCAAACACGAAGAAGCACTACAGTTGAAGAAAGCAACAGTTTAAAAGAGGTGCAGTTAAATGCGTTACTATGGAAGGATTTAGGAATCAAGCAAAAGGACGAAAGCAAGACCATGGACGAAAACCGGATGGATGTTAGCAGTAATAAGGAATTAAAAAGATTAGATCTATCTATGAAAGCAAGATGGAAAAGGATAGAACCAGTTCACAATTTGATGAAAAGGAGGGCAGATGCCATCATAAGGAAGAGGAAGGCTGCAGAAGCTGGAATTATGATTGGCTATGACGAAGAAGTACATGAAGATACAACAAAAAGGCTGAAACTAGAAGGAGAGAAGCTTAATGGGGAAGTTCATTCAGAAGATTTACTCAGAAATATGGAGCATGATGATGTTCCACAACACTTGAGATCGGCGGTTGCCATGAGGCAAGCCGACCGGACGCAATGAAAGCATAAGTTAGAACGTTCGTAGATTGGGGAATCCACGAAAGGTGAGAAGGCTGCGATACTTCTTAAAGTAGCAGAATCCCCAAATGGTCTTCTTAATGGAGACTAAAATTGATAAGAAATGAATGGAAAAAGTAAGGGGAAAATGTGGCTTTATAAACGGGCTCTAGATTGAAGCTGAAGGTTCACGTGGAGGATTATGTCTAGCATGGAAGGAAGATATCATAGTAACTTTAAGGAGTTTCTCGAGGAATCACATTGATGTAATGGTTAAGGAGGACAATGTAAAAGAAGAATGGAGATTTACAGGCTTTTACGGATCGCCTTATGCTAATCGAAAGAATGATACCTGGGCATTGCTAAGGAGATTGGGAGAAGATCAAAGCCACCCATGGTTAGTAAAGGGAGATTTTAATGAAATATTGTACTCTTTTGAGAAAGGTGGAGGGCTACCTAGGGATGAAAGGAAAATGGAGGCATTTAGGGAGATTTTAAAAGACTGTCAATTAGAAGATATAGGGTATTCAGGGGTCTGGTTTACTTGGGAAAGAGGAAACTTTGCAGAAAATAATGTAAAAGAAAGACTCGATAGAGGTGTTACAAATGAGAAATAGAAGTGCCTTTTTCCAACAGGTAATATTCACCACGTTCCACAGTCATTGTCTGATCACTGTCCGTTACTCCTAAACACTTTTGGCGATAACACATGGAGGAGTAATTCATAATTTAAATTTGTGGCATGGTGGATTATGGAAAATTCTCTAGAGGAAGAACTAAAGTCATCTTGGGATTCGTCTTCAGGCACAATTATGGAGAAATTGGTAAAGTTGAAAGAACATTTGAAGATTTGGGCAAGATCAATTAAAAGCAAAAGAGAGGGTCTGAGAAGGAAGCTGACAAAGGAATTAAAAATGCTAGTAGTAAAAGAAAGAGATGATGATACGATAGCAAAGATGATTGAAACCAGAATCAACTTGAATATAGAAATAGACAAAGATGAAATTTATTGGGAACAGAGGGCAAGGGTGAACTGGCTCAAAGTAGGGGATAAGAACTCGTCTTTCTTTCACAAGTTTGCCACATCTCGAAGGAAGAGGAATACAATTTCAAGGCTACAGCTTGATGCTGGAGGTAAGACCACTGAGGTTAACAAGATGTCTGAAGCTGCAACCTTATACTTTCAGAGGCTTTTTAAGTCAAATGGTATCGAGGATTTATCACATCTATTACAAGGTATTAATGTTAGTGTTTCAAAAGATATGAATGCTACTCTACTATCAGACTATGCTGAAGAAGAAGTATTTTCAGCGTTAAAGGGGATGGGGCCAACTAAAGCTCCAGGACCAGATGGTTTCCCGGCACTATTTTTTCAACGTTACTGGCACATAATAGGTACAGAGGTTTTGAAATTCTGTCTTGGAATCCTTAACAACGATCAGAGTCTGGGATAGTTAAACTCCACAGACATCATACTCATTCCAAAAACCCAAAATCCCACCAATTTAGTAAACTTCAGGCTAATTAGCTTGTGTACAGTTCTATATAAAATTGTGGCAAAGACAATTGCTAATAGGTTCCAAGGTGTGATCGAGGGATGTATAGATGCAGTTCAAAGTGCTTTTGTCCCGGGAAGGTTAATTACTGATAGTGTTATTCTTGCTTATGAAATTCTTCCCACATTTTGGCAAAAACATACAGGTAAGAAAGGATACATGGTGGTCAAACTTGATATGAGCAAAGCTTATGATAGAGTTGAGTGGAGTTTTATAAAGGAAGTGATGACGAGGATGGGTTTTGTAGAAAAGTGGGTAGAATTAATTTTGAAATGCATTACCACAGCAACATTTGCAATCAACATTAATGGGGAAAGAGGAAGAGGTTTTCAAGCAACTAGAGGATTGCGACAAGGAGACCCTCTTAGCCCTTTTCTTTTCCTAATATGCAGCGAGGGTTTGTCGGCATTAATGAGATTGGCCATGAAGGAGGGCCTAATAAAAGGGGCAAAGGCAACCAGAAAAGGGCCAGCAATTTCTCACCTTCTTTTTGCAGATGACTGTATGCTGTTTGGGGAAGCAACAAATAACAGAGCACAACTGCTAAAAGGGATCCTAAATAAGTACGAAAAATGTTCTGGCCAATGCGTAAATTTTAACAAATCAATAATTTCCTGAGAAGTGACGGTGACTTACAAGTTAAGAGAGCTCAGTGCAAGTCAGGCGTCGATTTTGATTTTCGGGTTAATTCCGATGGATGTCTGATGTTCAAAGATAGAGTTTGTGTACCGAGGAATGATGAGCTTATTCGAAGGATTTTGCATGAGGCACATAGCGGATATTTAACTGTACATCTGGGTAGCACCAAGATGTATAATGACTTGAAGTAACAGTATTGGTGGCTGAATATGAAGAAGGATATTTTGGAGTTTGTGTCAAAATGCTTAATTTGTCAGCAAGTAAAGGCTAAGCACTAAGTACCTTCAGGCCTGCTTCAGCTTATTATGGTTCCCGAGTGCAAATGGGACCATATTACTATGGACTTTGTAATAGGTTTGCCGCTGACACCTAGCAAGAAAGATGTTGTATAGGTTGTAGTTGATAAACTTACGAAGTCAGACCATTTTATACCTATGAGAGTTGACTACTCACTTAACAAGTTGGCAAACTTGTATGTTTCAGAAATAGTAAGGCGTCATGGACTGCCCTTCTCGATTATATCTGATAGGTATCCGAGATTCACATCCAAATTTTGGAAAAAGTTGTAGGAAGCCTTGGGTACAAAGTTGAATTTTAGTACAACTTTCCATCCTCAAACTGACAGTCAGTCGGGAAGATTAATGCAAGTACTCGAGGATATGCTTTGGTGCTGTGTTCTTGAGTTTCAAGGTAGTTGGGAAAAGTACCTTTCATTGGTAGAATTTGCCTACAATAATAGTTTTCAATCAAGTTTAAAGATGGCGCCTTATGAGGCCTTATACGGGCGTAAGTATCAAACACCGTTATACTGGACTGAACTCAAGGAAAATCAGATTCACGGGGTTGATTTGGTTAGAGAAACTGAAGAGAAGGTGAAGGTGATTCGAGATTGTTTAAAGGATGCTTCTGACAGACAAAAATCCTACTCAGATTTAAAAAGGAAAGAGATCGAGTATCAAGTTGGTGAGAGAGTATTCTAGAAAGTGTCGCCATGGAAGAAAATACATAGATTTGGCTGGAAAGGCAAGTTGTGTCCGCGTTTTATCGGACCATATGAAATCACTGAGGGAATTGGGCTAGTAGCCTATCGGTTGGCTTTGCTGTCTGAGTTAAAGAAGATTCATGACATGTTTCATGTGTCTATATTGTGACACTACCGATCAGATCCTTCGCATGTGATTACACCAACAGAGATTGAAATTCATCCCGACATGACTTATAGTGAAGAACCGGTTAAGATTTTAGCTTGGGAAGTCAAACAGCTAAGGAATAAAAGCATCGCCCTTGTGAAAGTGCTATGGAAAAGACACGAAATTGAAGAGGCTACTTGGGAGCCCGAGGAAACTATGAGAAACCAATATCCCAACCTTTTCACCGGTAAGATTTTCAGGGACGAAAATCCTTAAGGGGGAGAATTATAACAGCCCGATTTAGGTGCTAGTTAGAAAAGTGATCTCGGGATCACTAATCTGAGGTTAGGAAAAATTATTTTCATGATATTTTATGTGTTAGAGCATGATTTTAGAATGACATGAAAGTTTTGGTACTTTAATTTTAAAGATTTCTTGCTTAATTGCAAAAAAGAACTAAATCGCATAAAGTGCGAAAGTTCCATTCTATAAGCTAAAGGTACAAAATAGCTACAGATTGTTAATTGGAGGTCTTTAAAAGGCAATTAGACCCCAATATTAGAGTGGCCGACCATAGGCTTTCATGGGAGACAAAGATGGACAAAAATTGGTCAAAGTTGGTGATAGTTGGTGACCAATTTAACTAGTTTAATATTAGAGTAAAGAAAGGGAAAATATCATCTTTCTTTCCATCTTCCTCCACCGAAATTTGCAAGCAAAATAGGGGTTTTGTAAGCTCAAATTTTTAGCAAGCCGTCTTCCATTCTAGTAAGTGATTTTGATGATTTTTTTTAATGATAATTGTACTTTTAGAACCCCTAGAACCTAAGCTTTCAAATGAGGGGACTAGTGTGCAATATGGTGAAAAGTTTAGTAAGAGCTTTCATTGTTATTTGCTGCATTTTTATGGAAGAAATTGAGTCTTGGTTGTTAGATGAACAACTTTTGTGAAAGGTGTTATTTTGAAAACACCTATTTGGACCTTGTTGAAAAGGTTATAAAATTTGTAGTAACTGTGTGAAATGTTGAGTTTTGATGATAGCTATAAGATTATTAAATTTTCACCTAGGCTTGTTGAAGGTAGAAATATGATTAGAATTTATTTCCGAGCCTAGGGGCAAAATGGTCATTTTGCCAAAATCTAGAGGCAAATTAGTAAATTTGCCAAAGCATGACTATTAAAATGCTTTATTTAATGTGAGCATTAAAATGAGCTAATTTTCTATTATAGAACAAGAAGAATCGAGAATTCGACTTGATCGGGGAAAGAACAAAGTCTCAGACTAGACCATCGAACTAGCTCATTTTGAATACCGAGGTAAGTTTGTATGAATTTAAGGCTGCATATGTTTTTGTGTTTAAAATTACTTATTATGATGTATAATGTACGTTACTTCTACGAAGTTTATTATCAATGTCTACTAAGGAAATCAATGAGAGCATGTAATTAAAAATCCCGGTTGAAAATTCGGAATAACGAGGATGCCTATGTCACAACATGAGACAGGGAAATCCCGTGTAAGATCATGTCTGGGACATGGCATCGGCACCAAAGGAATGTAGGTCCCGTATAAGACCATGTTTGGGACATGGCATTGGCACCTAACGTAAGTCCTGCATAATACCATGTCTGGGACATGGCATCAGCATCGAACAAGGAAGGCCTTGTGTAAGACCACGTGTGGGACATGGTATCGACACCATACAAGGAAGGTCCCGTGTAAGGCCGTGTCTGGGACATGGTTTCAGCACCAAAGGAAGATCTCATGTGGGACCATGTCTGGGACATGGCATCTACATCAAGTTAAGAAATCCCATGTAAGACCATGTCTGGGACATGGCATTGGCATCAAGACACATATGTGATGAGATTGAGTAACCTATGTTATTTCGAGTAATTTATCGGGCGAAAGAGTAAAGTATGAAAGAGGTAACAAGAAAGTTAAGCAAGTAAAGATATTAGCAAGTTAAGTTATTCAAGTTAAGAAGGATGAGGATCAATTTTATGTATGCATTAGCAAAGTATACTAATCTATGTGATTAAGTGATATAGGTACCATGTTGACATTACAAGTATGAGTTTAGTAAGTAACATGGGATGAGTAAGAATAAGTATGAGTAAGTAAGCCCAAGCACTTGAGATTTATGATGTTATGTTTCATGATGTTGGTGTTGTAACGAGCAATTATATTGTTATATGAGTGACATGCAAACTTACTAAGTTATATGCTTACTTTTCTCTTTTCTTCTTTCCTTGTAGTTACGTCAAACTAATTTGAGGATCATAAACGCCGGAGCTCGGACCACACTATCAATCAATATTTTGGTATAGCCAAGTAGTTTATTTTGGTATGGCATGTACAGGAGTTATATCATGTGGAAAGCCAAAGTGTTGGCTATTAAGGTTATCATTATTTTTGTATATGGCTAAAGAGGTTTGCCAATATTTATTAAGTTTATACACCGATGTTGTTAATTTATGCATTGTTGTTCATGCATTTGAAGCATTAATTGCGTAGTTGGAGTGGACATTGTTATGTTCTTGTTTCCAGGGTGGCAATTGGCTTTGGAAAGTAGCCTTTAAGTGTCCACACGACACACGGGCGTGTGTCTAGGCCGTGTGTGACACATGGTCAGCCCCATGGGTGTGTGCCCAGGCCGTGTGAAGTCTGCACCTAAACATTTGGAATTTAATTCGACACACGGTCTAAGGACACGGGCTTGTGCCTTGGCCGTGTGACCTTAGTAAGGTGATGATGTCATAAACTAAAAGCTCCATGGGTAGGAGACACGACCATGTCTAGGACGTGTGAAGGATACGGGTTATAGACACGGGTGTGTGCTCAGCTGTGTGAAATAAGTTTGTGTCAAGCATGGATGGTGAACACGGGCATGTCTTAGAGGCACACGGGCGTGTCCCTTGGATAACACGGGCGTGTGGCCCCTGTCTAGGCAAAAATTTTCAAGGAGCGTTAAAGTTTATGGTTGAACTCCGGAACCTTCCGGATGTATGTTTAAGGCCTTGTAGGCCTAAGATATGCATGTTTTGATTAAGAATGAATGGTTTTAAGTTAGATCAAAGTTTTATAGCCCGAGCATGCATGTTCAAGTAAGGTTAAGTACGGTAATGCCTCGTATCTTGTCCTGGCGTCAGACAAGGGTAAGGGGTGTTACAGTTCTTGTTCCCTATCTCTTTAAATTTCGTTGTTGTTTTGACAACCATGTTTATGAATATTTATACTATTGAAATGGTTATTTTAATCAATTTAGCTTGAATTTAATTCGTTTTGGGTTGATTATATTTTGCCTGCTTGAATTATCGAATTGTGTTTGCGCTGTTATAGGCCTCGGTAAGATGCTTGATTAAGTAAAATCATGCCTAAGTTATTCTTGCAATATTAATTGTTAGATAACTAATGAATTAATTATTAAATCATATTGAAATTATAATTAATTGATACAATACTTAATCAGTGCATGTTTATTCTTCTAAGGTAGTTGGAGTTTAAATTAGCATTGTATTCGACAATACATATGCCTTGCATAACTTGATCTTTTATATTCTTGTGAAGATTGATGAATCGCTTGGATTGACATTGAAAAATGTTCAAGAGATTGATTAATTTAATAAGTATGTATGAGCAGTAGTTAGCAAATTACTGAGTTACCGTGAATTTGTTCGCAGCAGTATAAACATAAGTTTAATAATTCTACGTTAATGGAATGTAATTAATCCAACACAATTATATCATCTTGATCAAACCTTATTTGAACTCGTGCATTAGAACCTTTTTATTTTTAATTTTTTTACTTAGTTTTTAAACCTTAGTTTTTAATCATCTTTAAACCAAAATATTTTCCATCACCAAAGTGTTTTAAAATCAATTTCATAAATATTCCTTTTTACAGTCCCTGTGGGTAAGATAACTCGACATTTACTTGTCACTTTATTACTTGTTGCGATTGTGTACACTTGCACATTTTCGTCGTTCCACCTACCACACTCATAACCATTGAACTAGCAGGCTCATTCTAACACTAAAACGTGGAAACAAACACAATTGTTTGATCTAGCCACTACCCTTACCTAAAAAAATCAAAACTTCTAACCCTGAAATTCGGGGTGTTACGTCATCCACCTAAGAACCATCGAATGCCGCTGTCGTAACTGCCAGCACCGCCGGGCCCGATGGTGCCATTGTAGGTGTGACACCCTCATGACAGCTCGACCCGATTCGGCTATTACCGTTTCAGTCTGGGCCAATGACGGCCCGATAGATCCGGTCTTGCCACTAGTTGGACTGTCAGCCCATTTCGGATACCAAGCCTAATTTGACCAGTTTTTGGGTTTCGATCTCAGTTTTGGGTTTTCGGGCCCAATTTTCAATCTCAGGTCAAATTTTCAAATTCAATTACCTATTGGGCTAATTGTTTGACTTGAAAATTAATTTCCAAAAACATCATAATGATTTAATTAATATAATTTTACTTGATCAAAATTAATTTTCCCAAAAATTACTTAGATTTTCCAAATTAATTTTTCAAGAAATTTCTTAAATCAAATTCTCTAGTTGGACAATTCTCATGACTACCTAATTTAATTCCACATCGAATAAATCAACTCAATTAAATTATTTCTTAACTTATAGAATTTTCTTGTGATCTAAATGCAATCCGATCGAACTTTTGTTGAGCTAGCAGAGGGACCAATTGGACATATACAAATAGGCTCTAGCAATTGCAATTATGTCTAGAAACACCATTTCTATAATTCACAATTTACTTAATCATAGAGTTAGTCCACAAGAAGTACCATGACTGAAAACTCCTTAGTGAAAACTCCTTACGAAAGTAATTCATCCAACTATTTTGTCCAATGACCTCGTCATGTGTGTGTTACCCTCATATGATATAATTGATTTCTTTGAGTTAAATCCGCTCATTTAATACAATCCTATTTTATCTCATTGTCACCATTGTGTCTTCGTAATGATTAATATGATCATTGTCAAGAATTGACTATGATATATTGATCGTTCGAGCACAAGCAACTTGTGGCCACGTTTCATATTTATCAATCCACACAATGCCAATGAGAGGATATCGTTAACTATTTAATTGAGCTACAGATTCCATTGTGACTAGTAAAACCATGACATATACAATTCATGTACCCAACGTACTGACTATAGGCTCGATCATCTTTAGAGTATAAGCCTCTGCTTATATCAAAGCACTTGAGTGACATACGCATGGTCAGTGACTAACTCAAGATTTACGCAAATCACACCATGAACATCATAAGTGAATTAACTTACAAACGGATCCAGAATTAATTCAACTTGGGTCCAGTCAAATGTATCATTCTTTCGATGAATACATCTATGTCTCTACCAATGGAGTCAACTGCTCTAATAAGCACGACTCCTCAATTGGAATTGTAGACGACATAATAATCTTTCTAAGCATTTGAATCAAATGCTCACTCTGATTCTTTTACGAGATTATGGACTTGTTTAGATTATTTGCTAAAGTAAGTTATCTTTCTCGCAATGTAAACGTTCTTACAAAGCCACTTATCATTGGTTTAAACTTAGATAATCAATGAGCTAATATTTTCTCATCAAAATTTCGCTATGCATGTAAAACATGAAAGATACAAACACAAAAGACATAATAGTGAAATGTGAAATTAACTCATCATTCAAACACATAGAAAACAACTCAAAAACACCATTGAAGCGATTTCTAAAGCAGATTTCCATTAGGATTAAAGATCTCCTTTTAATTTCTTTTAAGTTTATTATGAGCATATTTGTTTCTTATGGTTATATTGCCTTTGGGATGTTTTTAGTTGCTATCATAAACTAAATTTCTAAATACCTAGGGAGACGAACCCTAGGATGGATTATGTCGGTCGATTTCTAGTTTACGCAATAAATACTTAGATCTTGTTTTGTGCTTAATTCTTAGTTTAATATTTCTAGACTATTGATTCATGTTTGATGTGCTTAAATTAGAGGAGGAATGAACCCTGTTTAAGAGTAAATTTAGTGTAATTAAGTGGAGTTTCATGCAATCCTAGAAATAGGATGACATAAATCTACCAGATTAGATTCAAAATCTAATAGGGGAATCCATAGATTGAGTTAATGTGGTAATAGGGGTTTTAAATAGAAAAAAATTTCAATTAATCAACCTAGACTCAATTGCTCTCATTCTTGAAGAGAGATATTAGCATAATTTAGGGATTTCTATAGATCAAGATACTAATTGAAGAAATTGCGTAATTTAGATTGATAATGACAGATGAAATCTAGGTGAAATTTTTCCTGGGTATTGTTTCGTTTCTTGGTTATTATTAAATTATTTTCCTAATTTGCTTTTTGTCGTGTTCTTTAGTTAATTAATTTAGTTAATTTTAGTTTTAATTAATCATTTCAATTTGTCGGTTAAATAATAGAAAGATGGTAATTACTATTACTTTTAGTCATTGTGGGAACGATATCTTTGCTCACCGTAACTATACTATTAATTGATAGGTGCACTTATCTTAGTCGGATTTTTAGTTGGTTTACGTCTGCATAAAGTTTTTGGCACCGTTACCGAGGGCTAAAATATTAGGAAAACATTATTTTTATTAATTTAGTCATATTTTATTTTTATTTTAATATTTGTGTTTTTTAATTTAATTTTTACATTCTAATTTCTTTCGTTTGTTTGATTCTGACTGGTTCTTTTGGTTTATGACTAGAGGAAACTTGTCAAAACCGTTAATTTTTTATAGTGAAGTTGAATAGATTGCTCATAGAAATCGTAGAGAGGTTAGAGAAGCAAGGTAAAATCAATAGAATATAATAAATGATGAAGAGGAAAATGATATTACTTTGGAGATGAGTGATAATCAAAATAATCAACTACCTCCTGCACCTACTGCTCCGTGTAAAATGTATGATTATGCTAAGCCTACTATAATTGGGGTTGAATCGAGTATCATTAGACCAACTATTTCTATAAACAAATTTGAGTTGAAGCTGAACACAATTTAGATGGTACAACAATATGTTCAGTTTGATGGGTTGCAAGATGAAGATCTGAATGCTCATTTGGCTAATATTCTAGAGATTTGCGACACTTCCAAGATTAATAGTGTTACTGATGAGGCCATACATTTACGGTTGTTACCATTCTCTTTGATGACCAAGGAAAAATAGTGGTTAAATTCATTTCCATGAGGTTTTATCACGACTTGGGCTCAAAAGATTGAGAAGTTTTGATTAAAATATTTTCTACCAACTATGTAACAACCTATTTTCAGTTGTGTCAAAAATAGTAATTTCGGGACCACAATTCCAACGACTGATGTAACAACCCCTTTTTAGCCATATCGAAATAGTGGTGCAACACTCCGTACCCATATTTGATGCCGGAACAGGTTACAAGGCATTACTGGACTTAAACACAAGCAAACATACAAAACCGAGATGTAATTTCCATCCAAAATTTAAAACTTTTCATACATATTCATATCGTCCCTAAAACGAGCCTACGAGGCCCAAAACATACCATGGAAGTAGTTCGGGACTAAACCAAGAACCTTAGAAAATCATACAACACTTAGAAAATTTTCATGGAAACAGGGTCACAAGCCCATGTGGTCCAAGGGACACGCCCGTGTGACCCTTGGACATGCCCGTGCTATTGGCCGTGTTTAAATTAGGGAGCTCTCTGACTTGTGCCACACGGTAGTGCCACACGCCCGTCTGCTAGGCCGTGTGGTCGATTTAATTTTCATAATTTTTCATAAAATAGGTGCAAACTTCACACGGTTGAGACACACGCCCGTGTCTCTGCCTGTGTGCTCAATTCTGGACATTCTGTTTTGCAACAATTAAGGTGCAGTGGACACACGGCCAGAACAAACGCCCATAGGGTAAGCGGTGTGTCACACACAGCCTAGACACACGCTCGTGTGTCTACCCGTGTGGACAAAAATAAGGCGATTAACCAAGCCATTTTATCACCCTCACTTGCACCAGCTTACACAACAACTAGCAATACCAATCCAAGCATATACATACAACCAAATTAGCCACAACCAAGATATCAATACATCATTTACACATACTAACATCTATCATGCATAAACATCACATAAACATACCAATGACCAATGAAATTAATAGTAGCCAACTTCCAATGGCCATATACGAAATGAATCATTAACCATTACAATGCCAACACATTTAGGCCAAATCATTTATGACACATAACAAAATGACCAAGTCCCTATACATGCCATAGCTTAAAATACTTGAATTCATTGGTACCAAAATAGTTGTTGTAGATCCGACAAATCTCCAATCCCGAGCTGGCTTGGTTACACTATAAGATAAAGGAAAGGAAGGGAGTAAGCTTTATAGCTTAGTAAGTTCACATGCAAATAATAAGCAACATTAAACAACATTTAACATGAATATCATACACTTATTATAACACAAGTTACATATTTGTCATTATAGGTTCATAAACATAACTTAATCATTCTTAATCTTACCAAGTGTTCATCACATACCGAGCTTATTCTTGTGAGTTTTTTGTACATACCTGTACCTGTACCAACTCGTAACATATCATACTCTTTCTCGTCTTTGATACCCTTTTAACACTTGGAATACTATCGGATACACTGAAAGTCTTGCACAGAAGTGCCACATACGTAGCTAATGCTACCTCATATCTCATAACACATAAGGGCTCGCTCTCGAGCTAACCACCGACCTGCTTACACAAGCTCTCAATCAAGATGTAACTACGTAGTGCTGCTCACACAAGCTGTCAGGTATCCACAACACATGCCGGACTACCCAGCCACTGGTAGACGTACGAGACCAACACCTGGATCACATAAATCACATATAACACATGGTTTCTTAGGGACATGTCACTCGTATCCTAATCTATTCCTAAGGTTCAAATGGGATTTCTCACTTGTCATTTCGTCATCGAACATATCCACATTATCATTGATATAATTCATGTAATAATGAAACATATAAAGATACAATTACAACATTGCCTTTATTTACACACAAACTTACCTTGGTACAAAATAGTAGAAAATGATTTAATCGTCAAACACCTTATTCTTTCCCCGGTCAAGGTCCGAACTTCGTTTTTCTTGATCTATAATAGCAAATTTAGCTTATTTAATATTCACATTACTCAAATCAGTCCAAACATCACATTATGGAAAAATTACCTTTTTGCCCCTAAAGTTTCACATTTATACAAATTGGTCCTTAGGCTCGTAAAATGAAATCTATTCGATTTCTTTAATGTACAAGCCTAGCCAAACCATTTTTATAACTATAACATACCCCAATTTCCATTAAAACACACATTTACTACATATTTTATAACTTTTACAAATAGCTCCTTTTAAGCATTTTCATCAAAAAATCACTTAGTAAAAGTTGTTTATCTAACACCAAACATTCATTTTCTACCATTAGACATCAAAATACACAAATTTCTAACCCTAGACCTTGATTATTCCTTAAATAAATGATAGAAATAGATAGATCGGATGATAACGACTTCAAAAATGTAAAGAGCATTAAAAACGAGGCAAGAACAGACTTACAATCGAGCTTGAAAGTTGGCAAAACCCTAGCTATGTCTTCCTTCTAATTTTCGGCACAAGGGGGAAGAAGATGGACAAGATTTTGGCTTGATTTTCCCTTTTTATTTTTTATTTACCAAATGACCAAAATGACCTTCATTTAAAACTTTGAAATTTTATCTCACCATGTCCAATTTTGTCGACTATCTTAAAAAACTGTTTAATTACCATCTAAGGACATTCAATTTAAAATTTCATAGCAATTAGACACCTCTAGCATGTAGAACTCACTTTCGTACTTTTTACAATTTAATCCTTTTAACTAAATTGAGTGCCCAAATGTCGAAATTTTTGAACGAAATTTTCACGAAATCATTTCGTCAAACTGTAGACCATAGAAATGTAATAAAAATAAATTTTACTACGTCAGATTTGTGGTCCCAAAACCACTGTTCTGATTAGACCCAAAATCGGGCTGTTACAACTCTCCCCGTTAGGGATTTTCGTCCCCGAAAATCTTACCAGAAAATAGGTTTGGGTACTATTTTCACATAACCTCTTTGACTCCGTGTCGTTGCCATAAAACTTTCACTAGGGCTATACTCTTATTTCTCAACTGTTTAACTTCTCGAGCCAAAATCTTGATCGGTTCTTCACCATAAGTCATATCGGGTTGAATCTCGACCTCTGTTGAAGAAATCTCATATGAAGGGTCTGATCTGTAATGGCGTAACATAGACACGTGAAACACGTTGTGGATCCTTTCCAGATTTGTCGATAAAGATAATCGATATGCCATTGGGCCTATTCTTTCAATAACCTCATATGGCCCAATGAAACGTGGACTTAACTTGCCTTTATGGCCAAATCTCAGAATCTTCTTCCACGGGGATACTTTCAAGAATACTTTATCATGAATTTAAAATTCGATCCCTTTTCTTTTCAAATCTGCGTACGACTTTTGTCAATCTGAAGCGACTTTCAAGCAATCACGAATTACTTTTACTTTTTCTTCGGTTTCTCTAACCAAGTCAACCTCATGAATCTATTTCTCACTAAGCTCTGTCCAATACAATGAAGTTCAACATTTGCGGCCATACAATGCCTCATATGGTGCTATTTTATTACTCAACTGAAAATTGTTGTTATAAGAAAATTCGACTAAAGGTAGATATTTTTCCCAACTACCCTCGAATTCTAAAACACAACAACGAAGCATATCTTCGAGAACTTGAATCGTTCTCTTTGATTGACCGTCGATTTGCAGGTGAAATGTGGCACTAAAATTCAACATTGTACCCAAAGCTTCTTGCAACGATTTCCAAAAACATGAAGTAAACCTCGGATCTCTATCTGAGATAATAAAAATAGGCACTCCGTGCAATCTCACAATTTGAACAATGTACAATTTAGCTAGCTTGTCAAGTGAGTAATCGGTACGTACCGAAATAAAATGTGCCGATTTCATCAGTCTATGAACAACGACCCAAACGGCATCTTTCTTTTTCAAAGTCAAAGGCAAACCCGTTACAAAGTCTATCGTAATTCTATCCCATTTCTACTCGGGTACCATCACTGGCTGAAGTAAGCCCGAAGGTACTTGCTGTTCGGCCTTTACTTGTTGACAAACTAAACATTTTGAAACAAACTCCAAAATATCTTGTTTCATACCTGACCACCAATACCATTTCTTCAAATCATTATACATTTTCGTACTACCCAGATGAACTGATAAGCAACCACTGTGTGCCTCGTGTAAAATCTTCTAAATAAGTTCATCATTTTTTGGTACACAAATCCTACCTCGAAACATCAAGCAATCATCAGCCTTAATTTGAAAATCTGAATCACTAGTCGATTCGCACCGAATTCTTTTGGTTTGCAAATCACTGTCACATTTCTGAGCTTCACAAATTTGTTGAAGGAATAACGGTCTAGCTCTCAACTCAGCTAGGATCGAACCATTATTGGAAAAAGTCAATCGTGTATTATCGCTCTCAAAGTAAACAAAGTCTTTCTACTCAACGCATCTGCGACTATATTTGCCTTACCTGGGTGATAGTTAATCAGTAGCTGATAATCCTTCAATAACTCGAACCATCTCCATTGTCGCAAGTTCAAATCCTTTTGAGTCATCAAATAATTCAAACTCTTTTGGTCGGTATAGATGTGGCACCTCTCACCGTACAAATGATGACACCAAATTTTCAAAGCAAAAACAATGGTAGCCAATTCCAAATCATGCGTTGGATAATTTTTCTCATGCGGTTTCAACATGTCGAGGCATATGCTATCACTTTTCCCTTTTACATCAACACACATCCTAATCCATTCAGTGGCACGTCACTATAAATTACAAACTCTGTAACACCCCAAACCCGGCCCACGAGCCTTGACCGGATTTGGCATGCCACAGAGTAAAACATTTTGAAAGATTTGAACTGGTGGTAGAAATCGGGGGATTTGCTGAGATTTTAAAATGGTGTTTATTAAAACTCAGGTGGGATCGATTTTATAAACATGGTTGAGTTGAAAACTTCGAAGACATTTGATCATCTAATTTTGAGGAACATCAGAGTTATAATTAACTTGGTAAGTTTCGTTACCCGATGGTAACATCTTTGAAAACGCGTACGAGTAAAATTTTGAAAACGTTACTTATAACCGATTGATTCAACAGTTTATAGGTTCATTAGTAATATAATAGCGGTAAAGTAAAGCAACTACTTAAACATCCAAAATAGTAACTAGCGGCCATATTACAAACCAAACTAAAATTTAGTAAATAGTAAACTTTAACGATGCGAAATAAAATTTCAAAATCGAGGAACAAGCATGGCCGCCTCGAGTCCTCTCAGCTCCATCTCCGCGATCTACTCACTGCGAAAAGAAAGACATGGGAAGGGTGAGCCACCAAGACTCACTGTATAAATCCCCAACCCGAAATTACAACTCATACACAAGATATTAGTAAAACATGCAATTATGCAACCCAAGCTAGCCATCCGTACTCCTTTTTCTACCCCGTGTGGTACCAAACCACTGGTGACCGAAGTCACAATATATCAAGTGATGGGGCCAACCCATCGTATGGTACCAAACCACTGATGACCATAGGTCACAATATCAACATGTGGTACCAAACCACTGGTGACCGAAGCCACAAATGTCAAATGATGGGGCCAACCCATCGTGTGGTACCAAACCACTGGTGACAGTCCATAGAGATCATCTCCCTCCTCTCATCAATCCCACCATCATCATGCTCACGTAACATGTATCCCATATATCATGCTTTTGTACATAGCATAGCATTTAACAGCATATGATGGCATACACAATATACATCATAAATCAAGTATGAGGGGACTTACCCGAAATCCAAGCTTATGCCGACAAGGCAAAGTTACTACATGAGAGGTTATATATATATCATCATAATAGCAGTCTATACTATCAAAGTGTGTAAGAGTTTACACACCTATTAAATCGAAGATCTAACTAGAAATTCCGTATTTACGCGATATCACAAAAGTCCCGAAACGTATTCCCGTATTGCTCCTATATTCGGCCATTATAGGTTAGTATTCAAAAAGTCTTATTTGGCTATCACAACATCCCGAAGGATATATCGTACTTGAAAATGCTTACCAACGCGATTTTGAAATCCCGAAAGCCTCTGTTTTCCTTAGCCGATTAGCCCCTAAAACAATGGTGTACACTCGGTTATTCATAGATACCAAAAATGGCCTTTGGCCGAATATGCTTAACCATTTATTTTTCTCACCGCAAACCCGAAGTTGTCACTTGCTAAATTCGGCTATGAGCAAATCTATGGGAAGTGGCTCATGGCCGAGCACTATATAAGCTTTCCTTGCAGACTCGAAACCACAAAAAGCTCCCTCAATACACCTTGTCGTTAGCTACAACAAAAGATACACTATTAAGATACTATACACATTCGGCCAACCTTACAAGGCCCGTCCTCAAGCTTTCGGCACAATAAAAAGGAGGAGAAGAGAAATTGAATGATAAAATGAGTCACTTACCAACCCTTGAAAACGACAACACCTCCCTTTTTGTGGATTCGGCCTATGCCCCTTCAAAATTGATGGAGAACAACGGCAACAAGGTTTCGGCTATACCCTTCAATGCCAAGAGTATTCGGCTATCAAGGAGGTAGGAATGAATTTAGGTTGAAGGAAAAATAAAGGTTAAAGAGGAAAAATGGGAAGGAATTCGGCAGAGCAACAAAATGGAGAAAAGATGATTGCTCAAAGCCAAGAAATTTCGGCATTCCATTGCTACTCAAAGCCGACCAAGTAATCTCCCCAAGGGAATACCCCATTTGGCCGTGCTCCCAAAATGTGATAGCTCCATTTCCAAATAAAAAAAAAACATGTTTAATAATCCTCCCATCACTATTGGAATAAATAAAACTTTGTTTAATAAATATGCCCATCGCTTATATCCTTCTTTCAATGCATTAAAAATAAACTAATCCATACTTCCAATAAAATAAAACTCCCCATCTTTTAATCCCATTTCCTATAACATAAAATAATAAAACAAAATAAAATAATTTCAGCCCATGTTTCCCAGCAGCATAGAAGGAAATAAAATAAGGCAGCATGCCTTCATGCATTAAATGCCCATGCAGGCCACCTTCCCACACCGGCATAGAAAAAAAGGAAAATATTAAACCCATGCTGCTGCACCTGGGTTTCGAACCCCACACCTGCTAGAGGCTCCCCACGCCTCTAGCCACTCGGCCACTGCACCTTTCATGGCATGACTCGTCGAAATTTTCTTTTAAACACTCCTTAGATAGCTTCCCCTTGCTTTAACGCCAGAAGCCAAAAATAAATCCTCCTTCCCTACTGCCCACGCTGCTCGAACATGCGACCTGAGGGAGCAGCTGCACTAATGCACGCAGCCACTTTGCCAAAGCATTCAATTGTGACACAACTCGCCACAATTTCCTTTTAGGCACTCCCTTGCTTCGACGCCAAAATAAAAACTCACCTTACGCTTCCATGGTGACTCGAACCTGGGTCCAACGCCCCCAGGCCCTTAAGTGATGCTCCCAAGCCACTTTGCCAGGCTGACTTTCATGCCCTTAATCTCACCATTAAATCTTTAAACCTTCCTCGCCCGAACCCCTTTTTAATGCAAAAATTAAAATACTCCCATGCTATCACCCAGACTCGAACCCCTTACCTCCTGAACCCCCTTGCACCCTAGCACTTCAAGCCACTCTACCAGGTGCTTCCTTGTGGCATGTTTCGCACCAAAATTTTATTTAAAGCTTCCTTACTAAGCTTTTTCCTCTTAGGCATCAAAAGAAAATTTCAGCCCTAATTCAGTCTTAGCCCGGGTTTATGACCAGACATAAAAATATGTCAAACAACCAATACTTAAGCTCTTTATCAGGCAAACACATGGAAATAATAAAATTGGAAATGACTCCTAATTAAGGATGTTATAAACTCTTTTCCTGATTTAGGTTGGACTAAAATCGACTCTTCAGTTAATAATGTTTTCAGCTTCTCAAAGCTTTGCTGACATTTTCTGGTCCATTTAAATTGGACATCTTTTTGCAATAACTTTGTCATAGGAGTAGCAATCATTGAAAATCCTTTGACAAAACATCAGTAATAATCGACTAAGCCAAAAAAGCTTCTGACTTCGGACACATTTCTTGGCGGTTTCTAATCAACAATTGCCGATATCGTACTGGGATCAACTCAAATACCATCACCTGAAATGATATGTCCCAAAAATCTGACTTCTCAAACCCAAAACTCTCTTTTACCGAATTTAGCAAACAATTTCTTATCTCTCAAGGTCTGCAACACAATTCTTTAATGTTTAGCATGCTTAGACTCATCTCGAGAATAATTTAAAATGTCATCGATGAACACAACCACAAACTTATCTAAGTACGGTCAAAAAATTCGATTCATCAAGTCCATAAAAATAGTAGGAGCATTAGTTAGTTCGAAAGGCATGACAAGAAATTCATAGTGCCCGTACCTTGTTCTGAAAGTGGTTTTCAGCACTGCTGACTCTTTAGCTCTCAACTGGTAGTAGCCAGACCTCAAATCAATCTTCGAAAATACTGTTGCCCCTTTCAACTGATCAAACAAATCATCTATTCTTAGTAAAGGATACTTGCTCTTTATAGTCACCTTGTTGAGTTGTCGGTAATCAATACAAAGTCTCATGGATCCATCTTTCTTCTTGACAAATAACACCGGTGCACCCATGGTGAAAAACTCGGTCTCGTAAAACCCTTATCTGTTAAGTCTTGCAACTGAGCTTTCAATTCTTTCAATTCAGTCGGAGCCATCCTATATGGAGCAATCGATATCAGTGAAGTCCCTGGTGCTACATCAATACCAAACTCAACCTCTTTGATCGGAGGTAACCCAGGTAACTCCTTTGGAAACACATCCAGATATTCACAAACTACTGATACTGATTCAATCTTTATTTTGGACATTCTTGTATTCAACAGATAAGCTAGATAAGCTTCACAACCCTTTCTCACATATTTTTGGGCAGTCATTAAAGAAATCACAACAGGTAACTCACCCGACTCATCTGAATCAATTCGAATAATTTCATCATTCTAACATTTCAATTCAATAATTTTCCGTCTACAATTCACTACAACATCATGCAGTGTCAACCAATCCATACCCAAAATGACATCAAACTCATCAAATGGCAACAACATTACATCAACCAGAAAATAGTGACCTCGAACCATCAATGGACAATTTTTGCAAACTTTATCAACTAGCACATATTTGCCTAAGGGGTTTGACACTTTAATCAAAAATTCAGTAAACTCAACAGGTAAGTTCATACTAGCTACCAATTTCATGCAAACATAAGAATGAGCTGATCTAGGATCGATCAGTGCAATAACATTAGTATCATAGAGAGAAAAAGTACCAGTGATAACATCGGGAGATGTCGCTTGTTCGCGAGCACGGATGGCATAGGCTCTAGCAGGTGCCCTAGCCTTAGATCTTACAACTGTATCTTTTATCAAACCTTTACTACTAGCTCCATTTCCCGTGTTCCTTGGTGGTCTCCCTTTAGAGCCAGTGTTGCCCGATCTTGCAGTCTGAAACTTATTATTTCCAACCATCTGTGGGAAATCTTTAATAAAGTGATCGTGAGAGCCACACTTAAAATAGGCCTGGTCATATATTCTACATTCGCCTGGGTGTCATCTACCGCAGTACTGACATTCAGCCCTACCAAACTTAGCGTTACCAATGCTCGGGATTGATGTAGTTTGGGCTTTAGAACCCAAGTATTGTTTCCCACGATCTCTATTGGGATACCCAGCTGAAGCACTCGATCGAACATACAGATCCCTCAATTTCTTAGATTGAGATTGAAATGACTTACTCATTGGATTTTTCTTGTATCTCTAGCCTCAAACTCGTCTTTTCTCTTCTTCTTGCTTAATTCTTCAGCTTTACAAGCTCGGTCGAATAGCACCACAAATTCTTTCAGCTCAAGGACTCCAACTAACAATCGGATGTCCTCATTCAACCCATCTTCAAGCCTTCTGCACATGATGGCCTCGGTGGAAACACATTCCTGAGCGTACTTACTGAGCCTAATAAACTCTCGCTCATACTCGGTTACCGACATTAAAACTCCTTGCGTTTCTGATCAATAAACTATTGGCTGATATATTTCTTCCTAAACTCATCTTAGAAGAATTCCCAATTAACCCTTTCCCTCGGTACTACTAACACAAGGGTTTTTCACCATCGGTATGCTGAATCTCTCAGAAGTGACACAGCACATTTCAGACATTCATTCGGCGTGCATGACAACTCATCAAATACCCTGATGGAGTTTTCAAGCCAAAGCTCGACTCTCTCGAGATCATCATCCATATTTACTCTAAAATCTTCAGCCCCATGCTTTCGGATCATATCAACTGGTGGCTTACTCAATCTCATGAATTCTATACCTGGTGGAGCTGCGGGAACTGGCTGAGGAATAGGTGGGGGTGGAGGAGGTTGGGCAATACCAATCCAAGCATATACATACAACCAAATATGCCACAACCAAGATATCAATACATAATTTACATATACTAACATCTATCATGCATAAACATCACATAACCATACCAATGACCAATAAAATTAATATTAATCAACTTCCAATGGCCCTATACAAAATGAATCATTAACCATTACAATGCCAACACATTTAGGCCAAATCATTTATGACACATAACAAAATGACCAAGTCCCTATACATGCCATAGCTCAAAATACTTGAATTCATTGGTACCAAAATAGTTGTTGTAGATCCGACAAATCTCCAATCCCGAGCTGGCTTGGTTACACTATAAGATAAAGGAAAGGAAGGGAGTAAGCTTTATAGCTTAGTAAGTTCACATGCAAATAATAAGCAACATTAAACAACATTTAACATAAATATCATACACTTATTATAACACAATTTACATATTTGTCATCATAGGTTCATAAACATAACTTAATCATTCTTAATCTTACCAAGTGTTCATCATATACCGAGCTCATTCTTGTGAGTTTTTCGTACATACGTGTACCTGTACCAACACGTAACATATCATACTCTTTCTCGTCTTTGACATACCTGTTGAACACTTGGACCTAATGGTACCTCATATCTTACAATACATAGGGGCTCGCCCTCATATCTTATATCTCATATTTCATACCTCATATCCGATACACATAAGATTCTTTGATTTGGACGCAAAGGCAAATTGAGTCCACGATTTATCGGGTCGTATGAGATTATCGAAAGAATAGGACTAGTGGCATATCGGCTAACTGTGCCATCAGAGTTAGAAAAGATCCACAATGTGTTTCATGTTTCGATGTTGCATCGATATTTATCAAATTTGCCACATATAATTTCTTCGACAGAGATTGAAATTCAGCCTAATATGACGTATAAAGAAGAACCGATTAGAATTTTGGCTTGATTGAGAAATAAAAGCATAGCTTTAGTTAAGGTTCTCTCGAAATGTCCTGGTGTCAAAGAAGCTACGTGGGGAATCGAGGAAGCTATGAGAAATCAATACCCTAACCTTTTTTCTGGTAAGATTTTCGGGGACGAAATTCCTAAGGGAGGAGAGTTGTAACAACCTGTTTTTAGTCATATCAGAATAGTGGTTTTGAGAGCACAAATCTGATGTTAAAATAATAATTTTATTATTATTTTGAGGTCTATAGCATGATAGTATGATTATGTGAAAATTTTGTTAAGAAATTTTATCGTATGAATGCTTAATTTGATAAAAAGGACTAAATCACGTAAAGTGTAAAACTTGAATTCTCTTTGTTAAAGGTGTCTAAGAGCTATGGAACCATAAAGTGGAGGTCCTTATGTTGTAATTAGACCACTTTTAATATGAGTGGACAAATATGGACATCTTTTTAATGGTTTTAAAGGTTAATGTATAATGTTAATTAAGTAATTAGATACTTAAATGATAAATTAATAAAATAAAAGGCCATTTATTTCATTCATCATCTTCCTAGCCAGAAATTAGGGTTGAAAAAGCCATTAAAATAGCTTGAAGCATTTGACACCTTCCCTAGCTTGCATGTAAGTAATTTAGACTCGATTTTTAATGATTTCTATGTTTCGGAGTCATTGTAACTTAATCTAACTAGCCTAGGGACTATTTTGAAAAACTGTTAAGGGTTCCGGGTTTTGCCATTGATGGATCTATGTGTATTTTGATGTTTGATGATAGAAAATGTATGCTTGTTGTTAGATAAACAACATTTGTAAAGTGATTTTTGACAAAATTGTCATTTAAAGATTAAATTCAGAAATGCTGAAATTTTGTGGTTAAATTGTGAAATAAATGAAAAATATGGGCTGCTATAATAATAAGAGAAATTTGGCTAGCATGGGTAGGGACGATGTAACAGCCCTTTTTTGGTCAAATCAGAACAGTGGTTTCAGGACTACAAATCTGAGGTCAAGATATTTATTATCTAATTATTTTAATGTTTACAGCATGATTGAGTGATTGTGTGGAAATTTTGTTGAGAAATTTTATTGTTTGAATGGTCAATTTGATAAAAAGGACTAAATCGCGTAATGTAACAATTCGATTTTGACCCTAATCGGAACGGTGGTTTCGGGACCACGAATCCCAGTTAAACATATATATGCATATTTTTGGATTTTTATTCTGTGTTTATTCTGTGTGAATTTATGTGTGTTAAAGTTTCATGTTTAAATTTTGAGGTTTGAGCGCTTAAGTATTTAAAAGGATTAAATTGCATCAAGTAATTACTAAGCATGCTATCTTGAAAATGTTAATTTGCCACGTCTTTTTAATGTTGGGGTTTTAAATGGCAATTATGCCAATTACAAATTAAGTGGACGGGACTAGCTCATTTCATGATGTTTTGTTTATATTATAAAGTTATTTTAGTAATATAATAAAACTATGTGTGAGTAATAAAACAGATAAGAAAACAAAACATGCAAATAATTCATATTCTTGGCCGAATGAAACTAGCAAAATAAAAGAAAAAGAGTTGGGCATTTCGACATATTTGAAGCTCAATTAAAGGTAAGTTTGAGTTTAGTTTTGAATAAATTTTACATATTTGAGATGGTTGTTGAGTTGTTTATCTTGCCCATGTTTTAATTTTTGAAATTTATAAAGAATTTGCGTTTTACCATTGATGAAGTTTATGAAAATTTGGTGTTGATGTTAGAAAATAGAAAATATGTGATAGACTTTTTAAATTTTGTATTATCAATTTTCATGAAATTAGTTTATTAGGGCTTAATTGAGGAAATTGATAAATAGAAGGATTAGATTTTAAAATAAATAAAATGTAAGGACTTGTATAAATCTAATAAATATTCGGCCCTTGTATATTGAAAGGAGATTGAGTGCATTTCATGTTTTTATGCATTTTGGACTATTTTGTAAACATATTTTATATGAAGGGCAATTTGGAAATTTACCCAAATATGTGGTTGGGATTAAATTGAGTGAAACCTCCTTTGATTTAGCTTAATTTGAAATTAATTAGATCAAGAACAAAAAGGATTGGTATTGGACCGGGGAAAAGCGAAATTAGTCGAATAGTCGAGAAACACAGTCCATCAATATTCGGGGTAAGTTTTTAAGCAATTAAGTTGAATTGGATTTATTTATAATGATGTACATGAATTTAATGGAAGTATACATATATATTATTGATATAGCCGAATGTGATGTATACATATATGTCATTGATATACCCGGATGTGATATTGATTAGGGAGATGAATAAGTTAATACGTATATATGTGGTTGATGTTTAAGCTTTATGTGCATATATATAAATGGGTAGCAAGTTTGAGAGATGCACTAAATGTGCAAATTTGATACCGAGCACTATGTGAGCAAAATCGGTCATTGAGCAGTAAGTGTGCGAATTGGTTTTAAGCACTAAGTGTGCGAATTGAATTTACGAGCACTAAATGTGCGAAATCGGTTAATGAGCACTAAGTGTGCGAGTTAATTTTAAGCTTCAAGATTGGATTTGGTAAGTTTTGAAACTATGAGATGTTACTATTTGAAATCAAGTATATGTGATTAATTGTGAATTGGATGGAATGCCTTTTTAAATGTATAGTTTGTGTGGAACAAGTTGATATGGGGAAATGTTTATAAAATCATATTGATTGATATATGAAATACTAAATGTGATTCGGCTATGTGGAATTTTGTATAAGATGTATGTTTGAATTGCTTTGAACTTAAATATGTGGATAATACATGAGGATGAAATTTTATATTAGATTCGACTTTGAATTTGAGAAATAAGAAATGTTTTGCGGTTGTACAAGTAAATGGGTATCTCATGAATCCTTGTCTATAATATTTAAAAATCATTTTTAAGAGAATAATCGATCGATTTCTTAAATTGCTCATAACTTACTAAGCTGTTAAAGTTTACTTGGTGTTTTTGGTTGCTCTTGTGATTTAGATTTTTGGGTGATTGTTACATGCTCGGGGATCGTCGTAGAAACTCGTCACACTATCATCAATATTTTGGTACCTTTTAAAGTTGAATTTAAAGTTTATTGCATGTATAAGCTATGATACCTTTTGAGTTCATTATGAAAGAGATGTATATAAATGCCATGCGAAAATGGCTAACTTGATAAATAAGTCTATATTATCTTGATTGTGTTTTGTGCTTGTAATGTTTGAGTATGAAAGAGTGAAGTGGATTATGGGTTGAATGTTAGATTTATGATGACATGATATGTTTCAATATGGGTGTTTGAAATTGGCTCAAATTAAAGTGGTTTGGTTTGATTATTGAAATTGTAAATTGACTTGCAATTAGGTGATGAATAAGCCATATAATAAGGCTAGTCATGGTTTAATTATGTGTTTATGTGAAAACTTATAAATGGTATGTTTGATAATAGCTAATAAAACGATTATATACAAAACAATCCTGTGGTAAAATTTCTTGGTATATGAAATGAATTTTGCTTGTGACTTAGAAAGTATTCGAATGCCATAAAATTTAAGATCACGTGGTTGAATTTTGAAGTATGCTTTATTTGAGATACATGACTGATAATTTATGATTAATTTGGATTGGCTTTATGATTCATATATTCAAATTTAATATAAATGATTTGTGAATATTCGAGTTTAGTAATTTTATAAATGTATCGTTGTAACTCGTGCTTGAGAAGAGATATTTGACTGTGCTGAGATGTGTTTAGTTTGTAATGCCTCGTAACCCTAATTTGGTGACGGATACGGGTTAAGGGTGTTACATTTGATTAGTATCAGAGCTACGGTTTAGTCTATTCTCAGACTAACGTAGCGCGCGTGAGTCTAGCTATACATGCCATAATTTTTACTGTGATAGTGTGATGACTCCTGACAATGAAATATGTTTTTTTTTGTATAGTAAATAGATCCTGATCCCGAACGAGACGTGGCTGATGATGTTGAGAGTGTGGCGCCTGCTCCCGCGCAAGGGACCACGCTGGTTGAATCTCGACCAGCTGTGACTAACCAAGATGAGGGGTCTAAGCAAGCCTTCTTTAATATAATGAATGATTGGTTTAATCAGTATATCCAGACAAATTTGGCTATTCAACAACCCCCGAACCCGAATAATCCACCTGTAATACCTGTGGTACCTTCGATCATTAATCCTGAGAGATTAAATAAGTCTCCTGTCGACAAAATTTAAATAAGCCTCTTGTCGACAAAATCAAAAAATATGGAGCTCAAGAGTGTAGAGCCACAGCGGATGATGATGCTGAGCGAGCTGAATTTCGGCTCGATAATACAATTCGTGTTTTTGATGAACTATCCTGTACGCTTGATGAGTGTCTAAAATGTGCTATATCTTTATTATAGGATTCTGCCTACTATTGGTGGAACACTTTGGTTTCGGTTGTTCCGAAGGAACGAGTCACTTGGGACTTCTTTCAAGCAGAGTTTCGCAAGAAGTATATTAGCCAGCGATTCATCGATCAAAAACGAAAAGAATTTCTCGAGCTTAAACAGGGTCGTATGACCGTATCTGATTATGAATGGGAGTTTGTGAGACTCAGCCGATATGCCCGCCAGTGTGTTTCAACTGAGGCTACTATGTGTAAAAGATTCGAAGAAGAGTTGAACGAAGACATAAAATTTCTCGTTGGTATACTTGAAATAAAAGAATTCGTGGTAGTCGTTGAGCGAGCTTGCAAAGCCAAAGAGCTAGGAAAAGAGAAACGAAAAGCTGAGTTCGAAGCTAGAGATTTCTGTAAGAGATCAGCGGGTAAAACTTCTCAACCGATATCAAAAAAATTTAGAAATGACAGTAGCCGATCTAAGACTAATGTCGGGTTTTCTATAAGAGAGCGACCACCAGTGAGTTCACGAGCCACCTTGATTACTAGTGTTGGCAATACTCGACCGAATAAACCCGAGTGTCAACAGTGTGGTAGCCGACATATTAGTGAATGTTGGGGAAAGTTCAGCAACCGAGTTTGCTACAAGTGTGGTTCGCAGGATCATTTCATTTGGGACTGCCTGGAGTTAGCTGAGAAGAATAATGCTCAGTGTGTGAGATCGAGTGGTGCTACAGCTAGAGGTAGACCCAAAATACGGGAGGTAGAAGTGGTACTCAGAGAGTGACTTTGAATACAGCCGTTCAATCCAAGGCTCGTGCGCCTGCCAGAGCTTATGCCATCCACGCCCAAGAGGAGGTTTCATCTCCAGATGTTATCACTGGTAAATTTACTCTCTATGATACTAGTGTAATTGCTTTGATTGATCTCGGTTCAATTCATTCCTACGTGTGTGAAAAATTAGTATCCAGTAAGACTTTCAATTCATTCCTACGTGTGTGAAAAATTAGTATCCAGTAAGACTTACCTGTTGAGTCTACTGAGTTGGTGATCCGGGTTTCGAACCCCTTAAGCTAGTGTGTGCTAGTTGATAAGGTGTGCAAGAATTACCCTCTGATGATTCGAGGTTCATGTTTTCCGACTGATTTGATGTTACTACCATTCAATAAGTTTGATATCATCCTCGGTATGGATTGGTTAACCGTGCATGATGCTGTAGTGAATTGTAGATGAAAGACTATTGATCTGCAGTGCCAAAATGAAACACCCCAATCCCGGCCCACGAGCCTCGACGGGATCTGGCATGCTTCTGGAGTAAAACACTTTCAAAGCTTGTTTGTTAATTTGGAAAATTTGATCATATTGAAGAGAAATCAATTTGTGTTGTGATTAAATTGAAAACGTTGTCTTTATTGGAGTCCATTTTTGATTAAAACATTATCTTCGTAATTGAAAACCATAAGTTATAAGATATGGCCGAATTTCAACCCATTTGAATTTATTTTAAGAAAACTGTTTAACATATGGTTTAAAATTAATCGTTCCATAAAAGAAATTTAAAAATGAAAGCATAAAACAGTTAATAATTATGGCCTTATTACATCAAGCAAAACCCGAAATAAATCCACAATACTTAAATATAAAATTCAAAATAAAATAAATCTTTGAAATGAGCATGGCCACCACTAAGTTCCCCCGACCCGGTCCATTTCTCGAGTGTCACCTGAAAAGATATCCCACAACGGGGTGAGTCAAACAGACTCAGTGTGTAACAGCCAACACAAAGTCCCAAAAGATTTAGGCATATCAAATCATACATATATAACAAATATAAATAATGATGCAATCCCGAACCCAAGCCTAGATATCCATCCTCTACACATCACCCGTACCTGCCATCACACCGTGGGGATTACTAAATCGACCCTCCATCCACTACACACCATCGAAGGCAGTCGCTGTAGACGACTTGCACATCGCCCTTATAAGTTGTGGCATAGCCACCAGATAATTTGACAAAGTCACCATATAGTAATACGTGACATTAGTCACCACATTTAGATTATGTGACATGAGTCACCAGATAACGTGGTAAAAACCACCAGATCACTTCCCCTTTTCAATGTCACCCATATGCCCCATGTGTCATACAAATCATGCAAATATCATGACATATGCCTCATTTAATATTCGTAACCAATTCTCATATATGTCACATTGAATGTTCATCATACTATTAACAGAGCTTTAGAGGATAACGTACCTGAATATGCCGTACCATTGAATGGTACTTTTAGCCACCTCTTTCATATTTTATTAACACATGTATTAAATTAATACCGTAAATCAATCAAGAGTTAGTGTAGGGCTACACACCTAGTATTAACGCTTTTACTGAACCCCAAAAGTCTATCGAAACAGCTTATACTCCTCCCTAAAGATCAAAGTCAGAATCGGCTAAACATTAATACTCAATATAGCCTTGGCCGAATATTCATCTAAATCCCGAAAATAGTCACTTGGCTATGGAGATGTCGAAATCCTACATGGTACATGTTAGGGTCAGCTTTTTGGTACAAGATCTATGAAAATGGCCCTTGGCTGAATACCACACATGGCTTACCTTGGCTCTTGAAATCCCAAAGATCTCCTCTTGAATTCAGCTACAATAGAAATCCCGAAATCCTTTTTCAAGGTTTCGATCAAAAAGAGTAGGAGGGTTAAAGTGTTGATTTCGGCTAATCTAAAAGAAAAAGATATGAAAATTAAATGCCACGAATCCCTTACCAATTTAATCGAATGTCTTTGCTTGGACCAGAGAGATTCGGCTCTTGTTTAGATGATCAAATCGGCTCCAAAAGGGTAAAGGAGCATTCGACTATGGCCACCAAGTAGGGAATTCGGCTTAGGCAAAAAGTGAACAATCGATTAGGGGTCACTTGTGTATTCTTCTTTGATTAAATTTGTAAAAAAAAAAAGAGAAAAGATGATTGAGCAATTCGGCAATGGTAATAAATGAAGATTCGACTTCAATGGAAAAGAGAGAATGGTACTGTGGTTCGGCCTCAATCAAAATATGAAGAGAGAGAGTGTGAAGCTTAGATGTTTCGGCAATGATGAGCAAGTGAGGAAGAGAGGTGTTTTTGGTGTGGTTCGTGTATGGAAAAGAAAAGAGTGAAGAGAAGAGCTAAATTTTGGCAAAGAAAACAATAAGCCCCTTAACATAATTCGGCTACTCCTCCCCTACTAACTTGGCCGAAAATCACCTCAAGAGAGTCCCTAGGCCGGCCAACACTCTTCCCCTTATCAGCTTCCTTATTTTTCTCCTATTTCCTCTCTTCTTCACCTACTCAAAATAATTTGAATAAAACAACAATTATCCTTTGCCCCTAGCTGAATTTTAAAAGGTATTTGACCACATCTAATGCTCATCTCCTTAGTGTTTTAGTGCCGTCCAACTCCCCTCCTAGCTTGACGCAAAAACACTCCAAAAGTGCTCCCCTTGCTGCTCTAACCTAAGCCCTGCTCACTGCTTGTGGCGTCACTTACTAGGGCTTTAAGTGGGCCTCCTTGCCACTTTTCTAAACCCATTTCTTGTGTCTAATTTCCCTTACAATTTTTCTTAAGGCCTCTCAGGCTTATCTCCCCTTTAAAACCTAAAATACAATAATTTCTAAAGCATTCTCCTACACACTAAAGTTCCCGAAATCTTTAAAACACATCAAAAACACACATAGGCATACTAGCACATGCAATTAAGCAAAAATGCACAAGCCCTAAATCCCGGATATTACAGTTCTACCCCCTTAAAAATAATTTCGACCTCAAAATTACCTGGCTAAAATAAGTGAGGGTATTGTTGTTGCATTGCTTCTTCCGGCTCTCATGAAGCTTCTTCCGATCCATGATTACGCCATAACACTTTTACTAAAGGAACTGATTTCCTCCGTTATACCTTCACATCTCGCTCCAAGATCTGAATCGGCTCTTCCTTGTAGGATAAATCTGGTCTCAGCTCCACCTCCTCAACTGGCACTACATGAGATGGATCCGATTGGTAACGACGTAGCATAGAAACATGGAATACATCGTGCATCTGTTTCAACTCCGGAGGCAACTCTAACTGGTATGCCACTGGTCCAACTCGCTTCAATACCCGATAAGGTCCTATAAACCTGGGATTTAACTTCCCTTTGCGACCAAATCTCATCACCTTCTTCCAAGGCAAAACTTTAAGAAACACCTGATCTCCCACAGCAAACTCTATTTCCTTTTGCTTAAGATCTGTGTACGACTTTTGCCTATCAGATGCTTCCTTCAACCGTGCCCAAATTACCTCAACCTTCTCCTCGGATTCTGCCACAATTTCTGGACCCAAAACTCGACGTTCCCCCAATTCTATCCAACACGTAGGAGTGCGACACTTCCGTCCATACAGCGCTTCATACGGTGCTATCCGAATACTGGCTTGATAGCTATTATTATATGCAAATTCTGCTAAAGGCAAATATTCCTCCCAACTTCCTCTGAAGTCTATCACACAACCCCTCAATATATCCTCTAACACTTGGATCACTCGTTCAGACTGACCGTCCGACTGCGGCTGCAATGCCGTAGTGAAATCCAATTTGGTGCCTAAAGCTTAATGTAGAGCTTTCTAAAACCAAGACGTAAACCTTGGATCCCTATCTGAAATAATCGATACCAGAACTCCATGCAACCTTACAATTTCTACCACATACAATTTTGCTAACTTCTACAAAGAATAGTCAACCGGCACTGGAATGAAATGCACGGACTTTGTCAATCGGTCCACTATCACCCATACCGAGTCCTTCTTAGTAGGCGTAAGGGGAAGCCCACTAACGAAGTCCATGGTGATTCTCTCCCACTTCTACTGCAGAATCTTTATCGGCTGAAGCAATCCTAATGGAACTTGGTGTTCAGCCTTAACTTGTTGACACGTTAAGCACTTCCCTACAAATTCGGCAACTTCCCGCTTAAGACCAGGCCACCAAAACTGTTCCCTTAGATCTCTATACAACTTACTACCTCCAGGATGCATAACATAAGGGCTACTATGCGATTCCTGAAGAATCCTCTGCCTTAACTCCTTATTCTTCGGCATGCAGACTTTACCTTTGAAACACAATACTCCATCGCTGTTAACACCATAATCCTCTAACTTCCCATTTTGCACTTGCTGCAACTTAGCACTTAAATCATCGTCTGCCAACTGTCCTTCTTTCACCTCATTCAACCACGTCGGCTTAACTTACAACTCTGCTAACAAACTTCCATCGTCATACAAGCTAAGATGTGCAAACATCGCTCTTAGATCCGACACTACTTTTCGACTTAGGGCATCTGCCACTACATTTGCCTTGCCCGGGTGATACTCTATGGAACAATCGTAGTCTTTCAATAACTCCACCCACCTTCGCTGTCTCAGGTTCAGCTCTTTTTGAGTCAGCAGATACTTAAGGCTCTTGTAGTCTGTATAGATTACTGACTTTTCTCCATATAGATAATGCCTCCATACCTTAAGAGCAAAGACCACTGCCGCTAACTCCAAATCATATGTCGGGTTGTTAACCTCATGCGGCCTTAATTGTCGGGACGCATAAGCGACTACCTTCCCGTCCTGCATCAAAACACATCCTAATCCTGTGTGAGAAGTGTCACAATACACCACAAAATCCTTCTCTGCCTCAGGTTGAATCAAAACTAGAGCTTCAGTCAAAACCCTCTTAAGCTTCTCAAAGCTCTCTTGTTGTTTATATGCCCATACAAAATGTACTTCCTTTCTCAACAACTTTGTCAAAGGTGCAGCTATCAATGAAAACCCTTCTACAAACCTTCTGTAATAGCCTGCCAATCCCAAGAAACTACGAACCTCAGCCACAGACTTAAGTGGTTTTCAATCCAACACTGCCTCAATCTTCCTAGGATCCACCCTTATCCCTTCTGCAGACACTACATGCCCTAAGAATGCAACCTCCTTCAGCCACAATTCACACTTGCTGAATTTGGCATAAAGCTTCTTCTCTCTTAATACTTGCAACACCACCCGGAGATGCTCATCATGTTCTTCCTCAGACTTGGAATACACTAGGATGTCGTCGATCAACACAATGACGAACTGATCCAAGTAAGGTTGAAAAACCCGATTCATCATATCCATGAATGCAGCTCGGGAGTTCGTCAATCTGAACGGCATTACTAAGAACTCATAATGCCTGTATCTTGTTCAGAAAGCTGTCTTATGGATATCTGCTTCCTTCACCTTAAGCTAATGGTATCCAGACCTTAGATCTATCTTTGAAAACACCCCGGCCCCCTTAAGCTGATCGAACAAGTCGTCTATCCTTGGCAAAGGGTACTTGTTCTTGATGGTCAGCTTGTTCAACTGACGATAATCTATGCACATGCGCATAGTTTCATCCTTCTTCTTCACAACACACACGGTGCTCCCCACGGAGACACACTGGGTCGGATAAACCCACGGTCAAGCAACTCCCGAATCTGAGCCTTAAGCTCAACCAATTCTTTTGGTGCCATTCTGTACGGGGCAATTGACATAGGAGTCGCACACGCGATAAGTCAATTTCGAACTCCATCTCCACGTCAGGGGTATTCTGTAACTCCTCCGGAATGACATCTACAAATTCCCTTACTGTTCTAACTCCGCGAACTCCCTCTTCTTTTACATCCAACGCACTGACGAAGGTCAAAAATGCCTTGCACCCTTTACGAACCATCTTTTCAGCCTTTAGTGCGGAGACTACGTTAGACAAGTAGTTCCTTCTTTCTTCTATCATAATTATCTCCTCATCCTTCTGGGTCCTTAACTCCATTCGCTTAGCTGCACAATCCAATATAGCCCAATGTTCCACTAGCCAGTCCATGCCCAGAATGAGATCAAATTCTCTGAAAGGTAGTTCCATCAAGTCGGCAGGAAATACCACTCCTTGAATCTCTAGAGGTACACTCCGAACTATCTTGTTCACCACTACAGTTTGACCTAACGGGCTTACTACAGTCATCTCTCTATCAGACAGTTCAGAAGCTATGTCTAGTGTTTCAACTACTCTACATGCAACATAAGAGTGGGTCGAGCCAACATCAATTAAAGCAAAGTAAGGCTTGTCAGCTATAAGGAACATACCGGTTATGACGTCCGGTGCGTCTCTATCTTCCCTCCGGTGAACTGCATACACCAGACCTGGCTGTCTTGCCTCTGTATTACCAACACCTCTACCTGGTGTTCCACGTCCTCTTCCAGAACCATTACCTCTACCAATCGGACCACAACCCCGCTGAGGCTGCTGTCCACCTCTCCCAGCCTGATTAAAACCCTGACCTGTTGGTCGGCTCTTGTCTATTTGTATAGGACAGTCCTTAATCATGTGTTCCTTGGACCCACACTTGAAACATCCCCCTATCTTCTTCCAACAGTCTCCTAGGTGCATCTTTCCACACTGAGTACAAGCATGCAGACGCTCTCTCTGTCACAAACTCTTGACCTCGCGGCCCATCAACTCTAGGCCTCTTTTGAACATTCCTAAATGACCCTGATGATCCAAAACCTCTCTTTTGCCTATTCCGATCAATATTCTGCCTTACCAAATCCTTAATCCCTTCAGCCACCTTGGCCTTTTCTACCAACACAGCAAACTCCCGCTCCTGCTGTGGAGCTATCAACAACCTCAGGTCATCCCTCAGTCCGTCCTCAAATCAGACACATCGTTTATGCTCCGTAGCCACGATTCCTCGAGCATACCGGATCAACCTTAAGAATTCCGCCTCGTACTCTGCTACGGACTTATTACCTTGAATCAGCCCCAGAAATGCCTTTCTCTGCGCATCTATATAACTAGTACCAACATACTTCTTCTGATACGCTGCCTTAAAATACTCCCAAGTGAGTTCCTCAGCTGTAGCACCATCCTGAACTGTGAGCCACCATTGATATGACTCATCGCGGAGAAGCGACACTATTCCTTTCAGTTTCTCCTCAGCAGTCAGATCTAGCTCATCCATAATTCGCTCTGTTGCCTTCAACCAATACTCAGCCGTACTGGGTGCCACACCAGATACACCACGGAACAACTCAGCTCCATTGGCTCGGAGCCGCTTGGGTACAGATTTCCGAGCTCCCATACCTCCACCTGCTCCAGCCACCATCTCAAGAACTCGCAGCACCACCTACGATACTGCATCATCCCCCATCTGATCTTGATGCTCAACATTAGCAGTTAGTGGTGAGGGTGGTGGTACCTCATTTTCGGACCCTTGACCAGACCTAACGGGTTCTGATACGGTCATTCTGCCTCTACCACGTCTTCGCACATTACGACCACGTCCCCTAGAGCTCATATCTACGATCGCGATTTAATCTGATTTAAAAAGTTTTATGCATTAGTCTTTGTTCCACTAATTACCGACGAAGAAATTTTATCTAAATGAGTTTAGTAGTGGTTCTTTCGATCATTTTAGAGTTTTCGTTTCAAGTTTTCTACCCTATTTCAGAGAAGCACAATCATTCAATAGTATCTACTACACACATTCATCACTCGAACATTTTCGTCTGTTCTAATCCTAGGGGTATTTTCGTAATTTGTCCTATAAGGGTATTTTGGTAATTTTCCAAATCAGGGTATCTGAATATTTCATAAAATAGGGTTTTTGGATACTTTTGTAAAGTAAGAATATCTTAGTAAAAATCGAGGGTAGTATGGTAATTTTATAAACCAAGGTATTTTAGTAATTTTATAACCAGGGGTATTTGGGTAATTTTGTAATTCGGGAATATTTTGGAAAAATTTTATAAAATAGTTTTTACAAATCAAAGGGGTAATTTGATAATTTTAAAAACTAAGATTTTTATAAAAAGTATGGCTAGTCCCTTTCAGGTTTTAATTAATGAATTTAGCCTATGAATAAGTCCTCTTGGTTAGAGTGAACCGTCGCTACGCACCAGGTAGGATTCGAGCGAAGAGGAGGTGAGTCACTAGGATTGCTTAAATACCAGGCTCTCCCTGAATCCAATCCTAGACATGTGCACAATGGTTGCCACACCCTAAGTCGGTGACTTACTCACAAGTTTGTTTAATTAGGCCTTAAATTTTATGTAATTCTTGTGTTGGGGTAGCTAATCCTAGGGTTCAATAACTTAATATACTAATCTACGTTCCCGTTATTCCCACATACAAATCATAGAATAAATCATACAACAGTTAGGGGTACTTACCTGGTGGACTTTTGGTCGGAGACTTAGGTGCCATGCCAGAAAAACCTGCTTATTTCACAAAAATTTTCACAAAACTTATTTGGGCTCAATTTTGAAAACTTTGTAGGCTTTAAAACCCAAGGCCGAGAGTTTAAAATTGGGCTCTGATACCAAACTAAAACACCCTAAACCCGGCCCACGAGCCTCGACCAGATCTGGCATGCTCCTGGAGTAAAACACTTTCAAAGCTTGTCTGTTAATTTGGAAAATTTGATCAGTTTGAAGAGAAATCGATTTGTGTTGTGATTAAATTGAAAATGTTGTCTTTATTGGAGTCCATATTTGATTAAAACATTATCTTCGTAATTGAAAACCATAAGTTATAAGATATGGCCGAATTTTAACCCATTTGAATTTATTTTAAGAAAATTGTTTAACATATGGTTTAAAATTAATCATTCCATAACAGAAATTTAAAAATGAAAACATAAAACAGTTAATAATAATGGCCTTATTACATCAATCAAAACCCGAAATAAATTTAAAATACTTAAATATAAAATTCAAAATAAAATAAATCTCGAAAGTGAGCATGGCCACCACTAAGTTCTCACGTAGGCCGGTCCATTTACTGAGTGTCACTGAAAAGATATCCCACAATGGGGTGAGTCAAACAGACTCAGTGTGTAACAGCCAACACAAAGTCCCAAAAGATTTAGGCATATCAAATCATACATATATAACAAATATAAATAATGATGCAATCCCGAACCCAAGCCTAGATATCCATCCTCTACACATCACCCGTACCTGCCATCACACCGCGGGGATTACTAAATCGACCCTCCATCCGCTACACACCATCGAAGGCAGTCGCTGCAGACGACTTGCACATCGCCTTTATAAGTTGTGGCATAGCCACTAGATAATGTGACAAAGTCACCAGATAGTAATACGTGACATTAGTCACCACATTCAGATTATGTGACATGAGTCACCAGATAAAGAGGTAAAAACCACCAGATCACTTCCCCTTTTCAATATCACCCATATGCCCCATGTGTCATATAAATCATGCAAATATCATGCCATATGCCTTATTTCATATTCGTAACCAATTCTCATATATGTCACATTCAATGTTCATCATACTATTAACAGAGCTTTAGAGGATAACGTACCTGAATATGCCTACCATTGAATGGTACTTTTAGCCACCTCTTTCATATTTTATTAACACATGTATTAAATTAATACCGTAAATCAATCAAGAGTTAGTGTAGGGCTACACACCTGGTATTAACCCTTTCACTGAACCCCGAAAGTCTACCGAAACAGCTTATACTCCTCCCTAAAGATCAAAGTCAGAATTGGCTAGACATTAATACCCAATATAGCCTTGGCCGAATATTCACACTCCCTTACCTTACGGATCTAAATCCCAAAAATAGTCACTTGGCTATGGAGATGTCGAAATCCTACATGATACATGTTAGGGTCAGCTTTTTGGTACAAGATCTATGAAAATGGCCCTGGGCTGAATACCACACATGGGTTACCTTGGCTCTTGAAATCCCAAAGATCTCTTCTTGAATTCGGCTACAATAGAAATCCCGAAATCCTTCTTCAAGGTTTCGATCGAAAAGAGTAGGAGGGTTAAAGTGTTGATTTCGGCTAATCTAAAAGAAAGAGATATGAAAATTAAATGCCACGAATCCCTTACCAATTTAATCGAATGTCCTTGCTTGGACCAGAGAGATTCGGCTCTTGCTTAGAGATCAAATCGGCTCCAAAAGGGTAAAGGAGAATTCGGCTATGGCCATCAAGTAGGGAATTCGGCTTAGGCAAAAAGTGAACAATAGATTAGGGGTCACTTGTGCATTCGGCTTTGATTAAATTTGTAAAAAAAAAAAAAGAGAAAAGATGATTGAGCAATTCGGCAATGGTAATAAATGAAGATTCGGCTTCAATGGAAAAGAGAGAATGCTACTGTGGTTCGGCCTCTATCAAAATATGGAGAGGGAGAGTGTGAAGCTTAGATGTTTCGGCAATGATGAACAAGTGAGGAAGAGAGGCGTTTTTGGTGTGGTTCGTGTATGGAAAAGAAAAGAGTGAAGAGAAGAGCTAAATTTCGGCAAAGAAAACAATAAGCCCCTTAACATAATTCGGCTACTCCTCCCCTACTAACTTGGCCGAAAATCACCTCAAGAGAGTCCCTAGGCCGGCCAACACTATTCCCCTTATCAGCTTCCTTATTTTTCTCCTATTTCCTCTCTTCTTCACCTATTCAAAATAATTTGAATAAAACAACAATTATCCTTTGCCCCTAGCCGAATTTTAAAAGGTATTTGACCACATCTAGTCCTCATCTCCTTAGTGTTTTAGTGTCGTCCAACTCCCCTCCTAGCGTGACGCAAAAACACTCCAAAAGTGCTCCCCTTGCTGCTCGAACCTAAGCCCTGCTCACTGCTTGTGGCGTCACTTACTAGGGCTTTAAGTGGCGCCTCCTTGCCGCTTTTCCAAGCCCATTTCTTGTGTCTAATTTCCCTTACAATTTTTCTTAAGGCCTCTCAGGCTTAGCTCCCATTTAAAACTTAAAATACAATAATTTCTAAAGCATTCTCCTACACTCTAAAGTTCCCGAAATCTTTAAAATACATTAAAAACACACATAAGCATACTAGCACATGCAATTAAGCAAAAATGCACAAGCCCTAAATCCCGGATATTACACAATATAATGAGATAATTCGAATTGAGTCTACTGATTTAAATGGGTTTCTAGCAGTGATATCCTCGATGTTGGCTCGGAAGCATATGAGAAAGGGTTGCGAAGCTTACTTTGCTTATGTAATTGATAGTAAAGTGACACAAAAGAAGATATAATCTGTACCTATTGTATGTGAGTATCCGGATGTGTTTCCTGAAGAACTGCCGGGCTTGCCACCTATTCCGGAGGTAAAGTTTGGTATTCAGTTAGTGCCACGGAAAACTCCGATCTCGATAGCTTCGTCTAGAATGGCACCAACTGAATTAAAAGAATTGAAAGCTTAGTTGCAAGAGTTGACTGATAGAGGTTTTGCTCGACCGAGTTTCTCTCCCTTGGGTGCGCCAGTGTTATTCGTGAAAAAGAAAAATGGAACTTTGAGAATATTCATCGACTACCGACAGCTCAATAAAGTGACTATAAAGAATAAATACTTGTTGCCACGCATTGATGCTTTATTCGATCAGCTAAAGGGAGCCTCAGTATTTTCAAAGATAGATTTAAGATCGGGCTATTATCAGTTGCAAGTTAGAGACTCTGATGTGCCAAGACTGCTTTCTGAACGAGATACGAACATCATGAGTTTTTAGTGATGCCGTTCGGACTCACTAATGCCCCTGCTATTTTCATGGATTTGATGAATCGGGTATTTAGGGTGTATTTGGATCGGTTCATGGTTGTGTTTATAGATGATATTCTGATTTATACGCGTGACGAAATCGAACATGTCAAACACTTTAGACTTGTGTTACAGATTTTGCATGATAAGCAGTTGTACGCGAAATTCCGTAAATGTGAGTTCTCGTTACGCAAAGTTAGCTTCCTGGGCCATGTTGTTTTAGCATCAGGTATTTGGGTTGATCCGAGTAAGATTTAGACTATACTTGATTGGAGAGCCCTGCGGAATATTTCTAAAGTTCAGAGTTTTCTGGGACTTGCTGGTTATTATAGACGCTTCGTGAAAGGTTTCTCGATGATTGCAACTCCAATGACAAAGCTACTTTAGAAAGATGTTAGATTCGAGTGGACGGAAAAGTGCCAGAAAAGTTTCGATCAGCTGAAAAACTTGTTGACTGAAGCTCCAGTACTTGTTCAGCTAGAATCAGGTAAAGAGTTCGTTATCTTCAGTGATGCATCCTTGAACGGTTTGGGCTGTGTTTTGATGCAGGAGGGTAAGGTTGTAGCCTACACCTCGAGATAGCTAAAGCCGCATGAAAAGAACTACCCAAAACACGATCTTGAATTGGCCGCTATAGTGTTTGCTTTGAAGATTTGGCGCCACTATTTGTTTGGCGAGAACTGTCATATCTACTCCAATCACAAAAGCCTCAAATACCTGATGACCCAGAAGGATTTAAACTTGAGACAGCGATGGTGGTTAGAGTTGCTAAAGGACTACGAGCTTGTGATTGATTATCATCCGGGAAAGGCTAACGTGGTCGCTGATGCCTTAAGCCAAAAATTGCCATTTGCTTTGCGTGCTATGAATGTGTATATGGCTATGTCTGAAATGATGGTGCGGTAGTAACAGAGTTAAAAGCGAGACTGTTATTTGTTCAACAGATATACGAAGCTCAAAAAGTTGATGATGACTTGATAGCAAAGAGAATTCATTGTGATTTGAATGCTGAATCAAGATTTCAAGTTGATGCTGATGGATTTTGCGGTTCAGAAACCGAATTTGTGTGCCGAAGAATCCTAAGTTGATTCGGATGATTTGTAATAAAGCTCATGATAGTAGGTTGTCTATTCACCCAGGTAGCACGAAGATGTATAATGATTTGAAACAGTACTATTGGTGGCACGGTATGAAAAGAGACATTTCTGACTTTGTTTCAAAATGCTTAATATGTCAGCAAGTGAAAGCCGAGCATCAGGTGCCTTCTGGATTGCTTCAACCGTCATGATACCTGAATGGAAATGGGACCGAGTCACGATGGACTTTGTATCGGGTTTACCGTTGACATTGAGCAAGAAAGATGCAATCTGGGTTATTGTTTATAGATTGACAAAATCCGCTCACTTTATTCCGGTCCGTGCAAATCACTCGCTCGATAAACTAGCGGAATTGTAAATTTCTCAAATCATGCGATTGCATGGGGTACCTATTTCTATTGTTTCGGATAGGGATTCAAGATTTATATCGCGGTTTTGGAAGAAACTGCAAGATGCATTAGGTACTAAATTGCATTTTAGCACCGCTTTTTATCCCCAGACAAATGGTCAGTCTGAGCGAGTCATTCAAATACTTGAGGATATGTTGAGATGTTACATCCTTGAGTTTAGGGGTTCGTGGGATCGATACTTGCCTCTGATTGAATTTGCATACAACAATATTTTCCAATCGAGTATCAAAATGGTACCCTACGAGGCTTTGTACGGTCATAAATGTTGTACACCCTTATATTGGAATGAGCTCAGTGAAAATAAGATTCACGGGGTTGATTTAGTTAAAGAGACTGAACAGAAGGTGAAAGTGATCCGTGAAAGTTTGAAAGCAGCATCGGATCGTCAGGAATCGTATGCGGATTTGAAACATAAAGATATAGAGTTTCAGATCAGAGATAGAGTGTTTCTTAAAGTTTCACTGTAGAAGAAAGTACTCAGATTCGGTCGTAAAGGTAAGTTGAGTCCGAGATTTATTGGGCCATATGAGATTACTGAACGTATTGGACCGGTTGTGTACAGATTATTACTGCCACTCGAGTTAGAAAGGATTCACAATGTATTTCATGTTTCGATGTTGCGATGGTATAAATCTGATCCTTCTCATGTAATTAGTCCGTTAGAGATTGAGAGTCAGTTTGATTTAACAAGAAGGGAGGGATATGCACAAGCGGAAGGGATATAATATCGTAGATTTTATTTAACAAGAGAAGATAGTAGATAATTTACAAAGAAAAGATCAAGAAAGATTTCTTGATTTCTTCAGTAAAAAGAGAAAACTAGAAACTATAAAACTCTATCTATCTTTCGATGTTAAGAGTCTATACAAAGGAAAATTTTTGTTCTATTTTTCGATGCCTTGTTTAGGCTACAACAATGCCTATTTATAACAAAAATTCTCAACTCTCTTTTAATTACAATTGAAATCCGAATAATATCCTGATAAGGATGCTTTAAATGTCAGCTTCATGGCTGTTTCCACGTAGCTTCTTTGATGTGATGGTTGCCATCATGGTTGCTTCCACGTAGCTTCCTTGACAAAATTTTTGCAATAATTGCTGCTTGCATCATTACTTACGTCATCTTCTTTATGACATTGATGGTTGCTTACATCATTGCCTGCGTCACTCGTTGTGGATGATGATGGGTTGTCATATCCAATAATTAAATATCTCCTTTTTGGATTTGTCTTTATCCTTCTTGGATGTTTCTCAGATTCATCTCCTCGATTTCATCAAGGTGTAATGATTCTGGTGAAAGAACTGGTGTATTCCAGCTTTCCCATGCTCCTCTGATTTCCGCTGCTAACGGATAATCTTCAATTTCCATTTTAGCTATTTTTGTTAATAACGAAATGGCTTCTTCATTTCTTTCTTCCTGGTGGTTCCAGTGTCAAATGCCAATATTCTTCTTTCATCGGTCCAGAACTTATAACTGGTTTGTTGAAGTAGAAATTGGGCTTCTGCCATCAAATCAATTCTGGATTGGATTTGATAATGGGAAAAATTTTTATAACACTCATCAATGGTTTTTGACAAATGTTGTTGATCTTCTTGAGCTGCCAAGAGGGATCTTCCTCCAAGCATTTTATGAATAGTCCATATTTGATATGGCTGATAAATTTTCTCTTTTTCAGCTATACTAATAAAACTATTTATTTCAATACAAAAATAGTAAACAAAATCATCTAAATCAACAAAATTTGTTAATCTAAATTTTACTATTGCTGGAAAATCTTTTAATAAATAAAAAGAAAGATTTTGGACTGTTATTTCTTTAACAAATCCCTATTCAATACTGGTTATATCAAATGGATCATGATTTAGTCGAAATTTGATAGTAGGAAATTTTTCTCCTATATCATTTGTAAAAACATAAGCTTGTAAAAAATATTTAGAAAAAGTTTCTGAAAATAGAGCTTGCTGTTTGCAAATAGCTCGATTTATTTTTGAAAAAATATCAGTAGGCAGAATTTGTCTACACTTGTTATATAGACATTTTCTAAACATCTTATTAATAATAGGACTATTTTTCCCGTTATTAATGAAATATTGAAATATATCAAGAAGATTGTTTATCTCCTTAATATCTGTATATTCGATTAGGATTTCATCCCAATCTCGGTATAAAATAGATTTTAGTAATAAATCTTCGGATTTATTTTCTTTAGTTGTTTTTTCAACTAAGAATTCCGAGAATTGTGTAAGAGCTTTTCGGAAATTTGCTCTTTGTTCCAAAATATGGGTTTTCCATATTTTGTTTATATAATTGTAATATTCTACTGGTAGCCCTGGATTATAGAAATCTTTTATTTCAGGGAATTCAAGATTTTGTTGTTTTTTCAACAAATCTTCTATATTTTTTATAATTTCAGAATAGCTTTTTTGATATTCTGAATATGGATTTTGTGAAAATTCAAAATAACTCACCGGGGTTGGTGATTGTGTTCCTGATGGTTGGTTTACCATAGGATATGGTACATAATATCCCTGATTAGGATAAAATGGTACTTGTACAGGAGTAAATCCTCGTTTAGGACATACTTGTGTAGGAATAAATCCTTGTTTAGGACTTACTTGTGCAGGAATAAATCCTTGTTTAGGATTTACTTGTGCCGGGAAAAATCCTTGTTTAGGACTTATTGTTTTTCCCTTGTTGGGTTTTTTATGGACAGTTGTCGATTCTCCAACTTTTTCTAGAGGCTTTTTACCTCTATCCATAAGGCCTGCTAAGAAATCAACAAACATTAGTAAAAATAAATTTGGGATTTTCTACTAATGGAATTTCTATAGAAGTGTTTTCTATAGATAACTTAACCGATTTCTTATTAATAGTAAATGGTAAATATTGATTTATGAAATTATTTCCTAATAATATATCTCCATACATATCAGGTAAACATAATAATTTTGGAATTATAAATTTAACATTGTTTATATAAATTGGAATATTTTTTGCTTTATAATCAGTAGTTTTTCTACCATTTATTCCATTAATATTTATTATCTTTTTTACAGGTTTCCAATATTTTTCAGAAAGGACATTCTTTTTCTGACTCATTGGTTGTAGCACTTTGTGATCTAATAAAGCATGTAAAGAATATTTTTTATAATCTTTATCATGTAATTTAATTTCAACATATGTATTATTAACTTTTGTTTTAAAATTAATAATATTATCTATTGAAGATTGTATATCTTCCATTCTAGTATTTCTAGAATTTCTACTAGGTGTAGTAGGAAAGATAGGAATATGAACTGTTTTCATACCTATCGGTGTAGAAGTACTTATATTATCTTCTTCTTCCTCTGGTTGGGAACTAGAAGGTAATACTAGATTATCATCTGTATTGGTTATCAGATTATTTTTAAAATATAGCTTATCTCCAGATGACATATATTCTATAGTACTTACTGGTTTAGAAGTACTAGCATTATTAGTCTTTTCTATGATCTAGTCTTTTGGAATCGATAGATCTTTTAAATGTAATAATTTTGGTTGAATTTCCATTGTAAATTTATTAGGCTCAAAGAGCTCAATTATTTTATTATTTATTTCTTTAATATCTACTCATTTGTATTAGTATATTCATTAATAGTGATCCGACTTATTGCTAGGTCTTCTGCTAAATCACTAATATCAGAATTTTTTGTCTGAATTCTAAGGCATAGACACTCTTCTATTAGAGGGTCTATTATGGAAATAAAGTAATTTGGTTTAACTTTAAATCCTATAACACCTGTATGTAAATTAGACTGAATTCCTCCAATAAGTGCTTTTATTGGATTTTCAAATCTTTTATCTAGTAATACTGCTAAAATAGGAACATCATGACCTCTTCTAAATAAAGCTCTAATTGTTATCATAATGACTCCTAAATGTATATATCCAACCTGAGGATAGTTTTTTCTAATCCTTTTTATTTTTTCTTTAGTAAATAAGGGAATTTCTGTTAATCCTCCTTTAGTATCTTTAGCGACTGTGTTACCGCTAATTTTTTCTATGTGTCTTTTTGACCATATTTTAAACTTTGATATTTTATATATTTCTTCTTTAGAAATATGATTTTTATTAATTTTTTCTATTATATCATCAGAAAAGTCTATTTCCTCTCCGATTAAATTTCCTAGTTTAATATCTCGTTGTGTTGTAATTAGGAATTTCTTCTAACTTATTATTAGAACTATTTCCTATCATAAAGATATATTCATCAGAATCTGTATCAGACTCTGTTTCCGATATTAACTCATATATTATTTCAGTAGGATTTGTTTCCTCACTAAAACAAATTTCTAAATCTTGTTCTTTAAGACTTTTAATTATTTTCCTAGCCTTTTTTTCCTTTGTTAGGACAATTTGTTGCTATATGACCTTCTTCATCACAAATAAAACATTTGCATATTTGTTTTTTAGTATTTTTAGAAGTTTTTCTTCTAACAAATTTTTTTCTTTTTTTTATTAGTGTGAGTATAATTTTTATTTCCTGGTTTCCATTTAGCTAATCTATATTTTTTATGTTTTTTATAGGTTTTCGGACGTATGGAATTACATCCAAACTCCCATTCTCCTTCTAACATTTTTGTACAATATTTATGACTTAATTTATTCTTGACTTGTTTAGTCGCTTTACTCTATAAGCAATGTAATATAATTTTTTCTTTAGCAAAATTAATTCTATTACCTATAGTATCTATATCAGCTACATCTGTATTATTATCATTACTATGTTTTATAATGAAAGAAGCATATTTATTTATGCAAATTTCATCCCAAGGTGGGGGTAATTTATGAAAATATTGGTTTCTCCAAAAATCTACACTATCATTTTTTAATTTTTGATATTCATGAAGAAATTTTTTAAAAAATTCATCTAAATATCTAATATCACATAATTTTAATTTTGACAAAGTATAGCTGGATTGGCTACCTTGGTCTTTTTTATTAGTATAACCACAAAATTCTGTTTTTAGAATTGAAGTTAAACCTTTTAGTAAATCTTTAGGGGTGCTTATTTGATTAATAAGTTGTCCCTTTTTTTCTCTCCCTTTCTCAGATTCTTCCCATCTTCTGAGAAATTGTAGAACATCACCTTGAAAAGTTCCTACAAAGTAGTTTAAAAACTTTTCTTTTGACCAGACTATACTGTTGTTGTTTACAACAATAGTCATAGATTGTGCCCAATCATCTATTGTTTTTCATAGTCTGATAAAGGAACATTAGTTAAATCTAAGTATATTCCTCCATGAGCAACATTTCTTTTATTTAAATCATCTATTTTATAAGGTATAGGTGTAGGTTGGCTAGATTCTCCTGGGTTTTCCAGTTTTATATCATTAGTGGCTATGTTTTCTATTTTATTACCTAATATTCTTGTTGTATTTTCAACATTTTCATAATTTTTATTAATAGCTCTCAGATTATCATATGTTTGAAGATCTGAGTCTATTTTTCTTTTACCATGAGAATCTTGTTTATCAATTTCCCAAGGTTTAGGTACTACATAATCATATGGATCTGTTTGTTCAGTATCCATGGGTTCAGGAATTTCTATATTTTCATCCTCTTCTGTTGAAGTGTTTTCTTCCTCAGAATTATGACTAGTAACATTAATATCTACTTCTATATTATTAGAATTATTAGAACTATCACTACTTTCGGTAGTGTCATAATTTAACATATAGTGATAATTATACCTAGTAAATAAGTCTTTATGGTTTTCATAAAGCTCTTCTATTAATTTTAGATGTTCTACTTGCTCATATTTATCTTCTGTTTTAGAAAATTTGTTTTTCCAATGTTCTATTAAAGTCTTATAAGATTCAAAATCATATTTTTCTTGTTTTTAGATTTTTTCTCTTTTTTGTTTTGTTTTTTCTTTTTTATTATTATAGTTAGAAGATTCATCCGAAGACTCATCTTCATCAGACAAAGCTAAAATAACATTACTATTACCATAATATAAAGGACCTAAATCTAAATCTGATTCTATGTTATTACTATTATTAATAACTTGATCTAATTTATTATTAACATCAGATACTAATTCTTTAGACTTGTTATTCAAATCTAAATCTGTTACTTCTCCCATATTATCTACTTTTTCTTCTATTTTACTAACCTTAGTATATAATTTATTAAAGTAAATAGATGTAATATCTATTAAGCTATTGATACCTTTACTAAGAGCCGAAATATTATTTTCATTCTTAGAGTCTATATGCATAGTATGATTACAAGTTTTATCTTTGTATAAATAATCCATTTGTTCCATGTTATTATCCCTGGTACCTAAAACCTTCTGTGTCTTTAACGTCTTCACTAACGCCTACAACGTCCCACTCGGACTCAACGGCAACAAGAAGACAGAACGTCCCACGTAGCTTCCTTGACAAAATTTTTGCAATAATTGCTGCTTGCATCATTGCTTGGGAGCTTGAGGCTTTGATGAAAGAATGTTACCCATACCTATTCACCAGTAAGATTTTCGAGGACGAAAATCCCTAAGGGGGGAGAGTTGTAACAGCCCGATTTTGACCCTAATCGGAACGGTGGTTTCGGGACCACGAATCCGAGTTAAACATATATATGTATATTTTTGGATTTTTATTCTGTGTTTATTCTGTGTGAATTTATGTGTGCTAAAGTTTCGTGTTTAAATTTTGAGGTTTGAGCGCTTAAGTATTAAAAAGGATTAAATTGCATCAAGTAATTACTAAGCATGCTATCTTGAAAAATGTTAATTTGTCATGTCTTTTTAATGTTGGGGTTTTAAATGGCAATTATGCCAATTACAAATTAAGTGGACGGCAATAGCTCATTTCATGATGTTTTATTTATATTATAAAGTTATTTTAGTAATATAATAAAACTATGTGTGAGTAATAAAACAAATAAGAAAACAAAACATGCCAATAGTGCATGTTCTTGGCCGAATGAAAATAGCAAAATAAAAGAAAAAGAGTTGGGCATTTTGGCATATTTGAAGCTCAATTAAAGATATGTTTGAGTTTAGTTTAGAATAAATTTTACATATTTGAGATGGTTGTTGAGTTGTTTATCTTGCCCATGTTTTAATTTTTGAAATTTATAAAGAATTTGCGTTCGACCATTGATGAAGTTTATGAAAATTTGGTGTTGATGTTAGAAAATAGAAAATATGTGATAGAGTTTTTTAAGTTTTGTATCATCAATTTTCATGAAATTAGTTTTTAGGGCTTAATTAAGGAAATTGATAAATGGAGGGACTAGATTTTAAAATAAATAAAATGTAAGGACTTGTATAAGTCTAATAAACATTCGACCCTTTTATATTGAAAGGAGATTGAGTGCATTTCATGTTTTTATGCATATTGGACTATTTTGTAAAAATATTTTATATGAAAGGCAATTTGGAAATTTACCCAAATATGTGGTTGGGATTAAATTGAGTGAAAACTCCTTTGATTTAGCTTAATTTGAAATTAATTAGATCAAGAACAAAAAGGATCGGGATTGGATCGAGGAAAAGCGAAATTAGTCGAATAGTCGAGAAACACAGACCGTCGATATTCGAGGTAATGTTTTAAGCAATTAAGTTGAATTGGATTTATTTATAATGATGTGCATGAATTTAATGGAAGTATATATATATATTATTGATATAGCCGAATGTGATATCTGTATGTGTTTAATATAGCCGAATGTGATGTATACATATATGTCATTGATATACCTGAATGTGATATTGATTAGGGAGATGAATAAGTTAATATGTATATATGTGGTTGATGTTTAAGCTTTATGTGCGTATATATAAATGGGTAGCAAGTTTGAGAGATGCACTAAATGTGCAAATTTGATATCGAGCACTATGTGTGCGGAATTGGTCATTGAGCACTAAGTGTGCGAATTGGTTTTAAGCACTAAGAGTGCGAATTGAATTTCCGAGCTCTAAGTGTGCTAAATTGGTTAATGAGCACTAAGTGTGCGAGTTAATTTTAAGCTCAAAGATTGAATTTGGTAAGTTTCGAAACTATGAGATGTTATTATTTGAAAACAAGTATATGTGATTAATTGTGGATTGGATGGAATGCCTTTTTAAATGTATAGTTTGAGTGGAGAAAGTTGATATGGGGAAATGTTTATAAAATCATATTGATTGTTATATGAAATACTAAATGTGATTCGGCTATGTGGAATTTTGTATAAGATGTATGTTTGAATAGCTTTGAACTTGAATATGTGGATAATACATGAGGGTGAAATTTATATTAGATTCGACTTTGAATTTGAGAAATAAGAAATGTTTTACGGATGTACAAGTAAATGGGTATTTCATGAATCCTTGTCTATAATATTTAAAAATCATTTTTAAGAGAATAATCGATAGATTTCTTAAATTGTTTATAACTTACTAAGTTGTTAAAGCTTACTTGGTGTTTTTGGTTGCTCTTGTGATTTAGATTTTTGGGTGATCGTTACGTGCTCGGGGATCGACGAAGAAACTCGTCACACTATCATCAATATTTTGGTACTTTTTAAAGTTGAACATGTATAAGCTATGATACCTTTTGAGTTCATTAGGAAAGAGATGTATATAAATGCCATGCGAAAATGGCTAACTTGAAATATAAGTCTATATTTTCTTGATTGTGTTTTGTGCTTGTAATGTTTGAGTATGAAAGAGTGAAGTGGATTACGGGTTGAATGTTAGATTTATGATGACATGATATGTTTCAATATGGGTGTTTGAAATTGGCTCAAATTAATGTGGTTTGGTTTGATTATGGAAATTGTAAATTGACTTGTATTTATGTGATGTGTAAGCCATATAATAAGGCTAGTCATGGTTTAATTATGTGTTTATGTGAAAACTTATAAATGGTATGTTTGATAATAGCTAATAAAACGGTTATATACAAATGAATGCTGTGGTAAATTTCTTGGTATATGAAATGAATTTTGCTTATGACTTAGAAAGTATTCGAATGCCATGAAATTTAAGATCACATGGTTGAATTTTGAAGTATGCTTTGTTTGAGATACATGACTGATAATGTATGATTAATTTGGAATGGCTTTATGATTCATATATTCAAATTTAATATAAATGATTTGTGAATATTCGAGTTTAGTAATTTTATAAATGTATCGTTATAACTCGTGCTTGAGAAGAGATATTTGACTGTGCTGAGATGTGTTTAGTCTGTAATGCCTCGTAACCCTAATCTGGCGACGGATACGGGTTAGGGGTGTTACACGTAAAGTGTAAAATGCATGTTTTATTAGTTAAATGTGTCTATTAGCTATGAAACATATAAGTGAAAGTCCTTATGTTATTATTAAACCATTATTATATGTAATGGACATTTATGGACATAAAACAAGTGAATTTTAATGTTTTAAACCAAGGTTAATTTAGTAAATTATGTATTAATGATAAAATATATAAAACAAACATAATGTCATCTGTATTTTGTTATCATCTCCACCGAAAATATAAGAAAAATGTGTTCATGAGAGCTTGCTAGGGTTTAGGCAATTGCATAGTCAAATTGGTAAGTGTTTTTAACCCAGTTTTTAATGATTTCTATGTTTTTGTGATCGTTGCAACTAGTATTAGCTAGCCCAGGGACTATTTTACAAAACTGTTAAAGATTTTAAAAGATGCCATTAATGAATATATATGAGTTTTGATGATTAATGATATATTTTGAATGCTTGTTGATAGTAAGTTTTGTAAATAGATTTTTAGTGAAAATGCAAAATAGGGATTAAATTGAGAAATTTGTAATGTTAGTGGTTAAAATGTGAAATACATGAAAAATATGGGCTGCTAGGGGCATTATAGTTATTCGACTAGCATGAGTATAATTGGAATTTCATTAATTTTTGATTTTATGAAATAAGGACTAAATTGTGAACAATGTGAAAGTTTAAGGACAAAAGTGTAAACGTGTTTTAAAGTGTGGTTTGGACTAAATTGAATGAATGGATGATTAAATAAGTTAATTTTGATTATATTTAGATCAAGATAGGAGAAATACGGACTTGGAAAGGGGAACAGATAAAGTTATTGACTAATCGACTTGATTTGCCATTTTAGCATCCGAGGTAAGTTCGTATGTTATGATTTCGTTTCAAATGTATTTCATATGCTTTGATACAACATGAATTGTGATTATATGATTACGGACAAGTTTGGAATTGCGACATTCAAAATCCCGGTTGAACCTTAGGAATAGTTTAGGATGCTAGTGACATGTCATTAGGTATACTTTGAGTTGGCTTCGGGCCATGATATTAGCACTTCGGGTGCGAGATATACTGATTTGGCTTCGAGCCATGCATATCGGCTGATTTTGGCTTCAGGCCATGATATCAAAACTCTGGAGATAAGTTACCTTGATTTGGCTACGGGCCATGGTAAAGGTACTTATTGTGTGAGACCCTTGAGTATCAAACTTCTATTCTGAATGGTTCAACGGGTAAATGAAAGACGAGAATGTGTGTGAGAATTGTACGAGATGGTAAAGGTATGTGTATAAACTATTTTAGCATTGAATTGAGCAATGATGATGAAAGTATACAATTTTGTGAATGAATATTTAAAAGGTTTGTTACTAATATAAGCTACATGTGTTGTACTCAAATTGTTGAATCATATTTATGTGATTGTATTAAGTATATTTCATACTAGCTTACTAAGTTTTATAGCTTACTTTGTGTACTTTTTCGTGTTTTATAGTGATATCAAAGCTAGCTCAGATTCGGGGATCTCGGAGATCGTTTCACACTAGCACCTATCACTTGGTACCTTTGAACTTTGGTATTTTAAGTATATGGTGTGTATAGGTATTTTGAGTCATTTGTAGCTGCTGAATCTTCTACTGGTACATGGACAACCGTGTGGACCGATGGGCTTACCAGCCTTGATCGTTACAAAGGGCGATGCTACCACATTAAGCCCGTTCTTGGAGAAGAAGATCAATATATATGTTATGTAGCTTACCCTTTAGACCTTTTTTGAAGAAGGTTCTATTACTAACATGTTTACTTCCATTATGGGTAATGTATTTGGGTTCAAAGCCCTGCGCGCTCTACGTCTAGAGGATCTGCGAATCCCTACTGCTTATATTAATACTTTCCAAGGCCCGCCTCATGGCATCCAAGTTGAAAGAGATAAATTGAACAAGTATGGTCGCCCCTATTAGGATGTACTATTAAACCTAAATTGGGGTTATCCGCTAAGAACTACAGTAGAGAGCAGTTTATGAATGTCTACGCAAGCGAGCTTGATTTTACCAAAGATGATGAGAATGTGAACTCCCAACCATTTATGCTTTGGAGAGATCATTTCTTATTTTGTGCGAAGCAATTTATAAATCACAAGCTAAAACAGGTGAAATCAAAGGGCATTACTTGAATGCTCTCGCAGTACATGTGAAGAAATGATCAAAAGGGCCGTGTGTGCTAGAGAATTGGGAGTTCCTATCGTAATGCACGACTACTTAACAGGTGGGTTCACCGCAAATACTAGCTTGGCTCATTATTGCCGAGATAATGGTCTACTTCTTCACATCTATCGCACAATGCACGCAGATTATTGATAGACGGAAGAATCATGGTATGCACTTTCGTGTAGTAGCTAAAGCTTTACGTATGTCCGGTGGAGATCATATTCACATATTTGGTACAGATAGTAGGTAAACTTGAAGGAGAAAGGGACATAACTTTGGGCTTTGTTGATTTACTATGTGATGATTTTATTGAAAAGATCGAAGCCATGGTATTTATTTCACTCAAGATTGGGTTTCTATGCGTGTGTTCTCGCCCCATAGCTTCGGGGTATTCACATTTGGCATATGCTCCTTTGACCGAGATCTTTGGAGATGATTCCGTACTACAATTTGGTGGAGGAACTTTAGGATGACCTTAGGGAAATGCACCAAGCCGTAGCTAATCGAGTAGCTTTAGAAGCATGTCTACAAGCTCGTAATGAGGGACGTGACCTTGCCTCGCAAGGGTAATGAAATTATCCATGAGGCTAGCAAATGGAGTCCCGAACTAGTTGCTTGTGAAGTATGGAAAGTGATCAAATTTGAATTCGAGGCAAAGATGGATAAATTAGATAAAGTAAAGTAGCTTCATAAATAAAATTTGAATTCAAGCAATGGATACTTTGTAATCCAAGAATTCTTGTCGGTTTGTTGAATTGCAATTAAACTCGGCGCAATCTTTTACTAAAAGGATTGAGCCGATCCTATTGTCTATATTTTTGATAGATATATTTTTATCTAGATATACAAGATCTTAAATACAAGAATAAAAGACTAAACACAACTCAAATTTTCTCCTGGGTCCATAATTAATCCTATGTATGTATCCTTAGGATTGGTGTATACTTTTCTATCCTATATACCACCACGGTTTCGGATCATGGATCGAGCCAAGCATTACAACTTCTTCTACCCATCCTGTATGTTGTCCTTTTGGCTCCGTGTTGGAATAGAAACTTATTGTATTGTATTAGTAGATGAAATTTTACGAAAAAGGTTCTTGAAAAGGTTCTTGATGGGATAAAAATTTCTTTTTTCAATTTTATCAGTGTGAATTTTACACAACATGGGGAAATCACTATTTCGAATTGAAAATTGATATTTCTAATTCAAAAGAAAAAAAGCTCTATCATATATAATGAACTGCTACTCCAGGTTCTCACAAAATACTAATGTAAACGAAGATCCAACTAGAAATGATACGGATAAAAACATTCATGATTGTAGTGACGGCTCTAGTTTTTCTGATGAAGGTTGATCATTTAGTTGACGCCAAAGACATTCGGAATTTCATTTACGATGAGACCTTTTAATTAGGGATAGTAGTAATCGGACCGTTATTCCATATATTTTGATAGTGAAAATCAAATTTTTGAGCTTAACAATGATCATTCTTTTTTGAGTGAACTAGAAAGTTTTTTTTATAGTTATCATAATTCTAGTTATATGATAATGGATCGAAAAATGATGAGCCCCACTATCATTTTAACTTGTATGATAATGATACTAACTATGGTTGGAATAATCACATTAATAGTTGTATTGACTCTTATCTTTGTTCTCAAATTTGTATTGATAGTTCCATTTTAAGTGGTAATGACAATTCCAATGATAATTATATTTATAATTACATTTGCGGCAAAGGTGGAAATAGTAGTGAAGGCAAGAATTTTGATATAATAACTCGTGAAAATGGTAATGATTTAACTCTAAAAGAAAGTTCTAATGATCTCGATCTATACAAAGATTTGTGGGTTCAATGCGAATGCGAAAATTGTTATGGAGTAAATTATAAGAAATCGCTTAATTCAAAAATGAATATTTGTGAACAATGTGGATATCATTTGAAAATGAGGAGTTCAGATAGAATCGAACTTTCGATTGATCCAGGCACTTGGGGTCCTATGGATGAAGACATGATCTCTTTGGATCCCATTGAATTTCAGTCTGAAGAAGAGCTTTATAAAGATCATATTGATTTTTATCAAAGAAAGACAGGATTAACTGAGGCTATTCAAACAGGCACGAGTCAACTAAACCGTATTCCTATAGCAATCGGGGTTATGGATTTTCAGTTTATGGGGGGGAATATGGGATCCGTAGGAGGCTTGAAAATCACCCGTTTGATCGAATATGCTACCAATAATTTTTTACCTCTTATTCTAGTGTGTGCTTCTGGAGTAGCACGCATGCAAGAAGGAAGTTTGAGCTTGATGCAAATAGCTAAAATATCTTCCTCTTTATATGATTATCAATCAAATAAAAAGTTATTTTATGTATCAATTCTTACATCTCCTACTACTGGTGGAGTGACCCATGAGTTTTGGTATGTTGGGGATATCATTATCTTTGAACCCCATGCCTATATTGCATTTGCGGATAAAAGAGTAATTGAGCAAACATTGAATAAAACAATACTGGAAGGTTCACAGACGGCTGAATATTTATTCCATAAGGGTTTATTTGATCCAATCATACCACGTAATCCTTTAAAAGGTGTTCCGAGTGAGTTAGTTCAGCTCCACACTTTTTTTTCTTTGAATCAAAATTCAATCAAGTAGAGTCTTAAGTGAAATTTTTTTATTTGTAGTGAAAAGGTAGTTAGTTAGTTTATCAGAATCAAAGTCAAAGCCCGTGTAATGGGCTTTGGCTTTTTGCAAAAAAGGAATTGTCGAAAAACAAATTATGTGGACAATTATTATTATCATTATCCGATATTACTAATGAGGAAACCTCTAGCAACAAGATAAAAAGCAAATTTTTCCTTTTGTGAAATGAAATTCGAAAAGTCAAATTTGACCTATCAACTTTTTGAAAAAGAATCGAATTGATGTTTCCTAATTAAAATATTGACTAAAATATTAAATTTTTAAACATAATAATATGTATGAGAATCCACGTGTACTTCATATTAATATTTTTGAATTTTATGAACTTTTAATAATTCTTTTTGAATTTTATTTTTTTATTTTTAATTATTTATTGACATGTCATATAAGACAAATAGAGACATGTCAACATTAAATTTACGTGAATTATCAAATTTAAGTTTCACGCAGATTACCACATTAAATTTAATCAATATTTTTATAAGAGAATGGAGACATAGACAATAAAAGAGAAGGGACAGATTATTTCTTATGTTTTTTATTCATAATTCTCAACGCTATTTATATAACTAATAGTGCGTGGTTAATGCCATAATTTTCCCAATAAATATATAATCACTCTTTAGTATGTTGCCATGATTACAAGATCAATGCAATAACTCCATCCTTCGAAAGTCAAAACATCTTGCTTCATTCTCATCCTATAACATCATCTTTAATCCAATTTAGTTGCTAAAAATTAATGGAGTTGAATTGACAAAAAAAATTATAAATATTGAAAGCTTTATACAAATAATTCACTTTAAATCTGATCCAATCATTTTTTAAAATCATCTCAATTTAATCCGACTCAATTCAAATCTATTAAAAAAAATTAAATTTATGAATTAAATTGACTCGAAACCCATTAATTTTGTATTTTTTATAATCCCTAAATTCCTTGTCAAGTGATAGGGTTAGGTGTGTATTGAGAACTGAGATATTTGTTCTCTTTGATTGAGGTAAAAAAATAAAATAAAATCAATGATAGCATTTTTATAGAAAAAAAAAATGAAATATGAATACGAATAGGAGTACCAAAAGGGAAGTGGAAGAAAAGAAACATCACTCTTATGAAACATTATGTAGATGGACAAATTACTCAATTGGACCTCCAATCCCCGACTTGTCCAATCCAACTTTTTATTTGCTCCCTTTCTTTACTCGTAAATTTGTTTGAAAATGTGAGCAAAATCTAAATAATAAAAATTATGCTTAACGGTTTGAGTCTTAATTCAATTTGCATGAATGTTATTATCGATACAAAAAGATTTAGATTTAAATATCCACGATTTATAACTACTTAAATAGATCATAATAATTAATGCTTAAATATTAGTAATAAAATAATTGAATCTCTATAAAAATGTACTAATAATAAAATATCGTAAAAATGGACATCCCATCTTAATTTGTAACTACATATAGTTAGTAGTTGATTGAGACAACCAGTAGGACCCTGCCCTGCTTCGTCTACTTCCTCTTTTTCACTATTGACCAAGAGGAGAGAAACATAGGAAAAATAAAATATCTATAGTGAATATAATTTGGTTTAAATTTGCATATAGTCTTTCATCTTCGTGCTTTGGTTAAATTTTAATTTTAATTTAAAATTTAATTAATAGCATATATTCAAATTTAATAGAATTCACTTATTAATTAAACTTTAAATTTTGGATAAAAAAGTAAAGTGATTAAATTCTTAAAAGTAAAAGTTTAGGAAACTAAATTTTAAAAGTTGAAAAGGTACAACGATTAGAGGTAAAATTAGACCATGCAATTTATATGTATTATACCCCCCACCCAGCATGACACACCATGAGAAGACACCTGAGAGAACCTATGAACGACCCTCTACTTATCTCTTGACTTACAACACTTGGCATATTCTCCACCTAAATGCCAAGGTAGTCCTATGTTGCCCGGTTGGTCATTGGGTGACCAGCCACTCACACACCTCATCCTTTAGGCCACCCACTGTTAATGGGTGCACATTCACCTCCAAAGAGGGGACCACCAAGAAATTACTAGGTGTTATCTTGATCTAGGAAATGTCAAAGCAATACCATGCATGAGGACAATCCACGTACAATAACCTTGTCACTAGGTCAACTGCATGATTACCGTGTCCCGAATTTATTGATGACATGGCCTCACCGAGCACAAGACCTCTTTCCCTAAAAATATCTTGTACTGTGTTAAAGGAGAGATTGAACCTCTAGTCTTTTAGCAACTTTAAGCACTCTCAATAATTGGCCATAAGTGTTGACTTAATTTGGTGGATTTGGATATGTGCATATATGTGCATATATGGATAATATTTTGAGTTCATGGATGAATATGTGAATGATTATATTATGAGGTTTGTGGAATTGGTAACATGCTTGTGAAATGGCACTGAGCGTCAGAACCGAGAAAAGGGTAGGAATAAGAGGGATTTGGAGCCTTCAAGTTTCGTTCAGAGGTCGAAGAAAAAGGCCAGAGTGGATGGGCCAGTCAGAGTTGGGGACCCTAATGCTGTTATTGGACCGCAGCCATGTGTTGACTATGGTAGACACCATTAGGGCGAGTGCTGGAAAAGGATTGGGGCATGTTTGAGATGTGGATCATTAGAGCACCGTATCAGAGATTGTCCACGGAGACCCGATCAGATGCAAGTTACTGGCCGAGGTACTGTTCAGCCGCAGAGTGGTGTTCAGCAGCCACCGAGAGGCCGTGGTCAGGCCAGAGATGGAAATGGTATGGGCCATGGTCGTGGAGCACCGAGCAGAGGTGCTGGTCATGCTGAGGCGAGGCAGCCAGTTCTAGTTTATGCTGCACGTCGCTGAGAGGACGGAGACACCCTAGATGTTATTATTGGTACGTTCTTTATATATAATGTACCTTATACTGCACTGATTGATGTTGGGTCTACGCATTCGTATATAGCATGCTCAGTGTCTGAGACTTTGGGTATAATGGTTGAAACCATTACGAGTGAGGTTGTTGTGTTGAGTCCTTTAGGGCAGTCAATTAAGGCAAACAGATTGTTCAGAGATATACCTTTGGAGGTTCAAGGAACCATCCTTTTGGCGGATTTGATGGAACTTCCTTCTAGAGAATTCGACTTAATACTGGGCATGGATTGGCTGGTTAAGCATCAAGTGAATTTGGATTGTGCTGCTAAACGGGTGGTAGTGAAAACTGTGGAGGGTGATGAGGTGGTGGTAATAGGGGAACGTCGAAATTATTTGTCAAGTGTGATTTCTGCCCTGAAAGTTAAGAAGTTGGTTCGTAAGGGTTATGAGGCATATATAGCCTACATCGATGATTTGATTTTGAGGTTTCATCTGATACAAATATTAGAACAGTCAAAGATTTTCTGGATGTTTTTCTTGATGAACTACTTGGACTACCTCCAAACCGTGAAGTTGAATTTGGTATTGAGCTCCTACCGGTTAAGCTCCGGTGTCCATCGCTCCTTATAGAATGGCACCGAAAGAGCTAGTGGAGCTTAAGGCTCAGATTCAAGAGTTACTCGATCGAGGGTTCATCTGCTCTAGTGTGTCTCTATGGGGAGCACCAGTGTTATTTGTGAAAAAGAATGATGGATCCATGCGTATGTGCATTGACTACCGTCAACTGAATAAGTTGACTATTAAGAATAAGTACCCCCTGCTGAGGATTAATGATCTATTCAATTAGTTTTGAGGACCTTCGGTCTTTTCTAAGATTGATCTCTGATCGGGGTACCATCAACTGAGAGTCAAAGAGGCTGATGTTCACATGGCACCGTTTAGGACTCGTTATGGTCATTATGAGTTCATTGTGATGCCGTTTGGACTGACAAATGCAACCGCAACTTTTATGGATATGATGAACCGAGTCTTCCAGACTTATTTGGATCAATTTGTAGTGGTTTTTATAGATGACATCTTGGTGTATTCGAGAACTGAGGACGACCATGACGCACATCTCTGAGTTGTTCTGAAGATTCTGATGGAGAAACAATTATACGCTAAGTTCAGCAAGTGTGAATTCTGGCTACGAGAGGTAACATTTCTAGGTCATGTGGTATCTACTGAAGGGATTAGAGTTGATGCTCGGAAAATTGAAGCTGTTTTGGATTGGAAGCCGCCTAAGACGGTAGCTGAGATTTGAAGTTTTTTGGGTTTGGCAGGGCATTATAGACGTTTGGTTGAGGGGTTTTTGTTAATTACTGCACCTCTGACTAAATTGTTGCGTAAAGGGGTGCCGTTTGTCTAGACTAGTAAGCAGCAATATAGTTTTGAGAAACTTAATAAGGTTTTGATGGAGGCCCCTGTCTTAATACAGCCAGAGTCTGGGAAAGAATTCACTATCTACAGCGATGCATCACATGTGGGTTTGGGATGTGTGTTGATGCAAGAGGGTAAGGTAGTGGCATATACGTCTTGCCAGCTTAAGTCTCATGAGGCAAATTATCTGATGCATGACTTGGAGTTGGCCTCGGTGGTATTCGCACTAAAAACTGGAGGCATTACCTGTATGGTGAAAAGTGTATCATTTACACAGATCACAAAAGCCTCAAATACCTCCTCATACAGAAAGAGCTGAATCTTAGGCAGCGTAAATTGATTGAGTTGCTTGAGGATTATGGCTGTTCGATTGAATACCATCCTGGTAAGGCCAATGTGGTGGCTGACGCACTAAGCCGTAGGGCTATGGCGGATCTGAGGGCGATGTTTGCTCGTCTCAGCTTATTTGATGATAGTAGTTTATTGGCTGAACTTCAAGTTAAACTGTCATAGATTGAATAGATTAAAGGTAAACAGTTTGAGGATGGGTCTTTGGGTCCCCGATTTAGACAGATTGAGAGTGGGGAAACTTCAGATTTTGGACTGAATAGCAAAAGGGTACTGTGTTTCCGTGGGAGAGTCTGTGTACCAAGGGATACTAATTTGAGGCAGTCTATACTATGAGAGGCGCATAGTAGTCCTTATGCTATGCATCATGGCTGGAATAAAATGTACTAAGGCCTTCGTGAGTTATACTGGTGGCTAGGTCTTAAGTGTGAAATTACCGACTTTGTGAGTAAGTGTCTAACTTGCCAGTAGATTAAGGCTGAACATCAGTTACGTTCAGGGTTGCCTCAACCAGTTAAGATTCCACTTTGGAAGCGGGAGAAAGTAACTATGGACTTCGTTAGTGGGCTGCCCTTAACACCTACTAAGAAGGATACAATATGGGTCATCGTGGATCAGTTGACCAAGTCAGCCCATTTCATACCAGTTCGTTCTGATTACACTTTGCAGAAGCTGGCTAAACTGTATGTGGTCGAGATAGTGAGACTGCATGGGGTACCGGTTTACATAATATCAGATAGAAATACTTGCTTCGCGTCTCGATTTTGGAAGAATTACACGAGGCGTTGGGTACAAGATTGGACTCAGTATTGCATTTCATACTCAGACAGATGGTCAATCAGAGAGGGTGATTCAAATACTCGAAGATATGCTAAGGAGTTGTGTAATATATTTCCGAGGCTATTGGGAAGACTACTTGCCATTGGCAGAGTTTGCATATAACAATAGTTACCAGTCTAGCATACAGATGGCACCTTACGAGGCATTATATGGCCATAGGTGTCGTACTCCTTCTTGTTGGACTGAGTTGGGCGAGCGACGTGTTTTGGGCTCCGAATTGATTTCTGACACCAAGGACAAAGTTAGATTAATTTGGGATCAATTGAAAGCAACATCCAGAAGACAGAAGTTGTATGTAGATTTGAAGCACAAAGAGATTGAGTATCCTGTGGAGGACTTCGTTTTTCTTAAGGTTTTGCCATGGAGGAAGGTAGTGAGCTTTGGACAGAAGGGTAAGTTGAGCCCTAGGTTTATTGGGCCTTATCGCATACTGAAACGTGTGGGATCGGTTTCCTATCAACTTGAATTACCTCCAGAGTTGAATCAAATTCATGATGTGTTCCATGTCTCTATGCTGAGGCGTTATCGCTCTTACCCCACACACATGATATCGACTGAGGAGATTAAGGTTAGACCGGACCTGACTTTTGATGAGGAACTGGTTCAGATCTTAGATCGTGATGTGAAAGTCTTGAGGAAGAAGTTTATCCTACTGGTTAAGGTACTTTGGCACAATCACAGTTCAGAGGAGGCCACGTGGGAGCCCGAAGAGGCGATGCGTCAGTAATACCCTAATATGTTTTGATTAGGTAAATTTCAAGGCCGAAATTTTCTTTTAGGGGGGTAGAGTTGTAACGCCCCAAAATCTAGGTAATTATTTTTGTACGTTTGAAGCACAACTATCTGCCTGTCTTAGGGGTTAAGTGATTTGGGTGTGTTTGGGAGTGTCTGAGAAGTCCTGGGTTCGAGCCTGGGCTTGTGCAAAGAGTTTTGTCTTTAGGGAATAAACCTTTGCCTATAGTTAGTAGGCTTTTAAAGTATTATGGGTAAAAGGAAGACATAAAAAGCCTGCTGGTCTAGGGGGTAAGTGGCGTGTTACCTATGCCAGTGGACTGAGGTTTGAATCTTGGTGGAGGCAAGGGATTATTTATTTTGCTGCTGTGGCATGGGGGGAGTTGTAGTTTGACTGAAGTAGTTGAGAAGAATTCAAATTGAGTGGTTGAGGGGAGGTGTGATCGGGTGGAGAGATTTGAGGAGGGATTTTAGGAGAAAATCAAGGGAAGTGAGGGGAGAGGGAGTGTTGTGCCGAAATTGGACTCTGGCACTCAAGAAATTCAGCCAGAGTGGTATACTCCTCATTTTGGGTTTTGCTTGTATTTGTTTTTTCTCTCTTTTGCTGGAAAGCCGAAAGTGGTAGGGGTTCTGTTCCAACTCGGTCATTTCTTTTGTTGACAACCATTTTCTTGGCCGGATACTCCCTCTTACTATTGCCTCTTCTTCGTTTCTTTTCCCAAGTAATTCTACTGTTGGCCGAATACACCTTCCTCTCCCTTTTGTCATTTTGAATCTATTTCTCTACTGTTCTTTTTCCTGCTTCACTGTTGCCGATTTGCTCTTATGGCTTTTCTTTTCTTTCATGCTTTGCTTTCAATTCTTGGTTGCCAAATCTTTCCTTTCTCTTGGGGCCGACTGTGTCCCTTCTCTATTTTCTGGTAAACATTCAATACTTTCTGTTAGGTCTTGCACTTCGTAGTTGATTCTCTTTCTCATGTTGTTGGTAAGTGTAATAGTATGGTGTCATTTTGTTGCTTGTTGAATTAGTGCTTACTCATTTTCGGTTGGTGTCTAGGAACTTTTTGAAGGGTAGAAGGTTTGTAATTAAAGTTTGGGTAGGCAAAACTTCCCTCCTCACTTCATCAAAGTTAAGTTATTGTGAGTATAATGATTGGGATAACTTGTGTATTCGATTAAGTAACTGCTTAAATGAATAATTGGGGATTGTTGGTCAAATGTAAGTTTCAAAGGCGTAGGCAATTTTCTCAGCAAATAGAACCTAAGTGTGTGGCAGTACTCCATAAACAATATTGGTGAAATGCCGAAAAGTGTGTAAACACTGCCCAAAGCGTAATTCGGCAAAAGCCGAAAAATATGACCATTGGCGCTACACAGGCATGCGTTCGCTCGTGTGGTACTCTGAACGCATAAAACGTGGGAGTTTAACTATTAAGGCCACCATGAGCGATTTCATGGTCTTAGGCTATTTTGGGTCATGTTGGGCCGAAATGGGCCGTGTGGGCCCAACAGGCTTGTGGGCCCCACACGGGCAAACCACACAAACGTGTGGAGAATTGTAACACCCCGTACCCATATTCTACGTTGGAACCGGGTACGAGGAATTACCATACTTAACTTGCACAATTACACAACTTTGGGCTATCAAACTCATTTCAAATTAAAACTTTTCCTTTCATATGTCTATCGTCCTTAAAATGGACCTACGAGGCCCTAAACATGCTTTCAAAAGGTTTCGGAGATAATTTGGAAACTTTTACGCACTTAAGAAAATTTTTCCTACACAGGGGCCACACGCCCGTGTATCATCTCACACGCCCGTGTTTGACGCCCGTGGTTGACACTGACTTGAATCACACGGCCTGGGCACACGCCCATATGGCTGGCCCGTGGTCACCTCTGATTAATCCACACGGCCTATCGCACGCCCATGTGCTCCAACCGTGTGGCGATTTAAATTCCAAATTCAAGGTGCATACTTCACATGGCCTAGACACACGCCCGTGTGCCTACCCATGTGGACAAGAACAAGGCTATTTGTCAAGCTCTTTTCACCCCTGTAGCTCACATAACATGGATCCCATTCAACATATCATCAAACAAACTTATATTTTGCAATCTAAACTTCTAAGAATGACTATATCTTTTCATAAATGACAAGGTGAGCCATCAACCATAGCAATATATACAAAATAGTTTGTCTTAAAGGGGGCCAACACACTTTTGGCCAAAATAAAAAAATAATCTAACTAGTCTAGCCCCTATACATGCCATACACAAAATCACTAAGTCTAGATATACTAAGGTGAGCTAATAGTGTGAGCGATCTTCTGGTTATCAGCGTATCCCTATTCGGCTCTTAAACTCTATAAAACAAGGGAAAAGAAAGGGGAGTAAGCTTTAAGCTTAGTAAGTTTACATGTAAACAATTAGCATTGTAGTATGTGCTAAACAATAAATGGCATTACATACTAAACAAGAACAATCCACATTATTAGTCATGCTCATTTCCTCCCTTACCACTTTCCAACCACATCACAAGCTTAGTACTCACATTCATTAACATACATCCCTGCACTTAACACCACAAAGTTATATGATACAACACATCATAATTTCTCAATAAGCCATTCATACTACCTACCACTCGGTGGTTTCACACTTAGCTCACTGTCACTCTCTAATAGAGTGGTATCTCACAAAGCCCACCAAAAGGATAGTTACAATGGTATCGCACATAGCCAACCAGAAGGATAGTTACGGTGGTATCACACATAGCCCACCAAAAGGATAAATAAGCGATGGTATCGTACACAGCCCATCGTAGTTATGTAATAAGGTGGTATCGCACTTAGCCCACCGTTAAGTGTTGTCATTACACATTTACATATCTATTTTGTAATTCATACGATAATTATTCAATAACTACCAAATTCAATACATTTGAACAACACATGCTCTCAATCATACCATGCACTAATTAGCAATAACAATGCGTATATAAAAATGCATCGTTTACACATAAATGTACCTCGGTGCAAAATGTGTTAATTTGTAGTTTAATTTGAAACCTTGCCTTTTCCCCGGTCAAGTTAATTCTGTGCTCTTCTTGATCTATAACAATAAAATTCACTCAGCTAGATCATTCTATGATCATAATGCATCAATTTCTACACTTAGGCAAAAATGACCATTTTGCCTTTGCACTATGGTAAAATTACAATTTTGCCCCTAGGCTCGTAAATCATTTTTCAACACACTTTCTCATTAAACAAGCCTAGCTGAACATTTATTTATCTTACAACTACTCACAATTCCAACTATTTCATGCGTTTATGACACAAATTTAATCTTTGCATTCAAGTCCTATTTAGGTGTTTTCATGCTAACACCTTTCACAAAAGTTGTTTCTCACCTCCCTAACATTTATTTTCTTTCGTAAAAACTCAGCTAACAGCATAACTACTCTCATGGCAAGTCCCTAGACTTTCAACCATATCCCAAATTAGTCCCCTCATTAGCTAGCTTAGGCTTTGGGGACTCCAAAAACACAAAAATCATCAATTAAAACCACCTAAATCACTTACTTGAATGAGAATTAAGTGGCTGAAAGTTTGAACCCCCAAGAGCTCTATTTTCTCTTCAATTTTTGATGGAAAGAGATGAGTGAATAGTGAGAGATGATAGTTTTTCTTTTTACCATATTTTATTCATCTTTTCTAACCTAATTTCACCCAATTTGACCAAAAATTAAATGCTCTTGTCCCCCCTATGCACATGGCTGGACAACACATTCTAGTTGGCCTAATTGTACTTTAAAAAACTCCAATTTAATATTCTATGGCTATTTGACAACTCTACCTTGAAAAATAGAACTTTCGCACTATATGCAATTTAGTCTTTTTTCACAATTAAGCATGAAATCACTAAAACTAAAGCACCAAAATTTTCACATAGCCATATTTTAATGCCATAACACATAAAATGACATCAAAATAATTTTCCCTAACCTCGGTTTAGTGGTCTCGAAACCACTATTTCGATTAACCCTAAAATCAGGTTGTTACAAGAATATTGGGCCAAACTGTGTTATTTTCATGACCGAGACCAATTCTGGCTATGTGGGCCACATGGGAGTGTGGGCCTACATGGGCCCGTATTATGAGCCTTGGGCCCATTTTTACTGTTTGATTGTAAAGGTTACACGGGTCACCCAAGACGACTGTGGACCTACTGATGGGTCAGTATGTATACCTACTAATGGGTCGGTAAGTATACCTAGACCCCCAAACTGATATAAATGACTGTTATGCCCCTATGACTTAAAATGACTGTTATGCCCCTATGATATAAAATGACTGTGTGCCTTATGTTATGTATGACTGTATATGAGCATGCCACGATATATGTGTTGCATACATGTGTGATATGTTTCATGGGATGGGATTATTATGATTGGAGGAAGTGCACTGTACTGGCAGCCCTGCTATAAATACTGTTTAGTGTTGCAGCCGATGCTAATTTTTGGAGTGTAGGGATGGGTGGGTGATTTTATACCCACATGGATTGTTAGGCTGGACGGAGTGGAGTGTAGAGGCTAGTTGGGTAAGATTTCTGATTGCATGCCTGAATTGTTACTGTCACTGAAATAGGCTAAGGCCCACACTGATACCGATGCTGTAATGGGCTAAGGCCCAACTGATCTAAACTGTTATTGATTTAGGCTTAGGCCCAGACTGTATTTGCCTACGGCCTGATTGGCCATTTTGCTTATATGGGGTTGCATATTGAGTTTTCGTAAACTCACCCCTCTGTTTATCTGTACAGGTAATCCCAGCCTTAGTCTCTAATAAATTTAATTTGGGTATTTGTTATGTAATAAGGCCTCTTTAAATTTTAACTTTTAATTTGGGGATTTTACTCATTTCAATTCACATCTGAGAGTAGTAGGACGCGGATTTTCAAAAGATAAATGCTTTTCAAAACACCACGTTTTCGTAACATGCTATAAAAGCTTCCGCATCAAACATTGTTTTAAAGTATAGTAACAAACTAATATGATCAACATTCTGTTAAAAACAACTTGATTTTTAAAAGAAAAAGATACCCTAAAATTTCTGTTAAAGATCATAAACGAGATTTGATGATAATAATGGTTTTCCAAAGAAACTATGTTTTCAAAAAACACTTCAATATGATATCGCCAAATTCGACCATAACGTCTGGGCCAAGTTTGGGGTGTTACATTTAGTCCTAAACCACTTCCAAAGCATGTTTAGGGCCTCATAGGCTCTTAATAGGGACCATGTGATTGAAATTGATTGATGATTGCATGCAATGTGAAATTTTATCCAGAGTTGAATGTTTAATTATTTTATGAGTCCGATAATACTCTGTAACACTATTCTAGAAATTAAATACAAGTTAGGGGTGTTACATTTATTGGTATCAGAGCCATGGTTTAGTCGATTCTAGGACTAATGTAGCGTGTGTGTAAGTCTAGCTATAAATGCCATATATAAACTGTGATAGTGTGATAACTCCTGACATTTTAAAATGTGTTTTTATTTAACCAATGGATCCCAATCGAGCTATAGTGAATGAGGTTGAAAGTAATATCCTTGCTCCCGCTGAAGGGATAGCACCGTCTAATTCTTGACCCATAACGGGCAGTCAAGGAGGAGAGGCTAAAGAAACCTTCTTTCAAATGATGAATGAGTGGTTCACTCAATATATTTGAACGATCCCGGTTGCTCAACAACCTTCACCCCCTCCTAATCCCCAACCGGTTCCTGTAGTTGCTCAAAGAGTCGAGCTTTTAAGATTGAATAAGCCTCTCATTGATAAGATTTGTAAACACGGGGCTGAATAGTTCAGAGCTAATGTTGATGATGATCTTGAAATAGCTGAGTTTTGGCTTGAAAATATGATTCGAGTGTTTGATGAGCTATCTTGCACGCCGGCTGGATGTTTAAAATGTGCCATATTACTTTTGAGGGACAGTGCATATCAGTGGTGGAATATGTTGGTATTAGTGGCGCCTAGAGAGAGAGTCACCTGGGAGTTCTTTCAAACCAAGTTTTAAAAGAAATTTATCAGTCAACAATTTCTGGATCAAATGCATAAAGACTTTTTAGAACTGAAACAAGGCCGCATGACTGTAACCGAATATGTGAGAGAATTTGTACGATTGAGCAAATATGCTCGGGAGTATGTTTCTACTAAAGAGATTATGTGCAAGTGGTTTGTTAACGGGTTGAACAAGGATATTAAACTTCTGGTTGGGATATTGGATTTAAAAGAATTTGTCGTGTTAGTTGATCGGGCTTGCAAAGCTGAAGACTTTAGCCGAGAAAAGAAGAAAGTTGATTTAGAAGCTAGAGATTCGAAGAAAAGATCGATGAATAAACCTTATCATTCTTCATCAAAGAAATCCCGAGATTCGTATATTCGAACAAATGCATCAGTGGGATATCAGAACAGAGATCGTGGAAATCAACATGTGAATCCTAAAACTCAAGCTACTTCAGTCTCGAGTGTTGGCAGCATGAGAAATAACAACCCGAGTGCCAACAGTGTGGGAGACGATATTTTAGAGAATGCTAGAATAAAAGTAGTAAAGCTTGCTTCAAATGTGGTTCGCTAAATCACTTTGTTCGAGATGCCTAGAGTTATACGAGAAAGAAAAAGTTCAGAATGTAAGATCGAGCAATACGACTGCAAGAGGGAGACCACCGAGAAATATGGGGAATGTATCCAGTGGTAGAGGTATGACTAGAGACTCAGCTGTGAGATCCGAGGCCAGGTCACCTGCTAGAGCCTACGCTATTCGCGCTCGCGAAGAAGCGTCGTCCCCAAAATGTAACAGCCTGATTTAGGGCCTAGTCGAAACAGTAACCTCGGGATCACTAATCCGAGGTTAGAGACAATTTATTTTCATGATATTTTGTGAGTTAGAATATGTTTGTATAAGTACATAAAAATTTTAGTGCTTTAATTTTAGCTATTTCATGTTTAATCGCGAAAAGGACTAAATCGCATTAAGTGAGAAAGTTCCATTTTATAAGCTAAAGGTGCCAAATAGCCATAGATTGATAATTTGAGGTCTATAAAAGGCAATTAGACCCCCAAAGTACTAGTGGTCGGCCATAGGAGACAAAGATGGACAAAAAATTGGTCAAAGTTGGTGATAGTTGGTGACTAATTTGACTAGTATTGATAAAATAAGGAAAAGATGATATCCATCTTTTCCCCCATCCTTCTCCACCGAAAATAGCAAGCAAATAGGGGTTTTTTGAAAGCTCAAAATTTCAGCAAGCTCTTCTCAATTCAAGTAAGTGTTCTAAGGATCATTTCCTAATAAAAATTATACTTTTGGAACCCCTAAAGCTTAAGCTTTCAAATGAGGGGACTAATGTGCAATATGGTGAAAAGTTTAGAGTTTTGCCATGAGAGCTTTCATTGTTTTTTGGTGCATTTTTATGGGAGAAATTGAGCCTTAATTTTTAGATGAACAACTTTTGTGAAAGGTGTTGTCATGAAAACACCTAAAAGGACTTTGATGAAAAGGTTATAAAGATTGTAGTAAATGTGTGAAATGTTGAGTTTTGATGATAGCTATAAGAGTATTAAATGTTCACCTAGGCTTGTCGAAGGTAGAAATATGATGAGAATTTATTTCCGAGCTTAGGGGCAAAATAGTCATTTTGCCAAAGTCTAGGGATAAAATAGTAATTTTTCCAAAGCATGATTATTAAAAATACTTTTATTTGTGTGAGGATTAAAATGAGCTAAATTGTTATTATAGAGCAAGAAAGATCAAGAATACACCTCAACCAGGGAAAGAACAATGTCTCGGACTAGACCGATTAGCTAGCTCATTTTGAAATCGAGGTAAGTTTGTATATGATAGATTCAACATTTACGTTAGCATGTTTGAGAATGCTTGGCATTATATGGATGCATGATGCTCTATTAAATTGAGCAATTGATGTTGAATGAGATGTTGAGGTCCTATTGGACTACATTGAAAATAAAAATGCTATCATCGAAATATGAGATGGACAGGGTACCGTATAAAACCATGTCCGGGACATGGCCTCGGCACTGAGTTGAGATCCCGTATAAGAACATATCCGAGATATGGCTTCGGTAATGATATGAGAATAGTATAAGACAATATTTGGGATATGGCATCGACAATTGATGTGAGATCCATATAAGACCATATTTAGGATACGACATTGGCATTCAGAGGTGACTCCATGTAGGACCACCTCGGGTATGTGGCATTGGCTTCATACCTACATTAATGACGATGAATATGTGTCTTTGATTATCCCTAGTGATTTATGGGATAAATATATGAGTCTAGAAGTAGAAATGAGATTCGTACTAAAATCATGTGAATGAGTGAATACAGGTACTCCTGAATGAGTCACAAAAGGAACGATTAGGATATGTGTCATGGTATGTGCTAAATAAGGGCAAGTGTGAGTAAGTATGGCAAGAAGCCTATGATTTGTGTATGGTTAATCAATGCCATGGATGGATTATATGATGAGCTCATTGTTGCTAATTATTTCCATGCAAACTTACTAAGCTTTATGCTTACCCTATTTCATTGCCCTTTTTCCTTGAAGTGTTGTAAAGATAACTCGAGGAACATGGAACATCAGAGTTCGGGAATCAAACTATCGAGATCACTTTGGTATAACAATTTAGACTTATTTTGAGTATGGCATGTATAGGACTTGGGTATTTTGTTAGGTCGTAATTGTTAGCCAAAGTGTTATCTATGAATGTATCAAAGTCATTTTGTAAATGGTCATTAGAATTGGGCCAATAGTTGATACTTTATGTATTCAATGGTGATGGAATTATGAAGTATATGCCTTGTGTATGTTTTGATTTTCTTGAGTTCTGAGAGATACCATTTGGTTATCTTATGTATTGGAAAGATTTGGTATGAGTATGATTTCTTGATAGGGTGGCAAATGGCTTGGTGAATAGCCATCTAATTGTCCACATGGGTAGACACACAGGCATGTGTCTAGGACGTGTGTGGCACATGGTCAGCCCTATAGGCGTGTTGATCGACCGTGTGTCCCCTTGCATACTAGAATTGCAAGTCAGTAAGCCTTGTAGTAAACACACCGGCAGAGACACGGCCGTGTGAAGTCTGCACATTAGTTGTGGAATTTAATTCGATACATTGTCTAAGGACATAGGCGTGTGTCTTGGCCGTGTAGCCCTAGTGAAGTGATGACTTCATAAACAGAATGCTAAGGTTTTGGCACATGGGCTAAGACACGGGCGTGTCGAGGCCGTGTGAGGGACACAGACGTGTGTCCGGATGTATGAAATAATTCAGTGTCGACCACGGGTGGAAGACACGGGCATGTCTTAGGGACACATGAGCATGTCCCTAGATTAACATGGGCGTGTGGCCTCTGTTTTGATAAAAAGTTTTCCAAATTTGTAAAAGTTCTCGGTTAAATTCTGAAACCTCTCGGAGGTATGTTTAGGGCCTCGTAGGCCGAGAATGAGCAAGTGAGGGGTTTAAATGAAACTTTTGATTGCCCAATGTGAGATGTTTAACGAGATAAATTGGTAATGCCTCGAACCTGGTTCTAGCTTTGAACACGGGTATGGGGTGTTACATTTATTAGTATCAGAGGTACGGTTTAGTCGATTCTAGGACTAACGTAGTGTGAGTACGAGTCTAGCTATACATGCCGTATGTAAGAGTACCGTGTAATGATAGTGTGATAGCTCCTGATGTTTAAAAATCGTGGTTTATGTAGTATATGGATTCTGATCCAGACCAAACTGCAGCCGATAATGCTGCGAGTAATGCATCGGCTCCCGCTCAAGGGACTGCACCAGCGAATAGCAGACCCAAAACCTTGGGTCAAGGAGAAGAGGCCCGAGCAGCCTTTCTTTGTATGATGAGCAACTGGTATACTGAGTATACCCAAGCAAATTCTGATGCTCAACCCCCTCCACCCACACCTATTCCTTAACCCACTCTAGTAGCTCCTCAAGTGGTTGAGGTAGTGAGAAGAGAAAGGCCTCCGATTGATAAGATCCGGAAGTAAGGAGCCGAAGAATTCTAGGCTAGTAAGGATGATGATCCGGAGAGAGTGAAATTCTGGGTTGAGAATACCATCAGGGTATTCGATGAACTGTCGTGCACGCTTGAGGAGTGCCTAAAGTGTGCTGCTTGAGAGATTCAGCCTATCGGTGTTGGAACACCCTTCTGTCGGTGGTACCAAGGGAGGGAGTTAGCTGGGAATTCTTTCAAGAGTAATTCCGAAAGAAAAATATCAGCCAGAGGTTCATAGATCATAAGAGAAAGGAGTTCTTGGAACTAAAGCAAGGTCGTATGTCAGTGACCGAATACAAATGAGAGTTCATAAGGCTTAGCAAGTATGCCCGGGAGTGTGTGTCTAACGAGGTTATCTTGTGTAAGAGACTCAAGGACGAGTTAAACGTGGGAGTCCTTGAATTAAAAGAATTTTTAGTGTTGGTAGATAGAGCCTGTAAGGTTAAAGAGTTGGCTAAGGAGTAAAGAAAAGCTAAGAATGAATCTCATGACTCGAGGAAAAGACAACTGAATAAGTCACTCCAATCCTCGTCTAAGAAATCGAGGGATTTCGCTACTCGATCGGTCACCTCAATCTGGTTGTCAAACCGAAGCAATGGCAAACAATTTTCGGGGTCTAAAGGGAAGACCACCTTAGTTGCTAGTGTAGGTAACGTTTGACCAAGTAGACCGGAATGCCCTCAGTGTGGTAGGCGCTATTCTGGTGAGTGCCGAGCAAATGAGAAAGCTTGTTTTAGATGTGGGTCCTTAAACCACTTTATTAGAGATTGCCCCGACGTGGGCGAGAAAGAGAAGTCTCAGAATACAAGACCGGGAAGTACTGCTAGAGGAAGACCACTGAGAAACCCAGGAAATGAGATGGGTAGCAAGAATCCATCTAGAGAGAAAACTGCAAGAGTCGAGGGTAGAGCACCAGCGAGAACATATGACATTCGTGCTTGTGAAGAGGCATCTTCCCCCGATGTTATCACGTGTACATTTTCTCTTTACGATACTCGTGTTATAGCTTTAATTGATCTGGGATCTACCCACTCATACATATGCATGAAATTAGTCTCTAGCATGAGCATGCCTATAAAGTCTACAGAATTTGTAGTAAGAGTGTTTAATCCCCTATGCAAGTATATGTTGGTTGATAGAGTGTGTAAAGGATGCCCTTTGATGATTAAGGGTCATTGTTTCCCGATTGACCTTATGTTATTGCCTTTTGATGAGTTTGATGTCATCCTTGGGATAGATTGGCTAGTTACTCATGGTGTAATTGTAAATTGTGGGAAGAAGCTTATTGAGTTGAAGAATGAAAATGGAGATTTTCTTCGTGTTGAATCAGATAAGCAAGATAGGTCACCAGTAGTGATATCATCCTTGTCGACTCAGAGGTATGTAAGAAAATGGTACGAGGCTTACTTAGCCTTTGTGTGGAATGCTAAAGAGACTGAATTGAGTATTGAGTCAGTACCCATAGTATGCGAGTACCCAGATGATTTCTCGGAAGAGTTGCCAGGGCTACCTCCGGCTAAAGAGATTGAATTTAGAATTGAGTTAGCTTCGGGTACTGCCCTATTTCTATTACTCCATATAGAATGGCCCCAACTGAGATGAAAGAGTTGAAAGCACAGTTGCAAGAGTTAACGGATAAAGGTTTTACAAGGCCGAGTTTTTCTCCGTCGGGTGCTCCCGTTTTATTTGTGAAAAAGAAAGATGGTTCTATGAGGTTATCCATAGACTATCGACAACTTAATAAGGTAATTATGAAGAACAAGCACCCGTTACCGAGAATCGATGATTTATTTGATCAATTGAAGGGAGCCACGATATTTTCCAAAATAGATTTGAGATCCGGGTACTATCAGCTGAGAGTCAAGGACTCGGATGTACCGAAAACTACATTTAGGACTAGGTACGACCACTATGAATTTTTAGTCATGCCTTTTGGTCTAAAGAAAGCCCTTGCGATCTTCATGGATTTGATGAATTGCGTTTTTAGCCATACTTACATAAATTTGTCGTAGTCGTCATTGACGACATACTGATCTACTCTCGAGATGAGAACGAACATACCGAGCACTTGAGTATGGTTCTACAAATTTTAAGAGAAAAACAATTGTATGCCAAAGTCAGCAAGAGTGAATTTTGGCTTAAGGAAGTAGGATTTTTGGGGCACATTGTCTCGGGAGAGGGAATTAGAGTCGACTCGAGTAAAATTTCAGCAATTGTTGATTGGAAACCGCCGAGGAGCGTAACCAAAGTAAGGAGTTTTCTATGCCTACCCAGCTATTATAGGCGTTTTGTCAAGGGGTTTTCTATGATAGCTACCCCGACGACGAGACTATTGCAAAAAATGTGAAGTTTGATTGGACAGAAAAGTGTCAACAGAGTCTTGAGAAACTGAAGACGCTGTTGACCGAAGCTCCTGTTTTGGTGCAGCCTGAACTAGGAAGAGAATTTGTGGTTTACAGTGATGCATCCCTCAATGGATTGGGTTGCGTACTTATGCAAAAGGGTAAGGTGATTGCATACACCTCTAGGAAATTAAAGCTGCACGAGAAGAATTACCTGACTCATGATTTAGAGTTGGTCGCAATTGTGTTTGTGTTAAAAATTTGGAGACACCATTTGTATGGTGAAAGGTGTCGACTTTTCACCGACCATAAAAGCCTAAAATATTTGTTGACCCAAAAAGAATTGAATTTGAGGCAAAGAAGATGGTTGGAGTTGAGTAAGGATTACGAGTTAGTGATTGACTACCATCCGGGAAAGGCAAACGTAATCGCCGACGCTTTGAGCAAAAAAACATTGTTTGCACTAAGGGCCATGAATACTCAGATGGCTTTGTTGGATGATGATTCCATTCTAGTCGAGTTGAGGGCTAGACCATTATTCCTCCAGGAGATTTGTGAAGCTTAGAAAGATGATAACAGCTTGCAAGCCAAAAGTGTATTATGTAAGTCAAATGTTGAGTCAAACTTTCGAGTAAATCCTGAAGGATGTCTGATGTTTCGAGATAAGGTTTGTGTACCCAGGAATGATAAACTTATTCGTAAGATCTTGCATGAAACGCATAGCAGATGTTTAACTGTGCACCCTGGTAGCACGAAGATGTAAAATGGTTTGAGGGAATGGTATTGGTGGCCTGGTATGAAGAAAGACATTTCCGAGTTTGTATTGAAATGGCTGATTTTTCAGTAAGTAAAGGCTGAACATCAAGTACCTTCGGGTTTACTTCAGCCCGTTATGGTTCCTGAGTGGAAATGGGTTCGTATTACCATGGACTACGTGACAAGCTTACCGTTGACTCCAAGGAAGAAAGATGCGGTATGGGTAGTAGTTGATAGACTCACAAAGTCAGCCCATTTCATACCAATGTGAGTCGATTATTCACTTGATAAATTGGCAGAACTGTACGTGTTAGAGATAGTAAGACTTCATGGTGTACTATTATCGATCATTTCGGATAGAGATCCGAGATTCGCGTCACGGTTTTGGAAAAAGTTGCAAGAGGCCTTGGGCACGAAATTGAGTTTCAGTATAGCCTTCCATCCACAAATCGACTGGCAGTCGGAGAGAGTAATTCAGGTACTCAAAGACATGCTTCGATGTTGTGTTTTGGAATTCTAAGGTAATTGGGAGAAATACTTACCGTTGGTGGAATTTGCCTACAACAACAGTTTTCAGACAAGTTTGAAAATGGTGCCTTATGAGGCATTGTATGGGCGTAAGTGTCGAACGCCATTGTACTGGTCAGAAATCAGAGAGAGACAAATACATGGGGTTGATTTGATTAAGGAAACTGAAGAGAAAGTAAAGGTGATACGCGAGTGTCTAAAAGTCACCTCAGATAGATAGAAGCCCTATTCGGATTTGAAAAGGAAAGAGATTGAATTCAAAGTCGGTGATAAAGTGTTCTTGAAAGTATTACCTTGGAGAAAAGTCCTCAGATTTGGCCGGAAGGGCAAATTAAGTCCGCGTTTTATTGGACTGTGAAATTACAGTGAGGATAGGACCAACAGCTTCTCGGTTGGCTTTGCCACCGGAGCTAGAAAAGATTCATGATGTCTTTAATGTATCCATGTTGCGTCGATATCGTTCAGACCCTTCACTTGTCATAGTACCAGCAGAGGTAGAGATACAGCTGGATTTGACTTATGGCAAAGAACCGGTTAAAATTTTGGTGCGAGAGGTCAAACAATTGAGAAACAAAAGAATAGCCCTTGTAAAAGTAGTGTGGCAAAGGCATGGAATAGAAGAGGTTACATGGGAGCCCGAGGAAATGATGAGAAACCAATATCCCAACCTTTTCACCGGTATGATTTTTGGGGACGAAAATCCTTAAGGGGGAGAATTGTAACAGCCTGATTTATGGGCTAGTCGGAACAGTGATCTCTGGATCACTAATTCGAGGTTAGATAAAATTTCTTTTCATGATATTTTGTGAGTTAGAATATGTTTGTATAAGTACATGAAAATTTTAGTGCTTTAATTTTAGCGATTACATGTTTAATCGCGAAAAAGGACTAAATAGCCATAGATTGATATCTAAAGGTCTTTAAAAGGCAATTAGACCCCAAAAATGCTAGTGGCCAGCCATAAGAGACAAAGATGGACAAAAAATTGGTCAAAGTTGGTGATAGTTGGTGACTGATTTGACTAGTATTAATAAAACAAGGAAAAGATGATATCCATCTTTTTGCTCATCCTTCTCCACCGAAAATAGCAAGAAAATAGGGGTTTTTTGAAAGCTCAAAATTTTAGCAAGCTCTTTTCCATTCAAGTAAGTGTTCTAGGGATCATTTCTTGATAAAAATTGTACTTTTGAAACCCCTAAAGCTTAAGCTTTCAAATGAGGGGACTAATGTGCAATATGGTGAAACGTTTAGAGTTTTCCATGAGAGCTTTCATTGTTATTTGGTGCATTTTTATGGGAGAAATTGAGTCTTAGTTGTTAGATGAACAACTTTTGTAAAAGGTGTTGTCATGAAGACACCAAAAAGGACCTTTATGAATAGGTTATAAAGATTGTAGTAAATATGTGAAATGTTGAGTTTTGATGATAGATATAAGAGTATTAAATGTTCACCTAGGCTTGTCGAAGGTAGAAATATGATTAGAATTTATTTCCGAGCCTAGGGACAAAATAGTCATTTTGCCAAAGTCTAGGGGCAAAATTACTATTTTGCCAAAGCATGGTTATTAAAAATGATTTTATTAATGTAAAGATTAAAATGAGCTAAATTTCTATTATAGAGCAAGAAGAATCAAGAGTCCACCTCAATCGGGGAAAGAACAAAGTTTGAACTAGACCGACGAGCTAGCTCATTTTGAAATCGAGGTAAGTTTGTATATGATAGATTCAACATTTACGTTAGCATGTTTGAGAATGCTTGGCATTATATGGATGCATGATGCTCTATTAAATTGAGCAATTGATGTTGAATGAGATGTTGAGGTCCTATTGGACTACATTGAATATAAAAATGCTATCATCGAAATATGAGATGGATAGGGTCCCGTATAAGACCATGTCCGAGACATGGCCTCGGTACCGAGTTGAGGTCCCGTATAAGACCATATCGGGGATATGGCGTTGGTAATGATGTGAGAATAGTATAAGACCATATCCGGGATATGGCATCGATAATTGATGTGAGAGTCCATATAAGACCATATCTGGGATATGGCATTGGCATTCAGAGGTGACTCCATGTAAGACCACCTCGGGGATGTGGCATTGGCTTCGTACCTACATTAATGACGATGAATATTCGTCTTTGATTATCCCCAGTGATTTATAGGATAAATAGATGAGTCTAGAAGTAGAAATGAGATTTATTTTAAAATCATGTGAATGAGTGAAGATAGGTACTCGTGAATGAGTCACGAAGGAACGATTACGATATGTGGCACGGTATGTGCTAAATAAGGGCAAGTGTGAGTAAGTATGGAAAGAAGCCTATGATTTGTGTATGGTTAGTCAATTCCATGGATGGATTATATTATGAGATCATTATTGCTAATTATTTCCGTGCAAACTTACTAAGTTTTATGCTTACCCCTTTTCTTTGCCCTTTTTCTTTATAGTATTGCAAAGATAACTCGAGGAACATGGAACGTTAGAGTTCGGAAATCACACTATCGACGTCACTTTGGTATAACAATTTAGACTTATTTTGAGTATGGCATGTATAGGACTTTGGTATTTTGTTATGTCATAATTGTTAGCCAAAGTGTTGTATTTGAATGTATCAAAGTCATTTTGTAAATGGTCATTAGAATTGGGCCAATACTTGATACTTTATGTATTCAATGATGATGGAATCATGAAGTATATGCCTTGTGATTGTTTTGATTTTCTTGAGTTCTTAGAGATACCATTTGGTTATCTTATGTATTGGAATGATTTGGTATGAGTATGATTTCTTGATAGGGTGGCAAATGGCTTGGTGAATAGCCATCTAATTGTCCACACGGGTAGACACACGGGCGTGTGTCTAGCCCGTGTGTGACACATGGTTAGCCTTATGGGCCTGTTGATCGACCGTGTGTCCCCTTGGATACTAGAATTGGAAGTCAGTAAGCCTTGTAATAAACACACGGGCAGAGACACGTCCGTGTGTCTTAGCCGTATGCGAGGCACGGCCTAGGACATGGGTGTGTGGCCAGGCTGTTTGAAGTCTGCACATTAATTGTGGAATTTCATTCGACACACGGTCTAAGGACACGGGCGTGTGTCTTGGTCATGTGGCCCTAGGGAAGTGATGACGTCATAAACAGAATGCCAAGGTTTTGGCACACGAGCTAAGGCACGGGCGTGTGAAATAAGTCTGTGTCGACCACGGGTGGAAGACACAGGCATGTCTTAGGGACAGACGGGCGTGTCCCTAGATTAACACAGGCGTGTGGCCTCTGTTTTGATGAAAAGTTTTCCAAGTTCGAAAATGTTCCTGGTTAAATTTTGAAACCTCTCGGAGGTATGTTTAGGGCCTCGTAGGCCGAGAATGAGCAATTGAGGGGTTTAAATGAAACTTTTGATAGCCCAATGTGAGATGTTTAAACGAGATAAGTTGATAATGCCTCGAACCTGATTCCGACTTCGAACACAGGTATGGGGTGTTATACAGAAGTTATTACCGGTACATTCTCTCTTTACGACACTAAAATAATTGCTTTAATTGATCCTGGATTGACATATTCATATGTTTGTGAGAATTTAATGTCTAGTATGAAATTGCCTGTTGAATCTATAGAATTTTTAATTATAGTATCGAACCCCCTTAGGCAAATATGTGTTAGTTGACAAAGTATGCAAGAATTTTCCTTTAACGACCCGAGGTTACTGTTTTCTAGTTGACTTGATGCTTTTACCATTTGATGAGTTCGATGTGATTCTGGGTATGGATTGGTTAACTTTGCATGATGTTGTTGTGAACTGTAGACAAAAGATCATTGAATTGAAGTGTCAGGATAATGGAATTCTTCTGATTGAATATGATGAGTTTAGTGGGTTGCCTATAGTGATTTTGTCGATGTTGGCTCAGAGATATGTGAGAAAACGTTGGGAAGCTTATCTTGCTTATATTTTGGATACAAAAGTTTCCGAATCAAAGATTTAATCAATGCCAGTTGTCTGTGAATATCTGGATGTGTTTCCTGAAGAATTACCAGGGTTGCCACCTATCAGAGAGGTTGAATTTGCTATTAAAATAGTACCTAGAACTTCACCGATATCGATAGCTCCGTATAGAATGGCTCCGATAGAGTTGAAAAAGTTGAAAGCTCAGTTGCAGGAGTTAATAGATAGAGGTTTTGCACAACCGATTTTGTCGCCCTGGGGTGCGTTAGGATTGTTTATTAAGAAGAAAGGCGGGTCAATGAGAATGTGTATTGATTATTGTCAGCTCAACAATGTTACGATAAAGAATAAGTATCTGTTGCCGAGAATAGATGATTTGTTTGATCAATTAAAAGATGCAACAATGTTTTCAAAGATTGACTTGAGATCTAGCTACTATTAGTTGCGAGTTAAAGACTCAGATGTGCCGAAAACTGCATTCAGAACGAGGTACAGTCATTATGAATTTCTTGCTATGCCTTTTGGACTAACTAATGCTCTTGCGATTTTTATGGATTTGATTAATCGAATATTTAGACCGTGTTTAGACAGATTTGTTGTTATGTTTATTAACGACATTCTGATCTATTATTGAGATGAGTCTGAGCATGTCGAGCATTTGAGGATTGTATTGTAGACTTTTAGAGATAAGCAACTGTATGCTAAATTCAGCAAATGTGAGTTGATTTAAGCAAGATTTCTGCAGTTATTGAATGGAAACCACCTAGAAATGTATCTGAGGTCTGAAGTTTTCTGGGATTAGCTGGTTATTATAGTCGTTTTGTAAAAATATTCTTGATGATTGCTACACCGATGACTAGATTGCTGCAAAAAGATGTAAAATTTGAATGGTTCAAAAAATGTCAACAAATTTTTCATCAATTGAAAGTATTATTAACTAAAGCACCAGTGCTGGTTCAACCTAAGTCCGGTAAAGAGTTTGTAATCTACAGAAACGCGTCATTGAATAGTTTGGGTTGCATGTTGATGCAAGAGGGAAAAGTGATAGCTTATGTGTCCAGATAGTTGAAACTGCATAAAAAGAATTATCCGACGCACGATTTAGAATTGGCCGCTATAGTTTTTGCATTGAAAATTTGGCGTCATCATTTGTACGGTGAAAAATGCCACATCTTTACCGATCATAAAAGCGTAAAATATATTATGACTCAGAAAGATTTGAATTTGCAACAGCAGATATGGCTTGAGTTATTGAAAGATAACAAGCTAGTGATTGATTATCACCCGGGAAAAGCGAATGTAGTCGTAGATGCTTTGAGTAAAAAATTGTTGTCTGCCTTGAGAGCAATGAATATTCAGTTAACATTATCTGACAATGGTTTGATTCTAGCTGAGTTAAAGGCTAAACCAATATTTCTTCAGAAAATTTGCAAAGCTTAGAAATGTGATAGTGATTTACAAGCTAAAAGAGTGCAATGCGAGTCGACTAGTGATTCAAAGTACCAAATTGGATCTGATGATTGTTTGATGTTTCGAGATAGAATTTGTGTACCGAAAAATTCGGAGTTGATTCAGAAAATTTTACATGAGGCACATAGTGGTTTTTTATCTGTTCTTCTTAGAAGTACTATAATGTAAAATGATTTGAAACAACTGTATTGGTGGTCGGGTATGAAATGAAACATTTCTGAATTTGTAGTGAAATGTTTAGTGTGTTAACAAGTTAAAGCTGAACACCAAGTGCCTTCGAGTTTACTTCAGCCTGTGATGATACTAGAGTGAAAATGAGATAGAGTTTGTATCGGGATTGCCTTTGACTCCAAAAAAGAAAGATGCTATTTGGGTTGTCATTGATCGATTAACGAAATCAACACATTTTATTTCGGTACGCATTGACTATTCACTTGATAAATTAGCTGAATTGTACATTACTGAGATCGTTAGATTGCAGAGGGTGCCAGTTTCAATTATTTCAGATAGAGATCCGAGGTTTACGCCGCGATTTTGGAAGAAATCGCAAGAAGCTTTGGGTACAAAGTTAAATTTTATTATAGCTTTTCATCCGCAAACCGACGGTTAGTCTGAGAGAGTAATTCAGTTTCTCGAAGATATGCTTCGATGTTGTGTTTTAGAATTCGAAGGCAACTGGGAGAAATATTTGCCACTTGTTGAATTTGAGTATAATAATAGCTTTCAATTGAGTATAAAGATGGAACCGTACGAATCTTTGTATGGATGAAAATGCCGAACTCCATTGTATTGGACCGAGCTTAGCGAGAAACAGATTCACGGGGTTGATTTGATTAGAGAAACCGAAGAGAAAGTGAAAGTAATTTGCGATTGTTTGAAAGTAGCTTCAGATCATCAGAAATCGTACGCGGATTTGAAATGAAAAGATATAGAATTTCAAATCAGTGACAAAGTATTTTTTACGGTATCTCCGTGGAAGAAAATACTTCGTTTCGGTCGTAAAGGCAAATTGAGTTCGAGATTCATCGGGTCATATGAGATCATCGAAAGAATAGGGCCAGTGGCATACCGGTTAGCTTTACCAATTGAGTTAGAGAAAATCCACAATGTTTTTCATGTGTTGATGTTGCGTCGATATCGATCAAATCCCACACATGTGATTTCTCCGTCAGAGATTGAGATTTAGCTCGATATGACGTACAATGAAGAACCAACCAGTATTTTGGCTCGAGAGATCAAAGAGTTGAGAAATAAACGCATAGCTTTAGTAAAGAGTTGAAGAGGTTACGTGGGAGCCCGAAGAAGCTTTGAGAAAATAGTACCCTAACCTATTCACTGGTAAGATTTTCGGGGACAAAAATCCCTAAGGGGAGAGAGTTGTAACAACCCGTTTTTGGTCAAATAGGAACAATGGTTTTGGGACTACAAATTTAAGGTCAAAATATTTAATTTATTATTATTTTAATGATTACATCATGATTGAGTGATTGTGTGGAAATTTTGTTGAGAAATTTTATTGTTTGAATGGTCAATTTGATAAAAAGGACTAAATCGCGTAAAGTGTAAAATGCATGTTTTATTAATTAAATGTGTCTATTAGCTATGGAACATATAAGTGAAAGTCATTATGTTGTTATTAAACCATTATTATAGGTAATGGGCATTTATGGACATACAACAAGTGAATTTTAATGTTTTAGACCAAGGTTAATTTAGTAAATTATGTATTAATGATAAAATAAATAAAACAAACAAAATGTCATCTTTATTTTGTTATCATCTCCACTGAAAATAGAATAAAAATGTGTTCATGAGAGCTTGCTAGGGTTTTAGCAATTGTATAGTCAAATTGGTAAGTGTTTTTAACCCGGCTTTTAATGATTTCTATATTTTTGTGATCGTTGCAACTAGTACTAGCTAGCCCAAGGACTATTTTACAAAACTGTTAAAGGTTTTGAAAGATTCCATTGATGAATATGTATGAGTTTTGATGATTAATGATAGATTTTGAATGTTTGTTGATAGTTAAACAAAGTTTTGTAAAGAGATTTTTAGTAAAAATGCAAAATAGGGATTAAATTGAGAAATTTGTAAAGTTAGTGGTTAAAATGTGAAATAAATGAAAAATATGGGCTGCTAGGGGCATTACAGTAATTCGGCTAGCATGGTTATAATTTGAATTTCATTAATTTGTGATTTTATGAAATAAAGACTAAATTGTGAAAAAAGTGAAAGTTCAGGGACAAAAGTGTAAACGTGTTTTAAAGTGTGATTTGGACAAAATTGAATGAATGGATGATTAAATAAGTTAATTTTGATTATATTTAGATCAAGATAGGAGAAATACAGACTTGGAACGAGGAAAAGAAAAAGTTATTGACTAATTGACTTGATTCGCCATTTTAGCATCCGAGGTAAGTTCGTATGTTATAATTTCATTTCGAATGTATTTCATATGCTTTGATATAGGATGAATTGTGATTATATGATTACAGACGAGTTTGGAATTGATTTGATGATAATTCGGCATTTGAAATCCCGGTTGAACCTTAGGAATAGTTTAAGATTCTAGTGACATGTCATTAGGTATACTTTGAGTTGGCTTCAGGCCATGATATTAGCACTTCGGGTGCGAGATATACCGATTCGGCTTCAGGCCATGCATATCTTCTGATTTTGGCTTCAGGCCATAATATCAGAACTTCGGAGATAAGTTACCTTGATTTGGCTACGAGCCATGGTATAGGTACTTATCGTGTGAGACCCTTGAGTATCCGACTTCTATTTCGAACAGTTCAACGTGTAAATGAAAGAAGAGAATGTGTATGAGGATTGTATGAGATGGTACAGGAATGTGTATAAACTATTTTAGCATTGAATTGAGAAATGATGATGAAAGTATACAATTTTGTGAATGAATATTTGAAAGGTTTGTTACTAATATAAGCTACATGTGTTGTATTCAAATTGTTGAATCATATTTATGTGATTGTATTAAGTATATTTCATACGAGCTTGCTTTGTGTACTTTTTTGTGTTTTATAGTGATATCAATGCTAGCTTAGATTCGGGGATCGTCAGAGATTGTTTCACACTACCACCTATCACTTGGTACCTTTGAACTTTAGTATTTTATATATATGGCATGTCTAGGTATTTTGAGTCATCTTGATTATGGGTTGATAGTGATTTTGGTTATTGGTAATGGCTTGTAATGACATATGTTTTGGTTTGTAAATATGGCCATAAGTGTTGACTTGATTGGGTGGATTTGGCTATATGCATATATGTGCATATATGGTTAATATTTTGAGTTCATGGATGAATATGTGAATGGCTTATATTATGAGGTTTGTGGAATTGGTAACATGCTTGTGAAATGGTACAAAATGATGTATGGTTGGTAAAGGTTTAACTAGTTGATTGGTGTATACGTTTTGATTGAGAAAAACATAAGTTATAAGCATGTTAGTTATTAGTATTTGAAATGGTATGAAATTTTCTTGAATATGGCTAGAATAGATGTTCAGTTGTGCTATGAATTGGTGCCATTTGGGTTGTTTAGGTACATGAGATTTTGGGTGGCAAATTGGCTTGGAAAATAGCCTAGTTTTGTCCACACAGGCAGAGACACGGGTGTGTGTCTCAGCCATGTGTGACACACGGTCATGTTACATGGTGTCGTGTCCCCTGTTGTTGAAATTGAAGTAAAGTTAGTGTAACAGCCTGGTTCAGACCCTAGTCAGAATAGTGGCTTCGAGACCACAAATCTGAGGTCAAAAAAATATTTTAATATTATTTTTAGTGTTTACAGTATGTGATTAAGCATGTGTGAAAATTCTGTGTGAAAATTTTATCGTTTGTGTGTCAATTTGCAAAAGAGGACTTAATTGCATAACATGTAGAAGATGTGTGCTAGTTGTTAAAAGTGCTTAATTGTCATGTCTTATTAAATGAAAGGTCCTTATGTGGATATTAGACCATTGATAGTGGATTTTGACATAAATGGCCATTAAATGAATGAATATGTAATGTTTTAATTAAGGCTAAAATGGTAAAACATGAATTAATGAATAATAAATAAAACAAAACATAAATTAAAGGCCATTATCATGTTCATCTTGTCGAAATCGATAAGGAAAAAAGAAAAGAAAAAGAAAGCTAGGGTTCGTCCATTGATAAGCATAATTGAGGAATGTTTCAAGCTCGATTTTAGATGATTTTTACGTTTTTGTGATCATTGCTTAGCATACTATCAAGCCCATGCTTTAATTTTAGAATTTGATGATGATTTTGAGATGTGCCACTGATGAATGCTCCAACTTTGTGATAGTTGGTCATGAAATATGAAAGATATGTGATAGATTAACATGTTTTGTCTTTGAATTTTTGATGAATTTGATTATTTTGGGCTAAATTGTGAAAATGAGAAATTGGGGTACTAAAATGTGAAATAAATGAAATATGTGGGCTTATATGAGTGAGGGGAAAATTCGGCTAGGCATGTGTGTAATGAAATTATGAGTATTTTGTGATTTTATGAAATAGGGACTAAAATGTCAAATTGTGAAATGTAAGGCTATTTTGTAAAATGCCCTAAATATGTGTATTTGGATTGAATTGAATGATTTGATGAATGAAAGTGTTAAATTTGAATATGTATAGATCAAGAAAAGAGGAATTCAGATTTAGATCGAGGCAAGAACAAGGTGCTCGATTAATCGACTTGTATCGTGTTTCTACGTCCGAGGTAGGTTCGTATATAATACAAACTATTTAAACAATGTCATTTATAATGAAATGAATAGAAATATGATTGTTGAATTAGAAATGTGAAATGAGAAATCAAAGAAATGTAGCACTATTTGTGCGTAAATATAATGGTTACTACGATGAATTGCACTACGTGTGCGAGATGAAGAAGTGTATTGGTTATAATAGTTGGCATTGTGTGTGCGATATTGAGATATCTTCAATCTAAAGTGATGGCACTAGGTGTGCGATGATATTAAAGCTTCAGCTAAGAAATTGGCACTAAGTGTGTGAGTAAATCAAATGGTTAAAGAAGATCGAACGAATTGTGATCGTTAATTAAGTGATGGTACATGTATGTACTGAGCCTATGTGGCTCATGATATTGTATATGGGATAAATGGATGATCATGTGAACATTGACTATGGATGAGATTGTGTATTATTGTGAATTACACCATGTGATAGTTAATATTGTATAATGAATTTGAATTATTGAGTTAAATGTGTTATATTACAAACTTACTAAGCTTAAAAAGCTTACTGTGTGAAGTCTTTCTCTGTTTTACAGTGTCATTAAAGCTAGCTCGGATTCGGGAATCGTCAGCGACTAAATCACACTATCGGCCATCTATTTTGGTACTTTTGGAAGTTGTATATTTGGTATATGGCATGTATAGGCTAGTGATTATGGAATGTTTTTGAGATGTATAGTTCTTGCCATGTGATATGGCTTGATAGTTAAATGACTTTTGTATATGTGAAAATGATAGTTATAAGGTGAATATGTGGTGTTGTGTGAATGATCATTTTGGTATGTTTTGGTGATATGTAAGTGGTATGTTTGTTGTTTGAATTGGTTGATAGGAATGATGGTTAGAATGTATGTTTTAGATGCATTTGAGATATGAATTTGGTATGGCTTGATGCTTGTAGGAGTGACCCAAAATTTGGGTGGCAATTTGGCCTTGCTAATGGCCTATATTTGCCTACATGGTTGAGCACACGGGCGTGTGTCTCGACCATGTCCCTTAAGATTGAAGTTCGAAACAAGTCAAACTCGCACACAGGCCAGACACACGGGCGTGTGACAGGCCGTGTGAGTTAAGTCAATGTTGCCCACGGGTCAAGCACACGGGCGTGTCTTCGGTCATGTGGACAAGTCAGTATGTATGCCCTATTTTTCCACGGCTTGGACACACGGGTGTGTTTGATGCCAGGTGAGGCACACGGCCTACCCACACGGGCGTGTGACCTTTGTAACTTTGAAAAAAAATGTTAAGTTTCAAAAAAAAAAAATTGTATGAGCTCGGTTTAGTCCCGACCACTTCCTAGTGCATGTTTAAGGTCTGTAGACCTTTTAAAGGGACTCTAAGCATATAATTTGCTATGATATGATGATGATGTATTTAAGTTATGGTCGTAAATGTTCTGTTTTGTCAGGTAATACTTCTTAACCCTACACCGACGATGGTTACGGGTTAGGGGCATTACAGTCAGTATGCTCAACATGGTCTCTCACACGGGCGTGTGACCGACCGTGTGGTACAAGTCAATATACCCCCTAATAGGCACACAGCCTAGCACATGGGCGTGTGACTTGGCCTTGTTACATAAGTCAGTATACCCTACAAGTTTAACACGGCCTAGCATACGGCCTGGCACACGGGCGTGTGTGGCCACTTCGAAGGGCACACGGGCTAGATACACGGGGGTGTGGTTGGCCGTGTGACCCAAGTCAGTAAGCTCACTTGTTTAGATAGGGGTTGGGACACGGCTATGTGTTTCCATTTCGAATGTCCACAGGGCCTATGACACGGGCGTGTCTGATGGTTGTGTGAGACACACAGCCTGGCCACACGGGCGTGTGTCCCGTATTTTGAGAAAAATTTTCAAAGTTTTGTAAAAGTTACTTTAGTTATCGGTTTAGTCCAGAACCACTCCCAAAGCATGTTTACGACCTCGTAGGATCTTAATAGGGACCATGTGATTGAAATTGATTGATGATTGCTTGTGATGTGAAAATTTATGCAAAGTTGAATGTTTAATTGTTTTATGAGTCCGATAATACTCCGTATCCCTATTTCGACATTGAATACGGGTGAGGGGTGTTACACTTAATTACATGAATTTGTATTTTTATGAGATAAGGACTAAATTGTAAAGAAATTGAAATATTAGGGGCGAAAGTGTAAAGTTGCCATATTGTGATATTTGGATTAAATTGAATAAATTGATGATTAAATGGGTTAAATTTGATATTATATAGATCAAGAAGAGCAAAATTTGGATTTAGACCAGGGGAAAAACAAAGTGTTAGACTAATTGATCATTTCATCATTTTTACATTTGAGGTGAGTTCGTAGGTAATAAGCATTATTATAATTGTGTTTTAAATGCTTTAATATTGAATAAATTGTGAATATGACCTTACGGACATATTCCACGACGATTCGACAAAAGTGAAATCCCGATTGAACCTTAGGAATAGATTAGGATATGAATGACATGTCCTTAGGGGTTATGTGATTTGGTGCTGGTCCGTACGTCCTACCGATGGCTGAGTTATCCAACATGTGTTGCGGATTCTAGTTAGGTTGTGTGAGTAGCACCGTGTAGCTTCGTCATGACCGCCAGCTTGTGTAAGCAGACCCGTTGATAGCTCGAGAGTGAGCATTATATGTGATTTGAGATGAAGATAGCTTTGGCTATGTATTTGGCACTTAGGTTGCAAGATTCCCGAGTATCCGATAGTATTCCAAGTGGTTCAACGCCTATATTAGAGATATAGATGACTATGACATTGATACAAGATGTCACAGGCATGTACATGAACCGTACTAGCATTGAATCGAAGAAATTGTGAAAATTCATATCTAACCTTGTGAATAAATTATGTGATAGGTTTGTGTATCAATATGAATTATATGATGATATGGTAAAATGCTTAAATTGTGTATGTATGGCAAGATGAGTTTATTATTACACGAGCTTACTAAGCTTTATAGCTTACTCTATTTATTTTTCCATGTTTTATAGATATATCAAAGCTAGCTCGGATTTGGGAATCGTCGGAGACTTCATCACACTATCAAGCTATCACTTTGGTACTTTTGAGTTTATGTTTTGGTTATATAGAATGTATAGGTGTAACAACCCGTTTTTAGTCAAATTGGAACAATGATTTCGGGACAACAAATTTGAAAGTCGAAATATTTATTTTATTATCATTTTAATGTCTATAGTATGATAGTATGAATGTGTGGAAATTTCGTTAAGAAATTTTGTCATTTGAATGCTTAATTTGATAAAAAGGACTAAATCGCGTAAAGTGTAAAACTTGAGTTCTATTAGCTAAAGGTGTCTAATAGGTATAGAACTTTACAATGGGGGTCCTTAAGTGGTAAATAGCCCATTAATTAGATAGTTGATGTTAATAGCTTGGTATTATTGAAATTTTGAATTAGTAATAAGGTTAATTTTGGTATTTAGTAAATATAGTTAATTAAATTAAAACAAAACCATTTTTATCATCTTTTATCATCTCTTTCACCGAGTTTTAAAGGAGAAAACCATGGAAGCTTGCTAGGGCATTGGGCCAAGCTATTTATGTAACAACCCTTTTTTGGTCAAATTGGAATAGTGGTTTCGGGACCACAAATCCGAAGTTGAAATAATTATTTTGTTATTATTTTAAGGTTTATAGCATGATAGTATGTTTGTGTGCAATTTTTGTTATGAAATTTTATCACTTGAATGCTTAATTTGACAAAAAGTACTAAATCGCATAAAGTGTAAAAGTTATGTTCTAATAGTTAAAGGTGTCTAATAACTATGAAATATTAAAGTAAAGTTCCTTAAATGGTAATTAGGCAATTAAGTAGATAGTGGATGATAATGGCTTGGTTTTATTGAAATTTTGAATTTATAATAAGGTTAATTAAGTAATTTAGTAAATAAATGAAAGTTAAATAAAACAAAATGTTTTAATTGTGTTTATCTTCTTCAAAAGACAAAAACCAACTGATTTTCTTGATAAAAATAAGGCTAGGGTTCGACACTCTTATTTCCATCAATTAGGTTGTGTTTTTGATCCATTTTTAATGATTTCATGTTTTTGTGATCGTTGCAACTAGGTCTTGCTATCCCAAGGACTATTTTGCAAAATTGTTAAAGGTTTTTGGTTTTGCCATTGATGAATGTTGGTGTGTTTTGATGTTTAATGGTAGAAAATGCATGGTTGTTGTTAGATAAACAACATTTGTTAAGTGGTTTTTAGTAAAATGTCCAATTAGGGATTAATTTGTGAAATGTTGAAACTTTGTGGTTAAAATGTGAAATAAATGATAAATATAGGTTGCTAGGGACCTAATTGAAATTTGGCTAGCATGGACTGTGGTTAAATTGCATGAATTTGTGATTTTATGAAATAAGGACTAAGTTGTAAAAATGTAAAATATTAGGACCAAATTTGTAAAGTGGCTTTAAAGTGTATTTAGGACCAAATTGAATAGAGAGATTATTAAATAAGTTAAATTTGATATTATATAGATCAAGAACAGTGAAATACAGACTTAAATCGAGGAAAGAACAAGGTTTTGGATTGATCGACACGTTTTGCCGTTTTTGTATCCGAGGTAAGGTCGTATGTAATAATCTTTGTTTTAATTGTATTTTAAATACATTAATATTGCCTAAATTGTGAATTACGACCTTGCAGACACATTCGACAAAGATTCGACATTGGGAATCCCGGTTGAACCTTAGAAATAGAGTAGGATACAAATGACATGTCATTTGGGATATATTGAGTTGGCTTCAGGCGATGATATTGGCACTTCGAGTGCGAGATATATATATTAAGTTGGCAACGGGCCATGATATTGGCACTTAAGGTGTGAAACTTTCGAGTATCTAACTTAAATTCCAAATGGTTCAATGGGAATATTGAAGATATGAATTGGTGAGAATAGATACGTATCGGTTCAGGTAAGTACGGAAGTTGATTGTGCAATGAACATATGAAAGGTTTGAGTAAGTATAAATAGATGATTATGTATAAGTTAACATTATTGTACATATACTTTGTGGTAAGTTTAGGCATATTTTGAATGAAAACTAAATGGTAAGTGTTGCTTATTATTTTCATACGAGCTTACTAAGTTTATAACTTACTTTGTTCATTTTAAGTGTCTTATAGTGATTTCAAAGCTAGCTCGGATTCAGGGACCATCGAAGATTTCCTCACACAATCCTATTATTGTAACACCCCAAACCCGGCCTAGACGTTACGACTGGATTTGACATGTCACATCGAAGTGTTGTTTGAAAACTGAGCTTGTCAATAAAAGTCCGTTACTAACTTTAAAATCCATTTGACAATTGTTTTGAAAATATTAATGTTGGAAAACCTTATTATCTAATTATAGGTCGTATCAATCGTTATAAGCTTATCAATCTAAAATAAAATCGCGAAAGCCTTTTTAGTTGTAAACTTTAAGGTTTGAAAGTCGTAATTTTCTTTAGAAACTGTTATTGTTTTAAAAACCCGTGTTTCCTAGACTAATAGATTAAAATAAAGAGAAATACCAAATAAAAGTTTAAAAACCCCCCAAATCGCCATATTACAACATTAATAACCCAAATTATTAATAATAAAATAGCTAAGTCTAAGATTAAAACATATCGAGCGTGAGGCCACCTCCGAGTCCCTCGCAGCTCCAAATCAACTAAGGCTGGGGATTACCTGCACCGTTAACGAAAAGGGTGAGTTACGAGAACTCAGTGTGTAATCCCCAATCATGCAATATTAGTCTGGGCTTGAGCCCTATCCGAAGATCGATTCGATCGGGCATTAGCCTCTCTGAGAATGATGTAGGCCTAAGCCCAAATGATTACAGAATAGAATAGTAATGCAACCCAACCCAATCCAGCCAACACACCACCCGTACCAACCAACACACCTTGTGGGGACCAAGTCGACCCACCCAGCCAACACACCAATATCGCAGCATAGCTGCTAGTAGTAACACAACAAGTTACAAATGATAGTAAATGTGGGCCAAGCCACTAAAATCAGAATACGTGGCGAAGCCAGTAGATCAGTAAAACGTGGCAGAGCCACTAGTACAGTACTTCCTCCAAATACAAATCCCAACCTCAATGTAGAATGTCGTGTCATAAATAATTTGTGTATGCAGTATGTCACAATCATGATCAATCATATAAATATCACACACACATCACTAAAACTACCACTAGGGGTATAACGATAATTTCACCCATCGAGGGTATTTTGGTAAGTTTACCCTTTGAGGGTACTTCAGTAATATTACCCAACGAGGGTATTTCAGTAATTTTACCTGACGAGTGTATTTCGATAATTTTACCCATTGAGGGTATTTTGGTAATTTTACCAACGAGGGTATTTCGGTAATTTTACCCTATAACGGCCACTCCGAAGGCCTACAGTCGCCTCGAGCGACATAGACACCCTTTTTGGTCGAAACAGTGTAATTGGGCCCAAAGCCCAATTTTTGGCCCAAGTGGGCCCACACGCTTGTGTGGCCCATTTAGCCCAATTTCGGTCACGGGTATGCGAACTTCGCAGCCCAATCCATCATCTGACACTATCGTCAATTTTACCCACGTGGGGCCTATGGGCTCAATGGCCCATTTTGGCCCATTACGACCTAAGCCAATGAGAATGTTTGTGGCAGCCTCAACGGTCTATCGCCAACGATTGTGGCTCGATTTCTCTCTACGAGCACTCGCACGCTCGAGTGCTCTCAGATGCTGAGTTTCTGCTTATCGGTTTTTCGGCTTTAGCCGATTCACAATCCATCAGGGTGTGAATACACACCATCATTCATCGATTTGACAGAACTAAAGTGGGCGTCCGATTACACACCTGCTATGGATTGCGGTTTGAGGCAATTTTCGAGGCACCTTCGATAACAACCCACCATTAGTTAGTCATAGATCCTCGTTGAACCATAGTATTGAAATACTTTTAATCAAACTAACTTTTCTTACCACGAACGAAAGACCCCTTGTAGCGAAACAATAATCGGCCTACACCTTGGTTAAGGCAAGTGAGTCTCTAGCAACGTTCAACAAGAAAGAAGGTGTTAGCAATAAACATTTCCACGGTAACGGGGGAGGAAAACCTTTTGACCCATCAGAATAAAATCGAAACAAGGAGAAAAACCAACCCCAGATTCGGCTATAGTCACACTTACCAACCAGACGCAGAGATCCGGAGACTGATAGAACGAAGAGGAGAATATGCTTAGGCCCTAATAGATTCGGCTTACACAAGAAGAATCAAGGTTTAATGTTCGGCTAGCTTTGCAAAGAAAAGCGAAGAATAATAAGAGGAAAAGGAAGGTTGTGTTCGGCCAGAGGAGAACCAAAAGGAGAAAAGGGATTCGACAGCAAGTAGTCAGCAACAGCGAGATGACAATAAAAAGAAAGTAAAAGAGGAAAGGCCTACCAATTCGGCAAATAGCAAAAAGTGAAGAAGAAAGAAGGAAGGGAGAAGAAGTGAATTCGGTAGAGGTCAAAATGAAAAGAAAAAGTCCTGAAACGTCAAAATGTACCAAAATGCAAACAACCCCCGAAAATGACAGAGAAAATTCGGCAGTCCAACCCTCTCACAAGCCGAAAATGCACCCCGAATGGCAACCCTTGGCCGAAATTCCCTACTCATCCTTCCCCACATTCGTCCAACACTCCCACACACATCCACTTCCTTGATTCTCTCTATCGAATCCTCCTTGAATCATTCCAAGCCTCCCATTCAAAATTATTGACCTAGTCTTCAACATCTTTTGCAGAATTTGATCCAAACTCTACCTTTTGCACCCTCAAGACATAAAATAAAAGCGCCCATTTGCTTGCCATGTCTCCTTACCATCTTAATGACGCCACCACCTTTAAGCCACAGGCTCTCTTTGTGTCATAGAACACACACAATTAAACATAAGTCCTATTGCTAATTTGCAGTTTCACTTATGAGCAAAAATTAAAATTTTTCCAAGGTTCAGACTCGAACTCAGGCTTAATAAAAACCCCGAAACAAACTCAAATAACTGCATGTTTAAGCACATCAAGGAATTTTAGCAAATTCAATAAAATTCTAAACCCCACATTTTTAGGGCGTTACAATTATCATTTTGGTATTTTTGAATTTAAGTATTTTGAGTATATGACATGTATAGGGACTTTGGGTTATTTTGATTTATGTTAGTATGAATTTAGCCATATGAATTGGCTTGTAAATGTCTATGGTCTGGTTTGTATATATAGCCATGGAAGTTGGTTTAATTTGGTTGGTTGGTTTTGTTATAGTATATGTGTGCATATGATTTATGTTATCTGATAGAGATTGGCCTATTTTGTGACTTGTGTATATTGTGGATAATGGAATTGAGTTAACATGAATTAGGCTTAATTTAGTTGGTTTGAATGCCTATATATGCTATGTATTGGTGTCATTTGGATTGATGTAGGTGAGTGCAAACTGGGTGGCAAAATGGCTTGGTAAATAGCCTATTCTTGTCCATACAGGCAGAGACACGGACGTGTGTCTTAGTCATGTGGGATACATGGTCAGATTACACGGTCATGTGTCCCCTGGTGTTGAAATTAAAATCAAGTCAGTATGCTCCACATGGTCTCACACAAGGGCGTGTGACTTGGCCGTGTGGCATAAGTCAGTATACTCGATAGGTTTGGCAAGGCCTAGCACATGGCCTGGCACACGGGCGTGTTTGGCCATTTTTAGGGCACACGGGCTAGTCACACAGGCATGTGAGTTAGCCATGTGACCCAATTCAGTAGTTACACAGGGTCAAACACGAGCTAGGACACGACCATGTGCTCTCATTTCGAATGTCCACACGGCCTGCGACATGGGTGTCTTTGGCCGTGTGAGACACATGGCTGGGCCACATGGGCGTGTGTCCCCTGTTTTTGAAAAAAAATTCTAAGAGTTCTAAAAGTTTCTAAAGTTATCGGTTTAGTCCCGAACCACCCCGAATACATGTTTTGGGCCTCGTAGGCTCATTTTAGGGACATTATGATTGGTTGTGAATGAATTGTATTTGAATTGACTAATTGTATGAGAAATGTATGTTTAAATGTGTGATAAGTTTGGCAATACTCTGTAACCCTAGTCCGGCATTGAATACGGGTGGGGGTGTTACAATTTATCTTGCATTGGTATGATTTTTCATTCCGTTTTTAGTGATTTCTATGTTTTCGGATTTGTTGTAGCTTAATCTAGCTAGCCCAGGGACTAATTTGTAAAAATGTTAAAGGTTTAGGGTTTTACCATTGATGAATGTTGATGTATTTTGATGTTTAATGGTAGAAAATGCATGGTTGTTTTTAGATAAACAACATTTATAAAGTGATTTTTAGTAAAATGTCCAATTAGGGATTAATTTGTGAAATGTGTAAATTTCGTGGTTAAATTGTGAAATAAATGAAAAATAAGGACTGCTAGGGACTTAATTGAAATTAGACTAGCATGGGTTTTAATTGAATTGCATGAATTTGTAATTTTATGAAATAAGGACTAAATTGTAAAAACGTGAAATGTTAGGGGTAAAAATGTAAAGGTGCCTTAATGTGTGTTTTTGGATTAAATTGAATAGAGAGATTTTTAAATAAGTTAATTTTGATTTATTTAGATCAAGAAAGGCGAAATACAGATTTAGATCAGGGAAAGAATAAGGTTTCGGATTAATCAACTTAATTCACTGTTTTTGCATTCGAGGTAAGTTCATATGTATTAAACATTATTGTAATTGTGTTTTAAATGATTTGATATTTTCTAAAGTGTGAATACAACACTGCGGACATATTTGAAGACAATTTGGCAAGTGAGAAATCTCGATTGAATCTGAGGAATAGATTAGGATAAGAATGACATGTCATTAGGGGTTACGTAATTGGGTGCTGGTCCATACGTCCTACCGGTGGCTAAGTTATCCGGCATGTGTTGTGAATACTCGTCAGCTTGTGTGAGCAGCACCATGTAGCACTGTCATGACCGTTAGCTTGTGTGATCAAATCCGTTGATAGTCTAGTGTGAGCATTATATGTGAAACGAGATTGAGATAGCTTCGGCTATATTTGTGGCACTTAGGGTGCAAGATTCTTGAGTATCCGATAGTATTTCGAATGGTTCAACGGGTATATTAGAGAGGTGGTTGTGTATAAGTTGATAAGAGGTAGTACAGGTATGTACATGAACCATACAAGTATTGAAATATAATTTTGTGAATGAATATGTGGTAGGTTGATGATTCAATATGAATTATATTATGTTATGTATTATTTGCTTAAGTTGTGCATATATGGTAAGTTGATTTTTATGCTATACGAAGTTACTAAGCATTATAGCTTACTTTGTTTATTTTTCGTGTCTTATAGTGAAATCAAAGCTAGCTCAGATTCTGGGACCGTCGGTGTAACAGTCCGGTTTAGACCTTAGTCAGAATAGTGGTCTTGGGACCACAAATCTGAGTTAGAAAAATATTTTAATATTATTTTCTGTGTTTACAGTATGTGATTAAGCATGTGTGAATGTTTCGTGAATTAATTTTATTGTTTGTGTGCTTAATTTGAGAAAAGGACTTATTCACAGAAAATGTAAAAATGGCCTTTTAATTGAATAAGTGCCGAATTATTATTGTGTTTAATATGTGAAGTCCTTAAGAGGATATTATGCCATTGATATGGTTAATGGACATTTATAACCAACTATTATAGTATTTAATGTTTAATTCATTAAAGGGTAAATTGGTAAATGATGAATTAAGTTATAATTTAATTAAAACAAACAATTAAATGGCCATTTCTTATCATCTTTCCACCGAAAATAAGAAAAGAAACAAGGGTTTTAAGCTTTTGAATGTTCGGCCATTACTAAGCCCAATCAAGGTATGTTTTTGTTTCGGTTTTTAATAATTTCTACGTTTTTGTAATCGTTGCTTCGAATACTACAAAACCCATGCTTTAATTTTGGAATTTGATGAAGATTATGAGATTTTCCATTAATGAATGTTTAAGCTTGGTGATGTTAGTTGATGAAATATGAAATATATGTGTTAGATTAATATGTTTTGTCTTTGGATTTTTGGTGAATTTGAGTAATTTGGACTATATTGTGAAAGTACTACATTAAGGGACTAAAATGTGAAATAAATGAAATGTATAGACTTGTACGACAATTTTGAAAATTCGATTAAGCATGGGTACAAGGAAATTTTGTGTATTTTGTGATTTTGTGAAATAGGGACTAAAATGTCAAAATGTGAACATGTGAGGGCTAATTTCTAAAATGCCCTAAATGTGTGTTTTTGGATTGAATTGAATGATTTGGTGAATAAAAAGGGTTAAATTTGAATATGTATAGATCAAGAACGAAAGAAAATGGATTTAGATCGAGGAAAGTCAAAAGTGATCGAGTAATCAAATCCTTTCGTTTATTCCGAATACGAGGTAAGTCCATATACATATAAATGTATTTGAATTGATTTATTTATGTCCATATGAAATTGAAATGTGATGAACGATTATGGAAGATACATACATGAAATCCGAAAAAGTGTCGACAATGTGTCAATGTCTGAAAAGTCTCGTACGAACCTTAGGAATAGATATGATTCATATGTCATGACATAGGTTTCTGATATGTGACATCGCGTAAGACCACGTCTGGGACGTTGACATCAATTTGAGATTTACGTGTAAGACCATGTCTAGGGCATTGGCGTCGTATTTGATTCGTGTAAGACCCTGTCTGAGACAGTGGCATCGATATTTGATTACATGTAAGACTACGTCTGGGACGTTGGCATTGTACGAGTATTCTGAGTATCCTATTTGATTCCAAATGGTTCAGTGGGCAATTCTGAGAAAAGAAAGGCTATGTGTAATGTGTGATCATTTCAGGTACGTTTGAAGTGTATGCTATGATTGAGTATGAAAGGTAAGTATATGTGAATGTGCACAACTGAGATATGTGCCTAGACTTGTTGAGACAAATGTGATATATGTATGATTGTGGTATGAGCAAAAGAGATACTTTGAGGTATGAATTGTTGGTAAGCAATGGCTAAACAAATGAACCAAAGAAGAATTATGAATTTGCAATTTAGAAATATTAATGGTCTTGTATTTGATATGATTATGTATGTTATATGTTAAATTTATTTGTATAAGGCTTACTAAGCTTTTGAAATCTTACTTTGTGTGTGTTTGCATTGTTTTATAGATCGTTAAAGCTATGGAAGTCTCGGGGATCGTCGAGGATCATCATCACACTATCAATCTCTATTTTGGTACCTTTTGAATGTGTACATATTTAAGTATGGCATGTATAGTCTAGTTAAAATGGTTGATATTTTGAGTTGTATATTTATAAGCTATGTGATATGGTTTGTAAATGACTGTGCATATGGTAATATTTGATCTATGTCTTATGATGCAAAGTTTGCTTATTATAGATGAAAAGATGTCATTATGTATTGGTAAATTTGTGGATGGATTTTGCTTAGAAATGCTTGTGATTAGATTGAGCTAAATGGTATATAAGTTGGTTAGTTTGATATGCTCTTGAATGATTAGAAAAAATGGTCATTTTGGTATGTTTTGGTTGGTTTTGATGCTTGGAAAAATGCTTAATTGTGCTTGTAGGTATAACCCAAAGTGTGGGTGGCAAATTGGCCTTGCAAATGGCCTATAATTTCCCACACGGTTGACCAAACGGGCATGTGGCTCGACCGTTCCTTCGTGGTTGCATTTCAAAACAAGTCAGTTTCGACCACGGGCTGGACACACGGGCGTGTGACTAGCTGTGTGGTGCAAGTCAGTGTCAACCACGGGTGAGGCACACGGGCGTGTCTCAGGCCGTGTGGACAAGTCAATATGTATGCCCTATTTTGCCACGACTAAAGCCTGAGGGGGATTAACCGGGGGCGGAGGTTGTAAAACATTCGAGTTATTTCTTATGAACTGAGTGAACCACTCACTCATCATTTGGAAGAAAGCTTGTTTAGCTTCTCACTCTTGACCGATTGTAGCTGGTCTTGATCACTGTAAATCAGAGCTTTAAAATTTATAAAAGAATGATCAAACCTGGAAACTAACTCTGACAACGATTAAAGGCAAGTGTACCTATCAAACAGTAGGATAGCTTAGGCAAGACTGGATATCGAACCCAAAAGAACTAAAAGTACTAATACTAACTTTCTTTTTATTACTTAGCCTTAAAAATAGAGTGAAGTTGCTTTAGACGAAGACTAAACTAAGGACACAAAGACAAAAAGGACGAATAAGAAAATAACTTTGAAAGAAAACTTAGTTGATTACGACAATACCCATAGGAAGAATCCACCTAGACTTCACTTGTTATTTAACCCTAAATCATATGATTTCTTTTACTTAGCTTGATCTATAAGACTCCCTTACCTATATTAAACTCTCTCTTGAGGCGAATAACGTCTAACCCTAGGTTAATTAGTGGAACTCTCGTTCGCTTATAATAACCCCCTAGGATAGCAGCAAATTGATCAATGGACTCCCATATTAGGTTTCACCCTAATCCGGCAAAATCTCGTAACCCTATCTCTAGGCGTTCGATCAACTCCTCTTAATTATGTTAGATCTACTCTTAGACAGGGTCTATTCCTCCTCCACCTAAGCACATTAGATTTGGATTAAGCAACATAATTAAGAACAAACTAAGCAATTATCATTTAACTTTAAAAATCAAATAAAAAGATCCATCTAGGTTTCATCCCCTTTAGGTATCTGAGGGGTTTAGTTCATAATGAATAAACAAAACATCGCAAGAGAAAAGATAAAACACAACATAAGAAAATCCTAAAACCCCCTAAAGGAATTGAAAGAGAATTCCGCCATCTTGAGTATAATTCCGGCTTCTTGGGATGAATCAACTGGCTATCTTCGCGCTTATTCCCTAACTCTGACTTTCTTGGCTTGGCTCCTTGGCCTAGCTTTGATGCCAGTTTTGGCTTCTGCCGAACTCCCTTTTCAAGTTGCCCCCGTGGGTGTTTATATAGACTTTGTGATGCCTTACTTGGCCCTTAAGTATCCTAATTTAAGTAGAATTCCTACTAGGGTGTTTGAATAGGCTTTGGAATGTGTTTCTTTGCCTCCAAGTATCCTTTCCCGAATGAAATTGCTCTTTCCAACGACAGGGACATGGCCATGGCACACGTCCGTGTGGATCGTGGCCAGGTCACACTCGGACTTCTTTAATGAGGCACGGCCGTGTAAATCGGGAGAAGGTCGTGTTCTAGATGATTGGCATGGCACGGCCGTGTGGGCTTAAGTCCAGGCTGTGTCGATTTCTTTCTTGGCCCGAATTGGTCCGTTTTGGGCCCGTTTCTCGTTCTTTTTATCATTGGGTGCTTTTCTGGGTACAAGACATGAAAATAAAGGATTAAAAGCACCTTTTTACATAAATCGAGGGATAAATCATCCAAAGGCATACTAAATGTGGGATTAAAATATGTTACTTTTACGGTTTATCAAATACCCCCACACTTAAGCTTTTGCTTGTCCTCAAGCAAAATTCTCAACTTAAAATTAAAACGATCTTTCCATAATTCATAATTTCTATCAACAATGTCTCATCATAATTTAGAGATAATTTATACATGGATAATTCAACTCAAAGAGTCCTAAAGATTCAAACAATCAAAGTCATACATTTGTAGTACGAAAATATAGGTGTTTCCCTTCATCTAAATAATTACCTTTGGTTCAAAATCGACAAGGATTGATATCCTCACAAAATATTCACTCAAATCACTCAAAGTGTTTAAGGTTCAGAATTAAGCACTCAATAGTCGAACATGAAAAGTTAATCCCATAGGCTTGCCTGAAAATCAAATCTCCACCACTGTAAAATAAGATGACAAACAGATCAAAAGGTCTTTAACAGGGTTGTAACGTGGCTAGGGTTAAAGGTGTGGATAAAGGCTGAATTAGAAGGTTAGAATCAAGATTGACCTAATAAATCTCCTAACTAGAAAAATGAACTAATCTTAAATAATCAATTGAAGCTTAATAATACTAATAATACGAGCTTTTTCTTCAAGAATTTTTTGAATTTTAATGTGTAAGCTCTCCTAATCACAAACTAATAATGAATATACTTCATTTTTTTTAAGAACAAACTATCATTACAATAATAAGAAAGAACTTTTACAACTGAAATATAAAACATAGTTAGGAAACTGTTCAAAATCAAATCTTGACAAAAAGGATAATTAAAAGAAATGCTGATAACAAATACAAAGTGTTTTGGGTTAAAATTAGTAGGTAAGTCAATAAAAAGGGTTGTTAGGCTTCAATGGGGTTCACTGGGGGTTAATTATGAAGGTAGGCTTTTTAGTGGAGTGAGTGGGTTAAATCCTAGGTGCCTTTATCATCTCTGTATATCAAATCATAACTGTGGTCTTGACATATATAATCAAGGCAAGTTCTAGAATAACAGTTCAATGTTGACACACTAATAATCAATAAAGTGAGCAAGAAAAAGAATGTATGCCCTTATAAGGCTCAAAATCTCACAAAAATTATGGGTATTTTGATGTCAGCCTCGTAAATTTCAAACTTCAAAGTAATATTCAGATTCAAGTAGACAACTTAAAAAAAAATTTTATTCTGAAAAATAAACTTATCATGCTTGATTCTCTAATATCCTTCAAATTTAATCATCAATGCAAAATTATCAATGACTTAATCTAAAACAAATCAATAAAAATCATAAATCAGGAAAATTTCATTCTAATCACAATATGAGACACTTTACTTTCGAACAAGGCATAATTCAGGGATTTTCAATTAATACTATAGTTAACCCCCCCACACTTAAGATGTACATTGTCCTCAATGTACAAAGATAGATAATATCAAAATAATCATAAAATCATAAGATGGGGAGAGAAGTGAAACTTCCTGAATTTTGGATGAAGTCAATGAAAAGAGACCGGATAGGATTGGAGATGATCGTGGGGAAGCGTCTCGAACCGTTTGAAGTTGAATCCTTGAAGCAGCCGGTTGAATTTTATTGTGTCCTAAGCTAAATCTAAATGACATATAAATAAGAAGAAAATAAAGTAAAGAAATAATAATAATGAAATGAAAATAAAATTAAAATAAAAACAAAAATAATGGAAAATGAAAGACCATTAGAAAAAGGGAGAATGATGTTTAAATAGAGATGTAGCCCGAGTTTTGGGATTTTGAATTTTTAGCACGTTCAGGGTGTTCGGGCACAGCTGTGGATGAAGTGGCACGCCCGTGGCTTTCTTCACACGATCATTTAATATGGACGTGCTCCTCCCGTGTTCGATAAGTCAGGATGTTGGCACGGTTGGAAGGCACGGCCGTGTTCAGCCCGTGCTGCATCACCCACGCCGTGTACGTCAAGTTTTTTTTCTTTTGGCACGGTCATTCTGCACGGGCGTGGCTTACCTGTGTTCAATAAGTCAGTAGCTTCATACGGGGCGTCGGCACGGGGGTGGACTATTATCGTTACCCGTATTGGGAAAAGAAATTTTTTCTATATCGTGCACGGCTACTAGCACGCCCGTGGTTCATCCCCTAGCTTCCACATGGCCACGGGCACACCTATGTGTAGGGCTGTGTGGCCTAGAAATCTGCTCTTTGGTTAGTTTATGGTTAGGTGCTAAAAACAAAAAGAAAAGAAAAAAATGAAAAAAAAAAATAAAAAATGTAAAAATGGGGTTAGTGCTCGAGTTGCCTCCCGAGAAGCGCTCGTTTATAGTCTTAAGCTAGACTTTACCTCTCATTCGTATGGTCATGGTGGTTTGAGGAGGTGAAAATCCTTTCCCATGCGATCACTTCGGTTATGGGTATATAGTTTAAGTCGAGTAATGTTTACCTCAAAAATGTCGAATTTAGGATTGCTTACCTCGACTGTGTCGTATAGGAAGACATTAAGTACCTCAAAAGTGATTTCTTTGTTTGCCTTGAGGTCTAAATTGGTGATTCTAGGGTCTTCCTTATTCAACAATACTTGATCCCCTAATTTTATGTGAGTTGTTGTTCCTATCAGCTCGTTTGGGGTCTCCTTCGGTTTCACTTCGTGCTGTTCCTGTTCCTCTTTGATTTGTGTTTCCTCCTCTTTTAGTTTGTCAATCCTAAGGCTTTGTTCCTCATGTGTTTCTTCTTTGTCGACACTAGGTCTAAGATCTAGCTCAACTAAGTGATTTCGTGATGTTTTCCTGTAAAGAAGGTTGAACCAAATGATTATCAATAGAATTAACATTCGTACCTTTATTACTCGATGTCCTAGCTGAGTCAAGAGCTTGAAGAGTGATTGTTTCGTCGTCTACAAGAAGTGTGAGTTCACCGAATTCTTCCTCTGTGTGGTCTTTCTTTATTGCATCAGGATATGGCACACGAGCTTGGTACTCTGTATTTACCGGGTTTGGTAAATCATGGCTTACCTCAATCTTACCTTTACTTACCACAGTTTATTGTCTTGGGTCAGATTCCACTAACAATTCACTGTTATGAGCTTGTACATCTTGGGGCCCATAATTCGGCTCAGGTTTGTAGCCTTGTGGTGTTTCCTGTGCTGAAAGTTGAACAATTTGATTATCAACTAAATTTACTTTCTCACCTTTATCACTTGATGTCCTGGTCGAGTCAAGAGCTTGTAAACTGATTGATTTGTCACCTACACAAAGAATGAGGTCTCCTGTACCAACATCAATTTTAGTCCTGGCAGTTGTTAGAAAGGGTTTTCCTAAAATTAAAGGAATCGAATTGTCCTCATTCATGTCTAAGACAACAAAATATACTGGGGATATGAATTTATCAATTTTGATTAGAACATTTTCTATTATACCCCTAGGAATTCTGATAGTTTTATCAGTTAACTGAATGCTCATCCTAGTTTGTCTGGGTTTCCCTAGACCTAGTTGTTTAAACATTTTATAAGGCATAACCTTTATGCTTGCCCCTAAATCAGCTAACGCATTATCAATAGTTAAACTACCAATTATGCATGGAATTGTAAAACTCCCTGTGTCTTTTTGCTTCTGCGGTAGTCTATTTTGTAACATTGCTGAGCATGATGCGTTTAATTCCACATGGTGCTCCTCGTCTAATTTGCGTTTGTTTATCAAGAGCTGTCTTAAAAATTTCCTCGAGTCTGGTGTCTGAAAAAGAGATTCAAGAAGAGGTAAGTTAATATGTAATTTCTTTAAAAGTTTAAGAAACTTATCGAACTGTTCTTCTGAATCATCTCTTTCTAATACTTCGGGGTAAGGTATGCGAGATTGATACTCCTTAATTACCGGTTTTGGCCTTTCTCTTCCTTGGTTTCTTGTTGTGGGATGGGTTCGTCTATCTCTGTATTTTCCTGAGCTGCTATGGCTTGAATTTGCTCCTTTGGATTAATCTCAGTGTTGCTTGGTAGACGTCCTTGCGGTCGTTCTGACATTAGCTTTGCAAGTTGTTCAACTGCCTTAGTGGCTTCACTTACTGACTTAGTAACTTCCTCTAATTGGTTCTTGTTCTCTTCAATCGGTGTTTGTTGACTTTTAAATGTTTTCTCAGTGTCTTGGAAAGGGGTATCTGTGGTTGCCATAAATTTTGTCAGCATCTCTTCAATGTTCGACTCCTCTACTTGTTGGTGAGGTGGTTGTTGAAAATCTGGATAAAGTTCCTGTCTTTGGATACTTTGATCATTCCACGAGAAATTGGGATGGTACCTCCAACCTGCATTATAAGTGTCATTATAAAAATTATTTTGAGGTCTAGAGTAGTTACCCATATAGTGGACTTGTTCGTTCTTCATGCCATATCCGTAGGGTGGGTACTTAGAATTCGCCACGCCTTTTGGATTCGATTCATATTGCATTACTGGGTGTACCTGCGAGCAGTTACATAGACCATTGATCTTTTTATTCATCATCTCTAGCTGGGTAGATAACCTGGTGAACACGTCGAGGTCGAAGGCACTGGCTGCTTTAGTAGGAATTGTCCTTATGACTTGCCACTGATAATTATTCGGTGCCATCTTCTCTATAGACTAAAATTATCAGCCAAAAGCAATATAGAGGAAAAATTAGCAAAGTAAAAATAAAAATAAAAAATAATAATGAAAATAAATTGCAATAATAAAAAAATGATAAAGTAATAAAAATAGAGATTTCTTAATATTTTAGTTCCCGGCAACGGCGCCAAAAACTTGATCACTGTAAATCAGAGCTTTAAAATTTATAAAAGAATGACCAAACCTGGAAACTAACTCTGAAAACGATTAAAGGAAAGTGTATCTATCGAATAGTAGTATAGCTTAGGCAAGACCGAATATCGAACCCAAAGGTTTCACCCTAGGATAGCAGTAAATCGATCAATGGACTCCCATATTAGGTTTCACCCTAATCCGACAAAGTCTCGTAACCCTATCTTTAGGTGTTTGATCAACTCTGCTTAATTATGTTAGATCTACTCTTAGGCAGGGTCTATTCCTCCTCCACCTAAGCACATTAGATTTGGATTAAGCAACATAATTAAGAACAAACTAAGCAATTATCATATAACTTTAAAAATCAAATAAAAAGATCCATCTAGGTTTCATCCCCTTCAGGTATCTGAGGGGTTTAGTTCATAATGAATAAATAAAACATCGCAAGAGAAAAGATAAAACAAAACATAAGAAAATCCTAAAACCCCCTGAAGGAATTGAAGGAGAATTCCACCGTCTTGAGTATAATTCCGGCTTCTTGGGATGAATCAACTGGCTATCTTCGCGCTTATTCCCTACCTTTGACCTTCTCGGCTTGGCTCCTTGGCCTAGCTTTGACGCTGGTTTCGGCTTCTGCCGAACTCCCTTTTCAAGTTGCCCATTTGGGTGTTTATATAGACTTTGTGATGCCTTACTTGGCCCCTAAGTATCCTAATTTAAGTAGAATTCCTACTACGGTGTTTTAATAGGCTTTGGAATGCATTTCTTTGCCTCCAAGTATCCTTTCCTGAATGAAATTGCTCTTTCCAGCGATAGGGGCACGGCCATGGCACACGCCCGTGTGGATCATGGCCAGGTCGTGCTCGGACTTCTTTAATGAGGCACAACCGTGTAAATCGAGAGAAGGTCGTGTTCTAGATGATTGGCATGGCACGGCCGTGTGGGCATAAGTCCAGGCCATGTAGATTTCTTCCTTGGCCTGAATTGGTCCGTTTTGGGCCCGTTTCTCGTTCTTTTTATCCTCGAGTGCTTTCCTGGGTATAAGACATGAAAAGAAAGGATTAAAAGCACCTTCTTACATAAATCGAGGGATAAATCATCCAAAAGCATACTAAATGTGGGATTAAAATATGTTACTTTTACAGTTTATCAGGTCTCGAATCAGATAGCGCTGTCCCTTGAGCGGGAGCGGGCGCGTTTCTTTCTATATCGTCAGTTACGACTCTTTCGGGATCCATTACTATACGATAAACACACTTTACACATCAGGATTCTTCACACTATCACAGTTTAGATATATGGCATAGCTAGACTCTTTCACGCTACGTTAGTCCGAGAATCGGCTAAACCGTAGCTCTCATACCAATCAAATGTAACACCCCTAACCTGTATCCATCGCCGGATTAGGGTTAAAGGCGTTACCGGACATATTAACAACTTTTACGAACATTTCATAAACAAGTCATCAATCTCAATTGAAGTGTCCCTTTTATAGGTCAATGAGACCTAATCATGCTTTTAGAATAGGGTCGGGACTAAACTGAACACATATGGAATTTCTCAAAAATTTAAAACTTTTCTAAGTTACAGAGGTCACATGCCCGTGTAGGCAGGCCGTGTGCCTCCCACGGCTACTAGACACACCTATATGTCCTGACCGTGCCAAATCAGAGCATGTATACTGACTTATCCATACGGCCACCAGACATGCCTATGTGCCATGGCCGTGTAAAATTAGGCTAGCTGTTGACTTATTCACACAGCCACCAGGCACGCCCGTGTGCCACGCCCGTGTAGGTAAAATAGGCCATTTGCAAGGCTAAAATGCCACCCACACTAGGGTCAACCCTACAATCAATATACCAATTCATTTCATGCACAATTGACATCCAAAATCATATCAAATTAATCAACAAATCTTTACATCCAATCTCATTTACAATCATGCCAATTTGTACAACTAAAACACATATACATTCAAACATGATTCATCTACATTTACCTTTTATATAATCATTCCTTTGATCAAACATACTCACTCATAGTACATTCTTATGCTTACCATAGCCTTGACCATTTCATTTGTTATCAAACCATACAAAAACATACATCATATAACATATTCACCCATACATATTGCCAACATTTATCTAGCCACATCTCATGGCTATTTATACACATTTCAAACATAATCCAAAATGACTAGCTAATACATGCCATATTTAACTATATACACATTTTCCAAATACCAAAACAAGTTTGAGTAGTGTGATGACGATCCTCGACGATCCCCGAGCCTTTCAGTAGCTTTGACGATCTATAAAACAGAACAAACACACACAGAGTAAGCTTTCAAAAGCTTAGTAAGCCATATACAAATAAACTTAGCATAAAATGCACATAACCATATTGATACTATGGCATTAATGGTTCTGATAGAAAATTCATCACATATATTCTTTGGCTCATTTGCTTAGCCATATATTACCATATTCTTCAACTCAAATATCATATATACACATGGCTTATTCAAGCATATCTTCACTTTTTATCTCATCAATTCACTACACATATTCATCTTAGTAAGTTCATATAGACACTTATCTTTCATACACATTTAGTGTACATATCAAACGTACTTGAAATGCATATACCAATCACATGGTCGTTCGTATCTCTGATTTTCCTGTTGAACCGTTCAAAATCTAATAGGACACTTAGAATGCTCGGAATAGTCGTACAATGCCAATGTCCCAGACGTGATCTTACATGTAATCAAATATCGATACCACTGTCCCAGATAGGGTCTTACACAAATCAATACGATGCCAATGTCCCAGACATGGTCTTACACGTAAATCTCATATTGATGCCATCATCCCAGACGTGGTCTTACACGAAATCTTGAATCAACGCCTACATCCCTGACGTGGTCTTACGTGATATCACATATCGGACACCTATGTCATGACATACATAATTCCTATCTATTCTTAGGTTCACACGTGACTTCTCGAACTTTAACAGGTTGTCGACTTGTTAACAAACTCGGATTTCACATACATTCCATCTCAATGGATAATTATAGCAATTCAAATATCATATATACTCAAATAATTCAATGCAAATACATTTATTTGTATATTGACTTCCCTCGTGTTCGAATATTCGATCAGATTCGGTTATTCGACTACTTTCATTTTCCTGCGATCTAAGTTCGTTTTCTTCGGTTCTTGATCTATACATATTCAAATTTAACTCTTTCATTTACCAACACATTCAATTCAATCCAAATACACATATTTAGGGCAATTTACAAATTAACCCTCACAATTGCACATTTGGACATTTTAGTCCCTATTTCACAAAATCATCAAATACACAAAATCACTATATACCCATGCTTAGCCGAATATTCATGTATCTCATACAAGTCCATACATTTCATTTATTTCACAATTTAGTCCCTCAAAATACTATTTTCTCAATAAAATCCAAAATACTCAAATTCAACAAAACTCCAAAGACAAACTATGATAATCAAACACATATCTTTCATATTTCACTATCAAACAACAGAAAACACATAAGTTCATCAAAGGCTTATTTCAAAAACATCCACAATTCTCAAAATTAAGACATGGGTTTCGAAGTTTACGAAGCAACGATTACAGAAACGTAGAAATTATCAAAAAACTAAAGCAAAACATACCTTGAATTTGGATCAAACCTAGCAAAATACCCTAACTTGTTTTCTTCTTTTCTTTTCTTATAAATTTCGGCTAACCATGGATGATAATGTGGCCATTTTCATTTTTTTACATTAAATTAAACTTAATTTTTCAATTCCAAAATTAACCTTTTTATTAACATATAAGACAAATAATCAATAAGACTATTTTGTCATTTAACCATCCACCAACATTAATATTGGCTTAATTGCTTCATAAAGCCTCCACACTTATAAAGACATGACAAATAGGTATCTTCTCATAAAGCATGCAAGTTTTGCATCTTTCAAAATTAAATCCTTTTATCAAATTAAGCACCCAATCGATCAAATTAATTCACAGAAATTTCACACATGCTTAAACACATATCATAGGCACGAAAAATAATATTAAAATATTTTACTGACTCAGATTTGTGGTCCCAAAACCACTGTTCTGACTAGGGTCTAAACTAGAATGTTACAAAATAGGGTGAAACACTTTGTTTCTTCTTTGCCCCATCACAGCTCCAACGACATAATAATTTGCGTCGCACATCAACTCAAAAGGTGAGTTCCAATCAGGTGTAATGATTATTGGGGCTGAGATTATGTAACAGTCTGGTTTAGGCCCTAGTTGGAATAGTGGTTTTGGGACCAACAATCCGAGTCAAAAAAATATTTTAATACTATTTTCTGTGCTTGTAGTATGTGATTAAGCATATGTGAAAGTTTCGGGAATTAATTTTATTGTTTGTGTGCTTAATTAGAGAAAAGGGCTTAATTGGAGAAAAGGGCTTAATCGCAGAAAATGTAAAAGTGGCCTTCTAATTGATTAAGTGCTTAATTGATGTTTCTTTATTAATATGAAGTCCTTATTATGCAAATGAACCATTGATATAGTTAATGGACAAAAATGACCATCCACTAATAGTTTATATATGTCTTAAATCAAGGATAAATTTGGAAATTTATTATTATGTTATTATAACTATAGTAAAAACAATTAGAAGGCCATATTATCATTATCTTTTTAACAAAATAAGAAAAGAAAAAGAGGGTTTGAAGCTTTTGTATATTCAGCCATTGTCTAAGCTCAATCAAGGTATGTTTTGAGCTCGATTTTTAGTGATTTTTATGTTTTTGTGATCGTTGATTCGTGTTCTCTTAAGCCCATGCTTTAATTTTAGAATTTGATAAAGATTCTGAGATATGTCATTGATGATTTTGTAAGCTTTGTAATGATAGTTGATGAAATATGAAAGATATGTGATAGATTGACATGTTTTGTCTTTGAATTTTTTATGAATTTGATTATTTTGGGCTAAATTGTGAAAATGAGAAATTGAAGGACTAAATTATGAAATAAATGAAATATATGGGCTTATATGAAGCATATGAACATTCGGCTTAAGCATGTAATGTTGAAATTTTGTATATTTTGTGAATTTATGAAATAGGGACTTAAATGTCAAAAAGTGAAAATGTAAGGGCTAATTTGTAAAATGCCCTAAATGTGTGTATTTGGATTGAATTGAATGATTTGATGGATAAAAGAGTTAAATTTAATATGTATAGATCAAGAACCAAAGAAAACGAATTTAGATCGAGGGAAGTCGAAAGTGGTTGAGTAGTCGTTTCTATCCGTTCATATCCGTACGAGGTGAGTCGATATACAAATAAATGTGTTTAGATTGAATTAATATTGCTTACATGTGAACGAATTGTGTTATATGATTATTTGAGCTGAATCTGTGAAATTCGTCAAGGCTCCGATATTGTGACGATACCCGAAAAGTCCCGTACGAATCTTAGGAATTGTTAGGATGCATATGTCACGACATAGGGTTTCGATATGTGATATCGTGTAAGACCACGTTTGGTACGTTGGCATTGATTTGAGAATTACGTGTAAGACCATGTCTAGGACATTGGCATCGTATATGTTTACATGTAAGACCTTGTCTCGGACAGTGGCATCGATATTTGATTACATGTAAGACCATGTCTGGGACGTTGGCTTTGTACGAGCATTCTGAGCTATCTGAGTATCCTATTTGATTTCGAATGGTTCAATGGACATTTCGAGTACTAAATGACTATGTGAAATGTGTATCCAATACAGGTACGTTCAAAGGGTATGCAAAGTTTGAGTATGAAAAGTAAGTATATGTGAGATTGTGGGATTGAGATATATGTATGGACTTACTAAGATGTGCTTTGTACAAATGTGCTATGATCTAATGAAATTCATGGAGATGTGATTTATTGGTAACAAGTGGTTAGAAACAATTGAGCCAAAGAAGAAGTATGAATTTGTTATTGTGTTGTGCGAAAGATCATGTGAATGAAATGGTTATAAATGTTTTACATGATATGTTTATTGTATATGGCTTACTAATCTTTTGAAAGCTTACTTTGTGTGTGTTTGCATTGTTTTATAGATTATCAAAGCTATAGAAAGCTTGGGGATCGTCGAGGATTATCACCACACTATCAATCTATATTTTGGTACCTTTTGAATGTGTACATATTTAAGTATGGCATGTATAGGCTAGTAGTATTAGATTATGTTTAGAGATGTATATATAGCCATGTGATGTGGCTTGTTAATGAATATGTTCTTAGATGAGTTTTGTTCTTGTTTATGATGTCTAAGGTGAATTGTTTTGATGAGTTAATGAAAGGCAAAAATGAAATGGTCAATGTTGGTAAGTCTCTTGATTTATTTGTGAAATTGATATGATGAGAAATGGTATAGATTGGTATGGCTTAAAATGTTATATAGGTATGTGTTTTTTATGTGAAGTTGATACTTGAATTGGTATACTTGAGTAAGAATTGAATATGGAAATGAATGATATTATTAAGAGTTAATTTGTGCATGTTTTGGTATGTTTTTTGTTGCTTTTGGAGTATGAAATAATGATTGTTGGTGCTTGTAGTATTGACCTTAAAATGGGTGGCAATTTGGCCTTGTAAATGGCCTAAATTTGCCCACACGGTTGAGCACAGTGGCTTGTGTCTCGACCGTGTCACTTAAGTTTGTAATTCAAAACAAGTCAGTCTTGCACATGGGTAAGATACATGGGCGTGTGACAAGTCGTGTGAAGCAAGTCAGTGGTTCCCACGGGCAAAGCACACGGGCGTGTCCTCGGCCGTCTAGACAAGTCAGTATGTATGCCCTGTTTTGCCACAGTTTGGACACAGGGGTGTGTCTGATGCCATGTGAGGCACACGGCCTGCCCACACGGGCGTGTGACCTCTGTGACTTTAAAAAATGTTTAATTTTCAAAAAAAATTGTATGAGCTTGGTTTAGTCCCGACCCTTTTCCAATGCATGTTTAAGGTCTCGTAGACCTTTTAAAGGGACTCTATGTATATGATTTGCTATGAAATGATGATGATGTATCTTGTGTTGTGAAAAGATTGTAAATGTTCCGATATGCCCGGTAATGCCTCTTAACCCTATTTCGGTGATGGTTACGGGTTAGGGGTGTTACATTTTATTGGTATCAGAGCTACAGTTTAGTCGATTCTAGGACTAACATAGCGTGTGAGAGTCTAGCTATAAATGCCATATATACGAATTGTGATAGCGTGGTGAACCTGGAGATGTAAAATGTGTTTTTCGTATAGTAAATGGATCCTGAAAGAGCTGTAGTTGACGATGTTGAAAGTAACGCGCCTACTCCCTCTCAAAGGATAGCACCATATGATTCTAGACCCGCCACTAGCAGGCAGGAAAGAGAGGCTAAACAAGCCTTCTTCCAAATGATGAATGAGTGGTTCACTTAATATATTAGAACAAATCCGGTTGTTTAACAACCTCCGTCCCCACCCAATCCTCCTCAGACTTCTGTTGTACCTCCGGTTATGAATCTGAATTTGTTGAATAAGCCTCCGATCGATAAAATTCGTAAATATGGGGCTGGAAAGTTTAGGGCCACTAGTGATGATGATGCTGAGAGAGCTGAGTTTTGGCTCGAGAATACAATCCGAGTGTTTGATGAAATGTTTTGTACCCCTGAGGAATGTGTGAAATGTGTTGTTTCTTTTTTAAGAGATGTAGCTTATCAGTAGTTGAAAACTTTGATTTCTGTTGTTCCAAAAGAACGAGTTACCTGGGATTTTTTTCAATCTAAATTCTATAAGAAATATATTAGTCAGAGATTTATAGATCAAAAAAGAAAAGAGTTTTTTGAATTGAAACAGCGTTGTATGTCTGTCACAGAATACAAGCGGGAATTTGTGATATTAAGTCAATATGCATAGGAATGTGCCTCAATTGAAGCAATAACGTGTAAAAGGTTTGAAGACTGTCTGGATGTAGATATCTGTTTACTAGTTGGAATTCTGTAAATAAAAGAGTTTGTTGTGCTTGTTGATCAAGCATGTAAAGCTAAAGCACTGAGGGAAGATAAAAGAAAAGATGAGTCAGAAGCCAAAGATGTGAGAAAGAGATTCTCAAGTAAATCATTTCAGTCTGCATCAAAGAAATTGAGAGATGAGTATAGTCATTCAAAAGCTAATGTGGGACACTCGAACAGAGATCGAGCTAGATCACATTCGAACTTCAAAGCTCCAGCTACTTCGAAAGCTAGTGTTGGAAATGTCCGATCTGAGCGACCTAAATGTAGACATTATGGTAAAAGACATCCGAGTAATTGTAGATTGAATGACCCAGCTTGTTTTAAATGTGAATCATTAGACCACTTTATTCGAGATTGTCCTGAGTCTGTTGAAGAAGAGATTGTACAGAATCCAAAGACGAATAATGCTTCAGCTAGGGGTAGACCTTTTAGAAACACGAGAAACATGAGTGGTAGCCAGAGAGCTATGAAAGGTACAGTTGTGAGATCTGAAGCTAGAGCACTTTCTAGAGCATACGCCATTCGAGCTCGTGAGGAAGCTTCATCTCTAGATGTTATTACAGGTACATTTACTCTTTTTGATACTTTTTTGATTGCTTTGATAGATCCAGGGTCTTCTCATTTGTATGTATGCATGAACTTTGTATCCAGTAAGACTTTGCCTCTAGAGTCTACTGAATTTGTAATTAGAGTATCGAACCCCTTAGGCAAAAGTGTCTTGGTTGACAAAGTGTGCAAGAAGTGTCCGTTGATGTTTCGAGATATTTGTTTTCCGAATTATCTGATGTTATTACCTTTTGATGAGTTTGATATAATTTTGGGTATGGATTGGTTAACATTGCATGATGCTATTGTGAACTGAAAATGAAAGACTATTGATTTGAGATGTCAGAATAATGAAATAGTTTGGATTGAATCTAGTGATTTGAATGGGTTACCGGCTATGATATCAGCGATGAAAGCTCAGAGTTATGTGAAAAAGGGTTATAAAGCTTATTTTTCCTATGTGATTGATTCGAAAGTGATTGAAAAGAAAGTTGAATCTGTGCTAGTTGTTTGTGAGTTTTCTAATGTATTTCCTGAAGAATTACCAGGATTACCTCCAATACAAGAAATGGAGTTTGGCATTGAGTTAGTGCCAAGGACGACTCCTATTTCAATAGCTTCGTATAGAATGGCTCCGACAGAATTGAAAGAATTAAAGTCACAATTGCAAGAGTTGACCGATAGAGGATTTACATGATCGAGTTTTTCACCATGGGGTGCTCCCGTTCTATTTGTGGAAAAGAAAGATGGTACGATGATAATGTGTATTGATTACTATTAGTTAAAGAAAGTGACTAATAAGAACAAATATCCTCTGCCCAGAATTGATGATTTGTTTGATCAGCTAAAAGGAGCTACTGTGTTCTCAAAGATAGATCTGAGATCGGGATATTATTAGTTATGAGTAAAAGATTCAGACATTTCGAAAACTGCTTTCAGAATGAGGTACGGGCATTATGAGTTTCTAGTTATGCCTTTCAGACTAACAAATGCTACTGCTGTCTTTATAGACTTGATGAACAGAATTTTCATACCGTATTTAGATCAATTTATCGTTTTATTCATTGACGACATTTTGATTTATTCGTGTGATAAAGTTAAACATGCTGAACATTTGAGAATTGTGCTACAAACTCTGCGAGATAAGCAATTGTATGCAAAGTTTAGTAAATGTGAGTTCTAATTGCGTGAAGTTGGCTTTTTGGGGCAAATGTGTCAACATCTGGTATATGAGTTAATCCGATCAAGATTTCAGCTATTTTAGAGTGGAAGCCTCCGAAAAGTGTGTCTGAAGTTCGCAGTTTTTTAGGACTTGTTGGTTATTATCGATGTTTCGTAAAAGGCTTTTCGATGATTGCAACTCCATTGACGAGATTGCTTCAGAAAAATGTGAAATTCGAGTGGTCTGAAAAGTGTCAAAAAAGCTTTGATCAATTGAAAACTCTATTGAATGAAGCTCCAGTGTTAGTATAGCCAGAATCCAGTAAAGAATTTTGATATACAGTGATGCTTCTTTAAATGGTCTGGGATGTGTTTTGATGCAAAAAGGCAAAGCTATAACTTATGCCTCAAGACAATTGAAACCGCTTGAAAAGGATTATACGACGCACGAACTTGAGCTGGCAGCGATTGTGTTTGCTTTGAAGATTTGGTGCCACTATCTCTTCGGTGAGAAATGTCATGTGTTTTCAGATCATAAAAGTCTGAAATATCTTATGACTCAGAAAGACTTGAATATGCGACATAGAAGATGGTTAGAACTGTTAAAAGACTACGGGCTTGTAATAGATTATCATCTGGGTAAAGCAAATGTTGTTGCTGATACATTGAGTCAGAAATCATTGTTTGCACTACGTGCAATGAATGCTCATTTAAACCTGTTCGATGATGGTTCGGTTTAGGCTGAGTTGAAACTGAGGCCAATGTTTATATGTCAGATTTGTGATTCCCAGAAAAGTGATGCAGAGATGATGAAAAAACGAGCTCAATGTGATTTGAACTCTGATTCAAAATTTCGAATTGATATTGATAATTGTTTGAGATTTCGAGATCGAATATGTGTTCCAAGAAACTTAGAATTGATTCAATTGACTTTGAAAGAAGCGCATAGTAGTCGCCTATCTGTTCATCTAGGAAGTACAAAGATGTATAATGATTTGAAATAAATTTATTGGTGGCCTAGTATGAAGTGGGATATCTCAAAGTTTGTTTCAAAATGTTTAATCTCTCAGCAAGTTAAAGCTGACCATTAGGTGCCATCCGGTTTGTTACAACCGATTATGATTCCCAAGTGGAAATGGGATAGAGTGACGATGGATTTTGTTTCCGAATTGCCTTTGATCCTGAGGAAGAAAGATACAATTTGGGTTGTAGTTAACAGACTAACGAAATCAGCTCATTTTATTCCAGTACGGTCTGATTACTCACTTGATAAGTTAGCTGAGCTATATATTTTTGATATTGTGAGATTGCACGGGGTGCCACTATCTATTGTATCTGACAGAGATCCAAGGTTTACTTCACGATTCTGGAAGAAATTACAAGAAGCCTTAGGTACTAAATTTCATTTCAGTACAGCTTTTCACCCACAGACGGATGGTCAATCAGAGCGGATTATTTAGATTCTCGAGGATATGTTGAGATGTTGCAGTCTTGAGTTTGAAGGTACGTGGGAACAATATTTACCATTGATTGAGTTTGCATACAATAATAGTTTTCAGTCGAGCATTAAAATGGCACCGTATGAAGCCTTGTATGGTAAGAAATGTCGAACACCTCTGTATTGGTCAAAACTTAGCGAGAATAAGATTCACGATGTTGACTTGATAAAAGAAACTGAGCAAAAAGTAAAATTGATCTGTAATAGTTTGAAAGCAGCATCTGATCTTCAGAAATCTTATACAGATTTGAAACGAAAGGATGTTGAGTTTTAGATTAGAGATAAAGTACTTTTGAAAGTCTCACTGTGGAAGAAAATACTCCGATTTGGTCTTAAAGGCAAACTGAGTCTGACATTCACCGAGTCGTACGAAATTATTGAGCGTATTGGACCTGTTGTATACAGATTGTTGTTACCACCAGAGCTAGAAAAGATTCATAATTTGTGCAATGTTTTGGTATGTTATTGGTTGCTTTTGGAGTTTGAAATAATGCTTGTTGGTGCTTGTAGGATTGACCTTAAAATGGGTGGCAAATTGGCCTTGTAAATGGCCTATATATGCCCACATAGTTGGGCACACGGACGTGTGTGTCGGCCGTGTCACTTAAGTTTGTTATTCAAAACAAGTCAGTCTCACACACGGGCAAGACACACAGGCGTGTGACAGGCCATGTGAATCAAGTCAGTATTGCCCATGGGCAAAGCGCACGGGCGTGTCCTCGACCGTGTGGACAAGTCAGTATGTATGCCCTATTTTTCCACGGTTTGGACATGGGTGTGTCTGATGCCGTGTGAGGCACACGGCCTGCCCACACGGGCCTATGACCTCTGTAACTTTAAAAAATGTTTGATTTTAAAAAAAAAGTTGTATGAGCTCGGTTTAGTCCCGACCCTTTCCCAATGCATGTTTAAGGTCTCGTAGACCTTTTAAAGGGACTCTATGTATATGATTTGCTATGATATGATGATGATGTATCTTGTGTTGTGAAATGATTGTAAATGTTCTGATATGTCCGGTAATGCCTCATAACCCTATTCCGGCGATGGTTACGGGTTAGGGGTGTTATAGATTAACCGTTTTTTAGATCTTCAAAAGCTTCCAAACATGCTTTGTTGAAATCAAACAGTGTACCTTTCTCTAACAACAAGCACAAAGGTTTAGAATTTTTCGAGAAATCTTTGATAAACCTTCGTTAAAAACCAGCATGGCCTAAGAAACTCCTGACTCCTTTCACATTAATTGGGGCCAGTAATCTTTCAATTACGTCTACCTTTGCTTTATCGACTTCAATTCCTCTCCTTGAGATTTTATGCCGTAAGATAATGCTTTCCTTAACCATAAAATGGCATTTTTCCCAGTTAAGGACAAGATTCGTCTCTTCGCATATCTTTAGTACCTTAGCCAAATTACTCAAACAAATATCATATGTATTACCAAAAATAGAAAAATTCTCCATGAAAACCTCAACAAAATTTTCAATCATATCAGTGAATATTGCCATCATGCATCATTGAAATGTTGCAGGTGCATTACATAAACAAAAAGGCATTCGCCTAAAAGCAAACATACTGTATGGACAAGTAAAGGTTGATTTATGTTGGTCCTCCAGAGCTACAACTATTTGGTTATATCCCGAATAGCTATCTAAAAAACAATAGAATTCATTACCTATCAGTCGATCTAACATCTGATCCATAAAAGGCAACAGAAAATGGTCCTTCCGAGTGGCTTTATTCAACTTCCTATAATCAATAAAACTTCTCCATCCAGTAATAGTTCTCGTTGGAATCAACTTGTTATGCTCATTTTCAACAATCGTGATTCTACCTTTCTTTGGCATACACTGCACCGGACTTACCCACGAACTATCTAAAATAGGATAGATGATTCCTGCATCTAACCATTTGATCACTTTCTTTCTCACAACTTCTTTCATAATAGCATTGAGCCTCCTTTTCCCATCAATTCAAGCTCTTTCACCTTCTCCTAAAATAATTTTATGCATGAAAAAAGAAGGGCTTATACCTCGAACATCAGCTATGGTCCAACCAATTGCTTTCTTAAATTTCTTTAGAATAGAAATTAGTTGTTCCTCTTGATCTTTCATCAATTATACTAAAATAATCACAGACAAAGTAGAACAATCACCTAAATAAACGTATTTCAAATGGGAAGGAAGTACCTTTAGTTCGAGTTTAGGTGGTTCTTCAATTGACAACTTGGGTTGCACAAATTTTCTAACTTCTAACTCCAACGGTTCAAACCTTGTGGATTATATAAAATTTATCGGATTTGCTTCCATCAAAGCCATGTTTTCTTCACCTTCTTCATCCTCCAAAGGGTCAAGATCTAAGGCTTTCTCCAATGGATCTTCAAATATTTTTTCCATAGAAACCAAGGTTTACATATCTTCCATAACTAAACACTCTTCTGTCGAATCGGGAAATTTCATCACTTTAAATGTTAAAGGTTACCTGATCGTCTTAAACTCGCATAGTGAGTTCACCTTTCTATACATCAATTAACGTTCTTCCCGTGGCTAAGAAAGGTCTCCCAAGGATGATCGGCACTTCCTTATCTGCTTCAAAATCTAAGACAATGAAATCAGCAGGAAAAATAAATTTATCAACTCTTACCAAAATATCCTCGATCTCTCCCTTGGGATATGTTAAATATCAATCCGCTAGCTGAAGCATCACAGTTGTGGGTCTTACTTCACCTATCCCTAGCATCTTGAAAATAGACTTAGGCATCAAGTTGATACTCGCTCCTAAATCACACAAAACTTTACCACCATAAGATTCACAAATATTACAGGGTATAGTAAAGCTTCCTGGGTCTTTCAATTTCGGTGGCAGTTTGTTCTGCAGGAACGCACTGCACTCCTTTGTCAAGGCAATAGTCTCATATTCACTCAGTCATTTCTTCTTGGACAGTATATCCTTCATAAACTTTACATAATTTGACATTTGTTCTAAAGCCTCCACCAACGGAATGTCGATGTGTAACTGCTTAAGAACATCCAAAAACTTCTTGAAATGCACCTCCTATTTTTTCATGTGTTGCTACAATCTTTGCAGATATGGACGTGATGGAACTTTCAGTTGAACCGGATAACCCTTCTGAGTAGGTAAATCTGCATCCAAAGAAGATGTTAAAGTATTTGAATTCACAAAGTTAGGATTTACCTTGTCAGTCTTTACAGATTCTGACTCTTTTGGTGTATGACTTTCAACAGTTGGTTGATTCTTCTCAACGGGCTTATCTTTGACATCAATCAATCTGGGTTCCAAAAAATGTCACTCCTTGATATGTTCTTTACCCAAATTTCTTGGATTTTCAGTATCGCTCGACAAGGTTCCTTGTGGTCTATTACGATGCTCCGTAGCTAACTGACCTTTTCTGGTTTTCCAAATTTTTCAATGTTACTGCTTGGCATTGGATCAAAGCGTCATTCTTTGCCATGTACGCTATCAACAAGTTCTCCAAACTATTTGATGCCTCAGCTTGAAGTGGTTTTGGAGCTTACTAATTAAATCCTTGAAATTGGTTGGGTCTATGCTGAAATAAGTTGTTGTTCGGTCCATTTCATTGGTTGCTCCATGAAAATTTAGGATGATTACGCCATGAAGGATTATAGAAGTTGGATTGGGGTCCTTGTCCACTCATATTTTGATGTTCGTTCCCCACATAGTACACTGACTCAAGATTTGATGGACAATTCTCAAAATAATGACCTTGAAACACATCTTACCCGTATTCAACGTTGGAATAGGGCTTGAGGCATTACCAGACTTATATCGCAAGTAAACATACAATTTCGAGTCATAAATTTGCGTCCAAATTAAAGCCATTCATACTCAATAATAAAGTCCCTAATACGAGCCTACGAGGCCCAAAATATACTTTAGAAGTGGTTTGGGACTAAACCGAGAACTCAGGAAATTTTTAGAAAACTTAGAAAAATTTTCATGTGACGCCCGTGTGGTTCAAGGGACACGCCCGTGTGACCCTGAGACATGCCCGTGCTACAGGCCATGTACAATTTAGGGTGCTCTCTGACTTGTGCCACACGGTCGTCCCACACACCTGTGTGCTAGGCCGTGTGGTCAAATTAATTTTCATAATTTTTCATAAAATAGGTGCAGACTTCACATGGCCGGGGCACATGCCCGTGTTCAAGGCCGTATAGCACACACGGCCGAGACACACGCCTGTGTAGCACACACGGTCAAGACACACGCCCGTGTCACTGCCCGTGTGCTCAATTTTGGAAATTCTATTTTGCAACAACTAAGGTGCAGGGGACACATGGCTGAAACACATGCCCGTAGGGAAGACCGTGTGTCACGCATGGCCTAGACACACGCCCGTGTGTCTACCCGTGTGGACAAAAATAAGGCTATTTTCCTAGCCATTTGCCACCCTCATTTACATCTACACTTACACCAATTCAATGGCACAATTCATGGCATACTTAGGCAACCAAAACATCCACAACCAAGACATCCACATATCATTCACATGCTACATCTATCATACATAAACATCTCATACTTATCAACTCAAATCATGCAAGCTTCCACATCCATGAAAGGCATCATCATATGAATATACTTATACTAATATTAGCCAATTTCAAATGGCCTAATACAAAATGAACTTTCAACCAATATAAGCCAACATATTTGGCCAAATCAATTATGACACATAACAAAATGAGCAAGTCCCCTACACATGCCATAAATCAAAATATTGACATTTCAATGGTACCCAAAATAATGGTTGATAGTGTGATTGGATCTCCAACAATCTCCAATCTCGAGCTAGCTTGGTGACACTATAAGATAAGGGAAAGAAAGGGGAGTAAGCTAAACAGCTTAGTAAGTTCATATGCAAATAATAAACAACATTAATTATACATTTATCATATGCATAACATAACACGAATCAACATAAGTGTTATTAAAACTTCATGAACATAACATACTCAATCATACTCTTACCCATAGATCATCATATACCGAATCTATTCCCATTGAGTTTTTCATACATACCTGCACTATCTCATAACGTAATCACATACTTTCTCTTCTTTGACATACCTGTTGAACCACTTGGAATACTATCGGATACACGAAAATCTTTGCACATAAGTGCCACTTATGTAGCCAATGCTACCACAAATCTCATAACACATATAAGCTTGCTCTCGAGCTATCCTCGGGCCTGCTCACACAAGCTGTCAGGTATCTACAACATATGCCGGTATACCCAGCCACTAGTATGACTTGCAGGACCAGCATCTGGGACACATAAATCACATAATTACACGGGTTCCTAGTGACATGTCACTTGTATCCAAATCTTTGCCTAAGGTTCAACCGAGATTTGCTCGCTTGTCAAAACTTCGTCAATCTCATCCATAGAGTCAATCATACAATTCATGCAATAACAAAACATTATAAATACAATTATAATGTTGCATTATTTACATACAAAATTACCTCGGTACAAAAATAGTGAAAATGGACCTAATCATCAAACACTTTGTTTTTCCCCCTATCTAGGTCCGAACCTTATTTTTCTTGATCTGTAATAGCAATTTTAACTCATTTAATACCCACATTATTCAATTCAGTCCAAAAATTATATTATGGAAAAATTACATTTCTACCCCCTAATTTTTCAACTTTTTACACTTTAGTCCCTAAGCTCGTAAAATGAAATATATTCAATTTCTTCAAAACTCAAGCCTAGCCGAACCATTTTCATACTTATAACAGCCCATATTTTTCATTAAATCACACTTCTACTACATATTTTATCCAACATCAATTTTGTATAATCTACCATTAAACATCAAAATACACTCATGAATAACATGGGTCAAACCTTAGACCATGATCATATCTTAAATTAGTGGTAGAAATAGATACATTGGGTTACAGCGACTTCAAAAATGTAAAGAGCATTAAAAACGAGGCAAGAACAGACTTACAATCGAGCTTGAAAGATGAAAAAACCCTCGCTATGTCTTCCTTAGTGAATTTCGGCCATAGGAGAAGATTGACAAGATTTTGGCTTTATTTTGCTTATTAATTCATTTAATTACCAAATGACCAAAATGCCCTTTTCTTTAAAACACCTAAATTTCACCTAAATCGTGTCCATTTTTGTCCACCAACTTAGCTAATGGTCTAATTACCATCTAAGAACCTCCAATTTAATCTCATAGCAATTGGACACTTTTAACATATAGAATTCAAATTTGTTACTTTTTACAATTTAGTCCCTTTAACTAAATTGAGTGCCCAAACGTCAAAATTTTGAAACAAAATTTTCACGAAATCGTTCCACAAAATTGTAGACCTTAAAAATATATTAAAAATGAATTTTACTGCATTGGATTTGTGGTCCCGAAAACACTTTTCCGACTAGACCCAAAATCGGGCTGTTACAACTCCCCATCTTTAGGAATTTTCGTCCCCGAAAATCTTACCAGAAAAGAGGTTTGGGTACTGTTTTCTCATAGCTTTCTGAGGTTCCCACGTACCCTCTTCGATTCCGTATCGTTTCCATAATTCTTACACTAGAGCTATACTTTTATTTCTCAACTGTTTGACTTTCCGAGCCAAAATCTTTACCGGTTCCTTACCATAAGTCATGTCAGGTCGAATCTCAACCTCTGTCGGAGAAATCACATACGAAGGGTCTAATCGATAACGTCGCAACATCGACACATGAAATACGTTGTGTATCCTTTCCAACTCTGTCGGCAAAGCTAACCGATATGCCACTGGCCCTATTCTTTCAATAACCTCATACGACCCAATGAAACGTAGGCTCATTTTGCCTTTACGACCAAATCTCATAATTTTATTCCACGGAGATACTTCTAAAAATACTTTATCACCAACTTGAAACTCAATTTCTTTTCTTTTCAAATCCACGTATGATTTCTGTCTATCCGAAGCTACTTTCAAATAGTCACGGATTACTTTCACTTTCTCTTCGTTCTCTCTAACCAAATCAACCCGTGAATCTGTCTCTCACTGAGCTCAGTCCAGTACAACGAAGTTCGACACTTGTGGCCATACAATGCTTCATACGGTGCCATCTTAGTACTCGACTGAAAACTGTTGTTATAAGTAAATTTGGCTAAAAGTAGATATCTTCCCAACTACTTTCGAATTCTAAAACACAACATCAGAGCATATCTTTGAGAATCTAAATCGTTCTTTCAGATTGACCGTCAATTTGTGGATGAAATGCGGTACTAAAGTTTAACTTTGTACCCAAAGCTTCTTACAACTTCTTCCAAATTCTCGACGTAAACATCTTAATAGAAATAGGCACCTCTTGCAATGTCACAATTTCAGCAATGTACATTTCAGCTAGCTTATCAAGTGAGTGATCGGTACGTACCAGAATAAAATGAGTTGATTTCGTCAATCTATCAACAATGACCCAAATAGCATCTTTCTTCTTCAGAGTCAGAGGCAAACCTGTTACGAAATCCATTGTAATTCTGTCACATTTCCACTCATGTACTATTACTGGTTGAAGTAAACCCGAACGTACTTGGTGTTTGCTTTTACTTGTTGACAAATCAAACATTTCGATACAAATTCAAAGATATCTCATTTCATACCTAACCACCAATACAGTTTCTTCAAATCATTATACATTTTCGTACTTCCCAGATAAACAGATAAACAACTATTATGTGCCTCATAAAAAATCTTCTAAATAATTTCATCATTTTTTGGTACACATACTCTATCTCAGAACATTAATCAATCATTAGAATAGATCTGAAAGTCTGAATCACTACCCGATTCACACTGAGCTCTTTTGGCTTGCAATTCACTATCACTTCTCTGAGCTTCACAAGTTTGCTAAAGAAACACCGCTCTAGCTCTCAACTCAGCTAGAATCGAACCATTCTCAGATAAAGTCAACCTCGTAGTCATAGCTCTCAAGGAAAATAAGGACTTTTTACTCAAAGAGTCTACGACTACATTCCCCTTTCCAAGATGGTAGTCAATTTCCAAGTCATAATCTTTTAGCAACTCGAGCCATCTTCGTTGTCGCAAATTCAAATACTTTTGAGTCATCAAGTACTTTAAACTTTTATGATCCGAAAAGACATGACATTTCTCACAATACAAATGATGTCCCTAAATCTTCAAAGCAAACACTATGGCAGCTACTTCTAGATCGTACGTCGGATAATTCTTCTCATGTGGTTTTAACTGTCTCGAGGCATAGGCTATCACTTTTCCTTCTTGCATCAATACACATCCAAGACCGTTCAGTGACGCATCGCTATAAATCACATATTCTTTTCCCGGTTCAGGTTGCACTAAAATCGGCGCCTCAGTTAACAATGTTTTCAACTTCTCAAAACTTTGCTGACATTTTTTGAACTATTCAAACTTAACATCTTTTTGCAACAACTTAGTCATAGGAGTAACAATCATCTAAAAACCCTTAACAAATCGCCGATAATAACCGACTAAGCCCAAAAAGCTTCTAACTTCAGATACATTCCTTGGTAGTTTCCAATCAACAATTGCCAAAATCTTACTTTGATCAACCCAAATACCATCACCTGAAATGATATGTCCCAAAAATCTGACTACTCGGAGCCAAAACTCACTTTTACTTATTTTAGAAAATAATTTATTATCTCTCAAAGTCTGCAATACAGTTCTTAAGTGCTCGACATGTTCAGTCTCATCTCAAGAATAAATCAGGATAGCGTCAATAAACACAACCACGAATTTGTCTAAATATGGTTGGAAAATTTGGTTCATCAAGTCCATAAAAATAGCAGGAGCATTAGTTAGTCCAACAGGCATGATAAGAAATTCATAATGCCCGTACCTTGTACTGAAAACAATTTTTGGCACATCCGACTCTTTAACTCTCAACTGATAGTAGCCAGATCTCAAATCAATCTTCAAGAATACCGTTGCTCCTTTCAACTGATCAAACAAGTCATCAATCCTCGGCAAAGGATACTTGTTCTTTATAGTCACCTTGTTGAGCTGTCGATAATCGATACAAAGTCTCATAGATCCATCTTTTTTCTTTACAAATAACATTGGTGCACCCCAGGGAGAAAAACTCGGTCTCGCAAAACCCTTATCTATTAACTCTTGTGACTGAGACTTCAATTCTTTCAATTCGGTCGGAGCCATTCTATACAGAGAAATTGATATCGGTGAAGTCCCTAGCACTAAATTAATACCAAAGTCAACTTCTTTAATCGGTGGCAACCCATAAGCTCTTTTGGCAAAACATCCGGATATTCACAAACTACCTATAGTGAATCAATTTTCAATTCAAACACTTTTGTATTCAACACATAAGCTAGATAAGCTTTGCACCCTTTTCTTACATACCTCTGAGCAGATATCGAAGAGATCACAACGGGTAACTCACCCGACTCATCTAAATCAATCCGAAGAATTTCACCATTTTCACATTTCAATTCAATAAATTTCCGTCTAAAATTCATTACCGCATCATGCAGTGTCAACCAATCCATACTCAAAATAACGTCAAACTCATCAAATGGCAACAACATTAAGTCAGCCGAAAACAGTGACCTCGAATCATCAAGGGACAATTCTTGCAAACTCTATCAACTAATACATGCTTGCCTAAAGGGTTTGACAGTTTAATCACAAACTCAGTAAACTCAACAGGTAAGCTATTACTAACTACCAATTTCATGCAAACATAAGAATGAGTTGATCTAGGATCAATCAATGCAACTACATTAGTATTATAGAGAGAAAAAGTACCAGTGATAACATCGGGAGATGTCGCTTCTTCACAAACATGAATAGCATGGGCTCTAGCAGTTGCTCTTGCCTCGGATCTTACAGTTGAATCTTTAGTTACACCTTTACTACTGGTCGCATTCCCCGTATTCCTCGGGGATCTCCCTCTAGTGGCAGTGTTGCCCGATCTTGCATTCTAAATCTTGTCTTTCTCAGCCATCTCAGGCAGTCCCGAATAAAGTAGTCTTGTGAGCCACACTAAAAGCAAGCCTGGCCATTCATTCTACATTCACCGGGATGTCGCCTACCACAGTGTTGACATTCAGGTCGATTGGATCTAGCATTACCAACACTCGCTATCGAAGTAATTTGAGCTTTAGAACCTGAATATTGTTTCCCATGATCTCTGTTGGAATACCAAGCTGAAGCACTCGAACGAGCATACAAATGTAACACCCCTTACCCGTATCCGTCACCGGAATAGGATCTGAGGCATTACCGGACTTAATCACCTATAATTGATCATTTTCGAGTCACAAATTTCCATCCAAATTTAAAACTTTTCATATTCAATCATAGAGTCCCTAATATGGACCTACAAGGCCCAAAACATGCTTTGGAAGCGGTTTGGGACTAAACCGAGAACTTTGGAAAATTTCACAACACTTAGAAAAATTTTCTTCAAAACAGGGTCACACTCAATATGCATCCTCAACAACTCTTATACATGCATAATTATATCTAATTATCATACCATACCATTGAGCCAAACTTAGTCATTCGACATCAAGACTACTAGCACATTTAACCATTAGGTATTTAGGCCATAACCCACAACTCATCATGTATCATGCAAACACAGCTCACATCACAAGACATTGGCATATAAATAATATATATAGGCTTACAATCAATTAGCCAATATAAGCCAATTAGCATGGCTACGTACTACAATAACCTTTAACCAATACAAACCAATACATTTGGTCAAAACATAATAATACATACACAAAATGACTAAGTCCCTATACATGCCATAGACTTAAATTACTTGAAGGAATTGATACCAATCAAAAGCTTGATAGTGTGATAGAATCTCCGACTATCTCCAACCCGAGCTAGCCTCTGTGACACTATAGGAAAAAGGAAAGGAAAGGGGTAAGCTATATAGCTTAGTAAGCCCGTATGAAAATAATAAGCAACTTATTAACATGTTTTCACCAATTCTCACAATATGTTCTCAAGATAATACAATCATAATTGCACATAATTTCACTATTTACTTATGTTCATCTCAAGCTGTCTACTTGAGTCACAGTCACTAAATTATTTAAATCTTGAGCTACAGAAATCCAAATTAATATTTGTTAATTTTCCATGAAACTAGAGTCACATATCTTATTACCATAAAATTTTCAGAATTTTTGGTTAATCCAATAAATACAGTTTATTCATTAAAGTCACCCCTGTTCCGCTGTCCAACAATTTCGACCCCTCTTCACTAAAAATTAGTTATCTCATTGTACGAGATTCGGATGATGTTCCCGTTTGTTTCTTTTGAAAATAGACTCATTATTTATTTTTATCATGTAAATTATAACCAATAATTTTTTTTTACAATTTTTAATGATATTCCCAAGTTAGAATAGGGGATTCCGAAATCATTCTAACTCTATCTCACAAAAATTCAAATATCTTAGAATATGAAATTGTTTTACTTACACCGTTTCTTTTATGTGAAAATAGACTCAATAGTATTTAATTTCATATCTTATTCAACCTCTAATTCGATTTCCACTATTTTTGGTGATTTTTCAAAGTGATACAACTGCTGCTGTCCAAACTGTTTTATTGCTAATTTTACTCTATCATGTTTTCTTTGTATTAATTCTCATTTACACACATATAAAACTAAAGTATATCCATAGTTAGTCATGCCAATAGCTAGTCATCATCAAATATTTACAAGTCTTCATTGTAACACTTACTCCATATCAACCTTACCAAAGTTCGAGCACATTGCTCATGAATATATATACACATGTACCTGCACTTGTTCATCACATAATCACATTCAATTACACTTGGTCATTTTCCCGTTGAACACATCGGAATATTATTGGATACATCAGAAGTTTGCACATTAGTGCCACACTTGTAGCCAAAGCTACTTCACATCACTTTTCACATAGAGGCTCGTTCTCGAGCTATTCACTTTCACGGGTCTGCTCACACAAGCTATCAGTCATTCGTTACTACTTAGTGCTGCTCAAACAAGCTGTCAGGTATCCGTAACACATGTCGATATACCCAGCCACTGGTAGAACTTAAGACCAGCACCCAGATTCACTTAGTCACAACTTCACATAGATTTCGCATAAGTCCCTAGTGACATGTCACTTGTATCCTATTCTATTCCTAAGGTTCAACAGGGAAATTTCTCACATTTTGATACTTTGTCAATTTCATTCAATCTTCAGCCACATCTCATAAAATATATCAAAACATAAAAACGTAAGTAAAAATGATGCATTATTTACATACAAACTTACCTCGAAAGCAAAATCGGTGAAAATGACTTATTCGCCAATTACTTGTTTTGCCCCGATCTAGATCTGAACCTTGTTTTTCTTGATCTAAAAAATCACATTTAACTTATTTAATCAATATACTAATCAACTCAGCCCAAAAATCATATTTGGAAAAATTACATTTTTTTGCCCTAAACTTTGTCATATTTACACTTTTTCCCCTAGGCTCGTAAAATGATTTTCATTCAATTTCTTTGTACTTTAAGCCTAGCTAAACCATTTTCATAACTATAGCAGCCCACAATTTCCATTAAAACAAACTTTTATGACATATTTTATAACTTTTACAAATTAGTCCTTTTAGGCATTTTCATCGAAAATCACTTAGCAAAAGTCATTTCTCTAACCATAAACATGCATTTTCTACCATTAAACATCTAAATACACACATATTCATCATGTTTCAAAACCCTAGACTTTAACCATATCTCAAATTAGTGGTAGAAATAGATAGATCTTGTTACGAGTATTTTAAAAACATAAAAATCATTAAAAATAGGGCTAGAACGGACTTACAATCGAGCTTGTAAGCTTGAAAAACCCTAGACATGGTTCCTCCATGCAAGTTTCAGCCAAGGGGTTGAAGATGGACAAAAATTGGCTTTTAATTTTGTTTTTAATTCATTTTAATAACTAAATAACCAAAATACCCTTAATAAAAAACTCTGGAAACATGCCTAACCATGTCCATTTTTGTCCACCAACTTAAACAATGGTCTAATTACCATATAAGGACCTCCAATTTAAAGCATGTAGAACTCTACTTTTGCACTTTTTACAATTAAGTCCTTTTGACTAAATTGAGTGCCCAAACGTCAAAATTTTCGAACAAAATTTTCACGAAATCATTTCATGAAATCGTAGACCATAAAAATATGATAAAAATAAATTTTCTTATGTCGAATTTGTGGTCTCGAAATCACTGTTCCGACTAGGCCCAAAATCAGGCTGTTACAAGAAATCTCTTGATTTCTTAGACTGAGATTGAAATGACTTACTCATCGGCCTTTTTCTTGTATTTCTAGCCTCAAACTCAGCTTTCCTCTTTTCTTTGCTTAATTCTTCAGCTTTACAAGTTCGGTCGAATAGCACCACAAATTCTTTCAGCTCAAGGACTCCAACTAATAATCGGATATCCTCATTCAACTCGTCAACCTTTTGCACATGATAGCCTGGTAGACACACACTCCTGAGCTTACTTACTGAGCCTAACAAACTCTCGCTTGTACTCGGATACTGACATTCAGCCTTGTTTCAACTCTAAGAACTCCTTATTTTTTTTATCAACAAACCGTTGGCTGATATATTTCTTCCTAAACTCATCTTGAAAGAATTCCTAGTTAACCCTCTCTCTCGGTACTACTGACACAAGAGTTTTCCACCACCGGTATGTTGAGTCTCTCAGAAGCGACACATCACATTTCAGACATTCATCCGGTGTGCAAGACATTTCATCAAATACCCTAATGGAGTTTTCGAGCCATAATTCTGCACTTTCAGGATCGTCATCGACATTTGCTCTAAAATCTTCAGCCCCATGCTTTCGGATCTTATCAACAGGAGGCTTACTCAATCTCATAAATTCCATACGTTGTGGAGCTACGGGAACCGGCTAAGGAATAGGTGGGGCTGGAAGGGGTTGAGCATTCGGATCTGTTCGAACAAACTCTATATACCACTCGTTCATCATGTGGAGGAAGGCTTCCCTAGCCCCTTCTCTTTGACCAATTGTCACTGGTCTACTTACAGATGGCACAGTCCCTTGAACGGGAGCCGGCACATTACTTTCTACGTCATCAGCTTCAGCTCGATTGGGATCCATTTACTATATGAAAACACAATTTAAAGTTGTTAGGAGTCATCACGCTATCACAGTTTATTTATGGCATGTATAGCTAGACTCTTACAAACACTACGTTAGTCTGAGAATTGACTAAACTGTAGCTCTGATACCACTAAATGTATCACCCTTTACCCGTATTCAACGTCAGAATAGGGCTCGAGGTATTATCGGACTTATATCGCAAGTAAACATACAATTCCGTGTCATAAATTTGTGTCCAAATTAAAACCATTCATACTCAATCATAAAGTCCTTAATACGAGCCTACGGGGCCCAAAATATACTTTAGAGGTGGTCGGGACTAAACTGAGAACTCAGGAAATTTTTACAAAACTTAGATTTTTTTTCATGTTACAAGGGTCACACGCCCATGTGATTCAAGGGACACGCCCGTGTGACCCTGAGACACACCCGTGCTATAGGTCGTGTTCAATTTAGGGTGCTCTTTGATTTGTGCCACACGTTCGTGCAACACGCCTGGGTGCTAAGCCGTGTGGTCAAATTAATTTTCATAATTTTTCATAAAATATGTGCAGACTTCACACGGCTGGGGCACATGCCCGTGCAGCACACACGACCAAGACACGCTCCCGTGTCTCTACCCCATGTGCTCAGTTCTGGACATTCTGTTTTGCAACAATTTAGGTGCAGGGGACACATGGCTGAAACATATGCCCATGGGGGAGATCGTGTGTCCCACACAGCCTACACACACGCCCGTGTGTCTACTCGTGTAGACAAAAATAAGGCTATTTACCTAGCCATTTGCCACCCTTATATACACCTACACTTACACCAATTCAATGGCACAATTCATGGCATACTTAGGCAACCAAAACTTCTACAACCAAGACATCTACATATCATTCACATGCTACATCTATCATACATAAACATCTCATACTTATCAACTCAAATAATGCAAGCTTCTACATTCATTGAAGGCATCATCATATGAATATACTTATACAATATTAGCCAATTTCAAATGGCCTAATACAAAATGAACTTTCAACTAATATAAGCCAACATATTTGGCCAAATTAATTATGACACATAACAAAATGACCAAGTCCCTTTTACATGCCATAAATCAAAATATTGACATTTCAATGGTACCCAAAATAATGGTTGGTAGTGTGAATGGATCTCCGACAATCTCCAATCCCGAGCTAGCTTGGTGACACTATAAGATAAGGGAAAGAAAGGGGAGTAAGCTAAACAGCTTAGTAAGTTCATATGTAAATAATAAACAACATTAATTATAAATTTATCATATCCACAACATAACACGAATCAACATAAGTGTCATTAAACCTTCATGAACATAACATACTCAATCATATTCTTACCAATAGATCATCATATACCGAGTCTATTCCCATTGTGTTTTTCATACATACATGCACTATCTCATAACGTAATCACATACTTTCTCATCTTTGACATACCCGTTGAGCCACTTGGAATACTATCGGATACACAAAAATCTTTGCACATAAGTGCCACTTATGTAGCCAATGCTACCACAAATCTCATAACACATATAAGCTCACCCTCGAGCTATCCACGGGCCTGCTCACACAAGCTGTCAGTCGAGACGTAGCTACGCGGTGCTGCTCACACAAGCTTCAGATATCCACAACATATGCCGGTATACCCAACCACTGGTAGGACGTATAGTACCAACACTTGGGACACATAAATCACATAATTACATGGGTTCTTCGTGACATGCCACTTGTATCCTAATCTATTCCTACGGTTTATTCGGGATTTACTCGCTTGTCGAAACTTCGTCAATTTCATCCATAGAGTCAATCATACAATTCATGCAATAACAAAACATTATAAATACAATTATAATGTTGCATTATTTACATACAAACTTACCTCGGTACAAAAATAGTGAAAGTGGACCTAATCGTCAAACACTTTATTTTTCCCTCGATCTAGGTCCGGACCTCATTTTTCTTGATCTATAATTGCAAATTTAACTCATTTAATACTCACAATATTCAATTCAGTCCAAAAATCACATTATGGAAAAATTACATTTTTGCCCCTAACTTTTCAACTTTTTACACTTTAATCTTTAGGCTCGAAATATAGTCAATTTCTTCAAAACTCAAGCCTAGGCGAACCATTTTCATACTTATAATAGCCCACATTTTTCATTAAATCACACTTCTACAACATATTTTTCAACTTTTACAAATAGGTCCTTTTAGGCATTTTCATCAAAAATCACTTAGTGAAAGTTTTTTATCCAACATCAAATTTGTATAATCTACCATTAAACATCAAAATACACTCATGAATAACATGGTTCAAACCCTAGACCTTGATCATATCTTAAATTAGTGTAGAAATAGATAGATGGGGTTACAACGGCCTTAAAAATGTAAAGAGCATTAAAAACGGGGCAAGAACGAACTTACAATCGAAATTGAAAGATGAACAAACCCTAGCTATGTCTTCCTTAGTGAATTTTGACCATGGGAGAAGAAGATGGACAAGATTTTGGCTTTATTTTGCTTATTAATTCATTTAATTACCAAATGACCAAAATTCCATTTCTTTAAAAAACCCAAATTTCACCTAAATCATATCCATTTTTGTCCACCAACATTACCTGTAACAGCCCATTTTTGGTGAGATCGGACAGCGGTTTCGTGACCACAAATTCGAGCCCAAAAATAAAATTTTATTTTATTTTATTTTATTTTATTTTATGGTTGGTATTATGATAGGAAGGTCACGTGAAAATTTTGATACAGAAATTTTATCGATTGTGTGGTTAATTAGGAAAAGGACTAAATTCCATAAAATGCGAAAGTTGAATTCTAGTAGCTATAAGGATTAAATAGCTATGGAATTCAAAACTAGAGGTCCTTATATGGTAATTAGACCATTAAGAAACGTATGTAGATTTTTCTTGGTGACTCATCCATGGAAAAATTAGAAATGGCTAGGGACTAAATTGGAAATCAACAAATTAAAAGATGATAGAAAAATAAAAAGAATTTATCATCTTTTCTAATCATCTTCTTCCCCAATTTTTTTATGGAAACCCTAGGAGAGAGGAAGAGAACTTTTCAAGCTAAGAAAGGTATGAAATCAAGTCCCGTCTTTAACGATTTTTATATTTTTAGAATCGGGATAGCCTAATCTTTCTATTTTGGGATTTATTTGAAAAGATAACAAAGTGTAGAAACTTTACCGTGGATGTAAATGCTGGAAAATTGAAATTTATGGTAGAAAATGAAAGATAGTTGATTGATAAACAACTTTTACAAAGCAATTTTTCATGGAAACTTGATTTGGGGACGAAAATGAAAAAGTGGTAAAACCCATAGAAAATTCTAAAATTTGTGAAATGTGTGTGCTGTAAAAATGGTTATTAAATTTTGGTTAGGCTTGGAAAGAGGACTAGATTGTATGAATTTCAGCCTAGGGACGAAATTGAAATTTTTTAAAAGAGTATGGGTAAAATAGTAATTTTGCCTAAGATGTAGTAAAATGCAAATGTATGTAAAATGTGATGAATTAATAATTAAATCTGCTTATATAGACCATAAAAGATCAACTACGAAATTAGATCGAGGGAAACAAAAAGTTTCAGATTAGTTGGAATTCAAACCCGAATAATTGTCAAGGTAAGTTCGTATAACTTAAATATGTGTATTAAATGTTTGAATTGAATGGTGTGATTGTGTTGGTATGTATAAGATGATATCCATAGTGAGATAATCATAAGTATGAAATGTAGACAAAATTGTCATGTTCCGAGTGAATGTTGAGAGTTCGATGGAATAAGGTGATATTTTCAGACGAGAATAACATTACACATGTTGTATAAAGGATTTAGCCTAGATGGGTAATTCTAATGTAAGCCTCTTGATTATATATTACAAATTGGATTTAGCCCGGACAAGTAATCCAAATTAAGCCCCCTAGGGCATGTGCTACGGATAGGATTTAGCTTGGACTGGCAATCTGACTGTGAAAAATGTGGCTCAAGAGTGTGCTTCTTATTATGTCCCCTAATGGGTTCTGTTGCACATGAAAATACTACTCGAACATCCACCGAAACCTCATCAATTTAACGGAAAAGATTCTTGAAATATGGAAAGGTAGAATTAATGGAAGTGGTATGTAATGAGCTCACCTATGTTTTACTTGAAATTCATATGAGATTATGTGACTAACTTGTTTGAATAAGTGATTGTGTGTTTAGGTAACTTACCCAAAATTGATGGATTTGTGTTTTATGTATGCTTGTATTAATAAATATAATCGGTAAGTTTATTTCCCGTTATACGAGCTTACTAAGCATGAAAATGCTTACCCCGTTTAATTTTCCCTTGTTTTATAGTGCTCGTAAGCTCATGAAGGTTGGAGGATCGGTCGGAGCATAACCACACTATCCACTATCTCCTTTTCGGTATACTTAGAAATCTCATTTTGGTATAATGGCATGTATAGGCTTATTTGGTCAAATGATAACTCGTAAATTATGTTTTGTAATCTAGCCATTGGAATGGCTAGTAAGGATTTATTTGGCATGTCTAAAAGTTATTCTATGTTCAATGCTTATATGTTAAGTATGGATGAATGGAGTATGTTTTTTTCTTGTATATGCATTAAAGGTATGCTTATAGACATGAATTGCATGTGATATTATTACCATGATAGATGTTAATTTAGGCTTGGTTTTAATGCTTGATTTGGCTGGTATATTCATGCAAGTATTGATGTAGGTTGTTGGCAAAATTAGCTGAGAAAATGAAGCTAAGAAATGGCTTTATTTTGTCCTCACGGGTAGACACACGGGCATTTTTCTAGGCCGTGTGTGAAACACGGCCGAGTAGATTGGCGTGTAGCCAGGCCGTGTGTCCCTTTCACCTTAAATTCAAGAAAATAGAATGCTCAAAATTTAACACACGGGCAGAGACACGGGCATGTGTCTCAGCCGTGTGGGAGACACGACCTAAAACACGGGCGTGTTTCTTGGCCGTGTGAAACTTGCACCTAATTCGAACTAAATTACCCACACGGCCTAGTACACGGGCGTATGGCGTGGCCGTGCTGTACAAGTCAGAGAGCACCCTAAGTCAGACACGGCCTGTAACACAGGCATGTCCCAAGGTCAAACGGGTGTGTCCCTTGGTCCACACAGGCGTGTGAGCTCTGTACCTTACAAAAATTTTGTAATTTTGTGAAAATTTCTTAAAGGTTTCGATTAAGTCCCGATTCAATTCTAATACTCGTAATGGAACTCGGGGGCCCATTCAAGGAATAATAAGAAAATTTTGGAGTATGAATTGTATGTTTAATACAAATTGCATGAGAATGTTCTGTAAACCCCGGTAATACTCCGTGACCCTATTTCAACGACGGATACAGGTTAGGGGTGTTACATTTATTGGTATCAGAGCTATAGTTTAGCCGGTTCTCGGACTAACATAACTAGTACGAGTCTAGCTATACATGCCATTCTATAAATCATGATGGTGTGATATCTCTTGACCACTTTTTAATGTATTTTCATATAGTAATGTCTTCCAACCAAGCTTGAGATGAGTCTGAGGAAGCTGAGAGCACTACTCAAGCTTCTGTGCAACGAGTCACAACCAGTAGTAGGAAGCCCATTTCTGAGGGCCGTGAAGAGGCAAAAGCCGCCTTCTTTGAAATGATGGATGAAAGGTTTAGTGAATATATGAGAACACACCCTCCTGTTCAACAACCTCCCCTACCTGTTTTACAACCCGATGAAACGTCATAGGGTACTGCACTTGTCAGAATTGGTAAGGCTCCCGTTGATAAGATTAGAAAATATGGGGCTGAAGAATTTTGGGCTACAGCCGATGATGATCTAGAGAGGGCTAAGTTCTAGCTGGAAAATACTATTCGGGTTCTCGATGAATTGTCATGTACTCCCGCCGAGTGTTTGAAATGTACGGTATCCTTGCTAAAAGATACAGCTTACCATTGGTGGAAAGCCATATCTTCTGTTATACCACGAGAAAATATTACGTGGGAATTCTTCCAAACCGAGTTCAGAGAGAAATATATTATTTAGAGGTTTCTAGATCAGAAAAGGAAGGAATTTTTAGAACTCAAGCAGGAAATATGACAGTAGCCGAGTATGAACGAAAGTTTGTTAGACTGAGTAGGCATGCTACTGAATGGGTTCAAACTGAAGCTGGTATGTGCAAACAATTTAAAGAAGGGCTAAATGAAGACATTAAATTGTTGATTCAGATTCTGGAATTAAGGGAATTTGCGATATTAGCTAAAAGAGCCCACAAGGCTGAGGAATTAAGAAAAGAGAAGAAGTAAGCCGAGAGAGAAACTTAGGTACCGAGTAAAAGATTTATGAGCAAGGCGCAATCATCTGCTTCAAAGAAATCAAGAAGTTACCAAAAACGTTTTGTCTCATTAGCGAGGTATTCGGGAAAGGAAAGAAGTTCAAAACGCTCCAACCCGAGGTCTTCGTCTTTGCTACCAACTAGTGTTGGGAGTGTTGGAAACCCCAAGCCACGATGCAATGTCTGTAACAAATCGCATTTTGGAGAATGCCGAATGAGAAGTGGGGCATGTTTTAAGTGTGGGTCTCTCGACCACTTTCTTAAGATTGCCCAGAAAGAGTTGAGAAAGATGTTGAACAGACCCCGAAACCGAGTAATCCTGTCTCGAGGGGTAGACCACCACGGTATCTAGGAAATGCCGGTGGTAGTCTTAGTGCTGCAAAGGACCCAACGGCTAAATCTGAGGCACGGGCTCCGGCGAAGACATACGCAATACGTGCAAAGGAAAATGCCTCAGCACCAGATGTTATGACTGGTACATTCTCTTTACTTAATAATGATATTATTGCTTTGATTGATCCTTGTAACACCCCTAACCCGTATCCGTCACCGGATTGAGGTTGAGAGGCATTACTACATTAGACTCAATTACGAAATAAACCTCAATTGGATTCATGCACAAACAATGCAATCATTACCATAATATAAAAAAATTAATTAACAAATTGTATAACAAGTTTTATTACCCATAATTAATACACACTATTTCCTGAATCACATAACTTAAACATTCATGACATACATATATTTTTATATATATGTATATCTATATTTAAAATCATACTTCAACTTATGGCAATTTATAGCATATATTGAGTATCAACTAAAATTCATATAATAAAAGCTAAGTTTCATTTATAATATTATAATACATATGCATATTAAAATCAATCGAACCAATTTACCATTCACTAATCAATTACTAAACAACATATATGATTTTACACCTTGGCGAATATACTCATCGCACCATTCATTTGGATTCGTAACTAAGCAACCAAGAAACATATTCATTTCTTATCACTAATAATGAAGTTCGAATATCTATTAACTATTAATCACCTATTTCATAAATATATATATTTACTAGCCTGTGGTCGACACTGACTTGCTTCACATGGCCAGTCACACGCCCGTGTGTCTAGCCCGTGTGTGAGCCTGACTTGAATCAAATTACAAATTACAGAGACACGGTCAAGCCACACGCCCGTGTGCTCAACCGTGTGGGCAAAAATAGACCATTTGTAAGGCCAATCACCCACACTTAGGATTACACCAACAAGCACAAATCAATACAATTTCATACCTCAAATGGCATTCAAACATACCAAAACATACTCAACTTAATCTCATAACATCATCATTCATCTCCCTATTCAAATCTATCTCAACATATCAATCCAAAGTATCAGTTACCTATCAAAAACATGTAAATCATACATCATTTAATCCAAACCATTTCATAGCATGAACATACCATCTCCATATCACCAAAATATATCATAAAGATCTTTCATTTGAAACACACATACACATATTAACCATCCTTTTTATACATTTAAGGCATATACCAAAACCATCCATCTTTCAAGCCATATCACATGGCAAAATATAACAACTCAAAATATACCATAATCCCTAGCCTATATGAAACACCCCACACCCGGCCCACGAGTCTGGACCGGATCTGGTATGTTCCTCGAAGTAAACCGGTTAAAAATCCTTTTGTTCCTTCGGAAAATAGAGTGTTTTTAAAGGAAATATTGTTTTGGGTTGGGCTTGAGTCAAAAACCCATTTATCTTATTTTAAAAATCCAATTAGTGAAGGTGACAAAACAATTAGAGTTTATTTTTAAAGAAATAAATTTTACTTAACTTTAATTGAAAATAATTCGTAACATAGTAATTAAAAATAAAACTTATGGCCTTATTACATCAAGTAAAATCCCAAAATAAAATTCTAAAATACTTAAATAAAATTAAATATCCATATTGAATAAAACTTCAAGTGAGCATGGCCATCCCTAAGCCACACGAACCCAGGTCCATTATTGATTGTCACTGAAAAATAGTCCCACAATGGGGTGAGTCAATGAGACTCAATGTGTACACAACACTAAAATTCAATAGATCGGGCATACATTTTCATATCAAATACTTATTCATATAATAGATAAAAGTGATGATGCAACCCAAACCCAAACCTAGGTGCCATCCGCTACACATCCCCGTACCAACCTGCACACCGTGGGGACTACTAAGTCAACCCTCCATCCGCTACACACCATCAAGCGCAACATCTTTGCGATCGCGTGCTCATCGCCCATATAAAATTTGTGGCATAGCCCACAGATATAAATTGTGTCAAGAGACACCACGTTCGGATAATGTAACCAAGTACCACATTCGAGATAATGTGACCGGTTACCACGATCGAGATAATGTGACCGAAGTCATCACATTCACTTCCCCTTTTCATATAACCGGATGCCCCATATTATTCATATCATGCATATCATACTTAAATTCACATTCATGTCACTTTTCACATGTTAAATATAACATATTTCGTAATCCTAGTAGAAGTAGGAAACGTACCTGAGTACTTTGTACCACAATAAGGTACCTTAGCCATATTCACATTCTTATTCATACTTATACATGCTTATATTAAATGTGCCATAGATCGTATTAAAAATTAGTGTGGGGTACACACCTGATTCGCTTAACGAAGTCCTTGAAATCCCGAACAAAACCGTTTTACAGATTTAGATCTCAAGTCCTACATAAATTAATCACTTACTATTTAATAAAAACCATTCGGCCATTAATCCAAATCCTAATAGGATTAGTATTACTAAAACTTACCTTGTAGCCGAATTGAATTAAGAATCAAATGCCGGAACTTTGTATTCCTCCCTTTTGAAATCGGCTAAACACTATATTACTCCACAGGTTAGTTTTCGGCTTTTGATAATAAATCCAAACATTTAAAATAGGCCTTGGCCGAATGTCTTAAACACATACCTTGTGATTTCAAATCCCGAAAAGTATCCCTTGGCTATGGAGATGCTGAAACCTACATGATATCTGTTAGATCCACTTCTAACATTTAAATCACCTTTATATAGCCCTTAGCCGATTGTACACTTACCTTGGTTGGCTAGATCTCGAACTATCTCCCTTAAGAGTCGACACTAGTAAAGATCCCAGAATTTCTCCTTAATATTTCGGTCAAAGAAACAACAAGAGAATCAGTTTCTATATCTTGATTAAAAGAGATTGAAAAATCCATTATTCTTACCTTAACACCGTCGACTTTTGAAGCCACAAAGAGTCGGCTATGGAGACTTAGACAGGGATCAAAAAGGTTTCGGCTTTGACAATAGAAGAGAAGAGAAGAGAAGAAGAAAAGAAGAATTGATGAAAGAGAGGCTACTTGGCCAAAGGAAATTCGACAGAGAGAGAGTTGGTTAGAGGATTTTCGGCAAACACTTAGAAAAGATGAAAGAATAGCCTCACTTTTCCTTCCTTAGCCGAAATTACTAGGCTAGAGTCCCCTACTTGGCCACCACTCTTCCTATGTGATAATATTATCCTTTAAAAATAATTAAAAGAATAATCATTTAATTATCTCTCCAAATTAAATCCTTATTTATCCCCTTAATTAGCCGTATTTTAAAAAGAATAAAACTCCTCCTTTCTAGAAAGCTTCACAGTCCCACCTCAAGCCGGAAGCAAAAATAAAACTTCTTTTATTTGCTTCCCATGTGACTCGAACTCAGGCCCAACACCTTGCATGTGGCGCCATTTCCATAGGCCCTAAGTGACATCTTCAGGCCACTTTTCCAAGCCCGTTTGTGTGTCAAATTTCACATACTTTTTCTTTTAAGGCCACCTTGCCTTAGTTTCCTCTTTTAAACTTTAAAACTCGACATTTCTAAGTCATTTCTAAGTTTCCTAAAATTTTCGTTCGGCTCTTTGAAGTTGACATTTCCTTACATTTCCAAGTTTCCAGAAATGTTCACTTTCCATTTTTGAATCGTTTCCAAATCATTTCCTTACATTTCCTAGTTTCCAAAAATGTTCATTTCTAACTCATTTTCATTCATTTCCAGGTTTCCAAAAATATTCAAAATTTATTCTTAGTACATAAAACATGTCACTTCATACAACTAAACTGAAAATGCATAGGCCCTTTCCAGGATGTTACACTATACATGCCATATGTAACACCCCTAACCCGTATCCGTCATCGGATTAGGGTTAAGAGGCATTACAAGACAAACGAAAACTTTTATAAACATATCATTTTACTACTCATCAAATGCAATCAAAGTGTCTCTCTAATAGGTCAATGACACTTTAAACATACTTTAGAATAGGGCCGGGACTAAACCGAACACATAAAGAAATTCTTGGAAATCTAAATTTTTTTCTAAATTATAGAGGTCACACGCCCATGTGGGCAGGCCGTGGCCTCCCACGGCCTCAGACACGCCCGTGTGTCTAAGCCGTGTCAAATCAGGGCATACGTACTAACTTGTCCACATGGCTGTGGACACGCCCGTGTGCCCCACCCGTGGTCGCTACTGACTTGCACCACACGGCCAGTCACACGCCCGTGTGTCCAGCACGTAGTCAAGCCTGACTTGCTTTGAATTACAACCACGAGAGACACAGTCGAGCCACACGCTTGTGTGGGCAATTATAGGCCATTTTCAAGGCCAAAATGCCATCCACACTTGGGTTATCCCTACAGGCACATACAAGCATTATCCCATACACATTTGGCAACCGAAATCCTAACAAATGGTCATCTTTTCAACCCATTCAAATACATTTCTAAACATTCCAACTTGTAAAACCAAGCATGAATCATCCACAATTTTACCAATTCATTATGGCATCAATCCATCATAACCTTATCATTATCTTGACCATTTCATAACTATGGAATCATACCAAAACCAAACATCATATAGCATGACTTACCATTCACTATACAACCATTAAACTAGCCATATCACATGGCTATGTACACATGTCTCAAACATACTCCAAAACAACTAGCCTATACATGCCATATTTAGCTATATACACATTCAAAAGTACCAAAGTTGAGTTTGATAGTGTGGTGATAATCCTCGACGGTCCCCGAGCCTATCGTAGCTTTAACGATATATAAAACATAATAAACACACACACAAAGTAAGCTTTCAAAAGCTTAGTAAGCCACATACAAATAAACTTAACATATAATGTAACACCCCTTACCCGAAACCTTTGCCGGAGTCGAGTATGTGGCATTACTAGACTTGACTATTTATTCGGGGCTTAAAATTTTAAAGCTGTCCAACTGCATCACGCTGACTAAATTGACCATAACTCGAGTTACGGTACTAGAAATTTAGATCCGTAAATTGTCCTTGAAACTAGACTCATATAAATTTCTACCATAATTTTTCCAGAATTTTTCATGTGTTCAATTGGTACAGTTTATTCATCAAAGTTACCCCTATTTCACTGCTCAACAATTCTGCCCTACCTTTACAAAAATACAGTTATCTCATTGTACAAATTTTCAATGATGTTCTTCTTTATTCCAGTCAAAAATAGACTCATTAGGGATTCTAAACATATAAACCATGCTCCATAATTATTTTTTTACAATTTTTAACAATTTTTCAAAGACAGAACAGGGACTCACTAATTCATTCAGAGCAAGTCTCACTAAAACTTAAATATCTCATAATATATAAATCCTTTGCCTACTCTGTTTCTTTTATGTAAAAATAGACACAATAAGGTTTAATATCATGGTTTATTCACTTTCTAATTCAATATACCCTATTTCTGGTGATTTTTCAAAATCACATTACTGCTGTTGACTAAAAACTGTTTCATTTAAACTACAAACGTTAATCATACTTATACACAAAAGTATAGCCATTTTTGCATGGCTTATACAAATATATATACAACTTCAAAACCAGCAATAGCAAAACTAGACTATACATGCCACGTAACTAAATCTCCAAGCATTTGTTTACCGAAACAAAATTGGATAGTGTGATGAGATCTCCTTTGACTTCCAACCGAGCAAGTCTTTGAAACTCTACAAACATAGGAAAATTTCACAAAGTAAGCTTTGAAAGCTTAGTAAGTCATAAGCAAATAATTCACCATAGAAACATATTAATTCAATTCAAAAAGGCCAAATTTAGTTAATCACATACACATATATTATCACCTTTCTCATATAATCCATGTTCCTCGTTAAGAAACTTCACTTACCTTATTTTTCATTTAACAAATAGACTTACACATACCTGAACATCGAACTCATTTACCAGATTTAAGTTCCACATCATCAAAACCTATTTAAGCATATACTTATAATAATTCACCGGCGTAAAGCCTGCTAGGCATAAAGCCCGATATTATCCACCGGCGCAAAGCCTGCTAGGCTTAAAGCCCGAATACTTTCACCAGCACGAGGCTTGCTAGGCTCAAAGCCTGAATACTTTCACCAGCACGAGGTTGCTAGGCTCAAAGCCTGAATACTTTCACCAGCACGAGGCTTGCTAGGCTCAAAGCCTGAATACTTTCACCAGCACGAGGCTTGCTAGGCTCAAAGCCTGAATATCATATTTATAAAGATGTTTCGCAACCAATTCATATATCAAAACTTTTATATACTTCATAATCTTTGTACGAATTTTTTTTTCGAACATCATATCTCAATCGAACTAAACTTAATCATATTAATTTATACCTCTAAAATAACGATCCATCCAAGCCACCCTTTTTCATATATATACTAGATTTCGAATGATAATATCTCATAATATCAACTTACTGAATTCAATCTTTGAGATTTCAATTGATCGCACACTTACTGCATAACAACCGATTTCTCACCCTTAGTGTTCGGTGTCACAAATTTGCACCTTACTCAAACTTGTTACTTATTCACATTCATATATATATATATATTCATAAGGCTTAAACCTCAACCACATAGGTATATAGTGCATGATGTTCATTTCACGATTTATAATATAGTCGAGTGTATCATTTACATGTATTTATACCTCACATTATACATATAGATCATACCTAAAAATTCAATTGAAATCATACCAAGTATATCATCAATTCAAACAATTAAACATGCCCTAAAGTTTTACAATATATATACATACTTTACAAAACACATAACTCTAATTATATGCATATCACCTTAATAATATTCGAATACTTATCATAATGTAAACACTTTACTTCATAATTCTTTACATACTTATACACAACTTAATATCCATAAACAAATACGACATTAACAATTTCAGTATTATGAACAAGCATATCTCATTAACATAAAAATCTCATGCGCATTTGACTACATCAAAAGAACCATTCAAGTATGATCATGAATACACCTTGCCATCCTTTCCATGCCCTATTTGGTTAGTAAATCACTATATCAAATTTTATTGCTTTTATGCACTACTCAAATACTAATATTATCCATATAAAGACATGCTTATAATGCACTCATGTGATCAAATCAAATCATCTTATTTATATAATCGAACACAATCTAGACATAACAAATTTTCACAAATAAATAATCATATAATAATCCAACAAGAGCACATATATATATCTTGACCGAATATACACATGCTTATAATTAGTTCTTAATCTAAATAACAATCATGGCATTTAAATCATCATATATGAAATCACATGTACATTGCTCATACAAAATTTCCAAATAGATCCAAACACTCAATCGAACCAATATACACCTTAATTCTTTTGCATGCGCATCATTGAACCAAAAATAATTATATGACTTATTCATTATTTTGCATTCGCCAACCACTCCTAAATTGCAAATTATTCAAGCATTTTATAAGTGCACACATTTCCTTTACAATCGAATCAAAACAATCAATACAAAACCTTGTATATATATACATTTTTTTTTCCTTTACTAAATGAATTTATAATCATACTCAAAGACAAATCATACCAAGCATCAAGATCATCAATTTAGACAAATTCTTATGCAATATGATTGCTAAAAAAAAACTCACCTCAACATCATAAGCATTCACCCAAACATTAGCCAGAATGTAAAGGGCATTTCTATGCTCAATTTACAATAATTTCCATAACATTTCAAACAATTTAAAACCACTATTCTCTATTTCCTCAAAATCCCTTTCTCAACTTATCTTGTATTTACTAACACAACAACCCACAATTTCACCTCCATGGCCGAATCTAAGTGTACCAAATTCTAGAAATTTTAACATGATTTTGATAAAAATCAAGATAACCAACTCAATTTAATAGGAATTTACTAAAATAAAACTCAACTACTTACCTTAAGAGAACATGCATCAACCGAATATGAAGCTTAAGTTTTTTCCTTCCTTCCCTTTGTTTTCGTGGAGAGGCGAAGAAAATGGGGGAATCAAAATAATGTTTTCCTATTATTATTTTTATTCCCTTCACATTATAAAATAAGTGAATAAAAAGCCATCAACTAATAAAAATTTGATTTAATAAAAGCATGCTATCACTATGCCGTCCATCACCATGAGATTTGGGTTAATTGACATGCAAATTCATTCTTTCAAACAACACTTCAATTAAACCCTTTAATTTAATGAATGCTACTTTTTACCACTTATGTATTTGGTCCTTTTTCTTAATTTAAAACATAAAAACAGTCAAATAATTTCACGAAATTTTAACACGTGCTCAATCATACATATTTAACACGAAAAATAATATTAATTTATTTTTCCGACTAGAACTCGTGGTCCGAAATCACATTTACGATCAAAGCTAAAATCGAGTTGTTCTCAAGTGAGATTTTATTATAATCTAGTATTAAATTATAAAACAATTATAATATAATCTTTAACATATAAAATAATACATAAAAACATGTTATAAGACCACATTGTCGTCCACTATAACTTAAAATGGTTATATTACCCTTTAAGGACTTCACTAAAATAAAGCCACATCAATCTAACTATAAATTAAATAAAAGGCCACTTTTACCAATCACGCGATTTTGTCCTTTTTAACTAATTAAGCACACAACAGTTATTTTTATTTTTTTTTATACGAAACTTTCACACACATTAATTCACATATAACTGACTCAAAATATAATATTAAAATATTTCTCGGACTCGAATTCGTGGTCCCGAAACCACCGTTCCGATTAGGGTCAAATTCGGACTGTTACATATAATCAATTATAAGCTTGGTAAATCAAATTCATAAACATATCTCCAATCCATACACATAAATTTCTCTTTGGCTCTATTGAATTGTAACACCCCTATCCCGAGTCCGTCGTCGGATTAAGGTTAGGAGTGTTACCGGATAGATCGGAAACATTCACAGACAATATCATACATTCAATCATCATTCTCAGGCATAATGTCCCTTAATCGGGTCCTCGAGACCTTAAACATGCTTATAAACTGAGTCGGAACTAAACTGAAACACATACGAAATTCCTTGAAAATTTGAAACTCTTCTAAAATACAAGGGAGACACGCCCGTAGGAGGAGACCGTGCACCCTCCACGGTTTCTATACACCCCCGTGTAACCATCCGTGGTTATACTGATTACCAACACGGTCATTAGGCACGCCCGTATGCCATGGTCGTGTACTTTTGGGCCATATACTGACTTCCCTCCACGGCCATCAAGCATGCCCGTGCCGAGGCCGTGTATTTTTATGCTAGCTACTGACTTGTACACCACGACCAGGTTACACACCCGTGTCGAGGCCGTGTGATTTTAGGCTGCATTCTGCCAATTTACCCACGGTCTAAGGCACACCCGTGTGCCACAACCGTGTGACATTATAGGCCATTTACAAGGCCAACATGCCAACCAAAAGGTTCATACCAATAAGCATAATTTACCAACACATATCAAGCATATATGGCAACCAAAAACATACAAATAGCCACCCAAATCATGCACATTTGATCACTAAGATATTCACAACTATACATTAAATTTTCATTCAATATATACATTCATAACCAATACTAAACATGCCAATTTGCATAACTAAAACTCAATTATACCTATGCACCATTTGTCTATATACTTACCATCTCAAACCATTCCATATATCAACTAATCATATCATAACAACTTCACATATCACATTCATCTAAGCATGGTACCAAAACATAACTAGCCAAATCATATGGCTAAGTTCACTTTACAAATCATCACAAGAACTAGCCTATACATGCCATATCTAGCTATATACATATCCGAGGTGTACCAAAATGATATTAGTAATGTGATGATGATCCTTGATGGTCTCGAGCCTTCAGTAGCTTTGATGACCTATAAAACAGATTAAACACACACAGAGAGTAAGCTTCCTAAAAGCTTAGTAAGTTAATATACAACAACTTAGCATAAAATGCATATATTTACTTTGATTCATACACTTTTGACCACATTAGCCATATTCCCAATTCAAAGATCATATAAACACATATCACATTTCACCAAAACCTTATACAACATATCATCAATTCCATATTCATAGTGTATACATAATTAGTGTATAACCAACATACCTGAATTGAATTTACTATCACATATTTGTTCATAGCTCGGATTTGCAATTAGTATCATAGACTTTCCCATTGAACAGTAATAAATCCAATGGGATACTCAGAAAGTTCAGAATAATCGTACAATGCCAACGTCCCAGACGAGGTCTTACATGCACTCGGGTATTGATGCCACTGTCCCAGACAAGGTCTTATACGAATCAAAACGATGCCGATGTCCCAGACATGGTCTTACTCGTAAGTGTCATAATGATGCCAACGTCCCAGATGTGGTCTTATACGTAAAGTTTATCTTGATGCCAACGTCCCGGACGTGGTCTTACATATAATCAGATAGCGATGCCACTGTCCAGGACAGGGTCTTACACAAATCTCAAATCAATGCCAACGTCCCAGACGTGGTCTTACATGATAAAACAGAACAGATACCTATGTCAAGGTTCGTACGAAGCTTCTCAGACTTAGTCAATATACCGAACTTATCCCGGAATTCAATTACAGAATTTCTCATAAGCATTCATTATCATCATTGCATACATATTCATTTATTTGTATAGTGATTACCTCAGATTCGGTTTATCAGAATAGAAAACAGCTACTCGTTTACTTTCGCTTTCCCGCGATCTAAATCCGTTTTCCTCAATTCTTGATCTAAACATATTCAGAATTAACCCTTTTATTCACTAGTTCATTCAATTCAATCCAAAGACACACATTTAGGGCAATTTACAAATTAGCCCTCACATTTGCACAACTTAGCAATTTAGTCCATTTTTCTCAAAACATCAAATTCACAAAATCTACTTTTACACAAGCTTGGCTGAATACATATATATCACATACAAACCCATATTTTTCATCAAATTCACAAATTAGTCCCTCAATTTGTCATTTTCTCAATTTAGCCCTATTAAGCTAAATTCATCAAAACTTCAAGAACAAAACATGTTCATCTACCACCAATCTATCATTTAACAACTTAAAGCATCACAAAGCTCAACCTAGCATCAATGGCATAACTTGCAAACATCACCAATACACAAAATTGAAACATGGATTTGATAGTAGACGAAGCAATGATTGCAAAAAACGTAGAAATTATTAAGAACCGATCAAAAACGAACCTTGAATTCAAGCTTGAACAATGGCCGAATATAACAAAGCTACACCTTTCTTCTTTTCTTATTTTATTTTTCGGTGGAAAGATGGATGACTCATGCCCATTTTCAAGTTTTATTATGTTATAACATAATATTTATCTATTTACTAAACTAGCCTTTCATAATAATATACAAAATATATAATATCAAGGTTATTCATGACCTTAGCCAACCACTAACATGATAATGGCTTAATTGCCATTTAAGGCCTTCAACTTTACAAAGCCACAACACTTCGGTACTTTAACAAATAGCAAGCAACTTTCACATTTAACGCAATTCAATCCTTTTGTCAAATTAAACACACAGATAGTCAAATTAACTCACGAAAATTTACCACATACTTAATCATATATCATAGGCACAGAAAATAATATTAAAAATATTATTCAGACTCAGATTCGTGATCCCGAAACCACTATTCTGATTAGGGTATAAATCGGACTGTTACATGAATTGCCATTGCTTACTCACATATCTCAAGCATCTATTTTGCTCATATGTCAAACATACACATATCGCACTTTGTTCAAAGCATCTAGGTACATGTTAACTTACCTCTCATGCTTATTCAAAGCATATACTTCAACATACCTGAACCGGAAGGACATCACACATAAACATTCATTTCTCGGACTCACCCGTTAAACCATTCGGAATCTAATAGATTACTCAGAATACTCAAAATAGTCGTACAATGTCAATGTCCCAGACGTGGTAACCAAATGCCGATGCCACTGTCCCAGACAGGTCTTATACGAATCAATACGATGCCAATGTTCCAGACATGGTCTTACACGTAAATCTCATATCGATGCCAACTCCTGGACGCAGTCTTACACGAAATCTCGAATCAATGCCAACGTCCCCAACATGGTTCAGACGGGACTTCTCGAACATTGGTAACTTGCCAATATATACATCCTCAGATTTCACATACATTTTATCTCAAGCATTAGGCATAGCAATCCAAGTTTCATAGATGCACCAATAACTCAATTCAAATACATTTATTTGTTTATTGACTTACCTCGGATTCGATTAACGGAAACAGACTCGGCTACTCAATTACTTTTGATTTTCACGCGATCTAAGTTTGTTTTCTTCGGTTCTTGATCTATACATATTCAAATTTAATCTATTTATTCATCAACTCATTCAATTCAATCCAAAAATACATATTTAAAATTAGCCCTCACATTTTCACATTTAAACATTTTAGTCCCTATTTCACAAAATCACAAAATACATCAAATTTCATATTACTCATGCTTGGCCGAATATCACCCATGCTCATACAAGTTCACACATTTCATTTATTTCACAATTTAGTCCTTCAAAATATTATTCTTTCAATTTAATCCAAATTACTCAAAATCATCAAAACTCCAAAGACAAACTATGTTAATCAAACATATATATTTCATATTTCACCATCAAACATCACAAAACTCATGTGTTCATCAATGGCACATTTCAAAATATTCATTCATTCAGAAAATTGAAGCATGGGTTTTGAAGAACACGAAGCAACGATTACAAAAACATAAAAATTATCAAAAACCGAAGCAAAACATACCTTGAATTTGGATTAAACATAGCCGAATGAAGCTTGGTTTCTTTCTTTTCTTTTGCTTGATATTTTCGACACTAATGGATGAATATCATCACCATTTTCATGTTTTGTTTTATTATAATAACTTTAATACAAATTTTACTAAAATAACCTTAGTAAAAATAATTAGAAAAACATATTTCACATGTCCATAACCGTCCACTAGCCTTATTAATGGCCAAATTACTTCATAGAGTCTTCTAATTATAAAAACATCAACAATTTGGTATTTTCACATTTAACCAACAAATTTTCATTTTATGCGATTAAGCCCTTTTATCAAAATTAAGCGCACAAACAGCCAAATTAATTCACAGAAATTTCACACATGCTAAATCATGTATCATAGGCACAGAAAATAATATTAGAATATTTTTCTATCTCGGATTTGTCGTCCCGAAACCACTGTTCCAACTAGGGTCTAAACTGGACTGTTACACCATATACCAAATATATACAACTTCCAAAAGTACCAAATAGATAGCCGATAGTGTGATTGAGTCGCTAACGATCCCCAGATCCGAGCTGGCTTTAAATACACTGTAAAACATAGAAAACTTCACATAATAAGCTTTAAAGCTTTGTAAGTTCGTCATATAATACATTTAACTCAAAAATTCAATGTCAATATACAAAATAAACCATCACATAGATCAATTCACAAATATACACAATCTCATCCTTAGTTAATATGCTCACTCAACCATCCATATATCCATTTACAAAATCAACCTCATAGGTTCCGTACATACCTTTGCCAACACTTAGTTAACGATCATTCTTGCTAATCAATACTTAATACCACATTTCGATCAATCTTCATAGTTCATTCGATTTAGTCGCACACTTAGTGCCAATTTCTTAGCCTAAGCTTTAATATCATCGCACACTTAGTGCCTTTACTAAGTATCGCACACATAGTGCCAATCAATGTAATCGATACTTTCTTTATTTCACACACACAGTGCCGTTCTCTACTTTATCAATTCTATTTTGCACACTTTGTGCTACATCTCTCAAAACCACAACTAACACTACTAATTCATCAACCATATAATCTTTCATTAAATAGTATATGAGCATAAGTTAAACAATTCGTATTATAAACGAACTTACCTTAGACGTAGAAATACCGAGACTAGTCGATCAATCGAGCACTTTGTTCTTGTCTCGATCTCGATCCGAATCTCTCTTTTCTTGATCTATATAACGTTAAACTTAACTCATTCAATTACATTTTCATCCAAAACATTTCACAACACATAATAAAGGCATTTTACACTTTAGCCCTCATATTTTCACATTTTTGACATTTAAGTCCCTATTTCATAAAATTACAAAATACATACAATTTCACTCCACACATGCCTAACCGAATTTCCCTTAGGTTCATACAAGTCCACATATTTCATTTATTTCACATTTTATTCTTCCAACTTTCATTTTCACAATTTAGCCCAAATTACTCAAATTCACCAAAAATTCAAAGACAAAATATATTAATCTATCATATATCTTTCATATTTTGTCACCAACTATCACAAAGCTCAAACATTCATCAATGGCACCTCTCAAAATCTTCATCAAATTCTAAAATTAAAGCATGGGCTTGATAATACACTAAGCAACGATCACAAAACGTAGAAATCATCAAAAACCGATGCCTAACTTGCTTATTTTCTTTCTTTTTCTTTCAAATTTCGGAAAATATGATGATAATGTCTTCATTTTTCTTATTTTTTTATTAATATTAACTTAATAATTCAATTACCATTTTAAACTTATTTTAAACAATATATATTCATCCATTTAACGACCTTTTATGTCTCAAAGGTCTAATTTCAACATAAGGACCCCTTATTTTAAAAACCATGCCAAATAAGCACTTTAACAATCAGCACACAGCTTTTACATTTTATGCGATTAAGTCCTTTTCACAAATTAAGCACACAAACAATAAAATTTTCACACAGAATTTTCACACATGCTTAATCACACACTGCAGACACTAAAAATAATATTAAAATATTTTTCTGACCTCAGTTTTATGGTCCCGAAACCACTATTTCGACTAGGATCTAAACCAGGCTGTTACATACTTTGTTTAATTTATCGTGTTTTATAGTGATTTCAAAGCTAGCTCAGATTCGGGAATTGTCGGAGACTTCGTCACACTATCCTACTATCACTTAGGTACTTTTGAGTTTATGTTTTGGATTATATGGCATGTATAGGATTAAGGTTATTTTGGTTATGAGTTGATAATGATTTTGGTCATTTGAAATGGCTTGTAAATGTTAAATGTTTAGTTTTGTATATTGCCATAGGAGCTGGCTTATTTGGTATGTTTGAATCATGTATGTGTGTGTGTGTGTGTGTGTGTGTGTGTGTGTGTGTGTGTGTGTGTGTGTGTGTGTGTGTGCATGGCTTATATTATGAAGCTTGTGGTATAGATATGGTAGATGCTAAATGGTTGAAATTAGAGAACATATATGTTTGCGAAATTAAGCACATTGATGCATATCTGGAAGTGTATAATTAGTTAAATTGTATATGTGATTTTGGTATAAATGGTATGGTCTATTTTGTGACTTGTGTGCATTGAGAAAGGTGGTATAGAATATGCATGAATTAGGCTTGAATTGGTTGGTTTAAATGCCAAATTATGATATGTTTTGGTGTCAATTGGGTTGATGTAGGTGTGCACAAGTTTGGGTGGCAAAATGGCTTGGTAAATAGCCTATTTTTGTCCATATGGGTAGAAACACGGGCGTGTGTCTCAGCTGTGTGTGACACACGATTATGTTACATAGCCGTGTGTGTAACAGCCCGATTTTGGGCTTAGTCAGAACAGTGGTTTTGGGACCACAAATCCGACGTGAAGAAATTTATTTTATTTATATTTTATGGTCTACAATTTCATGAATGATATCGTGAAAATATCATTCGAAAATTTTGACGTTTGGGCACTCAATTTAGTTAAAAGGACTAAATTGTAAAAAGTGCAAAAGTTGAGTTCTACATGTTAGACGTGTCCAATTGTTATGAAATTTTAAATTGGAGGTCCTTAAATGATAATTAGTCCATTGGTTAAGTTGGTGGACAAAATTGGACATGGATGGGTATGTTTCAAAAGATTTTTTTTAATGGGCATTTTGGTAATTTAGTGAATTAAATGAATTAAAAACAAAATTTAAATGCCAAATTTGTCCATCTTCAAGCTTAGGCCGAATTTAACATGTGGAAAGCCATGGATAGGGTTTTCAAGCTTGCCAAGCTTCATGGTAAGTCCATTCTAGCCCCGTTTTTCATGTTCTTTACGTTTTTGGAGTCCCGGTAACTTGATTTAGCTTATTCTAGCAATAATTTAACCTGGGGTTCATATTTGGAAAAATACCCATAGGTGAAATGTGTTTATTTTGATGTTTTATGGTAGAAGATGAACCTTAGAATTATGTTAAACAACTTTTACTAAGCGATTTTAAGTGAAAATGAGTAAAACGACATAATCGGCAAAAATACCTAATGTACATAAGTGCATGTTAGAGCAAGAATTTGATGTTGCCATTAAAAGGGAAAAATGATCAGCATGTTATAAAACATAAGAATAAGGGATGAAGTTTAATTTTCGAGCCTAGGGGCAAAATCATAATTATGCAAACGTTTAGGGGCAAAATTGTAATTTTTCTAGAGTTTGAGTTAGGGACTGTTTTGAGTAGTACATTAATTAAATAAGTGAAATATGATGTCTTAGACCCTGAAAAACGAGATTTGGACCTAGAACGGGAGAAAAATTGAAAATCGGGAAAGTTGGTAAAATGACCGTTTTGGTATCGAGGTAAGTTCATATGTTTAATAAGCATTTAATTATGCATATTCGAATGATAAATTGATATTTTGGCCATAAATACTATAGTATTGAGTTTCAGATATAATGATTAATGTTCGATAATAATTCGATATTGGAAAGAGAACTTGTATAATTTATATGTTAGACCATATTTTGTATTATGGTTTTGTATGATAATAAGAAAGTATTGACTAGCATAGTTTGATGAGAATAAGTTAAGTTGATGATATGATGAGATTTAGACAGTAAGTATGTAAGGTGAGTAGCATTTTATTATTATGCCATTATTGTTATTAGTAACGTTATTATTGAGTTATGCGACTAACCTTGAGAATTTGAGCAAGTATGTTTCAGCTATGACTTGACAAGGTATTGATATCTGAAAGTCCATGGCTATACCATGGCAATTAAGGAAGAATTGACGGAAAACTCCATGTTCATAACATGGCATTTAAGGAGGAATTGACGGTTAAGGATACCATGTAAGACTATGTCAAGACATGGCATTGGTAAGGCAAGGATCCCGTGTAAGACCATGTCAAGACATGGCATCGGTATTGATTAAGGACTCCATGTAGGCACTAAAACAAGGATACCATGTAAGACCATGTTTGGAACATGGCATTTGGTAAGACAAGGATACCATGTAAGACCATGTTTGGAACATGGCATTTGGTAAGATAAGGATATCATGTAAGACCATGCCAAGGCATGGCATTGATAAGTTCTACAAGGCAAGGAAATCATGTAAGACCATGTCAAGACACGGCATTTGTGAATTTATAAGGCAAAGGTCCCATGTAAGACCATGCCAAGGCATGGCATTGGTGAGTTCATAAGGCAAGGATACCACGTAAGACCATGACAAGACATAGCAATGGTAAGTTCAAAAAGGAAAAGGTTCCCGAGTAGTCCAAAGAGTAAGTCAAAGAAATGACAAGGTTAGAACATGAAGAAAGAGTACAGGTATGCATTTAAGGCTTATTTAATATTGAGATCGTAAGTAATTGAGATTATCAAGTATTAAGTAAGTGATGAGTTTTCAGTTATGCTTGTGACACTTTATGACATGATTGGCAATATGCCTATATTATGAAAGAGTACTCATGTGTTAAATGAGAATCTTTGCAGTATGTAAGCAAGCTATTAAGTAAGGTGCCCTTTGTATTACGAGCCTTTGGTAAGGTTCTGGAGATGAGTTCACCGGGAAAATCGATTAAGTGAAATTATGTGTGGCTTGTAGTGATAAGTGTAGGTATATGCATGTGTAACATATGAGCAATATGCTTGATATGTAATCGGAAATTGGAAAGATTGTTATAGGTAAGTAATGAATACAACTAAAGTGAGTGAGAGCAAAAATTTACAATAAAATTGTTTTGGATAGCAGCAGTGATGTGAATTTGAAAAATCACCAAAAATAGTATAAATTGAATTATAAGTTTGATGAGATATTTATTTAAAGTTTATTGAGTCTATTTTCATATAAAAGAAACAGAGAAAACAAATGATTTTTATATTTTGAGATATTTAAATTCTTGTGGGATTGGTTCAGAATGATTACGTGATCCCCTATTCTTCATTGGAAAAATCATTAAAAATTGTACAAAAATGTTTCAAATGAAATAAATTATAACATCATTTGAATTCTGTACAAGGAGAAAATTTATTCGTAGTGAAAAGTGATCAGAATAGTCTAACAGTGAAACAGGGAAATTTTCATGAATAAACTGTACTAATTGGCTAAGCCAAAAATTCTAGAAATTTTATGGTATGAAGATATGTGAGTCTAGTTTCAGGGAAAATTAGCGGTTTGGAATTTGGAGCTCTGTAGCTTAGGAAATAAATAATTTAGTGACAGTGATTCAAGTAGACAGGTTAATGTGAACATGAGTAATAAGGTATAAGCATGTGATTTAATGATTGTATCAATTTGAGAACTTGTTGTGAGGATTTGTCATGTTGAGGCTTTGATAAGGCTACAAATGAGTAAGTTGGGAAAGTAAGAACTTAGCATTATTTCTGCAAGTTATGACAGCTTAGTAGTAAGCTAAATTCATTGCTAATGCTTAAAAGTTCTTTCTACATGTGAACTTGCTAAGCTTTATAAGCTTACCCCCTTTTCTTTCCCATGTTACAGAGTCCTACTAAACAAGCTCGGGTTAGAGGTCATCGGAGATCGCTTCACACTATCAAGCTATCTATGGGTATCTTTATTTATAAATGATTTAAGTTATGGCATGTATAGGGGCTTGACTAAATCATTTTGTATATATCTTAATTAATTTGATTAAATGTATTGCTTCATAACGGTAATAAGGATTATTCTGTATTTAGCCACGAGTTGTGGCTCATATTGGTCATGGATTTATAATGCTTGTGTATGCATGTGTTTGTTAAAGTTTAAATTATAAGTGAAATTTTGTGGCTCGGGATTTGGTAGAATGTATTGTTAAGTCTGGTAATGCCTCGTACCTGGTTCTAGTGTAGTATACGAGTAAGGGGTGTTACAGTGTGTCCCCTAGTGTTGAATTAAAGATCAAGTCAGTATGCTCCATACGGCCTAGCACACGAGCGTGTGACTTGGTCGTGTGGCACAAGTCAATATACCCTACAGGTTTGGCACGGTCTAGCACACGGCCTGGCACACGGGCATGTGTGGCCATTTCTAGGGCACACGGGTTAGTCACACGGGCATGTGTGTTGGCCGTGTGACCCAAGTCAGAGAGTTACACGGGGTCAGACACGGGCTGGGACACAGCCATGTGCTCCCATTTCGAATGTCCACATGGCCTGTGACACAGGCATGTCTTTGGCCGTGTGAGGCACACTGTTGGGCCACAGGAGCATGTGTCCCCTTTAGTTTGAAAAATTTTCTAAGTTTCGTAAAAATTTCCTGAGTTGTCGGTTTAGTCTCGAACCTTTCCGAATGCATGTTTTGGCCCTTGTAGGCTCGTAATAGGGACAATGTGAATGATATTGAATTTTGATTACTTGATATTCAAAAATGTATGTGGAATAAATGTTTTAAATGTGTTATAAGTCCAATAATGCTCCTTAACCCTATTCCAGCGCTGAATACGGATGAGGGGTGTTATAATAGGAATTATGGTCATTGTGGTATATGTTGATAATGAATTTAGCCATTTGAGTTGGCTTGTAAATGTTAAGTGGTTTGTTATGTATATATAGCTAAGTGATTTGGCTTATTTTGGTTGATTTGGTTGTATATATATGTGTGTGTAAATGGCCTTTGTTATGCAAATGGTAAATGCTTATGGTGAATGGTTGTTTTTGAATTGGTAAATTGAGTATCAAATAGTTGATATTTGGAGATTTGGTATGCATGAAATTTTAGGTAAGAAAGCGCATATGTGAAGTATTTAGTTAAGTGATTTTTGAATGTGAATGTGATATGAATTGAATGCCATATGGTTGATGATATGAGTTTAGCATGAATTGAACTTGGTTTAGATGAGTTTAAATGCCATTTGGAACTATGATTACATGTAAAAATTGGTTGAAGTAGGTGAATACATAATGGGTGAGAAACATGGCTTGGAAAATAACCTATTTTTGTCCATACGGGCAGAGACACGGGTGTGTGTCTCAGCTTTGTGTGACACACGGTCAGGTAAAACGGCCGTGTGTCCCCTAGTGTTTAATTAGAAATCAAGTCAGTATGCTCACACGGCCTAGCACACGGGCGTGTGACTTGGCCGTGTGGCATAAGTCAGTATACCTTACAGGTTTGGCATTGGCTAGCACACGGCTTGGCACACGGGCGTGTGTGGCCATTTCAAAGGGCACACGAGCTGGTCACACGGGTGTGTGGTTGGTCGTGTGACCCAAGTCAGAGAGCTACACGGGGTTAGACACGGGCTGGGACACAGCCATGTGATCCCATTTTGAATGTCCACACGGCCTGTGACACAGGCGTGTCTTTGGCCGTGTAAGACATACAGTGTAATATCCTGAAATAGGGGTAAAATTTTTATTAATTATTTTGCATAAGTATGGTCATCATGGTGTTGATTGAGGTATTTTAGGTGCTAGTGATAAGCTAAGGAAAGGCCCGAGCTATAGGAGAAATTTTATTTTTAAGTGTTAATTAGGGGGAGCTAGGCTAAGGGGGCTTTAAGAAAAGTTGTTGGGGGTTTATGGCATAAGAAATGCCTTGGTAAAGTGGCTTCCATGCGCCACTTAAGGGGCTGGATATAACGCCAACAAGGGCCTGGGTTCGAAGCACGGCGGCAGCAAGTGGTGTTTTATTTTTGGGTTTTGGCGTTAAAAAGGAAGGGGCTGAGTTAAGGAGGGTTTAAAGGATTTTGTGGGCATTGGTGGACAAGAAAGACGGGTTGGTGGAGCGGCTTGGGGCGCCACTTAAGGGTCTTGGCAAAGGGACTCAAGTTCGAGCCATGAGGGAAGCGCCTGGTGTGTTTTATTTTTGTTTTGGCGTTAAGGCAATGGTGAACTAAGGAAGGAGGTCTTAAAAGAATATGTGGCGGGTTTATGTCACAAAGAACGCCTGGGCAGAGTGGCTTGGGGCCTTATGGCAGCTTGCAGCAGTGTGGGCTGGGGTTCGATTCACGTGGGCAGCAATGGATGGTTTTATATTTATTTTTGGCTTTTTGCTTCAGGTGGAGAGTAGTTGGACGGCACATGGGCATTGGAAAGGTAAGGATAAGCTTGGTGTTTAGCTTTTAAATTCGGCTGGAAGAATGGATTATTATTATTTTATTTTGTATTTTAATTGAAGAGGTGATAATGGATAAAGGCTGGTTGTTATTTTATTTATTTTGAATGTTTGATAAGAGATAAATAATGCTTATTTTATTTAGTTCAAGTGAGTGGTTAAGAGATAGAATAGGAGAGGAATTTGGGATATGATTAAAAAGGAATCAGTGGCCGGCCAAGGGTCTTTTGGGTGGTGTTTGAATTTCGGTCATTTAGGGGATTAAGTGCTAAATTTTAATTTTTTTTTTCTAGTGCCTCTTTAGAATATTGTAGTCCTCTCTACCTTTTCTCTTTTCTTGAAACCTTGAAACCGAATCTCCCTCTTTTGGTGCCAATTGTATCTTTTGTTGGAGCCGAATCATTCATTGAACTTCAAAGCTGATGGTGGTAGTCTAGTTATTCTTCTTTCTTGTTCTTTTGTATTATCATCTTTTCCCGAAAACTACTCTTTTCTTGTCACTCCCTAAAAGCCGAATCTCTCAGTGTTCAAGGAGACTTTAGGTGCAAGCGATTCGATCAGTTCTGATGGTATGGTAAGAAACTCTTTAACGTTATCCTTCTTTCTTTTATCTTTGGTGAATCGAAACCAAAATCTAACCCCTTTTAGTCTTGTGGCCGAACCAAGAGGTGATCTTTCGGGATTTGGAGACTTGTGGTATTTTCGACAACTTCAAGGAGCAAGCAGGTATTTCAGGATTTGGAAAGATTAGGTAAGGGAGTTGAATACATTCGGCCATAGGCCATTAAGTAGTTAACCGATTTGACTATGGGGGTTTAGGGGCTAGTCGACAGGAATAAGCAAGCCTTCGGGATTTGGTAAAGGACCAAATTGGCATTAAGAAGGGAGTTCAACAATCGTAGGAGTGCAAAATCGGTTAGACGTGGGTTTTGGGATTTAGTCAATTGTACAATCAGGTGCGTAGTTATCGCACTGTCTTTTGGATTAATTTAAATATATTAAAATGCATATGTGCTATGTTATGAATGATAGCCGAGATAAGGGCTAAAATGGTGGATACCCCTGATAGGTAACCGATTGACAAGGTCAGTGTTTTATGTTATTAAATAATTACTGATGACTATGTGAAATGGAGATGAGCATGTTGTATATCTTTTATTAAATGATGTTTTATCATGATATATATATATGTGTGCATGAGGGCTTGGGATATGAATATTGGAGGACAGGGTGTACATATTTATGTACGTGGTCTAATGTCAGCCTTGTGCTACATTAGCGCTGGATGTTAGCTATGTGCTTCATCAAGGGAGGTGTTGGCTAGGTGCCCATCTCGGCGGTTGATAGTTGTGTGCATCACCGTGGATTGATTGATATATGGGATTCCTACGGGATCGGTGGCTCAGCCACGGCCTTGAGCAGCAAGTCTACCAAGGTAAGATATGTGGATCACGAGGTGATCGGTGGTGGATTAGCCACGGCCTTGGGCAGGGAGTCTGCTAAGGTAGGTGTAATGGATGGACTTAGGTTGGGTTGGGCTTCATAATTGCATATTTATGTGTATGGACTGTGTGGATATGGGCCAAGCCCATATGTATGGAGACATGTGCAATGACTATGCACTGAGTCGGTTTGACTCACCCAATATTTTTATTAAACCTTACAGGTGACGCTTGAAGCTCGGACCGTGTTAGAGTGGATACAAAGGTGGCCATGCAGAAGCAGGTTTTCATGCAGAAAGATATTTTTAATTAATTAAGCATTTATATTTCCAGTACTTTGATTATTCAATTATTGTAATAAGGCCCCTAAAAGTATTTAAAGTTTGTTTAAGTGCTTTTCATTAAGTTTATTATTATGTTTTATTATGGATTGACAATTGAGGTATCATTTGCAAACGATTTTATTTAAATCTATATATACTAAAGTTTTAATCCGGAAATTTTTATAAACATCACACCTTACTTAAGAATTTTAATGAACACTGTTTTCTAAACTTAACAAAATTTTAATGTTTTATCTTAAGTCAAAAATATTTTCAAACATTTTCCGTAGTGGCATTTCAAATTCAGTCGTAACGAATGGGCCGGGTTTGGGGTGTTACAAATTGGTATCAGAGCCAGGTTCAAAACTCGACTTTGAGGGTTTTGGGCCCAAAACATTTTTTTATGGGCTTTCATAAAATTTTTGAGTTATTCGGCATGGCTTTGTATCTTCGATTGTGTGATCCACGGTAAGTACCCCTATTTGTTGAAGTGATTTATATGTAAAGGTTATGGGCTTTTACGGAACGTAGATTAGTGAACTAAGATCTGTTTAACCCTAGGACTAGTCTACTCAAACACATGCATAAGACTTAAATACAATGAAACAAACCTGTGAAGTAAGTCGCCGAGTTAAGGTGTGGCAACCTGTGTGCGCATGTCTAGGATTGGTATTCGGTGGGAGCTTGGTATTTAAGCAGTCCGGTGACTCACCTCCTCTCCACTCGAATCCTACCTGGTGAGCAGCTACGGTTCACCCTAACCAAGAGGACTTATTAACGGGCTAAACCCGATAACTAAAACCCGAAAGGGACTAGCCATGCAGTTTTATAAAATTCCTAGTTTTAAAGTTCCTAAATTACCCTTTTAATTATAGTAAGAGATTATTGTGAAAATTTTTCCAAAATATTTCTGATTTGCAAAATTACAAAAATGCCCCTGTATTGTAAAAGTACTAAAATATCCTTGATTGAAAAATTACCATACTACCCTCAACTTTTGTTAAAGTAATCTTATTTTATAAAAAAAAAAGAAAAAAAACCAAAAACTCTATTTTGCAAAAATTCAAGATACTCTGATTTGGAAAATTTACAAAATTACCCCTGATGAACAAAATTACCAAAATAACCCTGAAATCCAAAAAAAAATTTCATACCTTTGATTTGAGAAAAATTTTAAAAAAAATACCCTAGAGTTTTGAAATTCAAAATATCTTGACTTATTAAGATTTTCAGTCGACCCCGATTTATTACCAAAATACCCTTGTAGGAAAATGACGAAAATACCCCTGGGATAGAAACGGGCAGAAATGTTCGAATAGGGAATGTGGGTGGTGGATACCACTGAAAGAATGTGGCCTTGTTAAGAAATGAAGATATCTCCATTATGAATGCGATTGTGAAGGTGATTCTTTGAATTAGAACTCGAACTGAAACCTTGATTGATCGAAAGAACAACTTTTGAAAACTTCATTTTATAAAATTTGCTCGTGGATAAATAGTGGAACAAAATTTCTAATGCATAAAATTTCTTAAATCAGACTAAATCGAGGCGCTAGAAATAAGTTCTAGAGGGCGTGGTCATCGTGGGACGTGGTCGAAGCGTATGGCCGATGTCGGAACCTCGTTAGATCGGGGTCAGGGTCCGATAATGAGGTCGCCTCCACCCCTGACTTTTGGTCTTTGGCGGCAAGATCGGACGGGGGGTGATCTTTGTGTCGCAGCTATCTTTGTGAGTTTTGGAGTTAGTGGCTGGAGCAGGTGGAAATATGAGAGCTAGGAAGTCTGTACCCGAGCGACTCCGAGCTAATGGAGCTGAGGTATTTCGGGGCGTGTCGGGTGTGGCACCCAGTACGGCTGAATATTGGTTGGAAGCAACCGAGCGAATTATGGATGAGCTCGATCTAAGCCCTGAGGAGAAAGTGAAAGGAATGGTGGCGCTGCTTCGCAACGAGGCATATCAATGGTGGCTAACAGTTCGGGATAGTGCCACATCTGAGGATCTCACTGGGGAGTATGTCAAGACAGCATACCAGAAGAAGTATGTTGGAACTCATTACATTGATGCTCAGAGGAAGGCATTTCTGGGGCTGGTTCAAAGGAACAAGTCCGTAACAGAATACGAGGCTGAATTCCTAAGGGTAAGCCGATATGCTCGAGGAGTAGTTGCTACGGAACATGAACGATGTGTCCGATTTGAGGACGGATTAAGGGACGACCTGAGACTATTGATAGCTCCTCACCAGGAATGGGAGTTCGCTGTGTTAGTCGAAAAAGCTAAGGTGGCTGAGGCAATTAAGGACTCTGTGAGGCAGAACAGAGATAAGGATAGGAACCGGGACAGGTGGAATTTTGGATCGTCCGAATCATTTGAGGGTCTTCAGAAAAGACCGAGGGTTGAAAATTCTGTTCGTGTTGCTAAGCCAGCTACGAAAAATCCGAATCGTCCGTGTGCTCAGTATGGAAGGTATCATGTTGGCAAGTGCTGGAACCGGGAACGGGAATGTTTTAGGTGTAAGTCTAAGTCTCACCTGATCAAAGACTGTCCTCAAGATCCAAATAGGGCTCGGACAATAGGCCGGGTTATGTCTGGTAGGGTAGAGATGGTCGACCAAGCGACAAGGGGGTCGTGGTCCGAACCATGGAGGAAATGGTTCAGGCCGAGGTCATGGAGCACCAAACAGAGAGGCTGAAGGTGCAGATGCAAGGCAGCCAAGGTTGGTTTACGCAGTCGGCCGTCGCGAGAGGGAAGATGTGCCAGAAGTGACAACGGGTAAGTTCTTATTTTTGGAATACCTTCAATTGTCTTGTTTGTGGTTAAGTTAGTTCGTTCTTATGTTGCTAGTAAAGTGTATGGAATTTTGATTATGAACTTAGAGAATGTATCTAGAAAGCATGGTAGTTCTTTAAGATCAGAGTGCGCAGCAGTAGCATCGGATGATGAGTTAAGGATGCACGATTGAACGATAGTAAGTAATTTCGAGGACAAAATTATTTTAAGGGGGTAGAATTGTAATATCCTGAAATAGGGGTAAAATTTTTATTAATTATTTTCCATAAGTATGGTCATCATGGTGTTGATTGAGGTATTTTAAGTGCTAGTGATAAGCTAAGGGAAGGCCCGAGCTATAGGAGAAATTTTATTTTTAAGTGTTAATTAGGGGGAGCTAGGCTAAGGGGGCTTTAAGAAAAGATGTTGGGGGTTTATGGCATAAGAAATGCCTTGGTAAAGTGGCTTCCATGCGCCACTTAATGGGCTGGATATAATGCCAACAAGGGCTTGGGTTCGAAGCACGGCGGCAGCAAGTGGTGTTTTATTTTTTGGGTTTTGCCGTTAAAAAGGAAGGGGCTGAGTTAAGGAGGGTTTAAAGGATTTTGTGGGCATTGGTGGACAAGAAAGACGGGTTGGTGGAGCGGCTTGGGGCGCCACTTAAGGGTCTTGGCGAAGGGACTCAAGTTCGAGCCATGAGGGAAGCGCCTGGTGTGTTTTATTTTTGTTTTGGTGTTAAGGCAAGGGTGAACTAAGGAAGGAGGTCTTAAAAGAATATGTAGCGGGTTTATGTCACAAGGAACGCCTGGGCAGAGTGGCTTGGGGCGTTATGGCAGCTTGCAGCAGTGAGGGCTGGGGTTCGATTCACGTGGGCAGCAATGGATGGTTTTATTTTTATTTTTGGCTTTTTGCTTCAAGTGGAGAGTAGTTGGACGGCACATGGGCATTGGAAAGATAAGGATAAGCTTGGTGTTTAGCTTTTAAATTCAACTGGAAGAATGGATTATTATTTTATTTTGTATTTTAATTGAAGAGGTGATAATGGATAAAGGGTGGTTGTTATTTTATTTATTTTGAATGTTTGATAAGAGATAAATAAGGCTTATTTTATTTAGTTCAAGTGAGTGGTTAAGAGATAAAATAGGAGAGGAATTTGGGATATGATTAAAATGGAATCAGTGGCCGGCCAAGGGTCTTTTGGGTGGTGTTTGAATTTCGGTCATTTAGGGGATTAAGTGCTGAATTTTAATTGTTTTTTTTTCTAGTGCCTCTTGTCGAATATTGTAGTCCTCTCTACCTTTTCTCTTTTCTTGAAACCTTGAAACCGAATCTCCCTCTTTTGGTGCTGATTGTATCTTTTGTTGGAGCCGAATCATTCATTGAACTTTAAAGCCGAGGGTGGTAGTCTAGTTATTCTTCTTTCTTGTTCTTTTGTATTATCATCTTTTCTCGAAAACTACTCTTTTCTTGTCACTCCCTAAAAGCCGAATCTCTCAGTGTTCAAGGAGACTTTAGGTGCAAGCGATTCGATCAGTTCTGATGGTATGGTAAGAAACTCTTTAACGTTATTCTTTTTTCTTTTATCTTTGGTGAATCGAAACCAAAATCTAACCCCTTTTAGTCTTGTGGCCGAACCAAGAGGTGATCTTTCGGGATTTGGAGACTTGTGGGATTTCGACAACTTCAAGGAGCAAGCAGGTATTTTGGGATTTGGAAAGATTAGGTAAGGGAGTTGGATACATTTGGCCATAGGCCATTAAGTAGTTAACCGATTTGACTATGGTGGTTTAGGGGCTAGTCGACAGGAATAAGCAAGCCTTCGGGATTTGGTAAAGGACCAAATCGGCATTAAGAAGGGAGTTCAGCAATCGTAGGAGTGCAAAATCGGTTAGACGTGGGTTTTGGGATTTAGTCAATTGTGCAATCAGGTGCGTAGTTATCGCACTGTCTTTTGGATTAATTTAAATATATTAAAATGTATATGTGCTATGTTATGAATGATAGCCGAGATAAGGGCTAAAATGGTGGATACCCCTGATGGGTAACCGATTGACAAGGTCAGTGTTTTATGTTATTAAATAATTACTGATGACTATGTGAAATGGAGATGAGCATGTTGTATATCTTTTATTAAATGATGTTTTATCATGATATATATATATGTGCATGAGGGCTTGGGATATGAATGTTGGAGGACAGGGTGTACATATTTATGTACGTGGTCTAATGTCAGCCTTGTGCTACATTAGCGCTGGATGTTAGCTATGTGCTTCATCAAGGGAGGTATTGGCTAGGTGCCCATCTCGGCGATTGATAGTTGTGTGCATCACCATGGATTGATTGATATGTGGGATTCCTACGGGATCGGTGGCTCAGCCACGGCCTTGAGCAGCAAGTCTGCCAAGGTAAGATATGTGGATCACGAGGTGATCGGTGGTGGATTAGCCACGGCCTTGGGCAGGGAGTCTGCTAAGGTAGGTGTAATGGATGGACTTAGGTTGGGTTGGGCTTCATAATTGCATATTTATGTGTATGGACTGTGTGGATATGGGCCAAGCCCATATGTATGGAGACATGTGCAATGACTATGCACTGAGTCGGTTTGACTCACCCAATATTTTTATTAAACCTTACGGTGGCGCTTGAAGCTCGGACCGGGTTGGAGTGGATACAAAGGTGGCCACTTGTGACGATTTTCATGCGAGAAAGATATTTTTAATTAATTAAGCATTTATATTTCCGATACTTTGATTATTCAATTATTGTAATAAGGCCCTAAAAGTATTTAAAGTTTGTTTAAGTGCTTTTCATTAAGTTTATTATTATGTTTTATTATGGATTGACAATTGAGGAATCATTTGCAAACGATTTTATTTAAATCTATTTATACTAAAGTTTTAATCCGGAAATTTTTATAAACATCACACCTTACTTAAGAATTTTAATGAACACTGTTTTCTAAACTTAACAAAATTTTAATGTTTTATCTTAAGTCAAAAATATTTTCAAACGTTTTCCGCAGTGGCATTTCAAATTCGGTCATAACGAATGGGCCGGGTTTGGGGTGTTACATACGGCCAGGCCACACGGGCGTGTGTCCCTTGTATTTTGTAAAATTTTGCTAAGTTTTCCAGAAATTTCATAAGTTATCGGTTTAGTCCTAAACCACCCTGAATGCATGTTTAAGGCCTCATAGGCTCGTATTAGGGACAATGTGAATGGTTTTGAATGATGCTTATTTGGAATTTGAAAATGTATGTGAAATGTATGGTTATTTGCGAAATAAGTTCGGTAATGCTCTGTAACCCTATTTCGGCGTTTAATACGGGTGAAGGGTGTTACAAGTGAGTTATTATTCATTTAATTTCTACGGGATTATTTTAAGGTCGTATTAGAGTTTCGTTAAGAAATTTTGAAGTTCAAATGGTTAATTAGGTGAAAAGGACTAAATCATAAAAGGTGTAAAAGTTGAATTCTATTAGCTAAAAGGGTCAAGTGGCTATGAAGTTTTAAAATAGTGGACTTAAATGGTAAATGTACCATTTGGTTTTATAATGGATGGTTTTGTGTGATTAAATTAATGAAATTTGGATAATTTTTAAAGGACAAATTGGTAATTTGGTAAATTAATAACATAAACTAATAGTAAAACAAAATGATCATCTTTTATTTAATGATATGAAGAATTGAAAAACTCCATGGGAGAACTTGGAAGGTTCGGTCAAACATAGTCCATGCATGTTGGTGTCTTAAGGTTAGTTTTTAGTGATTTTTATGTTTTTGAGTTCGTTTTAGCTTAATCTAGCTAGCCCGAAGGTTAATTTGTAAAACTGTTAAAGGTTGAGGGACTTGCCATGGTTGGTTTTGAATAGGTTTGAATTTCTTTGATAGATTATTAATCTTGGTTGTAAAATAAACATGTTTTGTTAAGTGATTTTTGATGAAATTTTATTTAGGGATTTATTTGTGGAAATAGTAAAATTTCATGGTAAAATTATGAAATAATGATTTAAGTGGGTTGGTATAAGTCCCTAAGAAATTTAGCTAGCTAGTATGGAGGATTAAAATGGTTAAATTTCAAATTATAAGCTTAAGGATCAAATTGTGAAAAGTTAAAATGTTAGGGTTAATTTTGTAATTTTGCATAAATATGAATTATGGATTAAATTGAATACTAGAAGTACTTAATTGAATGAAATTATTTATTTAGATTAAGATAAACCATAATCAGACTTAAATCGAGGAAAGGCTAAATCTTCGAATTAGTTTTGGGTTCTACTTCTACGACCCTAGTTATCGAGGTAAGTTCGTATGAATTATAATCGTATTAATGTTAGTTAAATTAACTATCTACTATATTGTGTTAGTTGTAAATGAATTTGAATATACATGTATCAATTCTATGAATAATTGACGGATAATGAGTCCCGTTTGAACCTTAAGAATTTTTAGGATACAAATGATATGTCATTAGGGATTTCATGTTTCGGGTGTTGGTCTTGAATGTCCTACCAATGGCTGATGTCCTGCATTTATTGGATTCTCCATAGCTCATGTGAGGAGCATTATGAGTTAACATTCTGACCCACAGCTCGTGTGAGCAAGCCCATATCACAGCTCGTATGAGCATTATTGAAAAGGAAAGGTTACGGTTATATAGAAAGGCACACTATATGTGTGAGATTCTAGAGTATCTGATGTAATTTTAGATGGTTCAATGGGTAAGAAAAGGAAATGACATGGTAAGCATTCAAATGAAACGGTTCATGATCATATGAAAAAATTTAATGAATCAAATGATGTTTATATGAAACTTACTTACTATATAATTGAATTCATTTGTATCATGGATAAGTATACTAACTTGTGAGTTTGGTGGTGCTTGTATAGGCTTTTACTAAGCTTATGGTATTGGTAATGACATTATGCTATTTCTATAAGTTGTGCTAATGAAATGGTAAGTTTTGTTTAAGTTTATACGAGCTTATTAAGCACTAGTTGCTTATGTAGTTACTTTCCTTTGTTTTATAGATTATTAGAAGCTTGATCAGTTGGAAGCTCGTCGGAGACCTATCACACTATCCAACAGTCATTTATGTGTAATGAATTTTTTGGCATATTTATGCTTTTGGAAGCTATGTTTGGTTTGATGGATTGTAATGTTTTGTTAAGCTAGGTCATTTTGGCCACTTTTAGGTAATTGAAATACAAAATCTTTTGGTATGCTGTGATGGCTTGGAAATGGTCATTTGTGATATGATTTGGTAGATAATTGAACTATGTTATATGCTTGAATAGTAGCTATGTTGCTTTGGTTTGATCCATGATGTTTGGATACAATTCTGGTGCCTTTGAATGGCATATTGGTTAGATGTATTAGGATGTTTAAAATGGTATGTTTAGGTGTGCTTGAATGATGTTTTAATCACTTGAATGTGTGCCCAAATGGTATGGTTGGTTAGATTTTCTTTGGCCTTGAAATGACAAGCTTTTAGGGTCAATTTACAAATCACACGACCTGAGACACGACCGTGTGACACAAACGGCTGGGCCACACGACCGTGTGTCATTTGTAAAATCCTAGTATTTTAAGTTAGTAAGTTACACGGCCTAGTACATGGCCGTGTGTGGCAACTCAGAGAGTTACACGGGTTGACACACAGCTTGCGACACGACTGTGTGACCTTATTCAGTGAGTTACACGGGTGAGGACATGGGTTGGGACACGGTTATGTGCCCCTTTTTCGATTGTTACACGACTGTGTGACCCATGTTTTCTAATTTTTTTTAAAAACTTCTATTTTGCTTTAAATTAGTCCTGAATTGCTTCTAAGCTATTTTTAGGGCCTCAAAGGCTCGATTTAAGGACCAAATGTATATGTTTAATATGTTTTTGAATGATATCAATTTATTTAATGTTATGATGTTAAATGTTTTTTGATTGATCGATAATGCTCCATAACCCTAAATTTTTTTCAATTCTGCTCTCTATGTTGTAACATCGGATCTCCCATGTTGCAACATAGCTTCCAGGATTGGCCTAAATTGCCTTCTAATGGTCTCTTACACACTCACTAAGTACGTTAGCTCTCATTTAGGCCTCATTCGACCCTTAAATTCCATAAAAGACCTGATTTGCACATTTTATTTAATGTAAGTAAAACTAAAGAAACTCGATTAAAACATAATGAAAATACATGTATTCCAGCTCCTTCAATGTGAAAGCTAGTTTATTCTGCTACACCGAATTGCATTAGATCAATATTTAACTTGTTCAAATATTAATAATCGATACACAACCTTAAGATACCATCTTTCTTCTTTACAAACAACACTGGTGCACCCCAAGGCGATACGCTCAGTCAAATAAACTCTCGATCCAACAACTCTAGTAATTGGATCTTTAGCTCTTTGAGTTTTTCGGTGCCATGCAATAAAGTGAAATGGACACCAATGCGGTACTAGGATAAACCTCAATATCAAACTCAACTTCCCAATATGGCAACAAACTGAGTAGCTCCTCTGGAAACACATCAGGAAAATATCTCACGGTCCGAATATCCTGAACCGTCAAATCTTTACATCTTGAATTGAGTACATAGGCTAGGTAAGCTTCGCAACCTTTACTCAATAGCTTTTCAACCTTTGCCTTCTAGATGATCTTAACCGTTCAAAGCCCCTCTTCTCGGACTTAGATACTACCGAACTCAGTGGCTCGATCAGCGTCTCCTCTACTGCCTTAACATTTTCCACCAAATTATCGAAGGCCTCAGTGCTTTTTGCTACTAGATATACCCGAATGTACTAATTTAGCCCAAATAGAAACCTCTTACACCTTTCATTATCAAAGAACACCATCTCTGGAGTATACTAGCTAAGCAAAAAAAAAAAAAAACTCAAACATGTACTTAGCCACAAACATACTACCTTGGACTAGATCAAAAGACTCCCTCTTTTTACCATCTAGATACTACTCTCCCAAGTACTTCTTTCGGAAGGACTCCAAAAAGAACTCCCAAGTCAGGTGATCACCAGTGGTCCCTCTATCTACCATATTCCACCAACGATGAGCTTCATCATTTAGTAAGGATACGGTGCCGCCCAACTTCTCATCATCCGAGCACCTCATCCGCTCAAGGATCCTTTCAACACATTCCAACTAATATTAGTAATGGTCAGATTAGCTCCTATAGCTCCCCAAATACTTTACCACCCAAAGCTCAGAGTCATTTGAATGGTAACACTCTGGCAGCTGGGGCAGGGATCCCACCAGCTATCCTCTGAAATGCCCTAATCATCGCTTGAACCAAAGGCTCAAAACTAGCTCCAAGTGTAGCTTGCCCTAGAGGTGGTTCCATTGGTGCATTAGCAGTCGGACGCCAGTGTCTAGAAGGCATTCTATCTATTTTTTACATAAATTAAAATAAAATAGGATAGTGAGAAGTGGCAAGTGATCCAAGGCAATTTTCAAGAAAACACTTTCAAGGAAGGCGGTATGTTCCTATTCCTACCCCATTTACAACTAACTTTCATACAAGGTTATTTTTTTTTAAAAAAAAGGTTTAAACATTTCCATTTTTACTTTAATTTTAAAATCAATGTATTTATATTTTCAAAAATGCTAATCTATCGAAACTTGTGGCTCTGCCCAGGTTTTTGTAAACATGGTTTTGATACCACTAAATGTGACGCCCCAAATTCGATCGGAACTGTCCGACCCAAATTTCAAACATCATATTAGCCACCAAGGTGACTCTTCATTTAAAACTTTACGAACCACACCAACCAACCATACACACCACACATTTGTACAATATTTTATATAGGAAATTAGACTTAAGTTCATGCTTTTATAAATTAATCATTTATTTCATACAATCAGAAGGTATAGGGCGTACCTTAATACTCAGCGGTCTCCTTTAGCTACAAAAATTTGTTAGTTCAATTAATAACCCTCACTAACTTGTGAACTATTTATCTACAAGGTAAAGTAAGGAGTGTGAGCTTGGATAAGCTCAATGAGTACACATGCATACAACATAAATATGCACACCAGACATGTTAGGATTTAAACATACTTTAAAAATACACATATAACAAAAATTACACTCAACACAATGATATATTGGCAATTTGTGAATACGAAACATAGTCAAATTATATAGTCATTAGATAAACTAATCTCCAAAACACACATGACTCATAGGGTCATACTCTATCTCCATGTAAGTGCAACACGTATGCTCACACTCTCCAAACACACCACGCTATCTACGATGAATGGAGCTATACTCAACGTTCCCTTATCGCCCTAACACTATCTCCGGGCCACAATGCCCAACACATAATAAAAGGGTGAGTACTCTCAATCCTATGGCATGCCAATAATATCCAACGATTTCAAGTGTTCACATTGCCAACATATTTAATTAATCACATTTTATTACACAATATTATTGGCTCGCACTACTATTGAGATTGCACTTAGCATTTCACAAAAATATAATTTTACACTAATCAGAACTTGCAATATCATAAAACTCATAATTCACTTACAAGTTCATGCATGCATAAATGTGCACTATCAATAGAATTCATATGTTATAAAAGTATATATTATATTATTTATTTTTATGTCCATTCGCAAGTATTACATAACCATATACAAATATATATTACATATATATACATACCTATTTAGTGACCTTGTCATGTCAAATTTTTAGCATACATTAAAAGTCCCATATATATTTATATATATTAGATAATACAAAACCTATAACCACAAATATATTATATATAATAAACCCCCACCCCCACACATATATATATATAAAGTATAGTAAAACCACATATATATATGTACTATGTGCATAATAGACCCACGAAAATATATTATACATATAACACCCATGCACTCAAATATATATTATATACATAACACCAAAACCCATATATTATATATAAATAACGAAACCCCTATAGGTATGTATTATATATATACACATACCTTTTAAATTTGCACAACATGGATACTCAACAATTCAAAAAAATTTGCAACAATTTGCACCAAGAAAAGGTCAAGATTCGCATAAAATAAGTGGGGGTTTGCAAGCCTCACTTCAACTCTCTAGATCTCGCAATTCATGCTAAAACATAACATACAAATTCACTCATCTATAACTGACCACGGCTTGTCGAACTAGACAACTTTATGCTTGTGTTTATCTTAGTTTGTTGAGGCACTACCAACGTTTTTAGCTTCACAAAAAATATACATATTACTAAGCATTTAGAAACAATCTAGCTTACTCTCTTTCTGTTCATACAATGGCTCTCCACTCACACATACTTATTCGACTTATTTCGTACAATCTGTTTCGCTTAATTTCTTATTTTTAACTTAATTAAATCCTTGATTTCTACCTTCTAACCCCCTAATTAAAGTTTAATTACATATCTAGATCTCTAACTTTGCTCAATTTCTTTAATTAATACTTTTTTTCAAAAAAACATTGTTCATCCTTATTTTCAAAAGAAAACCATTTTATTCATGCAATTACTTAAAGATTTTGATAAATTGGATTTGTAAACCTCTTAATATCATCAAAATATATTGAAAATTATTTTAAAAACATCTTTTAGCTCTTTATTATGAGATTCACCATTTTTATGCAAAAGATAGCCGTAAAAATCATGGATCTTTAATTTTCTTTCGTAGATGTATGAAAATTCAAATTAAAAATACCTAATAAAAATTAAATCATAAGAAAACAATATATTTAACTTTAGTTCGAAAATCTCCATCAATTTGTACCAATTGAGCAAAAACGAGCTAAGTTTAGGTGAGAAATTAGAGAAAAAAGAGTCATTTTCTTGCAAACTTGAAAGAATAAAGAGTGTTTGGATGCCAAGAAAATATAAAAGATGTAGAAATTTTTGAGAGAAAGTTTTCCAATCTAGATCTAACAAATTTTTTAAATGAAAAAGTATGGAGAGAAATTGGGAAAGCAAGTGGTTTTTATAGCCCAACTATTTTTTTTTTAAATTGGACTGTTTGCCCTCTAAGTCCTCTCCTATTTCTCCCTTATTCTATTGACTCCCTTTTTAACAACTGGTCTTAATTTACACATTTAACCACTATTCCAAATTAGTCTCTATTTATTTTTACTAATGCCCTAATTATTAATACCATTGTTATTTAATTTAATTATTATTTTTACTGTTATTAACTAATTATTTATTTTATCATATTTCAGCTTCTAAGACACAAAACCCGATTTTTTCTCTCGAGCCTACAATCTAATGCCCATTTCTATTAACGCAGTTTTTGAGATATGATAATGTAAATGATTAAATGATGGTCGATTGATTAGTTTAGTGCTAATTAAACTAATGAACATATACCGATTATAATGGTTGCCACTCTTAGTTAGAAAACTCCTCTCGGTCTCATCTTTGACTAAAACATATCACCTAAGATTACCTCTCGGTCTCACCTAGGCATATAGATTAGCTCTCGATCTCACTACTCGACACAATCGTCATAGTCTTGTTTATCTAGGTTTTTTGTCAGACGCATCAATTCTAGCGTATCAGGCATTTTGATATAATAGAACAACCAATCAATTACGAATAGATATCAACTTAAGTTCACAAACAACCAAACAATCAACCATCCAACAAATTTAGCATATTTTAAACTCAAATTTCAAGCAAGCATTTTATCAAACATACTGTAAGCATAAAATGAAAGCAAAGGGTTTAAGGAAATGTTTATTCAATTAATGAAGTTCCATTGAAGCTCAAGAGTTTTTCCATCCTTGTTTACAAAATCTTTAACAAGAAGAAAGAAGTAAACAGAAAAACTAAAATGTAACCTAAAAGGAAAAGAGAAAACCTAAACTAAAAATGAAAAGAAAAAAGAAAAGGAAAGGAAAAGAGAAAAAAAAACCTAACCTAAAAACTATAAACCCTAAAGAAACTATTTAGCCGCAAACTATGAGTTCAAAGGCTCAAAAAGTAGTATTTCTATTCTACTAATATTTAACCTAATGTTGATCATTTTGCCATTAAGTAAAAAGAAGACAACCTTGTTTTGACACAAAATTACCCTTCCAGTTTTTTTCACTCGTCAGGCTTGGGTATCGCGATGCCCACAATAGTCTTAAGATTGTGAGTCTTGCTATCGCGATACCACTGTAAATGACCTCGATTCTCTTCATTTGAGTATTGTTAGGGGTACCACAACTTTCATGCTTCAATATCGTGATACTCCCTTCTTGATGATGTTTTCTTCACGTTTAGGCCATTATCGACTCCCAACACCACTCAACCATATTATTAGGGTCCCCATGGCACGATTGGCCAATTTGGGTCTAAAAAATGGCTTAAAACTAATAAAAAACAATTTATTAACAACAAAATTAAAAATCGATATCAAATTACATTTAACTTGCTTGAGAATAAGCTCCTCAAGTGTACTAGAGAGCCTAATTTAACGTATCAAATTACTAGTAGATCACTAACAGCGTTAAATGACATTTGATATCTACATTACAGGCTCAAAATTCTTCTCTGGGTCCCCACATTACGCCTAATCCTTGTCCCAAACTCTTTTAATGTTATGCTTTGGTTGAATATCAAATCTTCACATTAGGCTGATACAAAAATGGGCCCAATTTTAATCTCACAAATTTGACCGTTGTAATGGACAACAACTATGACTCGTCTATTCATCTTGAACCAAATATCATGTTCTAAATATTTAAAATTGAGTAAATAGTAAAAAATTAGTTCTCATTACCCAAATCCCTAAACCTACATGTAATTTAACGAATTACCTTTGCTTCAATGAAAACATAGGAACGAAATTTGTGGTTTTTCAGCATAATGTCAATAAATCCTAATGCCAAGTATCCTTAAGATCAACAATTTGCTTCAGAGGTCGGTATGGAAACTCAATGGATTATATTAAGTTTACTTTATAGAGATCTTACATCTACACACATGAAACGATTCCACAAACAGCACATGCCCTGGGCATCACAGGTTTTTTTACGGAAAAAACTTAAATTTGAAATTTGTGGGGGCAAAAACGCTCTCCCACAACGGCATTTTTTAGCACCCAAACATGGTAGAGAAATTTATCCTGAGAATCCTGGGTTGTAGGGGTTCAAAGAGAGAAGCAATCAAGTTTGCTTAGGGGTTGAAATGGCCATATAGAAAATGCCCCCTGCAGGAAGTGTTTTCATCTGAGATGGCAATGAAAACGCCTCCTGCAAGATGCGTTTTCTAGCCACATGTCAATAGAAAATGCATCTTGCAGGAAGTGTTTTCACTTCCATGTCAGGTGAAAATGCTTCCTGCAATGGGTGTTTCTTTATGGTCATTTCAACCCCCATGCCACTTGATTGCTTCTGCCTCTAAGGCTCTACAACACGGGATTCCCGAGATAAATTTCATACATTGCAACCTGGGATTCCCAGGATAAAAAGAAAAAAAAATCCCCTTTTAACCCACCTCATCCCTTATATAAATGCATGTTCCCATCCCTTAGTCACCCATATCTCAATCTCCTTTAAATTGTTTTTTTTCTTTTTCTTGTGTGCTGAAATTTTCGGGTTTAAAGATTTATTCCTCTCTCGCTTTGAGGGACACATAGTCATAGTTTTAAGTTGTGTTTGAGTTCACTATGATTTTGTGGAGCTTGGTAAATTACAAATTTCACTTGTCGTGAGAGTATGGAGCCATTACCTGAGAAGTCGAGATCACTTTGTAACTCGAGGTCTACGTTGATGGTGATTATACCGTCTCGGTTTGAAGTGTAATTAAGGCTTCAAGTTTACAAAGGTTATGTTGTCACAAGATGGAGCATAACCGTGGTAGTAGTTTATGGTGGTTATGCAAGCACGACAGCAAGTTTTTCTCGTCAGAGAGGCAGGCTTTATAAAACCCACACACAAGTTCAAGGAAGAAAACCTCAAGGGTCTTCTAGTATAATCAAGTAATTCATTTTATCCATTTCCACCAAAGGTAGTGACCCTATTTCACCCAATTCTGTCATAGCTTATAGTAACGGAGTCACCACCTTTGGTAGAGATAGGTAAAACAAATTGCGTGATTATACTAAAACATCACTGTGTTTTTCTTTCTTGTACTTGTGTATGAGTTTTATAAAACATCTTTTTCCAATGAGAAACTCGTTTCCATGCCTGCATAACCTTTGTAAACTTGAAGCCCTAGTTACACTTGAACCCCAAACTTTATAATCACCATCAACTGGGACCTTGATTTGCAACGTGATCCGACTTCCCAAGTGAGGGCTCCATACTCACATTGCAAATGAAATTTGTAGGTCATCCAGCTCCACGACACCACCGTAAATTCAAGTATTCTTTAAAACTATAACCATGTCTATCTCAAACACGGACAAAGATAAATCTACAAATTTCTCATTTCCAACCACAAGAAAAAAAATAAAATTTTTAGCAAAGTGAAAACGCACTATAGGACACGTTTTCACTTGGACAACTGTGAAAATGCTCCCTATAAGATGTGTTTTCCTTTCTCTCTCAAAAGATAGCGTAGATTGATAAATTAAAAAAACAGCATAATTTTTCAATTTTTTTCAGCATATTCTTATAATTTTACCATTTTTTATAAAATTAAAAATAAAATAAAACCTATAAGATATGTTTTCCTTTCTCTCTCAAAAGATAGCGTAGATTGATAAATTTAAAAAACAGCATGATTTCTCAATTTTTTCAGCATATTCTTATAATTTTACCATTTTTTATAAAATTAAAAATAAAAAAATCATATGTCAAATCAAATCACTAACTAATCTGATGTTGACCATGATAATTACATAATAATAATTTTATTTTTATGCTTTAATTGAGAAACTCTCTTTGGAAAGAGAAATGATCTTAATTAACATATGAAAATATGAAAATTGACTTAAGAAAAATTGATTATTTTTTATCTTCATTTGAAAAGCTTGTATTAGTTTGATAATTAATCGAAAACGAGTATTAGATTGGAAATATTTAATATTTTGTTTTATTGAGATAAGAAAACGTGACTTTGATAAAAAAGAAAGTTTTGATTGCCAAGAATCTTTCAATTTTTTTAAGAGTATCAATTTGTTTTTTAGTTTGAAATGAGATTAGGAATGATTTTCTTTATTAGAGTTTGGTTCCTTTTATAGTGGAGAGTTAGGTGAGGGATATTTCTTTTCCATTTTTTGGAATATGAGAGAATCTGACAGAAATTCTTTGGCAATCAATCTAACATGAACTGATTTCCTAAAAATTGGATTGTGTTGACCCAATTTTCCTAATCAATTTACGCTAAATTGATTTCTTTAACCCTCACGTCATCCATTAATCAGTCAATTATGAATGAATTAAAAATGAAAAAGAAAGAAAATTAGTTTAGGTATGAGACGTGACTTTTCTCTTCTTCATGAACTACAAAATAGAATGGTGATAATTTAATTTGACAGTTTTAAAATAGTTAAAGTTATTTAAAATAGATAATTGGAGGCTTTAAGTTCTACTTTGCTTAGGCAAACTAAACAATTTTTAAAACATGAAAGTTAGTGATTTAAAAGGTATATTTTTAAGAAAAAGAATCAAATTATCGATCATCTAATTAGAATGACTTCTAATTGGAAGGAAGAGTTGCAAGTTTTTGTTGATCTGTTAAGGGAGATTCTAGTAATAATTTGTTTTGATAAAATAAATAATATTTTTGCTCAAAATAATCCTTTTAGTAACTAAATATTATTTTCTCTTTATAAAAAAACCAATTTCCAAAAAGAAAATTGTGTGATTAAAATAAATTTTGTTTAGTCAGATCACATCCATCAGTTAGTTATTTTGAAGAAAATTATAACAATATGATATATATATATATATTCTTGAAACCATGGAAAAGAAAACCTTGGAATTTGAATATTCTTTTAGCTTTTTACTTGTAATCGTAGAAAAAACATTGGGAATTTCAATATGATGTTGACTTAAGGCAAAATAGATTTACCATAAATTGATTTCTCTTTCCAATTGAAAAATGTACTTGTTTAGTAAATAATAAAAAAAGATGTATTAAATTAAAGATATTATTGGATTAAAAAACCGCACAAGGGAATTTTCAGTTTATTTAAGAAACTAGTTTATATTCGTGCATATGGACTTTTTTGAAAGTGGAGTTTTACCTTTTCTGGATGACATATGAATAATTGGTATCGTTATATGACGCAAAAACTTAAACATTATATTCTACTGCTTTTTCTAGTCATGTACATCAGCTATTATGATTTGGAAATTTAACTATAGTTTTATTTTATTTATTAAATCTATTCTCTTCCTTGCATTATTCGGTCTGGTCTTGCAACAAATATATCAGACACTCACGTAAAACTTCCATCAACATCTTCCTTCACAATCTTGCTAGAAGGTGTTTCTGTTGCATCAGAATTTGTTGTGTCCCAAAATTGCAAAAATAATAAAGGTATGGTGCTTTAAAATAATTTATTTTCTTTCGCTGTGAAATATATTTCGGAAATGTTATTATTAAGATAAAATGTCTTAAATTGTTTTAATAAATTAGAAAGATTTCACTCAAAATTGGTTAAAATGGATTGATTCATTGCAACTGTAATTTGGTTGCCCACATATACCTTCCCAAAAGTCATAATCTTTCGACAACAAATCTAAATACAAGAATTCACCTTTTCGATTCAATGAAAGTTTGACTTTGTTCCAACAATTCGTCAATTTCAATGACACCATTCAAAACTTATATTTTTGTTTTAAGGACTTATCGAAGCATCAACCCCTTTTTTTTCTTTTTTCTTTTTTTAATATACATCCACGATGTGAGCAAAAAATAAACTTATCTAATAAATATATTATTAAAAAATTATTGTAAATAACAATAATACCCCTAAAATCCTATTATAAAGTAATAATGATTTTATATGTGTAAAGTACAAACGCAGAATACTAAAAAGTATGAGTTGAAATATTATTATATGTATAATTTAATATTTTCTATATAAAATATAGAAAATAACAATAATACCCTAAAATAATACAATTTTATTGTAAAGTAAAGGTATTTTAGCTTTTCTTCCAATTGAGCTCCATTAATCTATAACATCAACTTAGTCAATGATTTTATATTAAATGTAGACAAATATATTTATTAAAAAAATTGATATAAATAATAAATAAGGCTTTCATTAAAGGATAATATATAAATGTAGAAAATTGGGTATGGATTCGCATTCTATTATGTGTGTGTGCTTTCTATATAAAATGATAATTTAGTTTGAAGGTATTTTTATTTTTTTCAACCGAGTTGGTATTTAGTGAACTTATGACACAAACTCATTTAGGGATTTTGTAATAAGTGTAGACAAATATATTTATAAAAAAATTGTATAAATAACAAATAAGGCTTTAGTTGAAAAGAAAATTATAAATATAGAAAACTAAAAAGGCATGTGTTCAAAAAATCTATTATGTGTGTAATTTTTTTTTTTAAGATTTTCTATATAAAAGGTCAATTTAGTTTGTAAAGTGAGGTATTTTTTATTTTTTCAACTAAATTGGTATTCGGTTAATTTATCATACCAACTCAATCTAAGTATGAGTGAATATGTTACCCTTATAATAATTAGGGTAAGCTACATAGATAGTCACCCTATTTTTAAAAGTTTACAATTTATGTATACATGTTATATAGTTGAATAATTTTGCTTACTCCTATTAAAATTGTGAAGGGAAATCTAAGGTGGGGTTATATCTAAAATTTTATTTTTTCATATAATTTAAGTAAAATAGAAACAAGGCTTAAGGGTGTAAAAAGCCCTCAAAAATAAAAAAAAAAAAAAAACAATTAAGCCCCTCTTTTTTTTTTTTGCACTCAATTGAGCACTTGAATTTTCAAAATACATCAAAAAGGCTCTCAAACTTCTTCGAAAAAAGCAATTAAGCCCTTTCTCATTTTTTTCACTCAATTGGGTACTTGAACTTTCAAAATGTATCGAAAAGACTCAAAATTTTTTAAAAAAGCAATTTAACCCCTGCTCTTATTAAAAATTAGAAATAAAATTATAATAAATAATAAATTTTAGAAAAATTATTAAATTTCAATAAAAATATAAAAATTAGAAATTTTTTATAAAAATCATAAAAAATTAAAAAATTGTAAAATTTTATAAAAATTATAAAAATATTAATGACCCCTAGCTTTTTTCAATTAAAGTCACCACGTGTTGCAACACAGTATGGCATGTGGTGAAAAATGATAAAAAGTAAAAATCAATAAAAATTATAGAAAAATTATAAAATGCTTCTTTTGGTACGATAATTTTTATAATTTTTTTTACGAAATTTAAATTTCTTTACATTTTGTATAATTTTCTTACGGCTTTATAAAATTTTATAACTTTTTTATATTTCTATATATTTTATAGTTTTTTAAGATTTTGATAAAATTTTACAATTTTTTATATTTTCTTTTACGATTTTTATATTTTTTTTAATTTTTAGTAACTGCATGGGCTTAATTGTTTTTTTTTAATGTTTGAGGACTTTTTTGATACATTTTAAAAGTTCAAGTACCCAAACGAGTGCACAAGAAAACAGGAGCTTAATTGTTTTTTTTAAAAAAATTTGAGGCTTTTTGCATCCTTAAGCCTAAAAAAATTATCAGTTTAGTCCCTAATCTTTTAATATAAATGAGGTTTAACCATAAAATTGGGGACATTTGCACTGCTGAGCTCCATTTCTCTGGCTTAAGAAATCAGAAAGTATCGGAAGAGCACGGAGCTGCTGATCCAAAAGCTTCCATTTAAGAGGTTAGTGAGGGAAATCGCTAAGGATTGCAAGGCCAATTTGAGATTCCAAAGCAACGCCGTGGCTGCCCTCCAGGAAGCAGCAGAGGCGTATCTAGTGGGGCTTTTCAAGGATACTAATCTCTCTGCTATTCATGCCAAAAACTGGTTACGATTATGCCCAAAGATATTCAACTTGCTAGAAGGATTAGAGGAGAAAGAGCTTAAGTCATGATATGTCGTTGCCTTGGATTTTTAAGATTTGGTATTCCATTCAAGTTATTGTTAATTTAATGTGTTTGTACAAATCAACAAATTAAGATGTCATATTTCTCTATTTAATCTTCGGTTTGCTAACCCTGTTTTAGAGGTTGCCAATCCAACATGCTTTTTCTGTGTGTGTGTTTCTTTTGTTTTCTAAGGGAAATTAGTAATGAAGCTTAAAGGAGATGATTTTTTAATAAAGAAATTAAATAGGTAATGTTAAGAAAACAACACAATAGGTAGCTGATGCACACCTCAATCCACAAAACAACTATGGGTTTTTTTCATTTGTAGGAATGAATAGCCATGGTGACTCTTGTCATTGCTTTGGGAAGAGAGGGAATCAATGCTTTCCGCTTTGATTTGCTAACAATGGGTAACAAGATGATTGTAATTGAAGAACCACATTGATCTTCCATTTCCTTCTTGCTTTCCTTCGTTTCCCTTCCCAATTTCTTCTCTTAACTTATGGGTTACTCTTAGACTAGAAAAAAGGGGCTTCATGTCCCCAATTATTTAATTGGGTTAACCTCATTTATATTAAAAGATTGGGAATTAAAATGATAATTTTTTATTTTATTTAAATTATATAGAAAACCAAAATTTTAAAATTAATGTTACAGGGTGATTAAAGTGATCAAACTATATAATATGAATGTTTAAATTACAAAAAAAAAATTCGAATACCTAAAATACAAATTTATATAAATTTAGTGATCATTTGTATAGTTTACCCTAATAATTAACATAATAATTTAATAATAAATTTATTCGGAAATAAATATATAATATATATTATATACTTCTCTAAATATTTACCGTTTACATCTTACAAATATTTAGAATGCGTGATGCGAAGCACATGATTCTTACTAGTATATAAAGAAATAAAAGCACATGAATTGCTTTATGCTGATCTTCATTTGCACTTCGTCTGTTTCTAAGTAGTTGGAATCTAGAGTCAACTTTAAGATTTGTGTAGTGATTCGATTATCTTAAAATATACGCTTATTTCAATAATCAAAACCATAAAATACAGCTAATCTTTGCTCTACCTAATATTCCACTATACACTCAAAATAAGTTTACCAGAAATTGCAGAAGAAGCTGCCATATTTTTAAAGCTTTATCAACTGCCTTCCTCACTGGCTATATATATGGCAACAGGTATAATTTTACAAATATTGATGTCTTCCCACTGTGGGTTTCACTTGCCTTAGAGTCAGACTTGTTCTTCATTAATTATTCATATATGTAAAGATTGGAGAGCACCATTTTCAAGTTGACAACAATGTGTCCAAAGCTACCACTTTTGCTGGTGTTTTTCCTCTATTATGCCATTACAAGCTTGGGATCTGACCCTGATCCTGTCCAAGACTTTTGTATCCCCAGCACAGGAATTGCAGCATGCAAGAATTCGTCGGCTGCCACGGTCGAAGATTTCGTGTTTTCCGGCATAAAGTTTCCGGGGAAATTCAGTGAAACAGGTTTAGCAGCTACGTCAGTGAATGTGAACATCTTTCCGGGATTGAATACACTAGGCATGTCGTTCGTTCGAGCTGATTTCGAAGTCGGCGGCATCAACATGCCGCATTTCCATCCGAGAGCAACCGAAATAGCATTTGTTCTTGAAGGGAAAATCTACTCAGGATTCGTCGATACCGAAAACCGAATCTTCGCTAAAGTGATTGAGAAGGGTGAAGTCATGGTGTTTCCAAAGGGGCTATTGCACTTTCAAATGAATGTTGGAGATATGCCCGCAACAATCTTGGGAAGTTTCGACAGCCAAAATCCAGGTTTGGTCAGAATTCCGAATGCAGTTTTCGGTTCCGGGATCGAAGAAAATCTTCTAGAGAAGGCCTTTGGATTGAACTCCAAGGAGATTGCCAAGCTGAGTAAGAGGTTTGCGCCACATTAGTTGCCATATTGTCATATTGCCAAGCTGCTACAATAATTGTCATATTGTCTGCACTAATAGATTGTTTAGAGAAGTTTTTAGAACAGATTATATAAAAAAAAAAAATTAATTGTTCCTGGTTTGAATTGAACAATCACAATTTTTTTAAATAGTAGAATATCTAAAATAGAGAAGCTTTGATAAAAATTTCAAGTAATTTCATACTCCTGGCAGCAAATCAAGCCACGAAACTTCCAAATACAATTGTAAATGGATTCAACTATTTGTCTAGTCTCAAAAGTCTGGCTGAAATTGGAGAAGGTTTAAGTAAAGATATTAGGCTCGAAAAATGTCCTTCAACAACAAAATTAGACCCGTTTAAAATATGAGCTGGACTTGAGTTTAAACAATAAAGACTCGAGCCCAACCCGATTAATCCTGTTTTTAAGTTTATAATATTTTATATTATGTTATTTTTCTATATTATGTAATTTATAACACATTAAAAAAAATAAATCTATACTAAATATATAATACTACTCTAATGTAACATTAAAATAATATTAAGATTGGCTATATAAAAACTTTCAATAAATAGAAAAATATATAAAATATTAAATATTAAATTAAAATAATATAAATATTAAAAAAATAATATGGGCAGACCTACAATAAGTTTGGGTTAATCTTTTGCATATATGAGCGAGCTTGAACAAAATTTTAAGCTCATATTTTGGACCGGGTTAGACTTGAATAAAAATAAAATATGTTAATATCATATTTAGACTCATCCCAAATCCAACCCAACTTGACTCAACTCAACTCAACTCAATTCAACTCATGGCCACCTTTACTTCCAAATATTTCATAATAATATTAATAAGGTTTTTTTTTTTTTTTTTTTTGAAATAGATTCTGATTGGGCTTTATTATAAAAACAAATTTACAAAAAGAAAAATGACCATTTTAAGAAAGGCCCAAAACCCTAAGCAACGTCAAAACAATAAACAGACTAGAACAAAGAATAAAATTAAAACAGACAGAAAAACACCTCACAACCCAGAAAATTCAAAAAATAACTAATAAAAATGGATTTCGCCAGAGCCATATTAATGACTTTACCTAACTTCTGCCCAATCTGAAAAAAAAAGGAAACACCGAATGGTCCCATCAGCCTTATCTTCCCAATGCCCTTTCGGTTCCCCAAGTAGGCCATTTCTCCACCACATAATCACTGTCTTTCAGCCTTTCCATATCATTTCCCCTCCAACACTCTATCAAAAAATCAAACAAAATCAATCCGTATCCCCTAACCCAGACTACCCTCATAATACTTATCTCCACTCATCCCCCATTTCAAACTGTTCAGCCCTTCAAGAAACCCACCCACTACCTCTCCATTTCAACCTTCTACACTCCACAGCGCTCTTCACTTTGCTCTTCCGTTAACCTCGACCTTCTCGTCCTCCAGTCTCCCCATTTCCGCTTTCAAGATTTTCTTCCCTCATCACCAAATTCTTCAAACTCTCGGCATACTCCGGAACCGTTCCAATCAGGTACACTTCTCTCCGTCTCTTCAACGTTTCCGTCGCCATTAGATGGGCTAATCTGTTCACTGTTCTTGGTACATGTTTGAAACTACACTTTCCGATCTGTGACTGTAACTGCTGTATATCTCGAATATAAGCTCCTATCATTGATTTATCTTGTACCTTTGAACTGCTTTTCTTAATCACTGTTAATGCATCTCCTTCAATGATGAGATACTCCCATTGCATGTCGACCCCGATTCTGGTGACTAAACTGCAAGCAAAAGCTTCAGCCGCAAACACCGAAGCTACTTAGTTCTGAACCACTGTACACGAAAGCAAAACAGATCCACTCCTATCCCTGGCCACAATACCCGCTGCCGCTTGACCCCTGGCTTCATCAAAAGCCGCATCAAAATTTATTTTAATCCACTGCCCAGGTGGGGGTTCCCATCGTCTAACTTCTAACCGCACTTTTACTGTTATTTCCTATGCACCATTTAATTCTCCAATATAACTTTTAACAAAATCTGCTATTTTGTCTCCAGATCTACAAATGTTTTCATGAATACATTTGTTCCTGTCACCCCAGATGGCCCAGAGGGCACAACAAAAAACCTTGCATTGCGAGACGGTGACTTGCGTAAAGACCCAGATAAGCCATTCTATAAAGTCCCTTTCTGATTCTTCTAAATTAATAATTTAATATAAGCATTTTTAAGACAAAATTTTTAAGACAAAATTTTTAACTTTGAGCCCTCAAATTTTATAATCTTATCTCAACCCTTAAACAATTTTTTGACTTCGCCTAGTTTAAGTTCACCAATTATCATGGCCACCATGTTATGGTTGCTTGTTTGTAGATATCACGGATAAAAGTGCAAAAAGCATACTGATAACATATTAATTTGCATGTTATTTTGTGTTTAAATTCGGTTTATTTCTAAATTTGTTCCTTGCTAATTAGTACTTTTATGTTTTAATCTTGTCAGGGATGCAATTGGGACGCTAAGAGACAAAAACGAGAAGAAAAGGACCAAATTGAAACAAAATCAACAAAATGAGACCGAATCAAACATATGGAGAAAGCCAAGGACTCATTAGAATTTTTGACTTTGTTAAAAGCCAAAAATAGAAAATCTTATTTTATTTTTTATTTATTTTATTTTGATTTTATGTTAAATTAGCTAAGGCTGAAAATAGTAAATTTTATGTATATAAATAGGGCCTTAGTGTTCTTTGGAAAATCATCCATTAATTTTGTATTCCTACTTCAATTTGAAATAGAATTAATTTCTCTTTTGTTTCCAATTGGCATAAGCTACTGCCATTTTCATTTGCATTTGCTAGCTTTTATAAAATTGGGCTAATTTCCTTCCAAGACCCTTCATTCCCCAATTTCCTCTACTATCATCAACTTACCTTTCAAAACATACAAAGCATGATTAAATCCATGCTTCACTAAATTTCATCTTAGCCTTAGGCTGGTGTTCTTTCCGGTCGGGAATCGTGAGATACGAATTCGTGCTAAAAATATATCCAATCGGTATTCATTTTTTTCTTAAGTATCAGGATAGACCAATCATCCCTTAAGGTTAAACTCGATTTCAAGTCAAAGTGCACGTTGGGTTGGAGTTGTGTTTGCTGGCAGTTGGAGAAACGAGTCGGTCATGCTGTATTTGGATCTTCGAGAACAAATCAAGGAAGAAGTGATCGAGTTTAAACGACCCACGCGGTTGAGGTCATTGATTCGAGTTGGGTTCTTCAAAATGCAAGGCTACGAGAATATTGAATCAGGAACGCGTGTATCTCGGTCAGATAATCTGTAAGGGTTGGTTTGTAGGTCATAACCAGCTACGAGAGGAAGAATTGATGGTTAGGACGTTCTTAACTGCTATAACCAACTTATCGTTTGGAGGAGAATATTAATTTTCGAGGATCGATTCTTGATACAGAATTTACCGAGTCTAAGGCTAAGGCTTATTATTTTTGTTTGCAAAATTCTGAATTTATTTCCAATTTACATTTATTTTCAATATTCATCAATTGTTTATTTAAGCTGATTAGATTATTTACTTTCTTAAACATTCTCAAAACCTCCCGATTTACTTATTTATTTTTGTTGCAGATACGTTTGGAGTCGTGGGCACGACTCTTGCCACGACCCTTGTTGCAACGAATATTCTGTTCATAAGTGAACAAAGAAGTTAATTACGATATCCAATCCCTGTGAACTCGACCCTACTACCACTCTTTACTACTATTTAGAGTTATTTTAGTAGGAATTGTTTTTGGTGGTTTCGACGCCCATCAAATTTTGGCACCGTTGTCGGGGATTGGAGATATTTTTCTAATTTTTGTTTGTTTACCTTATGACCAGATCAAAACCGAGAACTCTAGAGTTTGAACTAGAAATTGAGAAATTGGCCCGACAATTGCGAAGAGAAGCCATACGACGTGGTAAACGGCCAAATCCCAGATTCAAAACCATATCATACACCAAGGATATTTTCTCGTTCGACGAACCAAACGAGATGGCCGAGCAAACGATACGACAACTCGCTGCAGCACCGAATGAACAACAACCCTTATGTATAACTTATCTGGCAAAAGAAACGCCATTCGAGTTAAAGTCGAGTTTGATTCATTTACTACCCACTTTTCGTGGATTACAGAACAAAAATCCGCACACCTACCTTAAAGAGCTCCATATGGTGTGCACAAGCATGAAGCCTCAGGGAGTAACAGAAGACCAAATCAAACTTCGTACTTTTCCTTTCTTATTAGCTGACTCTGCTAGAGAGTGGCTATTTTATTTGCCTCCGGGGCCTGTCAACACATGGTCTGACATGTCTCGTTTGTTTCTTGACAGGTTCTTCCCTACAGCTCAAGCGGTCGAGCTAAGGAGAGACATTGTGGGAATCTGTCAGAAGGAGACTGAATCGCTCTACGATTACTGAGAACAATACAAAAAGTTGTGTGCTAGTTGCCCACAACATGGACTGACTGAACAGTCACTCTTGTAGTATTTTTATGAGGGATTGCTCCCGATGGAAATGAAAATGGTAGATGTTGCAAGTGGGGGGCACTAGTTAATATGACACCTCAAAGAGCGAGAGAGTTGATTTCAACCATGACTGCTAACTCTCAACAATTTCGACCTGCCACAGAACCCATAAGACGGGTTCATGGGTTAAGTTCTCTATTTATAGAAGATAAAATTGATAAACTAAGATAAAATTGATAAACTGACTAACGTTGTTCAAACTTTGCTTACAGATAAAATGGGCCCAGCACAGTTGTGTGAAATTTACGCTAAGCAAGATCATTCGATGGAATCTTGTTTGATTTTACATGAGGATTCGATAGAACAAGCGAATGTTGTCGAGAACTTTCTAGGACCACCCCAAAGGCAATATGACCCCTACTCGAACTCATATAATGTGGGGTGGAAAGATCACTCGAATCTCAGTTATGGGTCGAATCCGCGATTCAATCAACTGTACCAACAAAGGCCGCCTCAGAATCAACAGTTACCACCCCCGAAGTCGTCTTTGAAAGCCATAGTGGAAAGCCTAGCCAATAGTACTAAGAAATTTCAACAAAAAACTGACATGCATTTGCAGGAGTTGGATAAATAAGTAAGCAAACTCGCGCTCACGGTTAGCCATTTGGAGTCCCAAGGTAAGCTACCATCCCAAACTGAGCCAAACCCTCGACACAATGCAAGCGCTATGAAATTGAGGAGTGGGAAGGTTTTGGAGCCCGTATCTAAACACGAGTCGTGCCCACGAAAATAGTCAAGGTAATGAGAAACTTGACATGGAGGCTCCAGTAGAATCATCACCATAAAAATCATTTGCAATACCATATCCATTTCCTGGAAGACTTGTCCAACGTAAGAAGGAGCGAGAAAAGAAGGAGATCCTTGACACCTTTCAAAAGGTAGAAATCAACATACCTCTTTTCGACGTGATTAAGTAGATTCCAAGATACGCAACATTCTTAAAAGAATTAAGCACGAGGAGAAGAAAACTCTTGGGTAATGAAAAGGTAAGTGTCGGAGAAAATGTCTCCGCCGTTCTACAAAGGAAAGTACCACCCAAATGTAAGGACCAAGGTATGTTTTTCATATCTTGTAAAATAGGTAGTTTCGGCATAAAAAAACAATGTGTGACTTAGGCGCATCAATTAATGTTATGCCATTGTCAATTTATAAACTACTTAACGCGGGTCCTTTAAAAGAAACAGGTGTAATTATTCAGCTTGCAGATCGATCTGTGGTGCACTCGGAGAGAGTGTTGGAGGACATTCTTGTAAAGGTAAACAAGCTAATATTTCCTGCAGACTTCTGCATTATCGACATGGAGGATGACAATTTAGCTAATTCGTCTGACATCCTTCTCAGGAGGCCATTTTTTAGTACCGCACAAACGAAAATTGATGTACGAAGTGGGATACTCACTATGGAGTTCGATGGGGAAATGGTGAAATTCAATGTCTATGAGGCCATGAATCGCCCTAGCTTGATTTATAATGTTTCTAACATTGATATAATCGATCCTTTAACTGAATTACATTTAGAATATCATGACGAGGATGAATTACGAACTGTTCTGTGCAAAAGCCTAGACTTTGATGCCATAGAGGAACAAGAAGAGTGGATAACCTTTGAAGAGTCTGTTCACGAAACAGTGGCTTATTTGGAGGCACCGCAATTATGGAGAAATCTAGGTAAATATCTTGAATTATCTCCTTCACAAACTAAACTTATACCATCTATTTTGTAGGCTCCAGAGTTGGAACTCAAACCTCTTCTAGACCATTAGAAGTACGCTTTTCTTGGCGAAGGAAATACCTTACCGGTAATAATCTCGAGTAAACTCTCAAAAGTAGAAGAGGAAAATTTGGTACGAGTTCTTAGAGACTATAAAGAGGTAATTGGATGGAAGATAGCCGATATTAAAGGGTTGAGCCTTTCAACTTGCATGCACAAAATTCAAGTGGTGGATAATGCTATTCCCAAAAGAGAGGCTCAAAGGCATCTCAATTCGCCCATGATGGAAGTGGTAAAGAAAGAAGTCCAAAAGTTACTCAATGCTGGGATGATCTATCCCATCTCTGACATTAATTGGGTCAGCCAAGTCCATGTAGTACCGAAAAAGACCGGTGTAACCGTAATTGAGAATTCGACAGGTGAGATGGTTCCTTACTCGGGTCCAAAATGGGTGGAGAGTTTGCATCGATTACAGGAAGTTGAATTCCTTAACTCGGAAATATCATTTTCCACTTCCTTTTATTGACCAAATGTTAGAACGTTTAGCTAGGAAGTCTCATTATTGTTGTCTTGATGGTTACTCAGGGTTTTTCCAGATTCCAGTGGCATCGGAGGATCAAGAGAAGACGAAGTTTATGTGTCTATTTGGTACGTTCACTTACAGAAGGATGCCGTTCAGATTTTACAATGCACCAGCCATGTTTCAGAGATGTATGGTAAGTATATTTTCTGACTACGTCGAGAAAATAATTGAGGTGTTCATGGGCGACTTTACTGTGTATGGTGAGTCTTTTGAGGTATGTTTATCAAATCTTGCAAAAATCTTGGAAAGATGCTTAGAATTTAATCTTGTTGTAAATCATGAGAAATGCCATTTTATGGTAGATAAAGGATTAGTTCTAGGTAATATTGTAACAACCCGAATTTGGAGCTAGTCGGAACAATGGTTTCGGGACCACTAATCCGAGGTTAAAGAAAATTATTTTGATATTATTTTATGTGTTATAGCATGATTATAAGGATGCATGAGAATTTTGGTGCATTAGTTTTAGCGATTGCATACTTAATTGCAAAAAAAGACTAAATCGCATAAAGTGCGAAAGTTCTATTTTACAAGCTAGAGGTGTCTAATAGCTATGGAATATTAAATTTGAGGTCCTTAAAGTGCAGTTAGGCCAATAAGGAAGTGTTGGCCACCCATAGAGACTAGGGAGACAAAGGCATTTAATTTGGCCAAAAATTTGGTGATAGTTGGTGACTAAATGAATAAAATATGATAAAATAAAGGAAGGTTATCATCTTTTTCCCTTCTCTTCTCCTTCCACCGATTTTTACATTCAAAGAAGGGTTTTGAAAGCTTTGAAATTTCAGCAACTTATCCTCTTACAAGTAAGTGATTTTGGTGGTTTTATTTGATAATTTTTGTACTTTTGGAACCCCCAAAGCTTAAGCTAGCTAATGAGGGGACTATTTTGCAAAATGATTGAAAGTTTAAGGACTTTCCATGAGAGAGAGCTTATGTTGTTTTCTAATTTTTTATGGAAGAAGATGAATGTTAGTGAGATGAGAAACAACTTTTGTGAAAGGAGTTATCAAGAAAACACCTAAATAGGACTTATTTGTGAAGGTTGAAATTGTGTAATAAATGCATGAAATAAATGATTTTGTAAGTTGTTGTAAGAGAAATAAATGTTCAGCTAGGCTTGTTTAATGAGAAAATATGATGAAAAATAAATTACGGGCCCAGGGGCAAAATCGTAATTTTGCCAAAATAGAAGGGCAAAATGGTTATTTTTGCCTAAGTAGAAATTTTGATATATCATGAATTATAAAGTGATTGAATGAGTGAATTTTATTATTATAGATCAAGAAGAACGCGAAATCAACCTTGACCGGGGAAAAAAAGGTTTCGGATTAAACCACAAATTAACACATTTTGCACCGAGGTAAGTTTATGTGTAAACAGTTCATCTTGAATACTTACGTTGTTACTTATTAGTGTATCGTATGAATGAGATCATTCATGATTGAGATGGATTGAATTTGATAGAAAATGAGTAATTCTCGTATGAACCTTGAAATGGTTAGGTAAGTGTGGAATATTATTCGTAATAATCATTGGTGGGCTATTTGTGATACCACTATAATTATTCTTGTTGGTGGGTTGTGTACGATACCACCTTATTACTTATTCACGATGGGCTGTGTGCGATACCATCGTTTATATTCCCATTTGGTGGGCTAAGTGTGATACCACCGTAAATATTCTTGTTGGTGGGCTATGTGCAATACCACCCTATTATAGAGTAATGGTGGGCTGTGTATGAAACCACCGAGTGTTTGGTATTATTCTGAATGATTCATTGAGAAATCATTTAAGTATATGTTTCATATGATATTGTGGTGATGAGTGTAGGGAATATATGCAAATAAATGAGAGCATTATATTTGTTATATGGTTGAAATGTGGTAAGAGATGAAATGAGTAAGCAGGATTATGAAATGTGGATTGTTCTTACTTTTTATGAAAAGCATTGATTAATATATATATATGTTATGATGCTTATTGATTACATGTAAACTTACTAAGCTTAAAGCTTACTCCCTTTTTTTCCCTTGTTTATAGTGTCAAAGAGCCGGTTCAAGATACGAAGTTAATTGGAAGATCACCTACACTACTAGTTCATCTCAGTATATCTATACTTAGCATTTTGAGTATGGCATGTATAGGGGCTAGACTAGGTGAAATATTTTGGTTGTTTTGGCCAAGTGTGTTGGCTCTTTTACAGATGAATGCTTTTGTAAATGGCCATATTTAATGGCTCATTATCATTATATATATGAAAAGATGAGGTTATTCATGAATGTGGATGATACATGATTGAGTTGCTTGGTAAATGGTTGAATATGATTGATGTTGTATGAGTTAGGGTGATAAAAAGAGTTTGGCAAATAGCCTTGTTCTTGTCCACACGGGTAAGCAAACGAGCAAGTTTCTAGGTCGTGTGTGATGCACGGTCAGTCCCATAGGTGTGTGACTAGGCCGTGTGTCCCCTACATGTTAGTGATGCAAGTCAGTGTCGACCACGACCTAGACACACGGGCGTGTGCCTAGGCCGTGTGCCCCTTATTTGGTTGCTGACGTCACAAATAGAATACCCAGGTTTCCACACATGGGTGATGACATGGGCGTGTCTAGGCCATGTGGAGGACACGAGCCAAGGACACAAGCGTATGCCTGGCCGTGTGAAAACCTCTGTAGGTTTGAAGAGAAAATAAATTCCACACGGGCGTGTCCCATTTCACACGGGCGCGTGGCCTTGTTAAGGCAAAAATTTTCTAAGTATACAAAAGATTCTGATTTGATTCTGAGGCCCTCTGTTTGCAGGTGTAAGGCCTCGTAGGCCCATAATAAGAATGTTATGAATGTGAATGAAAGATTTTATATTAGAATGAAATTTGATTACCCAAGGTTGTATGTTAAAGTGCGTTAAGTCCTGTAATGCCTCGTACCCGGTTCTAGAGTTGATTTCGTGTAAGGGGTGTTACATTTAGTCATATCAGAGCTATGATTTAGTCAATTCTTGGACTACTGTAGTGTGTGTAAGATTCTACCTATACATGCCATAAATGTATATTGATAGTGTGGTGACTTCTGACAATATTAAACTATGTTTTCGTATAGTAAATGGATCCTGACCGAGCGGCTGCTGATGACGCTGCTAGTAACGCGCTAGCTCCCGTGCAAGGGACCGTGCCTGTGGAAAGTAGACCTGAGACTATGGGTCAAGGAGAAGAGACTCGGGAAGCCTTTCTCTAAATGATGAGTAATTGGTATACGGAGTATGTATGAACGAACCCTAATGCTCAACCTCCTCCACCTTCTCCTATAACTCAGCCAGTTCCTGTGCCTCCTCAAGGTATAGATTTGGTGAGAATGACCAAACCCCCGGTAGATAAGATTCAGAAACAATGGGTCCAAAAATTTAGAGCTAATATAGATGATGACCCCGAGAGGGCGGAGTTCTGGCTTGAGAACTCAATGCGAGTATTTGATGAACTCTCCTACACACCTGAGGAGAGCTTGAAATGTGCCGTGTCATTGCTGAAAGACTTGGCATATCGTTGGTGGAAAACATTGACATCTATGGTTGCAAGGGAGAGGATAATGTGGGACTTCTTTTTGGAAAAGTTCCGAAAGAAGTATATAAGTCAGAGATTTGTGGACCAGAAACGGAAAGAATTCCTTGAATTGAAGCAAGGAAAAATGACTATGGCAGAATATGAGCGCGAGCTTGTTAGGCTCAGCAAGTATGCATAAGAGTGCGTATTTACGGAAGCTATTTTGTGCAAGAGGTTCAAAAATGGGTTGAATGAGGATATCATACTGCTAGTTTGGATCTTAGAATTGAAAGAATTTGCAGTGTTGGTTGATAGGGCATGTAAGGTCTAGGAGTTGAATAAGGAAAAAAGAAAAGCTATGATTGAGGCCCGAGATGCAAGGAAGAGACCGATGAGTAAATCATTCTAAGCTCAATCAAAGAGATCCAAGGAAATGAACCCTCAGACGGCTGCTTCAGTTGGGTATTCAAATTGAGATCGAGGTAATACATATTCGTGCTCGAGAGTTCAAGCCACCTCGATGGCAAGTGTGGGCAATCCAAAGTCAAATAAACTGGAGTGTCCAAGTTGTGGTAGACAGCACATTGGGGAGTGCTGGGGAAACAATCGAAACTGTCTAGAGAGGGATGAGAAAAATAGAAAACAAGAAGTAAGATCAAGCAATGTATCATCGAGGGGTAGACCATAAAGGAACCCGGGGAGTGGGGTTAGTAGTAGAGGTGCGCCTAGAGACTCTACCATGAGATCGAAGGGTCGAGCACCTGCAATGACCTATGCCATTTGCGCTCACGAAGAGGCATCATCCCCAGATGTGATTACGGGTACTTTCCTTCATCATGATATCTCTGTTGTTGCTTTGATTGATCTGGGGTCTACCCATTCTTATATTTGCATGAAATTGGTATCTAGCTTGAGTATGATTGTTGAGTCTACGGAATTTGTGATAAAAGTGTCAAACCCATTAGGCAAACATGTACTAGTTAACAAGCTGTGTAGGAATTGTCCTTTGACAATTAGAGGTCATCATTTTCCTGCAAATCTCATGTTGTTGCCGTTTGATGAATTTGACTTGATTCTTGGTATGGATTGGTTGGCTACTCATAATGTTTTAGTGAACTGTGGTAATAAGTTTATTGAATTAAGATGTGTAAATGGAAATGTCATACGGGTTGAATAAGGTAAATCGGGTAGTTTGCCTGTAGTGATTTCATTTATGGTAGCTGAGAAATACTTGAGAAAAGGGTATGAGTCCTATCTCACCTTTGTGCTGAATACTCAAGAGTCAGAGGTAAAGATTGAATTAGTTCCGGTGGTATGCGAGTATCCAGTTGTGTTCCCAGAAGAGTTACCCGGATTGCCTCCAGTTAGAGAGATCGAGCTTGGGATTGAGTTAGTTCTGGGTACAGCACCTATTTCGGTTGCCCTGTATAGGATGGACCATTGGAGCTAAAAGAATTGAAGGTTTAGCTGCAGGAGTTAACAGATAAGGGTTTTGCAAGATCGAGCTATTCACCGTGGGTTGCTCCGGTACTTTTTGTGAAAAAGAAAGATGGGTCAATGAGATTGCGCATAGACTACAGAAAACTCAACAAGGTGAAAGTGAAGAATAAGCATCCCTTGCCAAGGATAGATGATTTATTTGACCAATTGAAGGGAGCTACGATATTCTCTAAGATAGATCAAAGGTCTGGCTACTACCAGTTGAGGGTTAAGGAGCAAGATGTGCCGAAAAATGCATTTCAGACAAGATATTGTCATTATGAGTTTCTTGTCATGCCATTTGGCTTAACGAATGCTCCTGCGATTTTTATGGATTTAATGAACTGCATCTTCCGACTATATTTGGATAAGTTTGTAGTTGTTTTTATCGACGGCATATTAGTTTATTTTCAGGGTGAAAATGAGAATGCAGAGCACCTGAGAATTGTTTTGCAGACTTTAAGAGACAAGCAGTTGTATGCTAAATTCAGCAAGAGTGAGTTTTGGCTCCGAGAGGTTGGATTCTTAGGGCACATTGTGTCGGGTGATGGCATTAGAGTTGATTTGAGTAAGGTCTCGGCTATTTTGGAGTGAAAACTGCCAAGGAATGTATCAAAAATTAGAAGCTTTTTGGGTTTAGCGGGGTACTACAGACGTTTCGTAAAGGGGTGCTCCATGATTGCTACCCTGATGACGAAACTATGGCATAAAGATGTTAAGTTTCGATGGACTGAGAAATGCCAATAGAGTTTCGAGAAATTAAAGGCATTGTTGACTAAGACACCAGTTTTAGTACAACCTGAGTTGGGAAAAGAGTTTGTGGTCTATAGTGATGCGTCATTTAATGGTCTCGGCTGTGTGTTGATGCAAGACGGTAAAGTTGTAGCTTACGCCTCGAGACAGCTAAAACCGCATGAGAGGAGTTATCCAACTCACTATTTGGAGTTGGCTCCGATCATTTTCGCTTTGAAGATTTGATGTCATTATTTATATGGTGAGAAGTTTCGAATCTTCACCGATCATAAGAGTTTGAAGTACTTGATGGGCTAAAAGGATCTGAATTTTCGACAACGACGGTGGCTCAAATTATTAAAGGATTATGAGGTAGTAATTGATTATCATCCGGGGAAAGCGAACGTAGTTGCGGATGCCTTGAGCAGTAAATATTTGTACGCTTTGAGGGCCATGAGTACGAGTTTAGCATTGTCTGATGATGGTGTTATATTGGCCGAGCTGAGGGCTAGACCGCTATTTATTCAACAAATATGTGAAGCTAAAAAAAAATGATAGTGAGATGCAAGTTAAGAGAGCTCAGTGCGAATTGGGGAATAACTATAATTTTTGGATTAATTCAGATGGTTGTTTGATGTTTCATGACAGGATTTGTGTACCTAAAGATGATGAGTTGATCCGGAACATTTTACATGAAGCACACAGTGGATATTTGTTAGTACATCCGGGCAGCACGAAAATGTACAATGATTTGAAGAAATTTTATTGGTGGCCGGGTATGAAAAAAGACATCTCCGAATTTGTTACAAAATGTTTAATCTATCAACAGGTGAAAGCAGAGCATCAAGTACCTTTAGGACTGCTTCAACCAGTGATGGTCCCAGAGTGGAAATAGGATCAGATCACCATGGATTTTGTAACGGGGTTGCCTACGACTCCGAGAAAGAAAGATGTTGTGTGGGTTATTGTTGATAGACTAACAAAGTCAGCTCACTTTATACTAGCGCGAGTGGATTATTCACTTGATAAGTTGGTTGAACTGTATGTTGCTGAGGTGGTGAGATTGCATGGGGTGCCCATATCTATTATCTCAGATAGAGACCCGAGACAGTGGTTTCAACAGCCCGATTTTGGGGCTAGTCGGGACAGTGGTTTCAGGACCACTAATCCGAGGTTGAAGAAAATTATTTTGATATTATTTTATGTGTTATAGCATGATTATAAGGATGCATGAGAATTTTAGTGCATTAGTTTTAGCGATTGCATGCTTAATTGCGAAAAAAGACCAAATCGCATAAGGTGCGAAATTTCTATTTTACAAGCTAGGGGTGTCTAATAGCTATGGAATATTAAATTAGAGGTCCTTAAAGTGCAGTTAGGCCAATAAGGAAGTGTTGGCCGGCCATAGAGACTAGGGAGACAAAGGAATTTAATTTGGTCAAAAATTTGGTGATAGTTGGTGACTAAATGAATAAAATATGATAAAATAGAGGAAAGTTATCATCTTTTTCCCTTCTCTTCTCCTTCCACCAATTTTTACATTCAAAGAAGGGTTTTGAAAGCTTTGAAATTTCAGCAACTTATCCTCTTACAAGTAAGTGATTTTGGTGGTTTTATTTGATAATTTTTGTACTTTTGGAACCCTAAAAGCTTAAGCGAGCTAATGAAGGAACTATTTTGCAAAATAGTTGAAAGTTTAGGGACTTGCCATAAGAGATAGCTTATGTTGTTTGCTGAGTTTTTATGGAAGAAGATGGATGTTAGTGAGATGAGAACCAACTTTTGTGAAAAGAGTTATCAGGAAAATACCTAAATAGGACTTATTTGTAAAGGTTGAAATTGTGTAATAAATGCATGAAATAAATAATTTTGTAAGTTTTTGTAAGAGAAATAAATGTTCAGCTAGGCTTGTTTAATGAGAAAATATGATGAAAAATAAATTATGGGCATAGGGGCAGAATCATAATTTTGCCAAAGTAGAAGGGCAAAATGGTCATTTTTGCCTAAGTAGAAATTTTTATATATCATGAATTATAAAGTGATTGAATGAGTGAATTTTATTATTATAGATCAAGAAGAACGCGAAATCAACCTTGACCAGGGAAAAGGCAAGGTTTCAGATTAAACCGCAAATTAACACATTTTGCACCGGGGTAAGTTTATGTGTAAACAGTACATCTTGAATACTTACGTTGTTACTTATTGGTGTATCGTATGAATGAGATCATTCATGATTGAGATGGATTGAATTCGATAGAAAATGAGTAATTCTTGTATGAACCTTGAAATAGTTAGGTAAGTGTGGAATATTATTCGTAATAATCATTGGTGGGCTATGTGCGATACCGCCGTAATTATTCTTGTTGGTGGGCTGTGTGCGATACCACCTTATTACTTATTCACGATGGGCTTTGTGCGATACCATCGTTTATATTATCATTTGGTGGGCTAAGTGCGATACCACCGTAAATATTCTTGTTGGTGGGCTATGTGCGATACCACCCTATTATAGAGTAATGGTGGGCTATGTGCGAAACCACCGAGTGTTTGGTATTATTCTGAATGATTCATTGAGAAATCGTTTAAGTATATGTTTCATATGATATTGTGGTGATGAGTGTAGGAAACGTATGTAAATAAATGAGAGCATTATATTTGTTATATGGTTGAAATATGGTAAGAGATGAAATGAGTAAGCATGATTATGAAATGTGGATAGTTCTTACTTGTTATGAAAAGCATTGATTAATATATATATGTTGTGATGCTTATTGTTTACATGTAATACTTACTAAGCTTAAAGCTTACTCCCTTTGTTCTCCCTTATTTATAATGTCAAAGAGCCAGTTCGGGATATGAAGTTAATTGGAAGATCACTTACACTACCAGTTCATCTCGGTATATCTAGACTTAACATTTTGAGTATGGCATGTACAGGGGCTAGACTAGGTGAAATGTTTTTGTTGTTTTGGCCAAGTGCGTTGGCTCTTTTAAAGATGAACACTTTTGTAAATGGCCATATTTACTGGCTCATTATCATTATATATATGAAAAGATGAGGTTATTCATGAATGTGGATGATACATGATTGAGTTGCTTGGTAAATGGTTGAATATGATTGATGTTGTATGAGTTAGGGTGATAAAAAGAGTTTGGCAAATAGTCTTGTTCTTGTCCACACGGATAGGCACACGGGCGTTTGTCTAGGCCATGTGTGACGTACGTTCAGTCCCATGGGTGTGTGACTAGGCCGTGTGTCCCCTGCATGTTAGTGATGCAGGTCAGTGTCGACCACGAGCTAGACACACCGGTGTGTGCCTAGGCCGTGTTCCCTTTATTTGGTTGCTGACGTCACAAACAGAATACCTAAGTTTCCACACACGAGTGATGACACGGACGTGTCTAGTCCGTGTGGAGGACACGGGCCAAGGACACGGGCGTGTGTCCGGCCGTGTGAAAACCCCTGTAGGTTTGAAGAGAAAATAAATTACACACGGGCTAGGGACATGGGCGTGTGTGACCACACGACCTGCCCACATGGGCGTGTCCCATTTCACATGGGCATGTGGCCCTGTTAAAGCAAAAATTTTCTAAGTATACAAAAGATTCCGATTTGATTCCGAGGCCCTCCGTTTGCAGGTGTAAGGCCTCGTAGGCCCATAATAAGAATGTTATGAATGTGAATGAAAGATTTTATATTGGAATGAAATTTGGTAGTCCAAGGTTGTATGTTAAAGTCGTTAAGTCCGGTAATGCCTCGTACCCGGTTCCAGAGTTGATTACGGGTAAGGGGTGTTACACATATCATCTCTGCTGAGGGAATCTCTATTAATAAAGCAAAAATTGACATCATTAACTTACTGCCATACCCCCACAACTGTGAGGGAGATCCGTTCTTTCCTTGGTCATGCAGGTTTTTATAGGAAGTTCATTAAAGACTTTTGAAAAATTTCGTTCGTATTTATTAGGAACTAAGATTGTCATTTTCTCTCATCATGTAGCGCTTAAATATCTGATCGGGAAAAACGAAGCAAAACAAAGGCTTATAAGGTAGATATTACTTTTGTAGGAGTTCGATCTCGAAATAAAAGATAAAAAAGGACACGAAAATTACCATCTAAGTCGAATACCTCCATCAAAGGATGTCACACCACTTAAGGACGATTTTTCGGACGAAAGTCTACTTGCTACTCAGACAATTTTTTCGTGGTACAAAGTCATGGTGAATTACCTTGCCACATGTATAGTCTCTTTTAACTTATCGCGTTCTAAAAAAGATAAGATCAAACGCGAATCGCGATACTATATTTGGGACGACCCCTACCTTTGGAAATACTATTCTGATTAGGTAATTCAATGATGCGTTGCAGAAACTGAGATAAACTCGATTTTATCTTTTTGTCATTTTTGTTCATGTGGTAGACATTTTGGTCCTAAATGAACTGCGCATAAAGTACTTGAATGTGGACTATATTGGCCATATATTTTTTGAGATGCATATTTGTTCTTAAAACATGCGAAAAGTGTCAAAGGGTAGGAAACTTGAGTCGGAAAAATGAAATGCCTCTAACCCTTGTATATGTTTGTGAAATATTTGATATATGGGGCATAGATTTTATGGGACCTTTTGTCTCTTCATACGGTAGCATCTATATTTTACTTGCAGTGGACTATGTGCCGAAGTGGGTGGAAGCAAAAGCCACTCGTCATGCTGATTCCAAAATGTTAGTCGATTTTCTAAAAAGCTATATTTTTTTCCAGATTTGGCATACCGCGAGCATTGATCAGCGATCGAGGAACGCATTTTTGTAATAAGGTAATTGAAACACTTTTGAAAAAATATGGGGTAGTGCAACGAGTCGCTATGGCTTATCACCCTCAATCAAACGGTAAAGCGGAAGTGTCGAATCGAGAAATCAAGTTGATTTTGGAGAAGACCATCAAGCCGAGTAGAAAAGATTGGAGTTTGCGGCTAAACGATGCACTGTGGGTGTACCGTACGGCTTATAATGGACCCATAGGTATGTCTCCTTATCTACTAATTTTTGGTAAACTGTGTCATCTTCCTGTTGAGCTAGAACATAGAGCGTTTTGGGCGGTCAAGCAATGCAACATGTAGTTGGAAGCTACAAGTAAGCATCGTAAGTTACATATTCAGGAACTTCAGGAAATTCGACGAGAAGCGTATGAAAGTGCCCAAATTTATAAGGATAAGGTCAAAGCATGTCATGACCAAAAGATAACCCGTAAACAATTTATGGTAGGACAGAAAGTATGATAACCCGTAAACAATTTATGGTAGGATAGAAAGTATTACTTTATGACCCTACATTAAGAATTTTTTCAGGTAAGCTTCGGACTAAGTGGTTAGGGCCTTTTGTTGTTACTCATGTATTTCCACATGGTGCAGTTGAGATTAAAAGCGAAGAATCCGGAAAAAATTTTAAGGTCAACAGACAGCGATTAAAGCCTTTTTACGAGAATTTTCAAGCCGACATGGTTGAGTAATTGGTCCTCGAAGAACCGGTTAAATAAATTTCCAGGTCGTCGAGCTAACGACATTAAAAAAAAGCGCTTTTTAGGAGGCAACCCAAATTTATTTAATTTTGAGTTTTAGTAAAAATTAGGTTGTAAATAAATAAACTTTTATTTAATTCATTTAATTTGATTTTTTTTTTCAAGAATGTAATGGAGTTTTGAATTTTTTTTTAAAAGTCGGATAATGATAGGGCGTGGGCATGGCATGCTAATTGGTGACAAATATTTACCTCCAAATAAAAAAAAAACACCAATATCCCTAACCTTCATAAAACCCCAAAACCCAAATCCAATACCCACTACCAACCCAATTAACCTACCAAAACCCAAATTACCCACAAAATAAACCCAATACCCAATGCCATGATCCAAAACCAAAATAGGCCAAATACCCAAACAAGCCCAACAGAAAAAAAAGGGAGAGAAAGAAGTTGGGCCGAACAGGCCCAACCGGCCATAAAAAAGAAAAAAAGAAGGAAAAAAAAGGAAAAACAAACACCCAAAATCCCCAAAATTTCCCAACCCTCTTCTTTTTCATCTTCTCCAAAAGAAAAAACAAACCCTAACTCTCTAAACCCCCCATCACGAACCTCACGTCGTCACGCCCACCATCGCATCTCATACCCACGCCGCCGTCAACGAGCCCAAACCCCTACCCCTCCATTTTATTTTCTTTTTCTTTCTCTTTTTCCCCTTCCACCCACAACCACCATTCGTTGGCCTTCTTTACCGTCGTGTCATTACCGAACGACGCCCTCACCACCACGTCCCATGGCCATTACCCATCGGAGCCCTCACCCATGCACCGCCACTCCTCCCCTCCCCAAGCACCATCTCTTCTATTTATTTTCTTTTTCTCCATCACCAAACACCCAAACCAACCTCCCACCAACTTAACCGATGCCAAAACCGAAACCCCCACCTTCACCCTTCAAAAAATCAGCCCAAACCACTCCGTCACTTTTCGCCGCCGCCACCACCGTAGCCAGCAGAGCTTATTATTCGTGACGTCTACATAGAAACAATGGCTCGAAATCAAAATCAAATGGTAGACAATATCCCTGCTTCATTCAATCAAAATCGACATCGATTTTCAGCGCCTCCAGTTGTCGATATAGCCGACGATGACTCTGAGGCATCTCCACCTCCTCCAATCCGAATGGTCACCCCAACGAGAACTCATTGCCGATGAAAGTCTGACTCCGGTCAAAACAAAACACTCGAACAGCAGCCCCACTACCCCTGAAAGGTCGATTCTTAATCCTCAGCCTGATTTACCTTTATTAACGTATAATGCAGGTTACTCGGAGGAGGTCAGGACTTCTAACGATAATGTCGAAGGTCCCTCTAATGAAAACGAGCATGTCTCACAACACCGAACACGATCGTCTACCACTCGAGCCCATTGATGACTGACTAACGAGTCAACGACACCTCCAAACAACAGTACTGATGCTGCTGGAAATTCAAGTCCAGCCGACTCGCAATAGATAAGTCAATGCAATAAATAAGGTGTAATACCCATAACCCGTATCCATTTCCGTACTAGGGTTACGAGGTATTACCGGTCAAATCATAACATTTATACCATCATGGCTCATACATGAACACATCATAGTAATCAATAGCACAAAGTCCCTTTAGTAGGTCTATGAGACCTTAAACATGCTTTAAAGAAGGTTTGGGACTAAACCGATCTCATTCAGAAACTTTACAAAACTTAGAAAATTTTTCATCTTAAACAGGGCACAAGCCCGTGTGGCTAGACCGTGTACCTCACATGGCCATTCCTCAACCATGTCTTACCCCGTGCGCAACTCTGACTATATTCACACGGCCTGTCACACGCCCGTGTGTATGGCCTGTGTGCAAGTTTGATCTAATTCGAATAAGGACAGTAAAGAACACAGTTGGGACACATGCCCGTGTGCTCACCCGTATGGTCAATTATAGGCCATTTCCAAGGCCACTTTGCCACCCATTTTGGGTCATTCGTACATGCACCATTTCAACATCAATAACCTACTTTTCAATCACCATTCTCAACTACCAAATCAAGCATGAAGCATACCATTTCTATTTCACCAAAATATACCATAATGGTCATTCACACAAGACCATACACCATTTTCACATACCAAAATATGTACCAAAATCATTCCACAACCTTACTAGCCTATACATGCCATATACCATATATACAACTTCCAAAAAGGTACCAAAATAGATGTCCGATAGTGTGATTGAGTCGCTGACGATCCTTGGATCTGACCTAGCTTTAATGACACTGTAAATAGATAAAGACTTCACACAGTAAGCTTTAAAGCTTAGTTCATAATATAACACAATTAACTCAACAATTCAAATTCAGTATGCAAAATTAACTAACACTTAGTTCAGTTCACATCACTACTCAATCTCATCCACGGTTATTACTCACTTCATACCATATCCATAGATTCAAGTACAAACATATATAATGCTACTCAAACCAACCCTTTTCATCTATCTTATACACAACATCATCAGCCACTTAGGTTCTATACATACTTGTACCATCACGTACTTATCTATCACATTTACCATTCAATGCTTGATGCTATAACTCATTCGATTCCCTTTAAACATTCGATGAACTTGTACACTTAGTGTCAAGTAATTCGCCGAAGCTATAATAATATCACACACTTAGTGCCATCACATTAAACCAAACTTATCTCAGTATCGCACACACAGTGCCCAATAATACAGCCAATGCTTTCTTTATCTCGCACACTCAGTGCCATTTATCACAATAACGATTCTATTTACACACACTTAGTGCCACATTTCATTGAACTCACATTTCGCATTACTAATTCAACAATCACATTTCTATTCATTTCATAACAGATAAACATTGTCTAAACAATTTGTATTATACACGAACTTACCTCGGACGTAGAAACGATGACACTAGTCGATCAATCGAGCACTTTGTTCTTGCCTCGATCTAGGTCTGAATTTCTATTTTCTTGATCTATAATATCAAATTTAGCTCATTCATTCACCAAATCATTCAATTCAATCCAAACACACATATTTAGGATATTTTACAAAGTAGCCCTCACATTTTCACATTTTGACATTTAAGTCCCTATTTCATAAAAACATCAAATACAAAAAAATTCATTATACACATGCTTAGCCGAATTTTCCCCTAGCTCATATAAGCCCACATATTTCATTTATTTCACATTTTAGTACCTCAATTTCTTGTTTTCACAATTTAGCCCAATATAGTTGAATTCATCAAAAATTCAAAGACAAAATATGTTAATCTATCACATATCTTTCATATTTCATTAACTATCATCACAAAGCTTATAAAATCATCCATGGATTAACTCAAAATTTTCATTAAATTCTAAAATTAAGGCATGGTCTTGATAGTATGCTAAGCAATGGTCACAAAAACGTAAAAATCATCAAAAACAGATCAAAAAACATACCTCTATCAAGCCAAATTCTAGCCGAACCCTTAAACTCTTTTTCTTTTCTTTTTTCTTGTTATTTTTGGCAATGGATGAACACATTATGACCACTTTCATGTTTGTTTTATTAATATTAACTTAATTATCTTTTTACCATTTTATCCCTTAATTAAAACATTATAAATTCATTCATTTAATGGCCATTTATGTCAAATTCCACTATCAATGGTCTAATATCAACATAAGGACTTCTCATTTAACAAGCCATGGCAATTAAGCACTTTAACAATTAGCACACAACTTTTGTATTTTATGCAATTAAATCCTTTTTCGCAAATCGTCAAACAAACGATAAAATTTTCATATAGAATTTTCACACATGCTTAATCACATACTGTAAACACTAAAAATAATATTAAAATATTTTTTTCGACCTCGAATTTGTGGTCTCAAAACCACTGTTCTGACTAGGTCTAAACCAAACTGTTACACAATGTCGTGCAAACACTATTCCTACAGAAGGTCGATTACGAGGATTTTTAGACTTTTTGACCTCGAATCTGACAAGTTCGCTCCCGGTCTATAAGCAAATCAATCTCTCTACTCTTGATATGTTAAATATTCGCGATGCTGTGATTGGCTACTTTGATGCTATTGGTTGGAATTCATTTGCTAATATTTCCTGTAATGCATATTATGAGTTGATTTACGAATTCTACACTACATTTAGCTTTAATATTACTGCATTACGCACTGTTGAAACATAAAGCATTATATGTTTTCGTTTTCTTGGTAAGGACTTTCAGATGTCAATTTCTGAATTTAACATTGCCATGGGTTTCGTCGACCCTGATAATATTTAATTCGGTTCCTATCATACTACTCTGTTAGATATTCCAAGCAACTTTGAGGATCAAGATGTTTATTGTGTTTTAACTTCATTCTAATCAACTTTATAACCCGAAAACCACAAAAGACTTATTAGTGCATGAACCTGCTTTAAGATATATTCACCGATTTTTAGCCTTTAGTGTTTCAAGTAGAAATGACTCATCTTCTGTTCTAACTAAGATTGAACTGTTCTTTTTGTGGTGTATGCATTCTGGTTTTAAAGTTAATTTAGGATATTGGTTTGCACAGAATTTTCATGCCGTTTTGCGATGTAATCGTCCACTAATACTTGGGTCATATATTATGAATTTAACCTCTCGACTTTTTCCCTCTGAAATTGATTTCTCGTCCTTAACATGTGCATATAGTATGAACAACTTAGATAAATATTGTTTGGATTCTATGGGACTGCTTGTCGGCACTCTTACTTCGTGTTATTTTGTTCCTCCAGGTACCCAGACTACTCGCGAAAATATTGTTTTTTGCCAACATCCACACATCAATACTAGAGAGCAAGAGGAACAACCTCTATCTGTGGAGGCACGTTTAAGTCGGATCGAAGCTCGACTTGGAACAATGGAAAATCAAGTCTCCACAATCCTTGACATCCTACAAAGTCGTTACCCCAAACACCGACAAAATTGTTAAAAGACACCTGGGGAGTATTCTGAAATTTTCTTTTTACCTGTTATTTGAGCTGCTATTTTCTATCTCATATGACACATGCTTGAGAACAAGCAAAGTTTAAGTAGGGGGTTGAAATTGATGATGAATATGCATGATTTTTTTTGTTCCGTGTCTCTCTTTTGCATATGTTCAATCTTATACTAGAATTATTCGATAGTTTATTCCGACATTGAGCCTATAATCTCATTACATAGTCCATTTTGACAATTGGGAAAATTTTGAATTGAAGTGTTCAAAGTATCTAGATTAGTCGACATTTGTGTTATAAGGTTGATATATGTAACTAGACTTTTCATATAAATTGATTGTTTGAAAAATAATGTTTTCTTGTACATAAATAATTTGCTCGTACATAAATAAATAAATAAAGACTCAAGTTATGAGTGAAAGTGTCGAAAACGTGACCGAATTGAGTAACCGGGATAGGGTGCTTGGGTTGTCATTTTATCTTGCGTAAAATGGTTCAAGTGACAAGTCGATAACTTGCAAATATTCTGCTAACCGAGCCTTCCAAAAAAAAAAGACTGTTTGAACTGAGTAACCGGGATAAGGTGCTTGGGTTGTCATCCTAGTTCGCGTAAAAAGGTTTGACCATGTCTAAAAAAATTATTTTTAATTAATAATGCCTTGCAAATTTTGGATTCAAACTCAATTTAGTGAAATTATTTAGTTCACATATTTCAATTTTATGACACTTGTTGATTAAACTATATATATTGAGCATTTTTTTATTTTTGCCTATGTTGTTTGCGTTGATTATGGATGTGGAAAAGAAGCTCGATTTTTAGTAAATTGTAGAATAATTTTTAGTGTTTGAAGGAACAATATGCTTGAGGACAAGCATGAGCTAAGTAGGGGGGATTCGATAACATATTAATTTGCATGTTATTTTGTGTTTAAATTCGATTTATTTTTGAATTTGATCCCTACTAATTAGTACTTTTATGTTTTAATATTCTCAAGGATGCAATTGGGACGTTAAGAGACAAAAACGAGCAGAAAAGGACCAAATTGAAACAAAATCAACAAAATGAGGTTGAGTCAAACATATGGAGAAAGCCAAGGACTCATTAGAATTTTTGACTTTGTAAAAAGCCAAAAATAAAAAATCTTATTTTATTTTTATTTATTTTATTATTTATTTTATTTTGATTTTATGTTAAATTAGCTAAGGCCAAAAATAGTAAATTTTATGTATATAAATAGGGCCTTAGTGTTCTTTGGAAAATCATCCCTAATTTTGTATTCCTACTTCAATTTGGAATAGAATTAATTTCTCTTTTCTTTCCAATTGCATAAGCTACTGCCATTTTCATTTGTATTTGCTAGCTTTTATAAAATTAGGCTAATTGCCTTCCAAGACCCTTCATTCCTCAATTTCCTCCATTATCATCAACCTACCTTTCAAAACATACAAAGCATGATTAAATCCATGCTTCACTAAATTTTATCTTAGCCTCAGGCCAGTGTTCTTTTCGGTCGGGAATCGTGAGATACGAATTCGTGCTAAAAATTCGTCCAATCGGTATTCATTTTTTTCCTAAGTATCGGGATAGACCAATCATTCCTTAAGGTTAAACTCGATTTCACGTCAAAATACACGTTGGGTTGGAGTCGTGTTTGCTAACAGTTGGAGAAACGAGTTGGCCATGCTGTATTCAAATCTCCGAGAACAAATCAAGGAAGAAGTGATCGGGTTTAAATGACCCACACAGTTGAGGCTATTGATTCGAGTTGGGTTCTTCAGAACGCAAGGCTACCAGAATCTTGGATCGGGAACGTGTGTATCTCGGTTAGATAATCGGTAAGGGTTGGTTTGTAGGTTGTACCAAAACCAGCTACGAGAGGAAGAATTGGTGGTTAGGACGTTCTTAACTGCTATAACCAGCTTATCGTTTGGAGGAGAATATTAATTTTCGAGGATCGATTCTTGATACAGAATTTACCGAGTCTAAGGCTAAGGCTTATTATTTTTGTTTGCAAAATTCTGAATTTATCTCCAATTTACATTTATTTTCAATATTCATCAATTTTTTATTTAAGCTGATTAGATTATTTACTTTCTTAAACATTCTCAAACCCCTCCCGATTTACTTATTTATTTTTGTTGCAAGTACGTTTGGAGTCGTGGGCACGACTCTTGCCACAACCCTTGTCACGACGAATATTCTGTTCATAAGTGAACACAGAAGTTGATTACGACATCCAATCCTTGTGGACTCGACCCTACTACCATTCTTTACTACTATTTAGAGTTATTTTAGTAGGAATTATTTTTGGTGGTTTCGACGCCCATCACATACACCAAGTAAAGAATGAGCGACTCATTTCCATGGTTTGTATGTTTTAGCACAAATTAGTCATAATTCAAGAATAAGGTACACCAGCCAAATTCCTAAAAAGTATTATGAACATTTGCAATGCCAAGCTCAAAATAGTTGAAATTGAAATCATTAATATTAACTCAATGCAGTAGGCAGTAGACTACAGTCTCCCATTGGTTCCTCGTAATAGAATCAGTACCATCTCACTAGCATTATCCTTTTTAAGCGTAGTGTGGGCTTCAGCATTTTTCCCTTATGAATGCTCTCCATTCTATTTGGGTAATTTTGGTTTGAAGTTGCGCATACATAGAGTCTCTTGTTGGAAAAAATATGGAAATAACATATATAGTAAGCATAATTATATGTTATTATTTATTATTATAAAAGATTAATCCAAATTAAAAAGTAATCTAATTTGGTTAAAGTTTAATAAGTTTTAATTATTAAATAAAATATGAGCCAAATATGTGTAGATATTCTAGTAACTAACTTCTAATTAATGATGGGCCGATTAGAAATTAAGGTTAATGTGCAAAAGTTATATATATTAGGGTTATGGTCCCCAAATTACATATACGTAACTTTTCTAATATCCTATCTTTAGAAAAGAGAGAGTCACCTTCTTTGAATTACTTGTGTGCTAATTTGAAATATCAAAACCATAAGATTCGAAGATTTCAAGAAACCAATGGATTCAGGTACGCTTCTGCATTTAATCTTGTTCTTGATTTATTTTTGATGATTCAACATGAAAAATCCTGGTTTATGGTTTGTTAAGTCTTGTCACACCTCAAAACTAGGCCTAGTAGTTTTGAGGGTAATTTAGGAATTCTAGCTCTAGTGTGCTTGAAAATTTCGTAGCATGGTAAACCAGAAATGTCTTTGTATATGACTTTTAGAAAATCAAATCAATTTTTGAAAATGATGTTCAAAAGATCTTTAATTTTGAAATAAGGACTATTTTGAAAAGGGAGTTAAAACTAGGAGTACAAAAAGGGTAAGTAACCTAAAAATTTAAAATCAACCTAATATTTTCCCCTACCTACGGAAATGTAACATCCTAAAATTAGGGGTTCTGCATTTTGCATTATTCTATGTGTTTGGCTAGCTAAGCTTGTTATTTGGGTGTGTTCGGGGGTCCTAGGAAGGCTTGGGGTCGAGCCTAGGCCTTGGTAAAATTTTGCTTTTTAGGCACTTGAGGGGGGAGAGCTAGTGGAAGCAGGCCTTAGGAATAATTATTTGTGTTTGATAACACAAGTAAAGTGTGTGGCTTAATAGTGATGGCGTCAACAAGCATGCAAGAGGAGTGAGGTTCGAATCCCACAAGTAGTACTTTTGGGTATTTATTTTGTGCTAGGATGGGGAAGAGGTGGAGTTAGCGTGGGACTCTACCAGGTGGAGATTTGAATGGGTCAATTTGTTTGAATAAGTGGAAGGGAGTAATTCAAGGAGTAAATCAAAGGATGTAGATGGTGTTGGAAGTGTTTGGCCGAATGTGGGAGTTGTGGGAGGTGAATTTCGGCTATGGATTGTTTTGGTAGGAGAAATTCGACATTTTGGAAGTAGGTAGCAAAACCAAACACTTTGAGTGTGTGTGTATTTCGGGTCTTTTCTTCAAAGAGCCTTCTTGCCGAATTAATAGTTTTTCTCTCCCTCTTTGCTCCATCTTGTATTCATGCTTTTTCTTTGTTTGTTACCTAAATATCTATGAGCCGAAACTCCTCTGTACCTCTCTTTTCATTTGCCCTTTTTCTACCTTTCCCTTACCATTTGTTCCCTCTTGTGTTACCATAGCCGAACCTCTTCAGCACTTTATCTCTTTTTCTTTTTCTCTGCGCGATTATCACCCCCTTTCTTGGACGAATCTCTTGTGTCACCATAGCCGAACCTCTTCAGCACTTTATCTCTTTTTCTTTTTCTCTGCGCGATTATCACCCCCTTTCTTGGACGAATCTGTTGCTTAAGCGAGGTTGGCCAAATCTCTCTTTCTCTTTTGACTCATCTGGAATCGCAAGCCGAATCCATTGGTGTTCGGTTCTCCATTGATCAAGGATCAAGTGACTCTCTTCCCTGCTCGTTAATCAATCAGACTTCGGAAAGTGGTGGTAAGAGTCGAAACCCTTGTTAGTCAACCACCATTTTTCACTGTGTAACTTTACTGATCAAGACTTTCTTTATGGAGTGCTAGCCGATCTAAGGCGGTTGCGTTGAGGGAGCCCGAGGGGAGTGGACGCGTAGTCTCTGCTCCCAAGTTCAAACGGCGTAAGGTGTCAGCAGTTCAGGATTTTTCGCCGGGCTGTGGAAGGGAGCCGGCATCTATTTGGGATAGGCAAATTACTGTTGTTCGTGCTAGTGAGCGCGACGACGATCAGGAGTGTATAATCTTCGCGTAGTCAGGTGTGTAATCTCACACCTTTATTTCGGTTTGTTTTGTACTATATTATGTGTCGGATAAAAGCTGAAATACTTGTGTGTGTTATACTATGTGTCGGCTAAAAGCTAAAATACCCTTAACGGGAATGCAGTTGAGATACCCCAGTGGGTAGGGTTGGAGATATACCAAGTAAGTAAATTATTACTATACCATTTGGGTAAAATAGCATGATTGTATGTGCGTTCTGATTATTTGATGTTTATTGATATATGTATGCATTCACCGCATTATGATGATATGACATGCTGCATGGGAAAGGGTTATTGATGATTCGGGGAAGTGTATTAAGGTGGCTCTGCCACATATTTCGGTGACCCTGTCACATGATTTCGGTGGCACTGCCACAATTTTGGCGATGAGCAGCGTGACTGCCATCGAGGTGTGTAGCGGATGAGGGTTGATTGTAGAAATCCCCACAGGTGTGTTTTGGTTGGAACGGGTGGTGTGTAGCGGATGGATTATTAGGTTGGGTTGGGTTGCATTGCATGCATTTATCTGTGTTACCATGCTAAAAGGGCTCAGGCCCAGTTCGTTTCTTTATGGGCTCTGCCCAGTTTGATTTCGTAAGGGGCTAAGGCCCAGTGTGTATCTGAATGGGCTCGGGCCCAATTAATGGTCGTTTAGGGGATTACACACTAAGTTCTCGTAACTCACCCCTCTGCTTAATTTTGCAGGTAATCTTTAGCTTTGCGGGTTTGGAGCCAAGGTGGACTCTGTGGTAGCCATACATCGTTTCTTTAGTAAACTCCGTTTTACATTACTTTAAATTTGTGCTAATTTGGGATTATGTTCTTTAATAAGGCCATTGGGATTTTTACTTTGGTTTTTTTAATGCGGTTAATATCTATTATGAAATGATCAATACGAGGTTTTACTAAAAACATAAATAACTGTTTTCCAAAATATTAATGAACGGGTCACAACCTATAGATAAATAAACTCGGGATTTTCTTAAAACTACAATAACTGTTTCAAAACGGCGCATTTCCGAAATCCACTAAATCTGGTTTTTGTTTTATAAAACAAGTTGCAGTGTTGGTAATTTTTATAACTTTTTGCAAGAAAACCTTAAAAACATCTGATTTTCAAAATGGAAACAAAACTCGAATTTTTTTTTAAACGATCGCACTCGAATTTTTTTAAACGAAGGCGAAGTTTCTCTAAGAACCTTTCCATGTGACATGCCAGATCCGGTCGTAAGTCTAGGCCAAGTTTGGGGTGTTACAGGGAACTCACGAGACCCCTTCCCTTTTATGTGTGTTTAGTCGTCCCTTGCTTACTCAAGTCTCATTCATCCAATTTTAATTTTCGTACTCCAATTCCTTTTATTTCTACAATCATTCTAACATTAAACCTCTTTAGGATTCCACAAAAACCATAAAAATTACCATTGATTTCACCATTGCTCAAACTTGTGGATTTTTTGGATTTTCAACCAACATTCATTTTCTCCCATCGAATGTAACAATTCATTTTCCTATTAGTTTTTTTTTGTTATCTAGTCTTTTAAATAGAGTTTTTATCTATTGAATCGAATGTTTAGAATAAATGTCGAAATTTGAGTTGTTAATGGTGAAATTCAAAATTTTGTATAAAACTGATGTTTCAAAGTGTTTTTCAGCTTTTTTTGATGTGATCAAACGGTTTTAAATATTCCTTAAATTTTTGTTAAAGAATTCTAACGTTTTATTGAATTTTCGTGAAAATTGCCATAATATGTTGAAATTTTGGAACCATGAATCTATATAGTTTTGAGTAGTTTGAAGGTTAGCAATTGTTTTTGGATGTTTAATTATTTGATTGGAATTGTATTTATGCAATAGGAACGAGTAAGTGTTGAGATTTTTATGTTTCGACTAAGCTTGTCGAAATTTCAATTTCATGAGGGTTTGGCTTAGGCTTGTGCTTTTAGTTGATTTTGGTGAGTCTTTGGCTGAATGATAATTGTGTGTATTGTGTGATTTACTTTGGTGAAGTTTCGAAATTGTTAGGACTTTTTACGAGTAAAGTGAAAGACGAGAAAAAACTAGTTTAAGCTTTCGGCAACAAGGTAAAAGCGTGATCGGTGGGTTTTTGGAATTGCTACTTATATATACGTGTCATAATGTTAATTGGGAACTTAGGAGTGGCCTAAACCCCTACTCTGAGTTTTGAGTGTAAGCTTTCTCATACCCTTATTTAATTTTTGAAACATGTGATTATGTATTGTGGTATTATGAATTAAGATGTGATATTCTGATATGTGAAATAGGTTTGTAATGGTTGTTGTGAAAGTGTTAATTGCGAGCATGTTGTACATGTTGAGTGACAGCGATTATGTTGTGCATATAATGTGAATATGCAGAGAAAATGTGCAGAAAACGGTAAGTAATTATGTGGTTTATTGTGGATACTTTGGCCTTGTGACTTTATGAGACCGTTGGATAGAGTTTGCATGCCATAGGATTATGAGTACTCACCCATATGTTTTGTTTTGGGGGCGTTAAGGCCCGGGAAAGTTTTGGATAGAAAAGGAAATGTAAGCTACGCTCCATTCACTGGGACATGTTTGGTGTGTTGGAGAGTGCTAGCTATATGCTACGCTTTTGAGATATGTTCGACTCTACGAGCCATTTGGTGTGTTGGAGATTCGTGACTCCGATAAGTGGTGATAGAGCCCACTTTTATGTTTCATAGCCTCAAGTGTCAAACTATCATTAAATATGATTTCATAAAATGTGAGATTATGATATGTGATGTATGCATGAACATGTGGAAAATAAGCTAAATGTGTTGTTTGGTAACATTTAAATATGTTAATATGTTCCCTTAACATAGTGCGTATGTAGTTGAGCTTTAATCGTTTTCGGTTAATGTATGAATGCATATCTATTTGGTGGATATTCTAATAATTCACTAAGCTCGTTTAAGCTCACTCGCTCCTTTTTAAACCTTTGCAGACTGTTAGGGTTGTGGTGTGAGCGGTGCGGAAAATTTCCAAGGGAGTGATCCAAATAGCGTTAGCGTTTGAGTAGGTGATTTATGGCTGTTATTTTGCACTATGGGAATAAGGCAATATGGTAGAATTTTTGGTTGTTTATTTCCATGATGTTTCAGATGTTTGGTTGGTATTATTGTTCGTAGAAATTATGGATGTTTGCTAATAGTTCATTAGGTTTTTAGATTAAATAATTGATGTTGCATGGAATTGCAAATTCTGATACTTTTGATGTTAAAATTTAGAAGTTATAATTGCATAATGTTTTGGAATATGTATGGTTGTGTTAAATACCCTGTTTCGGTGTAATTTTTGTTGTCTGATGTAAAGGTACTGATCGCTGTAAATCAGAGTTTTAAAATTTATAAAAGAATGATCAAAACCTGAAAACCAACTCTGACAATGATTTAAGGCAAGTGTACCTATCGAACATAGTATAGCTTAGGCAAGACCGGATATCGAACCCAAAGGAACTAAGATTACTAATACTAACTTTCTTTTTGTTATTTAGCCTTAAAAATAGAGTGAAGTTACTTAAACTATATTGACGAAGACTAAACTAAGGACACTACGACAAAAAGGACGAATAGGAAAATAACTTTGAAGGAAAACTGAGTTGATTACGACGAAATCCTTAGGAAGAATCCACCTAGACTTCACTTGATATTTGACTCTAAATTATATGATTTCTTTACTTAGCTTGATCTGTAAGACTCCATAACCTATATTAAACCCTCTCTCGAGGCGAATAACGTCTAACCCTAGGTTAATTAGTGGAACTCTCGTTCGCTTATAATAACCCCCTAGGATAGCAGTAAATCGATCAATGGACTCCCATATTAGGTTTCACCCTAATCCGAAAAAATCTCATAACCCTATCTCTAGGCGTTCGATCAACTTCGCTTAATTATGTTAGATCTTCTCTTAGGCAGGATCTATTCCTCCTCCACCTAAGCACATTAGATTTGGATTAAGCAACATAATTAAGAACAAACTAAGCAATCATCATATAACTTAGAAATCAAATAACAAAATTTATCTAGGTTTCATCCCCTTCAGGTATCTGAAGGGTTTAGTTCATAATGAATAAACGAAACATCGCAAGAGAAAAGATAAAACAAAACATAAGAAAACCCTAAAACCCCCTGAAGGAATTGAAGGAGAATTCCGCCATCTTAAGTATAATTCCGGCTTCTTGGGATGGATCAACTGGCTATCCTCGCGTTATTCCCTAACTCTGACCTTTTCGACTTGGTTCCTTGGCCTAGCTTTGACGCCGGTTTCGGCTTCTACTGAACTCCCCCTTCAAGTTGCCTCCTTGGGTGTTTATATAGACTTTGAGATGCCTTACTTGGCCCCTAAGTATCCTAATTTAAGTAGAATTCCTGATAGGGTGTTTGAATAGGCTTTGGAATGTGTTTCTTTACCTCCAAGTATCCTTTCCCGAATGAAATTGCTCTTTCCAGCGATAGGGACACGGCCATGGCACATGCTCGTGTGAATCGTGGTCAGGCTGTGCTCAGACTTCTTTAATGAGGCACGACCGTGTGAATCGAGATCAGGCCATGTTCTAGTATTTTGACGTGGCACGGGCGTATGGGTTTCAATTCAGGCCGTGTCGATTTTGTGATATAGCCCATTTACTCCGTTTTGGGCCCGTTTTATGTTCTTTTCATCCTCATGTGCTTTCCTGAGTATAAGACATGAAAAAAAAGGATTAAGAGCACCTTTTAACATAAATCAAGGCTTAAATTATCCAAAAGCATGCTAAATGTGGTCCTAAAATATGTTACTTTTACGGTTTATCAGGTACCAATAATCAGGTAATAGTATCGATATCTCCATGATATTTTGGATGTGCAGGAAGTTAGTAGCTCAATTTGGTATCAATACCATTTCCCGAGTATTGTAACATGAGGTTTGTGCAAGTGTATACAACCATTATCAAGTAATAGGTAAAAGAGTTATCGTCTCCACAAGGACTGTATATGTTAATCAATATTTTACAAAATTAATATTAACAATTTGGTAAGAGAAACACAATATTCTTGTAGTGATTGATGATTAAATTAAATAATCTAGATGCAAAATGATCCCTAATGAAAATTAACCTAAATGCAATGTATACAATAAAATGAATGAGATGGATTTAGCAGCAGAATTCACAAGATTTCAACAACAATAACATGAATAGGCTAGAATAATCACATAAATTGACTTAATTCATTTTTATAATGCTCATAGTGTTTTGAAAAATATTCCATGGCAACTCGATCTTTCATGAACTTTTTTGAAATCAATATTAAGTCCTTTCGGAATCTTTTACTTAGAAAAACATGCATACTACCTTAACCATATTTAACTAAGGGTTTCTTAGAATTCATGTGAAGTAACAGGGATGGATTAGGTTTGAAACAATTTAATCACACAAATCTAAAAGCTATGCAAGGTAATAAAGGTCTTTCGAGTTATTACGAATCTAAATTAAGCATGCACCTTTCAATTATTGCGTCTGTTAATCGTCGTCTATCTAGGATTGCTCAACTAATTCTAATGTATTCAATCATATTTTAATGAATGAAATACATGCATGATTTTAATTAAAAGCATGGTCGATTAAAGCACAGAACATTATGAACATAAATCAAATAAGCTTCATCAAATTAATGTAATCATTCTAGCTAAACAAAATTAAGCTACCATTATTGATGGAAAACAACAAAACAAATTGTGAACATGATTAATATCAAAACAACAAAGATAAGGAAGAATAAACTCTAATTGATTTGACAGTTCTCTGGGATTCAATCATAGAGGCTTCCTCCAATCCTCATGTTTTCTCCTTTGCAAAGTGCTCCTCAAGGTGGCCGACAAAGAAAATGTTTTTTCCTTAGGGAATTACTAGCTAAGGGAAAGGGAAAATAAGGATGGCTATGTGTGAAAAGGAAGAAGAAAATGTAGTGAGAAGAAAGAATGAAGAATGGATGTTGACTGAGGGATGATAGAATAAGAAGTGAGGGTTGGTATTTATAGTGGATGGATTGCTAAGAGGGTTACTAAAAATAACTTAAAACCCCTTAGGTTTCTCTTTCCCATGGCCGGCCATAAATTGTGGAGATAGGGGGTTATTTAGTTGCTTGATTCATGCATGAAATCATGCTTGAATCAAGCAAGGTGGTTGACGTTTCAAGGGTAAAAGTGGTATGCTAATTTTAATTCATTTCCAAGTGTAGGGACCTCCAATTAAATCTCCCAAAAGCTTATTTTGGGCTGCTCATATGCCCTTGTTGAACTAGGCTTCTCTCCCCCTTGTTTGGACGATTTTATGCCCCAATTAGTTGTCAGATTTGTCCATCATGTAAACCATTTTTAAATCATGCCCATTATCATACTATGAACAAAATTCACCCAATTAACTATCAAATATTCTGGATTAACATTATTTTTTAAGTAAAAATGTGCCAAAAACAACTATAAAAAATCTATATAAATTAGAGTTTACAATTATCAATACTCGTGGTAAAAATATTGATACGTTTTTTATTTGTATCGATAATTCATGGGCTTTAATTTTTGCAAGATAATAGAATATTGATTTGGTACCGATTTTCTGGTTGATTTCGATACCATCTTTGAGAATTATCGATATCATTGAATTAGTATCAATACCTTTGTGACCTTTTGGTAATTTTTGTAACACCTAAACCCGGCCTAGACGGGAAGACCAAGTTTAGAACGTTACGTTATCCTACTAGAAAACAATCATAGTTAAAGCAAGCCTTTCATCATTTTTAAATTGTGAAAACATACATTATCCAAAACATAATCAAATCCTAGAAGTTTAAAATATAGAATTAAAACATAGGTTCACACATATATATTTGTAAGTATGATAGTTGACCGAGTCCCACGTCTGTCGACCACTTATTCATGTGAGTTCCCTGAAATTCATTCAAGTAGTTAATTAGTTGCATCGTAGAGTTTAACATAACAGACAAGTCTACGTATAAAACAAAACTTGAATAATATTAAATTCTCCAGATCTCAATTCAATCTTTTCAATTAGATTAACAACCTTAAACAGATTTAGATACAAAACAGTCCCAATACATAGCAGAGTAGTACAGATGCATGTGTAACACAAATACAGTCAGATGCATGTGTCATATAATAGCAGATTAGTACAGACTTCACATGCCTTGTGGCAGCACACAGCCTAACAAATGCCTGTGTGCTTGCCCGTGTGACTCCAAATCCTAACTCAAGGAGTTACATGGCCTGGACACACGCCTATGTGTCTTGCCCGTGTGGCCCCTGCACCTTGCTTCCCATACACAGTCTGGCACATGCCCGTGAACATTGCCTGTGTGACCCCAAATTCAAACTCAGGGAGTTACAGGGTTCACCACACGACTCTCACTTGGCCGTATGAGACACACGGCCTATACACATGCCCGTGTGCCGTTGATAGCCCTATTTCTAATGGAGAAAAAAGCAGTAAATGTAAGGGTTTTGATACCCACCTGTTACCCGACGCTGTAGAGGCACCCAATTACAAATTCCAAGCCTAAAACAAGTTTCAAACATTCAATTCAATAACACTTTCACAACATACGCTGTAATAGCCCGATTTTGGGTCTAGTCAGAACAGTGGTTTCGGGACCACAAATTTGACGAATAAAATTTCATTTTTATTATATTTTTATGGTCTAAAAATTTATGGAACGATTTCATGAAAATTTTGTTCGAAAATTTTGACGTTTGGGCACTCAATTTAGTTAAAAGGACTAAATTGCAAAAAGTGTAAAACTTGAATTCTATATGTTAGAGGTGTCCAATTGCTATGAGATTTTAAATTAGAGGTCCTTAAATGGTAATTAGACTATTGGTTAAGTTGGTGGACAAAAATGGACATGGTTTGGTATGTTTTCAAAGTTTTTCATTAAGGGCATTTTGGTAATTTGGTAATTTGGTAATTAAATGAATTAAAAAGAAAAACTAAAAGCCAATTTTTGTCCATCTTCTTCCTCATGGCTGAAATTCACAAGAGGGAAGCCATAGCTAGGGTTTTGCCACTTCCAAGCTTGATTGTAAGTCCGTTCTAGCCCCATTTTTTATGCTCTTTACGTTTTTGAAATCCTCGTAACATGATCTATCTATTTCTACCACCAATTTGAAGAGATGTGTAACATCCCTTACTAGTATTCAACACCTGAACCGGGTACGAGGCATTACCGTACTTGCTCAATCATACAATATCATCCTTAAGAACTTCATTCCAAATTAAAACTTTTCATTCGAGACCATAATGTCCTTATTATAGGTCTACGAGACCCTAAACTTGCACCCGGAATGATTCAGACCAAACGGGAAACTTTTGAACACTTAGAAAAATTTGACACAAAACAGGGCCACACGCCCGTGTGAATGGTGGGACACGCCCATGTGGCATATCACATGCCCGTGTTCCACACCCGTGTGGATTTATTTTCCAATTCGAACCTACATGGGTTTTCACACGACCTGACACACGCCCGTGTCCATAGCCCGTGTCCCTCACACAGCCATGACATGCCCGTTTCTTCGCCCGTGTGTGAAAAGCTTGACATTTTGTTTATGACGTCATCATCCCAATAAGGTCACACGACCAAGGCACATGCCCATGTCCTTAGACCGTGTGTCGAATTAAATTCCTAATTTCAGGTGCAGACCTCACATGACCTGGGCACATGCCCGTGGCTTAGGCCGTGTCTCCCACATGGTTGAGACACACGGCCGTGTCTCAGCCCGTGTGTTTACTACTGGGTATTCTGACTTGTCAACCTAGCATGCATGGGGACACACGGCCTCTCAACACTCCCATGGGCTAACCGTGTGTCACACATGGCCTAGACACACGTCCGTGCGTCTACTCGTGTGGACATTTGTAAGGCTATCTACCAAGCCATTTTCCACCCTACAAAGAAACCGCACTTATACCAAATCAATTCAACCTACACCACGGCCATAAGGCACTTCCAAGAACTCAAAATCAAGACATCCACACAAACATGCACTTCATGAATTTCATCATCATTTATAAATATGAACTTGTCAAGTATTGGCCAATTTCCAATGGCCATTTACAAAATGAATTGAACAACATTAATATCCAACACCATGGTTAACAAATATGACATAACAAAATAACCAAGTCCTATACATGCCATACTCAAAATAAATCTAACTTTGCTATACCAAAGAGAAGTTGATAGTGTGATTTCTGAACTTCGACATTCCATGAATTTTAGAGCTAGCTTGGCAATACTACGAAGAAAAGGGAAATGAGAAGGGTAAGCATAAAGCTTAGTAAGTTTGCATGAAATAAATAACAACATAAAGGTTCATAATGGCATCCATCCATTGCATTGAATAAAACACAGAGTCTTAAACACATTGCCATAACTTACTCATGGTTACTCTTACCAATTTCATATCATGTCTCATATCGTAGACATTTCTCATGAATTACTCACATGTACCTGTATCACTTCATCACATAGCTTTAGCGCTAATCTCATCTCTATTATAAACTTAGCTATTTACCCATTAAATTACTTGAGGATACTCGAAGATACATAATTATCATTATTCACATAAATGCGACGCCAATGCCACATCCCAGATGTGGTCTTACATGGGGTCACCTTTAGATGCCGATGCCATATCCCAGATATGGTCTTATACGGGATCTCATATCGATTGTCAATACCATATCCCAGATATAGTTTTATACGATTCTCATATTCGATGCCGATGCCATATCCCAGATATGGTCATATACGAGATCTCAATTCGGTGCTGAGGCCATTTCCCAGACATGGTCTTATACGAAACCTTGCCCATCTCAAGTCTTGATGATATTATTCTCTCATTTATTAAAGTCCAACCGAGACTTCCACATTACAATTCTTATCATTTTCTCATTCAACATCATTACTCAAATTCATAGAAATATTATACAACATCACTAATATCAAACATTTAGAAACTTAATAACATGATGTTGAATTTATTACACACAAACTTACTTCAATTTCAAAATAGGCCAATTTGCCGATCTAGTCTGATACCTTGCCTTTTCCTCGGTCAAGGTTAATTCTTCGTTCTTCTTGATCTATAATACCAAATTAGCTTATTATATTACAACATTAATTAATGCATTTCAATAATCATACTTTGGCAAACTTACCATTTTGCCTTTGGACTTTCACAAAATGACTATTTTACCCCTAGGCTCGTAAATTAATTCTAATCAAATTTCTTCCTTTAACAAGCCTAGTTTAACATTTATTTCTCTTATAGCAACTCCCAATACTCATTATTTCACACATTTAACACCTATTTTACAACCTTTGCGAAGAGGTCCTCTTAGGTGTTTTCATGGAAACACCTTTCACAAAAGTTGTTTATCTAAAAACAAAAACTCATTTTCTTCCATAAAAATGCAGCAAACAACATAATTTCTCACATGGAAAAACCCTAAACTTTCTACCTCTTTGCAAAATAGTCTCCTTTTTAGCTAGCTTAAGCTTTAGGGGTTCTAAAAGTACAAATATCATCAAGAAAGGACACCAAAAATCACTTACTTACAAAGAGAGAAGCTTGGCTGAATGTTTTGAGTTCTCAAACCCTATTTTTCTGGTAATTTTTAGTGGAGAAGATGGAGAGAAAAGGTGATATTTTTCTTTTCTTTATTTTATGACAACAAGTCAATTAAGTCACCTAATTTCCACCAACTTTGACTAATTTCTAATTCTTTGTCCCTATGGCCTGCCACCACCCTAAACAAGGCCTAATTGCACATTAAGCACCTTTAATTAATTTTCGATGGCCTTTAGACACCTTTAGCTTGAAAAAATAGAACTTTCACACTTTATGCGATTTAGTCCTTTTTTGCAATTAAGCATGCAATCGCTAAAATTGAAGCACCAAAATATTAATGCACTTATATAATCATTCTATAACTCATAAAATAATATTAAAATAATTTTATCTGACCTCAGATTAGTGGTTTCGAAACCACTGTTCTAATTAGCCCCTAAATCGGGCTGTTACAAGATGTCAAAGTCTAAAATATTACCCATGTTAAGCATGTATGTATTTTGATGTTTGATGGTAGAAAATGCATGTTTTTTTTGTTAAACGACTTTTGCTAAGTGATTTTCAGTAAAAATGCCTAAAAGGACTTCTTTGTAAAAGTTATAAAATATGTAGTAAAAGTGTGATTTAATGAAAAATGTGGGCTGTTATAAGCATGTATATGGTTCGGCTAGGCTTGGGTTTTGAAGAAATTGACTATACTTCATTTTATGAGCCTAGGGACTAAATTGTAAAATGTTAAAAGTTTAGTTGCAAAAATGTAAATTTTCCATAATGTGATTTTGGGCTGTTTTGAATAGTATAATGATTAAATGAGTTAAATTTGGTATTATAGATCAAGAAAAGTGAGGTTCGAAATTAGAACGGGGGAAAACGAGTAATTGACGATTAAGTCATTTTTGCCATTTCTATGCCGAGGTAAGTCCGTATGTTTAATAAGCATTAAATTATATGTGCATAAATGCTTAATTGATATAATTATGGTAAATGTTATATTATTGAAACGAAATGTGAATGTTATTGAGTACGATACTACAAAAATGATCGAGAGAGATTGGGTACAGCAAAAGTCCCGGTTGAACCTTAGGAGCAGATAGGATATAAATCTCATGAAATTAGGGTTACTGAGATTATGTGTAAGACCATATCTGGGATATGGCATCAATATGAGATATTCGTGTAAGACCATATCTAGATATGGCATCGATATGAGACTTCGTGTAAGACCATAGCTGGGCTATTGGCATCGATACGATATTACATGTAGGACCATATCTAGGATATGACATTGGTACAATACTATGTGTATGAGATCCCCAAGTATCCTTTAGTATTCCAAATGGTTCAACGGGATATTCAACGAGTATGTTAAAGAAGATAAAGAGTACGTAAGTATTACGAATTGGTATAGGTATGTACGTAAAGTTTATAAGAATTAATTTAATGAGATTGTGAGGTCATGATTTCAATGAGAATGATTTTGTGAAAACCTTGTGATTGTTGGTCTATACTTGTGATGTATGAAACTCATGATAAATTCAATTGACGATTATGTGATTGGCTTTCGGGCCAAATTGAGTTAAGATATAGTATGTTTTATTCATGCAAATTGTGATTTATTGGATATGAGATAAAGGAAAGTTGGCAAAATTGCCTATTAAAAATGATTAAGGAAACATGGGAAGATAAAAACTTAGGCAATTGAAAGATGTTAAAGTATATGCTTGAAATGTAAATACACATAATTAATGTGTATGTTTACTATGAGGTTTGAAATGATTGTTATTTGCTGTAATATGTTACAAAGGAGATATTGTGGTTGTTAGGCTAATGCCAAGATATGTTAAGTTATGCTTATAAGTTGATAGAGCAAATATTATGATTGAATAAGGATTATATCTGTGAGCTTTATAGCAATTTGTATTATCTTGTGTTTAAATTGTTGAACTTGATAAAAGATTTGTTAGAGTTACTTATTATTTTCATACGGACTTACTAAGCTATATATATAGCTTACCCCCTTCCTTTCCCATGCCTTATAGTGTTAATAAGCTAGCTCGGGTTGGAGATCGTCAGAGATCCTATCACACTATCAAGCTATCACTTTGGGTATGGATGAAATCAAGTATTTTAAGTCTGTGGCATGTATAGGGACTAGGTCAACTTGTTATATGTGTCATGATTAATTTGGCCATATGTGTTATCTTGTAATTGCTAATGCTTCATCTTAATATATATAGCCATGAATTATGACTTATGTTGATTATAAGTTTCTTCATATGTTAATGCCCTCTTGTGAATGTAAAATTAGTATGTTTTTAACGGGCTAAATATGATATTTTAAGCATGATAAATGATGGTATAAGAATGTCATGCTATTATCTTGTTTGTGGTTGTTTGGTTGTATTTACATGCTTGAATTTGTGCCATGAGATGTTGTGTAGATGTGTGCAAGTGTGGGTGGCAAAATGGCTTGGTAAATAGCCTTGTTTTTATCCACACGGGTAGACACATGGGCGTGTGTCTAGGCTGTACGTGACACACGGTCTGCCCCCCGGGCATGTGTTTCGGCCATGTGTCCCCTGCACCTTAATTGTTGCAAAATAGAATGTCCAAATTTGAGCACACGGGCATATGTCTCAGGTGTGTGCTACACGGCCTAGCACACGGGCGTGTCTAAGGGTCACACGGGCGTGTCCCTTTGACCACACGAGCGTGTGAGCCCTGTAACATTGAAAATTTTTTAAGTTTTGTAAAATTATCTAAAGTTCTCAGTTTAGTCCCGAACTACTTCCAATGTATGTTTTGGGCCTCGTGGGCTCGTATAAGGGACTTTATGATTGAATGTGAATGGTTTTAATTTGGATGCAAATTTATGACTCGAAATTGTGTGAATGCTTTTGTTATAAGTTCGGTACTGCCTCGAGCCCTGTTCTGGTGTTGAATACGGGTAAGGGGTGTTACATACGCAAGCAACAACAATCAACTTCATCGAAACTTTTGACTCATAACCTGAAATGGGTGAAATATTACTTATCACAGATTCTCAATGCTTGTTCAATTCCTAAGTAAACAATAGGCGTTAGATGTCTTCTGAATCCTCCCCTAACGTATCGAAACAACGCATAAGAAATTATCAGATCTCAAGACTATTGAAGGACCCCAAATCGCACAACAAGACACTTTACGAAACATTCAACTCAACTTACCTTGAAACACACTGGAACAAGCAATGACATGATCTAACAAAGCAATTTATGCAAAAGAGCAGACAACAAAAGAAAAGAATTAAGAAAATGTGAACGAAAAAGAAAGAAAGAAAAAAGAAATATTAGGGAAAAATGAAGAAGAATGTCAACCAAAAGAATGAAGGACATTTGACTTTCAAATTAGTTTTTACTGAAAATGCCAAAAATAAAAATCCTTGTTGCAAACACAATAACTCGAACCCAAAACCAGAAAGTAGACAGATACTTGACTAGTAAACTAGCAAACTCATTCTTGACACAAGATGCACATAATTAAAATTAAACAAGGAATTCTAATCTAAAGGTTCAAGTAAGAAACTTAACAAAATTCCAGAATTTAAGCGATTCGAACTTCCGATATCAAGTGAGCAATCATAAAACACAACCACAGAAGCAAACACATTCATCGATACGACTTAAAAATAAAAACTCAAATTTTCGGATGTTACAATTTTTGTTTAGTGGTTTAAAAGCATGCTTATATCCTATCACATGTTTGTATAACTTATGTTTAGCATAATTTAATGTTGCCTAGGGTATTCTTAACATGGAATCTCTATGAATGTTCAAATTTTAATGATGTCTACATGCTAATAAGGTGTTATGTAGTGTGTAATGTTGTGACGATGGTGTAGCATCCTGTTACTCAGGCTTGGTGACCGGGTTAGATTTAGGGTGCTACATTTGGTGGTATCAGAGCTTAGGTTATCTAATAATTAGACCTAAATTGTTGATGTGCAGACAGGGGTTACAAAACCCAAGTGTCCAAATTTCTCTAAATACTTGAATTGTTTGAGATATCTTTGATTAAAATGTTTGAATTCGTTTGAATTTAGGCTAAAAACGGGAACACATTGCCTTTATTCTAAAGTTTTCTTCCAAGAATGTGACTTGGATCATTTTCCTACCACTCACACATCTTATTCATTTGTGCATGTTAGATTATTAGATTCGATGTGCCTCGTCGATGTATGGATGTGGATGTGAACGTTCAAGTCCTCTGCACCTCTTGTGCTGTCTCATAGAGTGAACATACTTGATGAAGGTGTTGGCCCTCTGATGGAAGCTATGATTGGAGCATTTTAGAGGATTGCTGGTGCTAACCCTGCTCCTGCACTCGTGATAACTCTTGTAAAGAGTTATATTTTAGGCCTCTAAATGGAATTAATTGTTTGAAATTAAGTAAATACATATGCATTTCTAGGATAATTTTAGGGCATTGCATAAAAAAACTTGGATTGTGCTACATTGGCCACTATTTCTTACTCTTATCACTTAGGAAGGAAAAGTGTGGTTCTATGTGAACACAGGTGCAGGTAGAAGAAAATGATAAAGATGATATAGAAAGAAAATAAGGGAAGTGAAACATTGTCATAGCAATTGGTAAGATTGATTGCCAACAGAATTGCCATGGCAACTTTGAGAATATGACTCAACACTCTATCCACGTCACTCTCGACTAGCTGAACGTGTACCAGAAAAACCAACCTAAAAAGAGAATGAAAAATGTGTGCTGAGGTGTGACAGATCTACCCAATAAAAAGAGAGAGAAGAAGAAAAAAGATAAGAGGGTAAGAATTAGCGTGAAAAAGAGACTGGTAGCGGCAATTCTCTCTCTCAGCAAAAAAGAGAATTCCATTCGAGAATTTCAGAGAAAGAAAGGGTAGCAGCTTAGAAGAGAGCAGAATGCAGACATGAGGAAGGGAAAAAGAAATCTATCGTAAGTTCACGTACAATCAGAAGATAAAAGAAAAGCTGAAGTGTGGAATTAACTTCCTACAATTCTGCCTTTATTTTTCTACATTGAATTTTCTGTGATTCAAAATTAATTGAGAAATGTTAATAAATGATTCTATTTTGGCGTTTACTTTTCCACCCATGAACTAAATCTTTTCTGGGTTGGAGTTTTTGGGTGAATATTTTATCATCTTTAATGCCTAGGATTTGAGCTTGTTTATATCACTGTTATATTCTATTCATGCTTATTTTAAATACATGCATGCAAGCTCTAGATGTTGTGTTCTTAGGTGCTTTTAATTCTAAAAAGGTTAAGAATATTGGATCTAGAATTGTTTGTTACAAGTGAATACTCGATTGAATATTCATAGCACTCTAGACATGGATGTTGCAAGTTGTACAGAGAGGATGTTCATTGCAGTTATCAATCCCAAGTTCTATAGACGTACTTGAACTTAGATTTTTAGCTTAAGATCTAGCTATCGAAAGAGGCAGGACACAGTAGTGAATCTCTGGGTAGTAGATTAGACAATATTTTGCCATGGCATTATCTTGATATAAACATTTCTCCTGAATAATTCCAACCCTATTCATTCAACAATAGAAATACTCTCGATATTCTCTGTGAATTGCCACATCATTTTATTTGCCATATCAATTCTTTGTTCTTTATTATTTAATTTCAGTACTTCATTATTCTAGTTTCTTATTCACTCTAAGATTATTTCTTGACATTTTGGTATAATTAACATTATTATAATAACATACTCAATTTCTTACCAATTTTCGATCCCTGTGGAGAGGATACTTACTTATCACTTTATTACTTGAATGACGTAGACACTTGCACAATTGCATTAGTTATTTTACACGCAACAAGTTTTTGGCGCCGTTGTCGAGGATTGGCAGCATTGGTGAAAAGTTTATTTGTATTTTATTTGATTTTTCAAGTTTGTATTAGTGCATGAGAAGAAGTATTCAAGAGGATACATAATATTATTTTGATCCTAATATTGAAAGGACATTAAGGAGAGGAAGAAAAAAGTTAAGAGAAATAGAGAGGATTATAAATGATCCAATCAAAGAAGATCAGGTACTCCAGAATGAAAGAAATGCTGATATTCCTCGAATTATAGATGACAGAGATAGACCCATTAGAGAATATATAGTGCCTATTTTGGATGATCTAAATTCAGGAATTGATAGGCTACATATTCACACTCAAAACTTTGAATTAAAACCAGTAATGTTTTAGATACTGCAGGCGGTAGGGCAATTCAGTGGTCTACCTACTAAAGATTCAAGATTGCACTTGAGTTGAAGTCTGTGACTCATTTAGGCAATAGGGTGTTCCTGAAGTTACCCTTAGATTAAAATTATTCCCTTATTCATTGCTAGGTCGTGCCAAATCATGATTGAATGCGTTACCATCAGGTACGGTGGCATCTTGGAATGAACTGTGTTAGAGATTATTACTTAGGTACAATCCTCCTAACATGAATGCCAAGCTTAGGAATGACATTACATCGTTCACGTAATCTGAAGATGAGACATTATATGAAGCATGGGAGCGTTTCAAGGAACTAATTAGAAAATGCCCGATGCATGGTTTTCAGCATTGGACACAGATGGAAATGATCTACAATAGATTAAATACACATACGTGAATGGTAGTGGATGCATATGCTAATGGGACATTGCTTGACAAATCCTATAATGAAGCATACGAAATTCTCACTACAGCAAAATAGGTTTTTAGCGGCATTTTTAGCGGCGCTTTTTGAAAAATGCCTCTATAGGTCGACCTTTAGCGGCGCTTTTTAAAAAATGCCGCAAAATGATTAAGCACAACGTCGTCGTTTCATGTTGAGCTTTAAGGGCATTAGCGGCGCTTTTTGAAAAACGCCGCTATAGAATGAGCATTAGCGTCGCTTTTCAAAAAATGCCGCAAAAAGATTAAGCACAACGCCGTCGTTTCTTATTGAGCTTTAAGGGCATGAACGGCTCTTTTTGAAAAACGCCGCTATAAAATGAGCATTTTAGCGGCGCTTTTCAAAAAATACCACAAAAAGATTAAGCACAACGCCGTCATTTCTTGTTGAGCTTTAAGGGCATTAGCGGTGTTTTTTGAAAAACGCCGCTATAGGTCGACTTTTAGCGGCGCTTTTAAAAAAACGCCGCAAAAAGATTAAGCACAACGCCGTCATTTCTTGTTGAGCTTTAAGGGCATTAGCGGCGCTTTTTGAAAAACGCCGCTATAGAATGAGCATTAGTGGCGCTTTTTGAAAAACGCCGCTAAGGTACTTTTCAAAAAACGTCGCAAAAAGATTAAGCACAACGCCATTGTTCACGTTAAGCTTTAAGGGCATTAGCGACGCTTTTTGAAAAACGCCGCTATAGAATGAGCATTAGTGGCGCTTTTTGAGAAACTCCGCTATAGGTCGACCTTTAGCGATGCTTGTTTAAAAACGCTGCAAAAAGATTAAGCACAACGCCGTCGTTTCATGTTGAGCTTTAAGGGCATTAGCGGCGCTTTTTGAAAAACGCCGCTATATGTCGACCATTAGCGGCGCTTTTTAAAAAACGCCGCAAATAATTTTAAAGTTTTTTGGATATATGACTAATTGTTTTTTAATTTATATATTAAATAATTTCTTATATAATCGTAAAAGAGATAGTATTAATTTTAAAATATTGAAGTAATTATCATTATAGTTTAGGGTTTATAGTTTATGGTATATAATTTAGGGTGTAAGGTTTAGAGTTACTATTTTAATGTTTAAGGATTATGGTTTATGGTTTAAGGTTTGGGTTTAAGGTTTAAGGGTTAGTGGTTAGGGGTTTAAGGGTTGAGGTTTAAGAGTTAAGGGTTTTAGGGGTTAAGGGTTTATAGGTTTATAGGTTAGGTGTTAGGGGTTAGGGGTTAGGGGTTTAGTTGAATTAGTGTCTTTTAATTTATATATTAAATAATTTCTTATATAATTGAAAAAGAGATAATATTAATTTTAATATATTGAAATTATAATTATAGTTTAAATTATTTTAGAGATAAATAGATAAACTTTATATATATTAAAATATTGAATTAATTATCACTATTGTTTATGGTTTATGGTTTAGGAGTTACTTTTTTAAAGTTTAGGGATTATGGTTTATGGGTTAAGGTTTGGGGTTTAATGTTTATGAGTTAGTGGTTATGAGATTAGGGGTTAGGGGTTAGAGATTTATATTTTATGATTTAGGATTTAGGTGATAGGGGTCTAGGGTTTAGATTAATTAGTGTCATTTAATTTCTATATTAAATAATTTATTATATAACTGTAAAAGAGATAATATTAATTTTAGAGTTATATCTCTAGCCTTTTTGCCGGAATAAGTAATTAGGGTGAATGAAACTTTGATTTAATTTGATTTTTTTTTTAATTTTGAGTTAATCAATATGATTATTTAATTTTTTCAAATCAATTCAAATAAGTAATTAAGTTTCTTAAGTTTTTGTCAAGTTGAGTTTTATAATTCACATAATGGATTGATATAAATATTTTTTTAATCCCTGTCAATTTCGAAAATGAGTAATCAATCTCTACAACAGTTGCAAAAAAATCAAAATAATTTTTAAAATTTCAAAAAAAAAATTAAATTAAAAAAAGTAAAGAATATATTTAAAAAAGTAAAAAAATTAAAATAATAATTTTGAGGACTTAAATAAGTAAATTACTCATTCAAGTTCAACATACTTGATTAAAGGAAGCCCAAACACTAAAACAACCCATAAATCTAAAATAAGCCTTCCAAAAAAAAACCAAACCGAAGCCCACCTTATCTTTCAAAGAACGTTGGATCAGACCCCCAAAACCCTAATTCCACTTTTCGTATATCCGCCACCTATATAAATGAACTTCAACCCTAATCTTCATTTTTACCAGCCTCCAATCCTTGAACACTTTTTTTTTTCTTTCACAAAATCAAACAGAGGTTAAAGTGGCGGTCTTGGATTGGTGTGTCGCCTTGATCGAGCTTTCGGCATTGGCTTGGCCTCAATTTTTCACTTTAAAACCCTTTTTTTAATTTCCACTAAACCTTTTTTGTTTTTAGAAATGGCAGTGAAACCCTCCAAGGCCGATAAGAAAATCGCCAACGACGCAAAACAATGCCAGCTTTTAGACGAGTACACCCAAATTTTAATTGCCGCTGCCGACAACGTGGGTTCTAACCAGGTCCCGAACATTCGTAAAGGTCTCTGAGGTAACTTAATTGTTCTTATGAGGAAGAATACTATGATGAAAAGGTCGGTTAGGATGCATGCTGAGAAGACCGAGAACCAAGCTTTTCTTAACCTTATCCCCTTGCTTCAGGTGCTTTAAAGTTTAAATCTTTATTTTTTTTCGCATAGTATTAGGTTTTTTAATAGTATTTGATAAATAAATGAACTGTCTTTATGGGAATTCTTTGAATTAGGGTAATGTGGGTTTGATCTTTACTAAGGGTGACTTGATGGAAGTAAGTGAGGAAGTTGCCAAGTACAAGGTATGTATCTTTATATATATATTGGATTTATATTTTCAGTTCTTTCACTTATGGTACTTTTAATAGAAATTTAAAAGAACTGTTGTTACTGTAATTTAAGAACATATGTACTTGATTAATATGTTTAGTGATAGCAAGTTGAGGTTATTGTTATGTAATTTGAGATTTGGTCCCTGAATGAAACACCCCAAACCCGGCCCACGAGCCTTGACTGGATCTGGCATGCTCCTCGAGTAAAACATTTCAAAAGCTTGTTTGTTTATTTGGAAGATTTGAACATTTTGAAGAGAAATCGGTTTGTGTTGTGATTGAATTGAAAACGGTGTCGTTATTAAAGATTATGTTTAAATAAAACTTTATTATCGTACTAAAAAAAATTATAAGTTATAAGAAGTTGCCAAATTTCAACCCATTGGTAATTATTTTAAGAAAAGTTGTTTAACATTTGGTTTAAAAATCAATCGTTTCATAATAGAAATTTAAAATGAAAGCATAAAACAGTTTAATAGTAATGGCCTTATTACAACAAAGAAAAACCCAAAATAAATCCAAAACTTAACATAAAAATCCAAAATAATAGTAAACCCTGAGCTGAGCATTGGCCACCACTAAGTTCCTGCCGACCCGGTCCATTTACTGAGTGTCACCTGCAAAAATGTTATCCCACGAGGGGTGAGTCAAACAGACTCAGTGTGTAATAGCCAACACAAAGTCCCAAACGATTTAGGTATATCAAATCATATATATATAACAAATATAGGTAATGATGCAATCCGGACCCAAACCTAATATCCATCCTCTACACATCCTCTACACATCACCCGTACCCGTACTTATATATATAACAAATAGTCACTTGGCTATGGAGATGTCGAAATCCTACATGATACATGTTAGGGTCAGCCTTTTGTACAAGATCTATGAAAATGGCCCTTGGCCGAATACCACACATGGCTTACCTTGGCTCTTGAAATCCTGAAGACCTCCCCCCTTGTAGTCGACAATAATCAGAATCCCGAAACCCTTCTTCCGAGTTTCGGCCATAGAGCAACAATGTGGTTAAAGTCTTGATTTCGACAGCTAGAGAAAGAAAAAGAAGAGTAAATCGACATAGAAGAGGTCCTTACCGAAAAAAGAAAGACCAAAACGTAAATGGTCAACACCCTCCAAGGAATCGACAAGAAGATCCTGAAGTAGTGAACTTGGTTCAAATGAGAAAGATGATAGGATCTTGGTGCTTAGGAGTAATCGGTTTCAATGGGTGTCAATGAAGTGAACTTTCAACTTAGAAAAGAATATCAAAGGGTTATAGATTCAGCTTGATGAACACTAGGGAGATCCGGCTTCACAAGGAAAAGAAAAGGAAGAGTATAAGGCTTTAGGGAGAATCGGCAGTGATAAAATAGGGAGAAGAAGATTTCGGCCTTAACAAATGGAAGAAAATGAGATGAAGAGAGGTTCGGCAATGGTGGTGTTTTGACTTAAGAAATTTCAGCACACTCCTAAAAGAAGAAAAGAGAACCGAAAATACAATTATTCCCTAAACAAATTTCGGCTATAGCTCCTATACCCACCTAGCCGAATTTGTCACCCAAGAACTCCCTTGGCCGGCCAACTCTTCTTCCCCTTATCAGCTTCCTCACTTTTCTCCTACTTTCTCTCTTCTTTACCCATTCAAAATAATTTAAATAAATCCTCAATTATCTTCCTACCTTAGCCGAATTTTAGAAGGAATTTAATCACATCTAAAGCTCATCCTCTCAATCTCCCAATGCCATCCACTACTACTCCTTTTGCCAAAAAATAAAAGTCCCAAAATGTTGCTTCCCTTGCTGTTCGAACCTAGACCCCCTTGCACTGCTTGTGGCATCACATACTAGGGCTTTAAGTAGCGCCTCCTTGCCACTTTAATAAGCCCATTTTTATGTCCAATCTCCCCTATAAATTTTCTTAAGGCCTATCATGCTTAGCTCCCCCTTAAGACTTAAAATACCATATTTCTAAGGCATTCTCCTTCACTCTAAAGTTCTCAAAATCTATAAGACACATTCAAAACACACACAGGCATACTACTTCATACAATTAAGCAAAAATGCACAAGCCCAAAATCCCGGATATTACAGTTCTACCCCCCTTAAAATAATTTCGACCTCAAAATTACCTGGCTAAAATAAGTGAGGGTATTGCTGTCGCATTGCTTCTTCTGGCTCCCACGAAGCTTCTTGCGATCCATGATTACGCCATAATAGTTTGACTAAAGGAACTGATTTCCTTCGCAACACTTTCACGTCTCTTTCCAAGATCTGAATAGGCTCCTCCTCGTAGGACAAATCTGGTCTCAGCTCCACCTCTTCAACTGGCACTACATGAGATGGATCCGATCGATAACGACGTAGCATAGAAACATGGAATACATCGTGTATCTGCTTCAACTCCGGAGGCAACTCTAACTGGTATGCCACTGGTCCAACTCGCTTCAATACCCGATAAGGTCCTATAAACCTGGGACTTAACTTCCCTTTGCGACCAAACCTCATCACCTTCTACCATGGCGAAACTTTAAGAAACACCTGATCTCCCACAGTAAACTCTATTTCCTTCCGCTTAAGATCTGCGTACGACTTTTGCCTGTCAGATGCCTCCTTTCACCGTGCCCGAATTACCTTAACCTTCTCCTCAGATTCTGCCACAATCTCTGGACCCAAATGTAATTGCCCAAACCCGGCCCAAACATTATGACCGAGTTGGGTTTGTTATAGAGGAAAACTTTTTGTAAAAATCTTTTTAAGTCGACTTAAGTTTTGTTGAAAATCCTTTCATTTTTGATTGTCTTGCTAAAACCATACTTAGTGTTTATTTGAAAATTAATTAAGTCAATTTGTTACCGAATTAAGATGCACTCGATGGCATGGTACAACATTTTTTTTCGATTTAAGTTTAAGAAACATGTGTACTCATTTTAAAGTCATTAAATAATTTAAACAAACTATCCAAAATAAATAAAATAATCAAAACAATCTCTTAGGAGGCCTTATTACAAGTGAAATAAAATTTAACCCACGATAAAATAAAATAAACTAAAATTTAAAGTTCATTTATATTGAATCCCACTGCATGGCCACCTTGAGTCCATCCGGCTCCTCATCCACGGTCTACGAGTCACCTGAAAAATTAAAGGAGAAGGTGAGTCACCAAGACTCAATGTGTAACCCTTCCCCCGGGTTTAAGCAATTTCATACACAATTTATAATTAACAATCATGCACTAAGTCATGCACCCAACCTAGCCATCCAAACGCCTTTGTCTACCTCGTGTGGTACCAAACCACTAGTGGTGCCAAAACCATCGGTGACTTATAGTCGCGATGTGATGCCAAATCCTTTGGAGGTGCCAAAACCTCGGTGTCAGAAGACACAAATCGATTGATGGGGCCAACCCATCGTGTGATACCAAATCACCTTTGGCGTCAATCCCTTAATATAGTGCGTGGGGCCAACCCCTTTGTGGTGCTAAGCCACTGGGACGAGGCGCTATGAGGTGCCAAACCTCGGAGGTGCCAAACCTCACGTGACCGTAGTCACAATGTGGTACCAAACCACCGGTGTCCGTCAACACGAATATCACCGCCTCTCCTCTCATCAACCCACATCAATCATTTACATGCATATACAAAGTCCATGCTAATGATTCATTTAACATCATCTAACATTTAACATCACCATATGTCTTAAGTCACACATACCAAATGTGTCATGCTTCCCAAAAGCATCGTAAAATAATCTCATAATCAACAAGGACTTACATGAATCCTTGCTTATACCATTCATGGTATTCAATCCAAATCTACATAGATCCACTTAGCACACAACAGATTTAGTACAGTTATTAATCATAAAGTGTGTATGTCCACACCTGTCACCAACGGTCGTTCTAAGTCCCGAAGAATCAGATCGGCACCCTAGACTTCCTGCTCCTATATTCGACCAACCACTAGGTCAGTGCCATGGCCTATTCGGCCAAACCAAATTAATTGATAAGGGTTCCTTGTGAACCCGAAACCTTACCTATCACCCTTGAGTACTCGCTTCGGTACTCGATATGCGATTCCTGCTTCACTCCCTACAATCGGCCATCACTAAAGTTAATAGCCTTCGGCTTAAACGAATATTAAATAAATATATAGATCCTTACCAAAATCGTTTGACAGGGAATGGGGCTTGGATCGTATACCTTAAGATCCCGGCACCTAAACAGAATCGATTCTATCACTGATTAACCCCTAAAATAATTCGACTTTTCCACTTAACCAAGTCGACAGAGAGAAGGGATATGGGAGAGGAGTTTCGGCATACTTACCCTTGCTTTGATATTCGGCCAAGACTTCACAAAATATGGAGAAGGGAAATTCGGCTATGGCTAGGGAGTAGGTTCGGCTAAGCAAGAAAAAGGGAAGAAGAAAGATTGGGGATTCGGCAAAGAAGAGAGTAGAGGAGAGTTTCGGTTCAAGGAAGAGAAGAGAAGATAGCAATGGTGATTTCGGTATCTTAGAAAGGAAAAGAGGAAAAGAGATGGGAGATAAGAGTGAGTAGGGAATTTCGGCTAAAATCTAAGAAAAGGGAAATAGTTTTTGATTTCGGAAGAGAATGAAAAAGAGAGAAAAAGAAAAGATGAAGGCTAGGAAAATTGCTAGCCGAAAATTCCAAGTAATTCACTTAAGCAAATTCGGCCTCCCCCTACACCAATGCTTGCCGTCCACTCTTCTTTGAAGAGTTCAAATTTTATCAATCACCTAAAATTCCTCTTGGCCAATAGTTTAAACAAATTCAAAATATTTTGAACACTCAAATCCTATTTTTCCTCCTTGTCAACCTCTTTAGATTATTCACATAATATCTAATTAAACTTAATTATATCCTTAATAATATCCATCATCCTTATTATCTAAAATAAAAAAATAAAAAGAAATGAGATAATCTCTCCCCCTTGATGCCGTCCAAATAAAGAGCAAAAAGGGGATTTTCATGACTCGAACACAGGCTCCCCCTTGCTCCCTGTGGCGTTACTTGCAGCTCTTAAGTGGCCTCCCTTTTGCCACTTTTCCAAGGCCCTTTTTGTGTCAAAAGTTCCCTCTTTTAACTTGTAACCCCTACTTACTAAGGCTCCCTACCCTTAAAGCTTCCAAATAAAATTTTCTACTATCCCGAGCCAACTCAAGACCCCTAATTAAGTCTTATTATTCCATAAATAATATCTCAGCAATTCAACTCAGGAAAAATAATGCAAACACAAATAACCCCACTTTTAGGATGTTACAGTTCTACCCCCTTAAAATAATTTCGGCCTCGAAATTACCTGATCAGAAGCGGTGGGGGTTTTGCTGCCGCATCACATCCTCGGGTTCCCACGTAGCTTTCTCTGCACCATGGTCCGCCATAGCACCTTCACCAAAGGTACTGATTTCTGACGTAAAACTTTGACATCTCGCTCTAAGATCTGCACTGGTTCTTCCTCGAAAGATAAGTTTGAGTTGACCTCAATCTCTGCCACAGGCACAACGTGTGATGGATCTGACCGATACCGTCTAAGCATCGACACATGAAAGACGTCATGGATCTGATTTAATTCTGCCGGCAACTCAAGCTGATAAGCTACCTGTCCTACGCGCTTTAACACTGTATATGGCCCGATGAACCTTGGGCTTAGCTTCCCTTTTCGCCCAAATCTCAATACCTTTTTCCAAGGCGACACCTTCAGAAAGACTTTATCCCCTACTGCATACTTCATTTCCTTGCGCCTCAGATCAGCATAGGACTTCTGCCTATCTGATGCTTCCTTAAGACGAGCCCGAATCACCTTGACTTTATCCTCAGTTTCTGTTACCAACTCTGGACCCAAAACTTGTCGTTCACCCAATTCCGTCCAACACGTAGGAGTACGGCATTTCCATCCATATAGTGCTTCATATGGAGCCATCTGAATACTCGCTTGATAACTATTGTTATAAGCGAATTCCGCTAAGGGTATATACTCCTCCCAACTTCCACTGAAATCCAATACACAACCTCTCAGCATATCCTCTAGGATCTGTATAACCCTTTCCGACTGCCCGTCAGATTGTGGGTGGAAAGCTGTACTAAAATCCAATCGTGTACCCAAAGCCTGATGCAATGCTTTCCAGAACCTTGACGTGAACCTCGTGTCCCTATCTGAGATAATTGATACTGGCACACCATGCAATCTTACTATCTCAGCCACATACAACTTTGCAAGCCTCTGAAGGGAATAATCCACTCTTACCGGTATGAAGTGAGCTGATTTAGTTAGACGGTCCACAATCACCCACACTGCATCCTTCTTGCCGGGCGTGAGGGGTAGCCCACTGACGAAATCCATAGTGATCCTCTCCCATTTCCATTGAGGGATTTTTACTGGTTGAAGCAACCCTGTGGCAATTAATGTTCAGCCTTAACCTGCTGGCACGTCAGACATCTTCCCACGAACTCAATTACCTCACGTCTCAATTCCACATCCTTCGGCATACAAGCTCGCCCTTAAAAACATAGCACTCCATCACTAGACAGACTGTACCCTTCCAAACCACCATCCTGTACTTGCAACCTTTGCGCATTCAAACTGTCATCCACCAACTGTTTTTCCTTAATCTCCTCAATCCAAGTTGGTTTAACTTGAAGCTCTGCCAAAAGACTTCCATCGTCATATAGACTCAAACGAGCAAACATCGCTCCTAAGTCTGTTACGACCTTCCGGCTTAACGTGTCAGCCACCACGTTAGCCTTACTAGGATGGTACTCAGTTGAACAGTCGTAATCCTTTAACAGTTCAATCCATCGACGCTGTCTCAGGTTTAGATCCTTCTGAGTCAGAAGATACCTCAAACTTTTGTGATCCGTGTAGACTATCGACTTCTCCTTATACAAATAATGCCTCCATATTTTCAGAGCGAAGACGACTGCTGCTAACTCCAAGTCGTGCGTTGGGTAGTTAACCTCATGCGGTCTTAACTGACGGGATGCATAGGCTACTACCTTCCCTTCTTGCATCAACACACATCCCAAACCAGTATAGGATGCATCACAATAAACTGTAAACAACTTCCCTACCTCAGGCTGTACCAAAACCATAGCTTCTGTCAGAATCTTCCTTAGCTTATCAAAACTTCCTTGCTGCTTTTCCGACCATACAAATGGAACTCCCTTTCTTAGTAACTTAGTCAACAGCACTGCGATTAATGAGAAACCTTCCACAAATCTCCGATAGTACCCTGCTAGACCCAGAAAACTTCAAATTTCTGCCACTGACCTAGGCGGCTTCCAATCCAACACCGCTTCCACCTTGCGAGGGTCCACTCTAATCCCTTCCGCCGACACTACGTGACCTAAGAAAGCCACCTCCCTAAGCCAAAATTTGCACTTACTGAATTTGGCATATAACTGCTTCTCCCTCAGCACTTGCAACACTGTACGCAAATGCATATCATGCTCCTCCTCCGTCTTTGAATAAACCAATATGTCGTCTATGAACACCACGACAAATTGATCCAAATCTTCACAAACGCCTATTCATTAAGTCCATAAAGGCTGCCGGCGCATTAGTCAACCCGAATGGCATCACCAAGAACTCGTAACGCCCATACCGAGTTCGGAATGCCGTATTGTGAACATCAACTTCCTTCACCTTGAGTTGATGATAACCCGACCTAAGGTCTATCTTCGAGAACACCGATGCACCCTTCAGTTGATCAAACAAGTCATCAATCTGAGGCAACAGATAATTGTTCTTGATCGTTAACTTGTTCAGTTGACGGTAGTCGATACACATCCGCATCGACCCATCTGTCTTCTTGACAAACAGCACAGGTGCTCCCCACGGAGATATACTTGGTCGAATAAACCCTCTATCCAAGAGCTCCTGAATTTGAGCCTTTAGCTCCACCAATTCTTTTGGTGCCATTCGGTACGGTGCTATAGACACAGGTGCCGTTCTGGGTAGCAAGTCTATACCGAATTCCACTTCCCGATCTGGAGGCAGACCCAGAAGTTCTTCTGGGAATACATCAGCGAATTCTCCTACCGTTCGGACCTTCTCCACTTCTGATTCCTTAGCCTTTAAGGCACAAATTCGAACCAAAAATGCCTCGCAACCTTTCTTGACCATTTTCTCAGCCTTTAAGGCAGACACCACGTTGGATAGGTAATCTCTTCTATCACCTATCATGGCCACTTCATCACCTTCAGCCATCTTAAGAACCACGCACTTAGCAGCGCAATCCAATCTCGCCTGATACTTAACCAACCAGTCCATTCCAAGGATCAAATCGAACTCTCCAAACGGTAGTTCCATCAGATCGGCCACAAACACTACCCCTTGGAGTTCTAGGGGTACATCTCTATAAAGCTTGTTTACGACTACAGAGTGACCTAAAGGGCTAATTACAGTCATCTCCCTAGAAGCAGTCTCAGAGTCTAAGTTCATAGTCTCTACCACACTACTAGCAACGTATGAATGCGTTGAACCCACATCAATTAAGGCAACATATGGAAGACCAAAAATTAGGAACGTACCGGTTATGACGTCTGATGCGTCACCCTCCTCGCGACGCCTCGCTGCATAGACTAAGCTAGGCTGCCTAGCCTCTGTGTTGCCTGCAGCTCTGCCCTAAATTCTGCGACCTCGATTAGGACCATTGCCTCCTCTACCATTACCACGACCCTTCTGTGGTCCCACATTCCTATCCTGAGTACGGTTCAGCCCCTCTGGCTGATTCTTAGCTAGCTTCCGAGGATAATCCCTTACGCGGTGATCCAGAGACCCACATTCAAAGCAACCCTTCCCACCGGTCCAACAACCTCCCCAATGGGATTTTCCACAGCGATTACACTGGGCTGGTCTCTGATTAGTAGCCATGGACCTTCTTGCCTGACTTGGCCTAGTCTGCCTAGCCCTTTTCTGAACATTACCACCTGACCTAGACGACCCAAAGCCTCTCTTCTTCTTGTTCCTATCATAATGCTGTCTCACAAACTCCTTGACCCCTTCGGCTACCTTAGCCTTCTCCTCCAAGACAGAAAACTCCCGTTCCTGCTGTGGAGCAATCAGTAACCTTAACTCATTCCTAAGTCCGTCCTCAAAACGGACACAACGATCATGCTCAGTTGACACGATGCCTCTAGTATATCGATTCAGCCTTAAGAACTCTGCCTCATACTCAGATACCGACTTATTTCCTTGCACCAATCCCAAAAAGGCTTTCCTCTGAGCATCAGTGTAGCTAGTACCCACATACTTCTTCTGATAAGTAGCTTTGAAGTAATCCCAAGTCAGATCATCTGCCGTCACGCCCTCCCGAACCGTGAGCCACCATTGGTACGCCTTATCCTTTAGAAGCGACATCGCTCCCTTCAGCTTCTCCTCATTTGTCAGATCGAGATCGTCCATGATTCTCTCGGTCGATTCTAGCCAGTACTCTGCTGCACTAGGTGCCACCCCCGACACACCCCGGAACACCTCAGCTCCGTTGGATCGGAGTCGCTCGGGAATAGATTTTTGAGCTCTCATTCCTCCACTAGCCCCAGCCACCATCTCGAGAACTCGCAACATAGCTTGTGACACTGCCTCACCCCCTGTCTGATCCTGTTCCTCAGCTCCAAAAGTTGGGGGTGGTGGTGGCGGTACTTCATTTTCAGAACCCTGACCCGACCTAACGGGTTCTGATACGGTCATCCTGCCTCTACCGCGTCCACGATGTCGACGTTCTCTAGAACTCATTCTAACTACTGCACTTTAATCTGATTAAGAAATTTTTATAGATTAGTGACGGTTCCACTTGCTTACTCGCGAAGAAATTTTATGAAAAGTTTAATAGGAATTCTTTCGATCAAACAAAGTTTCAAGTTCTCTATCCTAATTCACACAGAGAGGAACATCCACTCCCTAATATCTTTTATACTTATTCACTCTTCGGACATTTCTGTCCTGTTTCTATCCCAGGGGTATTTTCGTCATTTTTCTATAGGGGTATTTTCATAATAAAAGAAATTTTAAAACTTTAATAAATCAAAACATTTGAAATTCCCCAAAGCTAGAGAGTATCTTTGAAGAATTTCGCAATTTAAAGTTATAGCAAAATTTTTGGAAACCAGGGGTATTTTGGTAATTTTGTCAATCAGGGGTAATTTTGTAAATTTAGTAAATCAGGGATATTTTAACAGTTGTAAAACTTTGAGGGTTCCTTTTTGAGAGTTTCCCTTTTTAAAATGATGATGTTGAAAAAATTTTAGAACTCAGGGTCATTTCGGTAATTTTACAAGTTGAGGGCATTTTCGTAATTTTTCCAAAACCAAAGTATTTTTGACGATTTGCAAGGTAAGGTTTTTGAATGTTTGTAAAATAATGAAATTTTGGGCAAAACCATTGAGTAGTTGATATTTTATGAACCAAGGACATTTTGGTAATTTTACCCCTAAGGGCATTTTTGTAATTTTCCACAAATCAAATTTTTGGAAAAAGTTGTGAAGATGGTTGTTTCTCAAATTTGAAAGAGTAATTTTAAAAGTTCTGAAAAACTAGGGTTTGGTTGTCTTCTTCTTTTAGAAAACATGGCTAGTTCCTTTCTGGTTTTAGTCATTATGTTTTATCCTATGACCGAGCCCTCTTGGTCAGGGTGAACCAAAGCTACGCACCAGGCAGGATTCGAGTAGAGAGGAGGTGAGTCACGCGGACTGCTTAAATACCAAGCTCCCATCGAAACCATTCCTAGACATGCGCACAGAGGTTGCCACACCACTGAGCCCTCCGAGTTAGGGTGACCGAAGCTACGCACGGTGCAGGATACTGCGAAGAGGAGGTGAGTCACTAGGGCTCGCTTAAATACCAGGCTCTTAGGATCCACTCCTAGACATGCGTCATGTGGGGTTACCACACCCTAGCTCAGTGACTTAGTCATAGGTTGGTTTAGTTCATTAAAGCTTATGTTTTGTCTTTGTGTTTGAGTAATCTAATCCTAGGGTTCAAGTTCCTATAAGCCTATTCTACGTTCCATTCCTACCCATTCTACAAGTAATAATTCACAAAGAAGTTTAGAAGTACTTACCTGGGCGGACTGGTGCCGGAGGCTCGGTGCCATGCTGTTCAAAACCCAAAATAATTCAAAAAGCCCTACCAAAACATTTTTGGGCCTTGGGCCCCACAGCTGAGCTTTAAACTGGGCTCTGATACCAATTTTGTAACAGCCCAAACCCGGCCCAAACATTATGACCGAGTTGGGTTTGTTACGGAGGAAAACTTTTTGTAAAAATCTTTTTAAGTCGATTTAAGCTTTGTTGAAAATCCTTTCATTTTTGATTGTCTTGCTAAAACCATACTTAGTGTTTATTTGAAAATTAATTAAGTCAATTTGTTACCGAATTAAGATGCACTCGATGGCACCGTAAAATATTTTTTTCGATTTAAGTTTAAGAAACATGTGTACTCATTTTAAAGTCATTAAATAATTTAAACAAACTATCCAAAATAAATAAAATAATCAAAACAATCTCTTAGGAGGCCTTATTACAAGTGAAATAAAATTTAACCCACGATAAAATAAAATAAACTAAAATTTAAAGTTCATTTATATTGAATCCCACTGCATGGCCACCTTGAGTCCATCCGGCTCCTCATCCGCGGTCTACGAGTCACCTGAAAAATTAAAGGAGAAGGTGAGTCACCAAGACTCAATGTGTAACCCTTCCCCCGGGTTTAAGCAATTTCATACACAATTTATAATTAACAATCATGCACTAAGTCATGCACCCAACCTAGCCATCCAAACTCCTTTGTCTACCTCGTGTGGTACCAAACCACTGGTGGTGCCAAACCACTGGTGACTTATAATCACAGATGTGATGCCAAATCACTGGAGGTGCTAAACCTCTGGTGTCCGAAGACACAAATCGATTGATGGGGCCAACCCATCGTGTGATACCAAATCACTAGCGTCAATCCCTTAATATAGCCTGTGGGGCCAACCCACTGTGGTGCTAAGCCACTGGGACGAGACGCTATGAGGTGCCAAACCTCTGGAGGTGCCAAACCTCTGGTGACCGTAGTCACAATGTGGTACCAAACCACTAGTGTCCGTCGACACGAATATCACTGCCCCCTCCTCTCATCAACCCACATCAATCATTTACATGCATATACAAAGTCCATGCTAACAGATTCATTTAACATCATCTAACAGATTTAACATCAGCCATATGTCTTAAGTCACACATACCAAATGTGTCATGCTTCCCAAAAGCATCGTAAAATAATCTCATAATCAACAAGGACTTACCTGAATCCTTGCTTATACCATTCATGGTATTCAATCCAAATCTACATAGGTCCACTTAGCACACAACAGATTTAGTACAGTTATTAATCATAAAGTGTGTATGTACACACCTGTCACCAACGGTCGTTCTAAGTTCCGAAGAATCAGATCGGCACCCTAGACTTCCTGCTCCTATATTCGACCAACCACTAGGTCAGTGCCATGGCCTATTCGGCCAAACCAAATTAATTGAGAAGGGTTCCTTGTGAACTCGAAACCTTACCTATCACCCTTGAGTACTCGCTTCAGTACTCGATATGCGATTCCTGCTTCACTCCCTACAATCGGCCATCACTAAAGTTAATAGCCTTTGGCTTAAACGAATATTAAATAAATATATAGATCCTTACCAAAATCGCTTGACAGGGAATGGGGCTTGGATCGTATACCTTAAGATCCCGGCACCTAAACAGAATCGATTCTATCACTGATTAACCCCTGAAATAATTTGGCTTTTCCACTTAACCAAGTCGACAGAGAGAAGGGATATGGGAGAGGAGTTTCGGCATACTTACCCTTGCTTTGATATTCGGCCAAGACTTCACAAAATATGGAGAAGGGAAATTCGGCTATGGCTCGGGAGTAGGTTCGGCTAAGCAAGAAAAAGGGAAGAAGAAAGATTGGGGATTCGGCAAAGAAGAGAGTAGAGGAGAGTTTCGGTTCAAGGAAGAGAAGAGAAGATAGCAATGGTGATTTCGGTATCTTAGAAAGGAAAAGAGGAAAAGAGATGGGAGATGAGAGTGAGTAGGGAATTTCGGCTAAAATCTAAGAAAAGGGAAATAGTTTTCGATTTTGGAAGAGAATGAAAAAGAGAGAAAAAGAAAAGATGAAGGCTAGGAAAATTGCTAGCCGAAAATTCCAAGTAAGTCACTTAAGCAAATTCGGCCTCCCCCTACACCAATGCTTGCCGTCCACTCTTCTTTGAAGAGTTCAAATTTTATCAATCACCTAAAATTCCTCATGGCCAAAAGTTTAAACAAATTCAAAATATTTTGAACACTCAAATCCTATTTTTCCTCCTTGTCAACCTCTTTAGATTATTCACATAATATCTAATTAAACTTAATTATATCCTTAATAATATCCGTCATCCTTATTATCTAAAATAAAAAAAATAAAAAGAAATGAGATAATCTCTCCCCCTTGATGCCGTCCAAATAAAGAGCAAAAAGGGGATTTTCATGACTCGAACACAGGCTCCCCCTTGCTCCCTGTGGCGTTACTTGCAGCTCTTAAGTGGCCTCCCTTTTGCCACTTTTCCAAGGCCCTTTTTGTGTCAAAAGTTCCCTCTTTTAACTTGTAACCCCTACTTACTAAGGCTCCCTACCCTTAAAGCTTCCAAATAAAATTTTCTACTATCCCGAGCCAACTCAAGACCCCTAATTAAGTCTTATTATTTCATAAATAATATCTCAGCAATTCAACACAGGCAAAATAATGCAAACACGAATAACCCCACTTTTAGGATGTTACACCAAAACTCGACGTTCCCCTAATTCTGTCCAACACGTAGGAGTGCGACACTTCTGTCCATACAACGCTTCATACGGTGCCATCCGAATACTGGCTTGATAGCTGTTATTGTACGCAAATTCTGCTAAAGGCAAATATTCTTCCCAACTTCCTCTGAAATCTATCACGCAACCCCTCAACATATCCTCTAACACTTGGATCACTCGCTCAGACTGGCCATCCGACTACGGATGAAATGCCGTACTGAAGTCTAATCTGGTGCCTAAAGCCTGATGTATTGCTTTCCAAAACTGAGACGTAAACCTTGGATCCCTATCTGAAATAATCGATACTGATACTCCATTCAACCTCACAATTTCTGCCACATACAACCTTGCTAACCTCTGCAGAGAATAGTCATCCCGCACTGGTATGAAATGCGCAGACTTTGTCAATCGATCCACTATCACCCATACCGAGTCCTTCTTAGTAGGCGTAAGGGGAAGCCCACTAACGAAGTCCATGGTGATTCTCTCCCACTTCCACTGCGGAATTTTTATTGGCTGAAGCAATCCTGACGGAACTTGGTGTTCAGCCTTAACTTGCTGACATGTCAAGTACTTCCCTACAAATTCAGTAACTTCCCTCTTAAGACCAGGCCACCAAAACTGTTCCCTTAGATCTCTGTACAACTTACTACCTTCAGGATGCATAGCATAAGGACTACTATGCGATTCCTGAAGAATCCTCTGCCTAAGTTCCTCATCCTTAGGCATACAGATCTTACCCTTGAAACACAATACCTCATCGCTGTTAACACCATAATCCTCCAACTCCACATTCTGCACTTGCCACAACTTAGCACTTAATCATCGTCTGCCAATTGTCCTTCTTTCACTTCATTCAACCATGTCGGCTTGACTTGCAACTCTACTATCAAACTTCCATCGTCATACAAGCTAAGATGTGCAAACATTGCCCTTAAATTCGACACTACTTTCCGACTTAGGGCATCTGCCACTACATTCGCCTTGCCCAGGTGATACTCTATAAAACAATCGTAGTCTTTCAATAACTCCACCCACCTTTGCTGTCTTAGGTTCAGCTCTTTCTGAGTCAACAGATACTTAAGGCTCTTGTGGTCCGTGTAGATCACTGACTTTTCTCCATATAGATAGTGCCTCCATACCTTAAGAGCAAAGACCACTGCCGCCAATTCCAGGTCATGCGTCGAATAGTTAACCTCATGTGGCCTTAACTACCGAGACGCATAAGCGACTACCTTCCCGTCCTGCATCAATACGCATCCCAAACCTGTATGAGAAGCGTCATAATACACCACAAAATCCTTTTCTGCTTCAGGCTGAATCAAAATCGGAGCTTCCGTCAAGACTGTCTTAAGCTTCTCAAAGCTCTCCTGGTGCCTATCTGTCCATACAAAAGGTACCTCCTTTCTCAACAACTTTGTCAAAGGTGCGGCTATTGATGAGAAACCTTCTACGAACCTTCTGTAGTAGCCTGCCAACCCCAAGAAACTACGAACCTCAGCCACAAACTTAGGTGGTTTCCAATCTAGCACAGCCTCGATCTTCCGAGGATCCACCCTATCCCTTCTACAGACACCACATGCCTTAAGAATGCAACTTCCTTAAGCCAAAATTCACATTTGCTGAATTTGGCGTATAGTTTCTTTTCCCTTAACACTTGCAACACCACCTGGAGATGCTCATCATGTTCTTCCTCAGACTTGGAATACACTAGGATGTCGTCTATGAACACAACGACGAACCGATCCAAATAGAGTTGAAAAACCCGATTCATCATATCCATGAACACAGCTGGGGTGTTCATCAATCCGAATGGCATTACTAAGAACTCATAATGGTCGTATCTTGTCCGGAAAGCTGTCTTATGGATATCTGCTTCCTTTACCTTAAGCTGATGATATTCCGATCGTAAATCGATCTTTGAGAATACCGCTGCCCCCTTAAGCTGATCGAACAAGTCGTCTATCCATGGCAAAGGGTACTTGTTCTTGATGGTCAGCTTATTCAACTGATGATAATCTATGCACATACGCATAGTCCCGTCCTTCTTCTTCACAAACAAGACCGGTGCTCCCCATGGAGACACACTGGGTCGAATAAACCCACGATCAAGCAACTCTTGGATTTAAGCCTTGAGCTCAACCAACTCCTTTGGTGCCATTCTGTACGGAGCAATTGACACAAGAGCTGTTCCCGGTAGCAAGTCAATTCCAAACTCCACCTCCCTGTCCGGGGGTATCCCAGGTAACTCCTCCGGAAAAACATCCACAAACTCCCTTACAGTTCTGACCCCTTCAACAGTTGTTTCCTTAGCTTCCAAGGCACTGACCAACATCAGAAAAGCCAGACATCCTTTCCTTACCATCTTCCCCACCTTAAGAGCAGATACTATATTCGACAAATAGTTCCGTCTTTCATCCATCACCACAACTTCCTTATCGTCAGAAGTTCTCAATGACATGCGTTTAGCAGCATAATCCATATTCGCACAGTACTTCACTAACCAGTCCATGCCTAGGATTAGACCAAATTCCCCGAATGGCAGTTCCATTAAGTTAGCTAGAAACTGCGTCCCCTGAACTTCTAAAGGCACTTCCTTAAAGAGCTTATCTACCACTACAGTCTGCCATAAAGGACTAAGTACAGTCATCTTCCTAGGTACAGTCTCAGAGTTCACATGCAGAGTTTCAGATACTTCATTAGCAACATAGGAATGAGTTGACCCTATGTCTATCAAAGCAATAAAGGGTAACCCAGAAATAAGGAACGTACCCGTTATAACATCAGGTGCATCGCTATCTTCCCTTCGACGAACTGCATATACCAGACCCGACTGTCTAGCCTCAGTATTACCAACACCTCTGCCCAGTGTTCCTCGTCCTCTTCCAGCACCATTACCTCTACCAATCGAACCACGACCCGCGGTGGCTGCTGACCACCTCTTCCAGCTTGATTCAAACCCTAACCTGTTGGTCGGCTCCCGTCTGTTTTCATGGGACAGTCCCTAATCATATGATCCTTGGATCCACACTTAAAACATCCCCTCTCTTCTTCCAACACTCTCCTAAGTGCATCTTCTCACACTGAGCACAAGTACGATACTGCCCTCCTATAACAACCTGCTGACCTCGCGGGCCCTCAACTCTATACCTCTTTTGAACATTTTTGGATGACCCTGCTGATCTAAAGCCTCTCTTTTGCCTATTCCGATTCGTATTCTATCTTACAGATTCCTTAATCCCTTCGGCTACCTTAGCCTTCTCTACCAACACGGCAAACTCCCGCTCCTGCTGTGGAGCTATCAACAATCTCAGGTCATCCATCAGTCCGTCCTCAAACTGGACACATCGCTCATGCTCCGTAGCCACGATTCCTCGAGCATACCGGCTCAACCTTAAGAATTCTGCCTCGTACTCCGTTACGGACTTATTCCCTTGAACCAGCCCCAGAAATACCTTTCTCTGCGCATCAATATAACTAGTCCCAACATACTTCTTCTGATACGCCGCCTTGAAATACTCCCAAGTGAGATCCTCATCTGTAGCACCATCCCGAACTATGAGCCACCATTGATACGACTCATCGCGGAGAAGCAACACCATCCCTTTCAGTTTCTCCTCAGCGGTCAGATCCAACTCATCCATGATTCGCTCCGCTGCCTCCAACCAATACTCAGCTGTACTGAGCGCCACACCAGATACTCCAAGGAATACCTCAGCTCCATCGGCTCGGAGTCGCTCGGGTACAGATTTTCGAGCTCCCATACCTCCACTTGCTCTAGCCACCATCTCAAGAACTCGCAGCATCGCCTGCGATACTGCATCATCCCCCTTTTGATCCTGATGCTCAACACCAGCAGCTGGTGGTGGGGGTGGTACCTCATTTTCGGACCCTTGTCCAGACCTAACGGGTTCCGATACGGTCATTTTGCCTCTACCTCGCCCTCGCACATTACGACCACGTCCCCTAGCACTCATGTCTATGATCGTGAGTTAATCTGTTTTAGAAAGTTTTATGCATTAGTCTTTGTTCCACTGATTACCCACGAAGAAATTTTATGTAAAGGAGTTTAGTAGTAGTTCTTTCGATCATTTCAGAGTTTTCGTTTCGAGTCTTCTAACCTAATTCAAAGAGACACAATCATTCGATAGTATCTACAACACACACATTCATCATTCGAATATTTTCGTCTGTTCTAATCCCATGGGTATTTTCGTAATATGTCCTATAGGGGTATTTTGGTAATTTTCAAAATTAGGGTATCTTGATATTTCGCAAAAAAAGGGATTTTTGGTATTTTTGTAAAGTAAGAAAATCTTAGTAAAGGTCGAGGGTAGTATGATAATTTCATAAACCAAGGGCATTTCAGTAATTTTACAAACCAGGGGTATCTAGGTAATTTTGTAAACTGAATTTTCTTTTTAAAATCTAAAATAGTTTTTTTTTTAAATTAAGGGGTAATTTGGTGATTTTAAAACTAAAGGTTTTTATAAAACGGTATGACTAGTCCCTTTCGGGTTTTAATTATTGGGTTTAGCCTGTGAATAAGTCCTCTTGGTTAGGGTGAACCGTCACTACGCACCAGGTAGGATTCGAGCAAAGAGGAGGTGAGTCACTAGGACTGCTTAAATACCAAGCTCTCCCTGAATCCAATCCTAGACATACGCACAATGGTTGCCACACCCTGACTTGGCGACTTACTCACAAGTTTGTTTAATTAGGCTTTAAATTTTATGTAATCTTGTGTTGGAGTAACTAATCCTAGGGTTCATTAACTCCTAATATACTAATCTACGATCCCATAATACCCATATACAAATCATAATATAAATCATGCAACAGTTAGGAGTACTTACCTGTATAAATCATGCAACAGTTAGGAGTACTTACCTGGTGGACTTCAGGTCGGAGACTTAGGTGCCATGCCAGAAACCTGCTCAATTCCAAAAATTTTCAAAAAAACTTATTTGGTCTCAATTTCAAAAACGTTGTGGGCTTTAAACCCAAGGCCAAGAGTTTAAAACTGGGCTCTGATTCCAAATTGAAACACCCCAAACCCAGCCCACGAACCTTGACCGGATCTGGCATGCTCCTCGAGTAAAACATTTCAAAAGCTTGTTTGTTTATTTGGAAGATTTGAACATTTTGAAGAGAAATTGGTTTGTGTTGTGACTGAATTGAAAACGGTGTCGTTATTGAAGATTATGTTTAATTAAAACTATATTATCGTACTAAAAAAATTATAAGTTATAAGAAGTTGCCGAATTTCAACCCGTTGGTAATTATTTTAAGAAATGTTGTTTAACATTTGGTTTAAAAATCAATCGTTTCATAATAGAAATTTAAAATGAAAGCATAAAACAGTTTAATAGTAATGGCCTTATTACAACAAAGAAAAACCAAAATAAATCCAAAACTTAACATAAAAATCCAAAATAATAATAAACCCTGAGCTGAGCATTGGCCACCACTAAGTTCCTGCCGACCCGGTCCATTTACTGAGTGTCACCTGCAAAAATGTTATCCCACAAGGGGTGAGTCAAACAGACTCAGTGTGTAACAGCCAACACAAAGTCCCAAACGATTTAGGTATATCAAATCATATATATAAAACAAATATAGGTAATGATGCAATCCCGGACCCAAACCTAATATCCATCCTCTACACATCACCCGTACTTGCCATCACACCGTGGGGATTACTAAATCGACCCTCCATCCGCTACACACCATCGAAGGCAGTCGCTGCAGTCAACTACACATCGCCCTTATAAATTGTGGCATAACCACCAGATAATGTGACAGAGTCACCAGATATTAATATGTGACATAAGTCACCACATTCAGATTATGTGACTTGAGTCACCAGATATTATGGTAAAAACCACCAGATCACTTCCCCTTTTCAATATCACCCGTCATACAAACATGCAAAAATAATGCAATATACCTTATTTCACATTCGTAACAAATTCTTATATGTGTCATGTTCAATATTCATAATATTATTAACAGAGCATTAATGGATAACGTACCTGAATCCACTGTACCATTGAATGGTACCTTTAGCCACACTTTTCATATTTCTATTAACACATACATAATATCCATACCATTAATCTATTAGGAGTTAGTGTAGGGCTACACACCTGGTTACTAACGTGTTCACTGAATCCCAAAAGTCTACCGAACAGATTGTACTCCTCCTAATAAATCAATGTCAAAATCGGCTATTCACTAACACTTATTATGGCCTTGGCCGAATGTTCATACTCCCTTACCTTGTGGATCTAAATCCCGAAAATAGTCACTTGGCTATGGAGATGTCGAAATCCTACATGATACATGTTAGGGTCAGCCTTTTGTACAAGATCTATGAAAATGGCCCTTGGCCGAATACCACACATGGCTTACCTTGGCTCTTGAAATCCTGAAGACCTCCCCCTTGTAGTCGACAATAATCAGAATCTCGAAACCCTTCTTCAGAGTTTCGACCATAGAGTAACAATGTGGTTAAAGTCTTGATTTCGACAGCCAGAGAAAGAAAAAGAATAGTAAATCGACATAGAAGAGGTCTTTACCGAAAAAAGAAAGACCAAAACGCAAATGGTCAACACGCTCCAAGGAATCGACAAGAAGATCCTGAAGTAGTGAACTTGGTTCAAATGAGAAAGATGATAGGATCTTGGTGCTTTGGAGTAATTGGTTTCAATGGGTGTCAATGAAGTGAACTTTCGGCTTAGAAAAGAATATCAAAGGGTTATAGATTCGACTTGATGAACACTAGGGAGATTCGACTTCACAAGGAAAAGAAAAGAAAGAGTATGAGGCTTTAGGGAGAATCGGCAATGATAAAATAGGGAGAAGAAGATTTCGGCCTTAACAAATGGAAGAAAAAGAGATGAAGAGAGGTTCGGCAATGGTGGTGTTTTGACTTAAGAAATTCGGCACACTCCTAAAAGAAGAAAAGAGAACCGAAAATACAATTATCCCATAAACAAATTTCGGCTATAGCTCCTATACCCACCTAGCCGAATTTGTCACCCAAGAACTCCCTTGGCCGGCCAACTCTTCTTCCCCTTATCAGCTTCCTCACTTTTCTCCTACTTTCTCTCTTCTTTACCCATTCAAAATAATTTAAATAAATCCTCAATTATCTTCCTACCTTAGCAGAATTTTAGAATGAATTTAATCACATCTAAAGCTCATCCTCTCAGTCTCCCAATGCCATCCACTACTACTCCTTTTGCCGAAAAATAAAAGTCCCAAAATGTTGCTTCCCTTGCTGCTCAAACCTAGGCCCCCTTGCACTGCTTGTGGCGTCACTTACTAGGGCTTTAAGTGGCGCCTCCTTGCCACTTTAACAAGCCCATTTTTATGTCCAATCTCCCCTATAAATTTTCTTAAGGCCTATCATGCTTAGCTCCCCTTTAAGACTTAAAATACCATATTTTTAAGGCATTCTCCTTCACTCTAAAGTTCTCAAAATCTATAGGACACATTCAAAACACACATAGGCATACTACTTCATACAATTAAGCAAAAATGCACAAGCCCAAAATCCTGGATATTACACTGAATTTGGAAATTTGATGAGTTTGTCCTGGTATGATGAGGAATATGATTGACAGAATAAATATATTCAATTAAAAAATTTTGACTAATGACTGAAATTATGGACTAGGGTTTTTAAATCAAAATGTAGGAATACATTTTTAACTTTTAAAGTACATTGATCAAATCTCAAATTCTATACAAGTATTGGGTCTAACCTTACATTTTAACCTTTAGAAATTTTGCATGGTTAGTGAAAAATTAGTAAATACAAGACGATACCTGTTTATCATTTTTTATATATTGCTCAGGATTGGGAAGAGATAGTTGTCACAAGAACAGTCTGATGAGGGGTCATCTGAGATGAAAATATAACTCCCATCAATGCCTTCTCTCTATGTGATCTCCTTCTTATGTCAAGCATGTGGAGAATTTCATAATATTGGAGGCCATGTTCTGAACAAATCAATTGTGCAAAGGTTTGCATTAAGCCTTATAGAAAAGGTACAAACTTTGTCTTGCTTCATGTTCTTTGATTATTCTAGGAACTCCACAATTATCTTGCTTCTAAACTCATACCAAAACAATGCTGTGCATACTGACTTTAACTACTTTTTTGATGGTGTTATTTCTGAAGTTCTTTTTCTTGTAAATGTATACATTAAAGCCTTAATTCATAGTTTATTTGTTCTAATTGTATTTGTTAAATTGCATACGGTTAGATCGTTGTTTCTTAACTTTCAGTTTTTATCCCTTGAGGATCCTCTTCTATACAAGTCCATAACATATGGTTTTTATGTCCCTACTTTCTTAAATTTTTGGGGCTTTATTACTATAAATTGGGATTGACCTTCTAATTTGCTGTTTCATTTTTTAATACTAGAATTTGGTTGTTTTTCTTTTAAAAAAAATCTAGAATAGAGTTATTTAGTTTTTTTTTTAAAAAATATAAAAGTGGATAGTTTTTGTAGAATTTTTAATATAAAAAGCAACACATGTAAATTTTTCTCTACGATGATAAAGAAGATGGTGCCCAAGGTTTATCACATTGTTTATTATTTTCCGGAGTTTTTACTTGATTTATTTCCTTTTTTTAACATGGTTTTGGGTTCAATCTTTATTTTCGTTTCTCTACTATTGCTGTTATTGTTTTCTTGCAGTGCTTTTTATTGGCATGATTGAAAAAGTTAAATGACGAAATATATGTTTTTTCTGGCTATTATTTTTCTTCCTGTGATAGTGATCTTATTGTTAATCAAGATTTTTTAGTTTTTTACATGTTCACCGACCTAATGGATTAAAGTCACTTTTAATATTGACTTTTTTTAAAAAATTTTAATTCCATTTTTAAATAATTTTGTTGCTGTTTTCTGAAGGTCTTTCGAAAGGATAATAAAACTATGCTATCTAGGAAGGACTTGTTTAAAGATACTTTGTGAAAAGCTGCTCATGCATGGAAGCAGATAATTGAGCTTCGTCTCTCTGGTTTATTTTTCAGTTGTGCTTTTTTCTTCTTCTAAATTGATTTTTCCCATGGACATATCTGGTTTAATAAAAATATTCCCTTTTAACAGAAGAAGATGCCTCTAAATTAAGGTTTTTTGTCGATCAGCATGCTTTATCAGAAATCTTCACTGGGTAAGTTCCTATTTTTCTTTTCCTATTTCTAAGCTTCACATGTAAATTTATGTTTGGAAAACGTAACATGCCTTGGTTGATTAATTTCTCGAATTTAATATAAAATATTAGCAAGGAATTTAATATGACATTTCTTCAAAGAGTTTTCTTAACCTTCTTTGTATATTTTCTTGACAAAGAAATGAGGAGCAGCAACAGAAGTGGCTTCCAATGGCATATAAGATGCAAATTATTGGATGCTATGCACAAACTGAGCTTGGTCATGGCTCCAATGTCCAAGGGCTAGAGACTACTGCAACATTTGATCCTGAGACTGATGAATTTATCATTCATAGTCCCACATTGACTTCAAGCAAAGTGCGTAAAATGGTTAACAAGCCTTTAATAGATTCTTTCTTTGACATTGATCAATTACATCTTTCTATGAAATATATCACGAGAGGTGCTTCAGTTGACGTTCTCAATTCTTTTTAACTGAGACACTCTCAACTGCTCTCTCCTCTTTTTCCTGTGGTCTGTTGTAGTTTTCGTAAGGGCACTATACATTCTTATTGAAATATAATAAAGGTAATTATCGAAATATATATATAAAGTTTATTTATTTTGTATTGTTTTTATGTGGATGAGACTCCAAAATGTGAAAGCAGGAAGAAAAGGAAACCTTAATGTCGGCATTGAGGTAACTTACAGTTAAAGCAACATTTTATTTTAAATCTTGGCTTATGTTTTGTACTTAATTAAACTATTTATTTTGTTAATCAGATATTTCAAGTGGCACCTAGTTTACATATGGTCGAGGTCCAAAAAGTAAAGGGGGACACATTGGAATTCAATACGGTACCCCATGATTCTCTCATTACAATTACATTACATTTTCTAAATGTATCGTATGGTTAGAGCTATCGTAATTGGCTGCAAGAGGTCACTGGAATCAAGGTTCTTCAACTGGAAACTGCAGTTGGTGCAACAATTAGGGTATAAAATTGTACCAATTATGGGTATGATGTATTAAAATGTAAAAAGGTCTGTCTAACCATGTGTTTTCTTCATGTGATTAAGTTCTTTGATCATGCTATTGGTATCAACGTACCTCTATCGCGATTCCTTATATGTCTTGTTCATGAATTTCCATTTTAATGTGCCTTCAAATTAAATTATACATTTCTAAATTAGATTTTTGGTGTTTTTATAATATTTTAATTTTTTTTATTTTTCATGACATTTAGTGGCGTTTTTGGGAAAAGCGCCGCTAAAAGTATAATATTTTAATTTTTTTTATTTTTCATGACATTTAGCGGCGTTTTTAGGAAAAGCGCCGCTAAAAGTATAATATTTTAATTATTTTTACTTTCCTGACCTTTAGCGGCGTTTTTGGGAAAAGCGTCGCTAAAGGTCATGTTCTTTAACGGCGTTTAAGGGGAAAACGCCGCTAAAAGTCCTGGTCTTTAGCGGCTTTTTCTATAAAGGCGCCGCTAAAAGTCCTTGTCTTTAGCGGCACTTTTAAAAAAAACGCCGCTAAAGACCAAGACTTTTCGCGATGTTTTCAATAGAAGCGCCGCTAAAGATCAGGACTTTTAGCGGCGTTTTTTAAAATAAACGCCGCAAATTTTAGCAGTGTTTTCTTTAGCGGTGCTTGTAAAAGCGTCGCTAATAGTATTAGCGGCGCTTAAAATCGCCGCTAAAGGTAAAAAAAAACGCCACAGAAAGTCTGTTTTCCTGTAGTGTTTAGAAAGAATAGAAAATAATGATTATCAGTACCCCACTACCAGAGTTGGTACTGGTAGAAGAGTTGCAGGAGTAATGGAACTTGATGCGATTACATCGTTAACAGCCCAGGTATCATCTTTAACAAATATGATTAAAACTCTTAAAAGACCCTCTGTAGTGTAGTAGATGAATGTTGCAGAACTAGCATGCGTATACTGTGGAGAAGATCATGTTTTTTTATGAATGCCCATCCAATCCAGCCTCTGCATATTACATGGGGAATTTTAATCGTAGCAAAAGCAATCCCTACTCCAACACCTACAATCCAGGGTGGAAATAACATCCAAATTTCAGCTGGAGTAATCAGGGAATGGGAAATGCCAACAATGTTAATCGACAGAATGTGGCTGGTGTACCACCTGGATACAGTCAACCAATACCGCGGCAAAATGTGCAACAAAGTTCATTGTCTTCAACACTAACTATGGAATCTCTATTAAAAGAGTATATGGCTAAGAATGATGTAATTATTCAGAGCTGGACAACTTCCTTAAGAGCTTTGGAAAATCAAGTGGGAGAAATTGCCACTACATTAAGTTCTAAACAACAAGGAGAATTGCCTAGTGACACAGAAAGTTCTTGATATCAAGGAATGGAACAATATAAGGCCATAACACTCTAGAGTGGCACTCAACTACCAGGAGTTGTGAATGATACCTTTTCTGAGGAGGAAAGTTTAAAAGTTCCCGACAATACAAATTTCGAGTCAATAGTGGAACAAACAAAAAAAGATGGGAGTATACGAAAGCATACAGAAGCAAATTCATCTTGAAAAGCTACAAATGCCATGGCAAAGCAACCTCAACAAATGGAAGGAAGGCCACTGCCACCTTGTAACAGTTCGATTTTGGGGCTAGTCGGAATCGTGGTTTCAGAACCACTAATTCGAGGTTGGATAAATTAGTTTTAATATTATTTTATTGTTATGACATGGTTATATGAATGCATGAAAATTTTGGTGCATTAATTTTAGCAATTGTATGCTTAATTACGAAAAAGGATTAAACCGCATAAAGTGCGAAAGTTCTATTTTACAAGATAAAGGTGTCTAATAGCTGTAGAATATTAATTGGAAGCCCTAAATGTGCAAAAATAAGTGGTCAGCCATAGGGGACAAGAAATGTCAAATTTTGGTCGAAGTGGGTGAATTAGGTGACTAAATTGAAAGAAAAAAAATAAAATAAAGAAAATATGATATCATCCTTGTTCATTTTCTTCCTCCACAGAAAATTACCAGCAAATAGGGGTTTGAGAACTCAAAAATTTTAGCCAAACTTCTCTCCTTGTAAGTAAGTGATTTTGGTGTCCTTTCTTAATAATTTTTGTACTTTTGGGACCCTTATAGCATTATCTAACTAATGAGGGGACTATTTTTAAAATGGTTAAGAGTTTAGGGATTTTTCATGTGAGTGCTTATGTTGTTTGCTGAGTTTTTAGGGAAGAAAATGAATTATGGTTGTTAAATAATCAACTTTTGTGAAAGGTGTTTCCATGAAAACACCTATGGACCTTTTTGTAAAGGTTGTAAATTGAGTATTAAATGCATGAAATGATGGGTATTGTGAATTGTTATAAGAGTAATAAATGTTCAGCTAGGCTTGTTTAACGAGGAAATTTGATGAAAATGATTTACGAGCCTAGGGGCAAAATTGTAATTTTGCCAATGTATAAGGGCAAAACGGTCATTTTTGCCAAAGTAGAAATTTTGAAGTCTTCGGATTATGTAGTGATTAAATGAGTAAATTTTATTATTATAGATCAAGAAGAACACAGAATCAACCTTGATCGGGGAAAAGGCAAGGTTTCGGACTAAATCGCAAATTAACATATTTTGCACCGAGGTAAGTTTATTGTAAACGATACATCCTTATTACATATGTTTTTACCTATTGATGCATTGTATGGATGTAAATGCTTATCGGTGAGATTTATTGAAAGTGGTAGAAAATGGGTAATTCTCGAATGAACCTTCGGAATAGAAATATGGGTACTGATAAATACCCGTAAAAATATAAATTTTGGTGGGCTGTGTGCGATACCACCTTGTTATTTATTAACGATGGGCTGGGTGCGATACCATCGTATATTTTTTCATTTTGGTGGGCTGTGTGCAATACCACCATTATTATCATTGTTGGTGGGCTGTGTGCGATACCACTATATTATTGATTAATGGTGCGATGTGTGCGAAACTACTGGGTAACTTGTACCATTCCGAAGGGTTCATCAAGAAACTTGTTTAAGTAAATATTTCATGTGGCTTTGTGGTGTTAAGTGCAGGGTATATGTGCAAGTAAATGTGAGCAATGTATATGATATGTGGTTGGGATATGGTAAGAGTTGGGATGAGTAAGCATGATTATAAGAATATGAATTGTTCTTACATAATATCTAATGTTTTTGGTTGACTAGCATATGGTATGATGCTTATTGTTTACATCTAGACTTACTAAGCTTAAAGCTTACTCCCTTCTCTTTTCCCTTATTTCATGGAGTCGAAGAGTTAGCTCGGGATACGGAGATAAGCAAAGGATCACTCACACTATCAGCACATCATGGTATAGTTAGACTTAGCATTTTGAGTATGGCATGTATAGGGACTAGACTTAGTTGAATGTCATATTGTTCTGTCCAAATGTGTTGGTATAAGGCCATAGTTGATGGCTCCTTTTTATTAATCTATGAAAAGAAGTTATTCATGAATGTGCAAAATGCATGAGTGGTTTACTTAGTTAATTATGCATGAATGGGTTGAATGTTTTGTGTGATGTATGTTTGTATGAGTTGGGGTGATAGAAAGAGCTTGGCAAATAGCCTTGTTCTTGTCCACATGGGTAGACACACAGGTGTGTATACACACAGCCAGCCTCATGGGCATGTGGTTAGGCCGTGTGTCCCCATGCATGATAAGGTTGCAAGTCAGTATGCTCAGTATAACCACACGGGCAGAGACACGGCCGTGTGTCTCAACCGTGTGGGAGGCATGACCATGGATATGGGCGTGTGTCCAGGCCGTGGAAAGTCTGCACCTGAAATTAGGAATTTAATTCGCCACACGGCCGAAAGACACGGGCGTGTGCCTTGGCTATGTGACATTTATCGAGTGATGACGTCAGAAACAGAATGCCAAGGTTTTTGCACACGGGTTAAGACACAGGTGTCTCGAGGCCGTGTGAGGGACACAGGCGTGTGTCTGGCCGTGTGAAAACCCCTGTAGGTTTGAATTGAGAAATAAATCCCCACGGGTGTGGAACACGGGCATGTGATATGCCACACGGGCGTGCCCTTCCTCTACACGAGCATGTGGACTGTTTAGTGAAATTTTTCTAAGATTTTCTAGAGAGCTTCAAAAGGGTTCGATTTGATCCCGAACCATTCCTAATGTGTGGTTTGGGCCTCGTAGGCTTGTTTAAGAGGTGTTACGAAAAGTTTTAATTTGAAGAGAAAAATCAAGTCTCGGTATTGTATAATTGTTGTGTATAAGTCTAGTAATGTCTCGTACCCTATTTCGACGTCAAATACGGGTAAGAGGTGTTACACACCTTTTCCCTAGTATTTCCTGTAACACCCCAAACCCGGTCCATGCGTTACGAGCGGATTTGGCATGTCACACGAGCAAAACATGTTAAACCCTTTTTATTCGTACTAAAATATTGCTTTGTTAAAATCAAGAAAACAAGTTTGATTTGATAAAATACTACTAACCTCGAAGATTTGATTGATAAATCGATAAATTTGAACTAATGATCTTACAAAATTGTGACTTTTGAAAACGACGTTGAAAATTCGAAAGAGAATCCGAGTCTTTTGAAAATAGCGTTATTAGTTTGAAAATATCCGTGTTAAAAATATTCGTAAAAGTTTATTTTGAAAATCCGATTGTTAATCGATTTTGGAAACCATTATTTAAGTTTTCAGAAAATTCCCTTTTTAAACAATTTAAGAAAAATAATAAAAACATCCCAACCATAAAGCAAAATCAAAATAGTCCAGAGGCCCTATTACAACATTTAACCCAAAATAGTAAAGTAATAAAATAAACGAGAAAGAAGTCTAAAGTCCAAATAAACCATTTCTGAAGTATGGCCTCCCTCGAGTCATTCATAGCCCAAGTCCATATCATCAAGCGTTACCTACAAGGGTTAAGAGAAAGGGGGTGAGTTACAAGAACTCAGTGTGAAATCCCCTTACCGTTATCCATTGGGCCAGAACCCAATAGCAATATTTTGGGCCTAAGCCCACTTATAATAATAATAATTGAATGAAATGAATGCAACCCATCCCATCCAGGCAATCTCTCCACCCGTACCAGCCAGTCTCTCCTGTGGGGATCTAATCAACCCACCCTGCCAGTCTCTCCAATTTGCAGTCAAGCTGCCATTTATAAAATTTGTGGCGAGCCACCAGATTCATATACGGTAATATAATCGGCACACAGCCTTAATCACGATGGCACAAAGCGAAAATCATGTTTATATTGACACATAGCCTTAATCACGATGGCACAAAGCCAAATCACGTTTATATTGGCACATAGCCTTTATCGGTATTTGTGGCAATGCCATCGGTCTATACTTCTCTTCATTCATATTTTCCCATCCCATGCAATATGTAAAGATGCAACATACATAATCATAAAACGTCCATATAAAAAAAATAACATCCATTATCTTATTGAATACTTTTTATAAATCAGCCTATTAAAGCAATATGATCATCCGGCCCATAGGGCATTTCGGTAAATCGGTCCATAAGGACATTTCGATAAATCGGCCCATTATAACAATCTATCAAATCGGCCCGTTAAGGCAATATAACAATTTAGCCCCTTAAGGCAATATAACAAATCGGCGCATTAGGGGCATTTCGGTAAATCGATAATTTTACCCACAAAGGGTAATACGGTAAATTTCGCAAACCAAACTTAACTACTAATTTGGGCATAAAAATCAAAACTGTCCATGTAACACCCCCAAACCCAGCCCACGAGCCCTGACCGGATCTGGTTATGTCACTGCGGAAAAACGGTTAAAAATCTTTTGACTTAAACATAAAAATTAGATTACTTTTGAAAACCATGTCCATGGAAAATTGTATGAAAACTTTGTAGTTATAAAATGCCCAAATTAAAAGTTTGATATATACATATACTTTGAAAAATTAGATTTCCAAAATTAAAATCATCTTCACATAGTGATTTATTTTAGTCAAACCATAATTAAAATAATTCCAAAAAAAAAATAATAAGGCCCTTATTACAACCCATACTTAAAACAAAGTATTTAATATTAAAAATGCTTAAATAATTAAAATATCTTTTTCTGCATGGGCCACCTTGCATCCTCTCCGAACTCGGTCCAAAGTCAACGCATCACCTGAAATGGTTGAGAAAAATAGGGTGAGTCCACTGACTCAGTGCATAATCATTACACAAGTTCCCTCACGTATGGGCCTAGCCCATACCCACACAGCCCATATCAACAGATATGCAATTATGACCCAACCCAACCTAAGTCCATCCAATACGCCAACCTTAGCAGACTCCCTGCCCAAGGCCGTGGCTAATCCACCGATCACAACCGAGTGATCCCACATAACTTACCTCGCGGACTGGCCGCACAAGGCCGTGGCTGTGCCACCGATCACCTAAGTGATCCCACAATTATCCATCTACGGTGATGCACACAGCCATCCACCGCCGAGATGGGCACCTAGCCAACATCTCCCTTGATGTAGCACACAGCTAATCATCAAGCGCTAATGTAGCCCAAAGCTATCATTAGACCACGTACATAATATGTACTCCCTGTCCTTCTTTGATCAACCCAATCCCCATGCACATACGCCAATGCATCATGTCAAATCACATATAGGGTGAGTATAATCACATGCTCATTACCATATCAAACAGGCACCATAAATAATTTAATATCACAAATGACTAACCTGCTAACCGATTACCCCAAACAAGGGTGTCCATTACCTTAGCCTTTAGTGTCGGCTACCACACATTCATACATCGAAAAATATGTTAATAAACAATAAACTGAAGAAACAGTGCGATGATTACGCACCTACTTGACACAAATGATCAAATCCCGAAACGCTACTTTATGCTTCTGCAAATGCCGACTATACCACTCCAAAGAAAGTCTCCTGCGTTAGGCTCTTCTCCCCAAGTTGGCTGCTAACAAACGGAGGCTTGACTGACTACTTCAAACCCCAGAGTCCCTTTAACAACGATTGCAAATGGAACCCAACGAGATCTATGCTAATATTCAGCCAAGGTGTTACCAAGTTGAAAGAAGGAAATTCGGCACAAAAGTTTGAGGAGAGGAAAGAAAGGTATGGGTGGTTCGGCTAACACTCCTAGATGGAGTTGGGATATTCGGCAAAGGCAACCCTTAGAGGTGATTTCGGCTTAAGCAAAGTTTAACAAGAAAGGGAGAAGGAAGAGTAGAAGGTTCGGCCACCTAGCAAACTTGAGGGCAAAAAGAAGAGAAAAATGTTTTGGAGAAAGAGGTTTCGGCTACCAAGGTGGTTGAGAGCAAAACGCTAGCAATTTTGGCAAAGAGAACAAATGGTGAAAAGGCCAAAAGGTGAGCACCTCCCCCTATTTATAGCATTCGGCCACTCCTAGGCACATCCAACAAAACCGAAAATGCCCCCCTCAAGCTCCCCAAATTCAGCCACCAACTCAACTCCCTTCCAAATCCCAAAAATTGCTCCTACATTTCCTCCCTGACACTCATTCAAAAAGTTTGAATGAGTCAACCTCCACCTAGCCGAATTTAAAAACAAGGACCAAGTCTTCCTCCATCTTTTAAGTGCCTAAATCGAATCCAACACCTCCCCCTCTCTCATGACGCAAAAACAAACCAAAATGCTGCCTTTGCAGCTCGAACACTGGCCCCCTAGCACCCCTTGAGGCGTGACTTCTCCATGCTCTTAGTGGCGTCTCCCTTGCCACTCTACCAGCCCAATTCTTGTGTTTAATTCTCCCAAATAATTCTCTTAAGACACCTACATCCAAGCTCCCCTTTTAGCACTTAAAAATCCAAAATTTTCCAAAGTCTTCCCCTTTAATCCGAACATTCTCAACCCCTCTTAAACACATCCAAGCATACCCAAAACCTACTAGAACATGAATTATACCCAACATGCATAGCCCTTAAACCAGGGTGTTACAGTCCATTTATGTCATACTGACCAAATTGACTATAACTTGAATTAGGAATCTCAAAATCTAAATCCGTAAATTTTCCTTGAAACTAGACTCATATATCTTCTTACTACAATTTTTCCAGAATTTTTGGCTTAGCCATTTAGTACAGTTTATTCCTTAAAGTTTCCCTTGTTTCACTGTCCAATAGTTCTGACCTCTCTTACCTTAATTTCAAATATCTCACTGTATGGTTTTCACATACTACTCCCACTTGTTTCTATTGAAAGTAGACTTACTATAAATTATAACCCATAATTCACTTTGTACCATTTTATACGATTTTTCCAAGACAGATCAGGGAAACACGAAGTCAATCAGAACCAGTCTCACTAAAATTAACATATCTCAGAATATAAAATTCCTTTTCCTTCTCTGTTTCTTCCTTATCAAAATAGACACAGTAAGCTTTAATTCGATATCTTATTCACTTTCTGATTCCCTTTCTCCTATTTTTCGTAAGTTTTCAAAAATATGTCACTGTTTCTAATCGAAACTGTTTTATTACAAAACATGATTACTACTACGATCATACGCAGGCTCAAGTGATTACGGATACCGGTTTCTGGTTTTCTTTGGTATTTCAACCGAATCACAAAACATATCATACAAACTTTCAGAGAGATGTGAGATTACACACCGTTTCAAACATGTATTCGGAAAGGTATGGGATTACACACCTTGATTAGGATTCCCTAAAGAACCACTCTTTGTTGACCTACTATATCCGAAGGATTTGCAAATAGGATATATATCGAGTGATTTCGTCCCTAAAACATAATTGATTAGTCAAAACTTCAATCCGATTTGCAACATAGCCAAATAGAGATATAACGAACAATCCAAAATGAACCCCTTTACCTTATCGATATTGGATCCAATTTTCACCGTTTGACTTCGTCTAGAACAATACACGGTCTCCCACTTAAAACACTATGAGAAAGAGAAAATAATCTCGTTTGAGAGGGTAGAATAAAATGACGGTCTCGGTTAAAAGGACCATCCTATGCCAAGACATATATTTGGCTAGGAGAAAGAAAAATAAAAATGTTTGAATAGCACCACTTACCGATTGATCAAAGGAGTAAGTGTTAATACTGATGAGAAGAACGATAAAGAAGAAATGAAGGGTTCAGTTTTTCCAAAGGAAAACGAGTGAACAATTTGATCTCCAAGGCTTAGGTAATTTCAGCAATAAGGAAGAAAAGAAGAAACAAAAATGCACACTGAAGGCTTGAAAATTAGGCAAAAAGAAGAGGAAATTTGGAGAGAAGAGAATGATACAAAAACTAAAAAGAACAACCTCTCAAGCACTAGCTTTGCCAAAAACTCCTAGCAAAATTCAGCTATCACCCCCTTTAGCCCCAAAATCGTCCACATTCATGTCCCTAATAGTAAAAAACTTGCCAACCACCCTTTCCATAACACATCCCTTGAAAAGGCCACATGTTCCCCCTACTTTCCCCTTTCTCTTGATTTCTTTCCTCACATTCATCCTTTCCTATTTTCCTTAGCCATCTTGTCAAAAATAAAAAGTCCACCTTGCCATATTTACATGCTGGCTGACACTTAAGGAAAGAGTGCAAAAATAATAGTCAAAAGTTGCACACAATGGGATTTGAACCTCTTCCCTCAAAGTACTTCACTTAATGCCATAACCTCTTTATTAATTGCTCATTTATGCTAACAATTTACTCTTTTATTTCTATAACCCTTGATGCCACTTACTATCTCTCCTTAATAGGCTTAAACACAAAATTTTACTAAGGCCCTACTTGAACCCGGAACTTCATAGAAACCTCGTAACCTTACAAATTCACTTAACTAATAAGTCCAATTTGCAATAATGTCATTCTCTTATTCTCAAAGATTTTAAACACCCCTACGCCGAAGGCCCATTGCGCCCAATCCTACAAGGCCCAATTTCGGGATGTTTGCAACATCCTGGATTATAGCCTATGCATTAGTATGTCTTATGTGTTATAGATGTGATGTGTGCATTTTTAGAATCTTGGAAATGTAAGAAATGTCTTGGAAATGTAAGGAAATGACTGGAAATGTAAGGAAATGTCTTGGAAATGTAAGGAAATGACTTGGAAATGTAAGGAAATGTCTTGTCTTGGAAATATCTTGTCTTGGAAATGTAAGGAAATGTCTTGAAAATGTAAGGAAATGTCTTAAAAATGTGAGGAAATGCTTTAGAAATGTCAAGTTTAAAGTTTAAAAGAGGGACATGAAGCAAGGTGGTCTTAAGAGAAAATGTATGTGAAATATGACATACAAATAGCCTTGGTAAAATGGCTACAAGGCGCCACTTAAGGGCCTAGCAAGTGACGCCACATACATAGGCAAATGGGCCAAGGATAGAGTCGCATAGGAAGCAAATAAAAGAATTTTATTTTTTCTATAAGGAGCAGAGAGGTGGACGGCATTAAGGCTCTTAAAAGAGGAGTTTTATTCTCTTTAAAATTCGGCAAATAGGTAGATAATGATGGATTATTATTAGTATTATTTTTATTAAGAGATAAGAGATAATTGATGGATTAAATTCTTTTAATTTGAATATATTGATAATTAAAGAGATAAAGCTATCAAAATAGAAGAGTGATGGCCAAGTAAGGGAGTCTTGGCCTAGTAATTTCGGCAATAAAAGGAAAAGGGAGGCCATTCTGCATTATTTTCAATTCTTGAAAGCTTCTGCCAAATTATCTCTGCCATTATTCTCTTTTCTCTTAATTTTTGTCAAGCCGAAAACTCAAGAAATCATTGTCGAATTCTTCATCTTTCTCTTCTCACCTTTTTGTCCCATTCTACTTAGGCCGAATCTCTCCCTCCCAAAGGCCCATCTTTGTCGAAATTCTTAGATCAAAATACCTTAGTCGCTGAACCTTTGTAAGTTTCATCTCTTTTCTTTCTCCAAGTCTCAAGGCCGAATCTTTGTATTGCCAGATATAGGAGCTGTCGACTTCTTCAAGTAAGGATAAGGATCTATTGCTATTATTTTCTTTCTTCTTTAAACTGAAATTAAGATTCTAATGCCATCTGTGTCTCTTGGCCGAATCAACAAAGGATCTCTCGGGTTTCTACAACTGTAGACTACAAGGAGGGATATTTCGGGATTCATAAGGATCTAAGGTAAGCACTGTATTCGGCTAAGGGCCAGTTATTAGTATTTAAATGTTAGAGGAGGATCTAACATGTACCCTGTAGGTTTTGACAACTCCATAGCCAAGAAATCACTTTCGGGATTTGAGAAACCTAAGGTAAGCACATGTGGTATTCGGCCGAGGCCTTATTTGTTGATTAAAGAGTGGTTTCTTATTATCCTAAAAACCAAAAACTAACCTATGAAGAGATCTAGTGTTTGGCCGAATACAAGAAGGAGCATAGTAAAGATTTCGGGACTCGATTAAGTAGTGAAATCGGCACCAAGGTAAGTTTTGAGTAATAATAATCCTACTGGGATTTGGTTTTATGGCCGAATGGTCTTCATTAAAATTTTAAAGTGATGGCCGAATGTAGGAAGTTAAGGATCTAAGGCAGTAGATCAGATTTCGGGATTCCAGTGATTTGCTAAGTGAATCAGGTGTGTACCGCACACTAATCTTAATAGATTTATGGCTTAAACTTGATATATGTGTTAATATGAAAGTGTAAGAATGTGGCTAAGGTACCATGATATGGTACAAAGTACTCAGGTACGTTTCCTACTCCTACTAGGATTACGAAATATGTTATTATTTAACATGTGATAAGTGATAAGAATGTGAAATTTGGCATGTTAATGCATAATATGTATGATATAGGGCATATGGGTTATTGAAAAGGGGAAGCGAATGTGGTGACCTAAGACCACGATATTTGAATGTGGTGACCTAAGACCACGAGATCTGAATGTGGTGACCTAAGACCACGATATCTGAATATGGTGACCTAAGACCATGATATCTGAGTGTGGTGACCTAAGACCACGAATACTCATAAAGAGGCGATGAGCACGTCGACCGCAAATGATCGCTTGCGCCCGATGGTGTGTGTAGCGGATGGAGGGTTGACTTAGTAGTCCCCGGTGTGTGAGGATGGTACGGGTGATGTGTAGCGGATGGCATATAGGTTTGGGTTTGGGTTGCATCATTTGTTTATATCTGATTTATGAATGTCTATGTAATATGATAATGTATGCCTGAATTGTTAAATTTTAGTGTCGGTTACACATTGAGTCTGTTGACTCACCCCGTTGTGGGAACATTTTTTTCAGGTGACGATCAGTAATGGACCGGGTCGGTAGGAGCTTAAAGGTGGCCATGCTCAGCAAGGAATTTTATTTGGACATTTTATTTTTATTTAAGTATTTTAAATTTTTTGGGTTTATTTGATGTAATAAGGCCATAGTTGAGCTATTTTACATTTATTTTATTTATTTTGTTTACAAATTTTTATCAATTAAAATTTATGTAAATTTCTTTTAAACTAAACCCTAAATGTTTTGACACCTAAGATAAAGGGATTTCAATATAAGATAACCCTGTTTTCAACTCGAGCCCAACCCAATTCGAACTTTCTCCCAAAATCACTTAAAGTTTTTCAAAGTGCAAACGAATTTGAACCGGTTTTCTTCGAGGAGCATACCAGATCCGGTCAAGGCTCGTGGGCCGAGTTTGGGGTGTTTCAATTTGGTATCAGAGCCCAGTTTCAAACCCTCAGCCTGTGGTTTAAGGCCCAAAACATTTTCAAAATCTAGCCCAAAAGGAATTTGTGGAAATTTTCAGGTTTTTCTAGCATGGCACCTAAGTCTCTGACCCGCAGTCCACCAAGTAAGTACCCTTATCCATTGTATGATTTATATTATGATGTGTAGAAGGGTAGAAATGGAATGGAACGTAGGTTAGCATGATAAGCACTTGAACCCTAGGACTAGTTATCCCAACACTTACATAAGACTTAATGCCTAATTAAACAAACCTATGACTAGTCGCCGAGTTAAGGTGTGGTAACCCTTGTGCGCATGTCTAGGATTGGATCCGGAAGAGCCTGGTACTTAAGCAGTCCTAGTGACTCACCTCCTCTTCACTGGAATCCTACCTGGTGTGTAGCTTCGGTTAACCCTAACCAAGAGGACTCGGTCATAGGCTGAAAACAATAACTAAAACCCGAAAGGGAACCAGCCGTGTTTTTATAAAAACCCTACTTTTAAAACTCTTAAAATTACCCTTTTTAATTTGAGAGAACTATTTTTACAAAATTTTCTGAAAAATTTCCGATTTGTAGAATTACAAAAAATACCCCTAGTGGTAAAATTACAAAAATGCCCTTGGTTTATGAAATTCCCAAAATACCCACAGTTCTAATCAAAATTTTCATTACTTTATAAAATGTCCAAAAACCCTAATTTGAAAAATATCAAAAATGCCTTGATTTTGGAAAATTACGAAATTGCCCCTAACTTACAAAATTACCAAAATGACCCTGATTTCCAAAATTTTTGCAATATCACCGTTTTGGAAAATAGAAGTCTCAAAAAGAACCCTCAAAGTTTTGCAAATTTTGAAATCCCCCTAAATTATTAAACTTTACAAATTTACCCTGGTTTATTACCAAAATACCCCCGAGTTTCAAAATTACCAAAATACCCCTGGGAATTCAAAATTACTAAAATACCCTTATTGACAAAATCAACAAGGAACCTTATTTTGAAAAATTATGGAAATACCCCTATAGGACAAATGATGAAAATACCCTTGGGATAGGAACGAATAGAAATGTCCGAGGAGTGAATGTGTATGGGAGATACTAGGGAATGGATGTCACTGAATGAATGTTTGAATGAATGTACTTCTCTGAATTCGGATAGAAGACTTGAAACCTTGATGGAACCGAAAGAACCACTATTGAACTTCTATCCATAAAATTTCTTCGCGGATAATCAGTGAAACAAGTACTAATGCATAAAACTTTTTAATCAGATTAAATCGCGGCGTTAGAAATGAGTTCTAGGGGACGTGAATTTAGAGATTAGGCCTAGGAAGTATGATAGTATTATTAAGATCAGAGTGCGCAGCATAAGCGTAGTGTGATGAGTAGGAATGCAGTTAGCCAAGTAATTTCGAGGACGAAATTATTTTTAAGGGGGGTAGAACTGTAACATCCTGGATTATAGCCTATGCATTAGTATGTCTTATGTGTTATGGATGTGATGTGTGCATTTTTAGAATCTTGGAAATGTAAGGAAATGTCTTGGAAATGTAAGGAAATGACTTGGAAATGTACGGAAATGTCTTGTCTTGGAAATGTAAGGAAATGACTTGGAAATGTAAGGAAATGTCTTGTCTTGGAAATGTAAGGAAATGACTTGGAAATGTAAGGAAATGTCTTGCCTTGGAAATATCTTGTCTTGGAAATGTAAGGAAATGTCTTGAAAATGTAAGGAAATGTCTTAGAAATGTAAGGAAATGCTTTAGAAATGTCAAGTTTAAAGTTTAAAAGAGGGACATGAAGCAAAGTGGTCTTAAGAGAAAATGTATGTGAAATATGACATACAAATAGCCTTGGTAAAATGGCTACAAGGCGCCACTTAAGGGCCTAGCAAGTGACGCCACATACATAGGCAAATGGGCCAAGGATCGAGTCGCATGGGAAGCAAATAAAAGAATTTTATTTTTTCTATAAGGAGCAGAGAGGTGGACGGCATTAAGGCTCTTAAAAGAGGAGTTTTATTCTCTTTAAAATTTGGCAAATAGGTAGATAATGATGGATTATTATTAGTATTATTTTTATTAAGAGATAAGAGATAATTGATGGATTAAATTCTTTTAATTTGAATATATTGATAATTAAAGAGATAAAGCTATCAAAATAGAAGAGTGATGGCCAAGTAAGGGAGTCTTGGCCTAGTAATTTCGGCAATAAAAGGAAAAGGGAGGCCATTCTGCATTATTTTCAATTCTTGAAAGCTTCTGCCAAATTATCTCTGCCATTATTCTCTTTTCTCTTAATTTTTGTCAAGCCGAAAACTCAAGAAATCATTGTCGAATTCTTCATCTTTCTCTTCTCACCTTTTTGTCCCATTCTACTTAGGCCGAATCTCTCCTCCCAAAGGCCCATCTTTGTCGAAATTCTTAGATCAAAATACCTTAGTCATTTGAACCTTTGTAAGTTTCATCTCTTTTCTTTCTCCAAGTCTCAAGGCCGAATCTTTGTATTGCCGGATATAGGAGTATCGACTTCTTCAAGTAAGGATAAGGATCTATTGCTATTATTTTCTTTCTTCTTTAAACCGAAATTAAGATTCTAATGCCATCTGTGTCTCTTGGCCGAATCAACAAAGGATCTCTCGGGTTTTCTACAACTGTGAGACTACAAGGAGGGATATTTCGGGATTCATAAGGATCTAAGGTAAGTTAATCTGACTGTATTCGGCTAAGGGCCAGTTATTAGTATTTAAATGTTAGAGGAGGATCTAACATGTACCCTGTAGGTTTTGACAACTCCATAGCCAAGAAATCACTTTGGGATTTGAGAAACCTAAGGTAAGCACATGTGGTATTAGTACGAGGCCTTATTTGTTGATTAAAGAGTGGTTTCTTATTATCCTAAAAACCAAAAACTAACCTATGAGAGATCTAGTGTTTGGCCGAATACAAGAAAGAGCATAGCAAAGATTTCGGGACTCGATTAAGTAGTGAAATCGGTACCAAGGTAAGTTCTGAGTAATAATAATCCTATTGGGATTTGGTTTTATGGCCGAATGGTCTTCATTAAAATTTTAAAGTGATGGCCGAATGTAGGAAGTTAAGGATCTAAGGTAGTAGATCGGATTTCGGGATTCCAGTGAATTGTTAAGTGAATCAGGTGTGTACCCCACACTAATCTTAATAGATTTATGGCTTAAACTTGATATATGTGTTAATATGAAAGTGTAAGAATGTGGCTAAGGTACCATGATATGGTACAAAGTACTCAGGTACGTTTCCTACTCCCACTAGGATTATGAAATATGTTATATTTAACATGTGATAAGTGATAAGAATGTGAAATTTGGCATGTTAATGCATAATATGTATGATATGGGGCATATGGGTTATTGAAAAGGGGAAGTGAATGTGGTGACCTAAGACCACGATATTTGAATGTGGTGACCTAAGACCACGAGATCTGAATATGGTGACCTAAGACCACGATATCTGAATGTGGTGACCTAAGACCACGATATCTGAGTGTAGTGACCTAAGACCATGAATACTCGTAAGAGGCGATGAGCACACGACCGCAATGATGCGCTTCGCGCCGATGGTGTGTAGCGGATGGAGGGTTGACTTAGTAGTCCCCACGTGTGCGAGGATGGTACGGGTGATGTGTAGCGGATGGCATATAGGTTTGGGTTGGGTTGCATCATTTGTTTATATCTGATTTATGAATGTGTATGTAATATGATAATGTATGCCTGAATTGTTAAATTTTAGTGTCGGTTACACATTGAGTCTGTTGACTCACCCCGTTGTGGGAACATTTTTTCAGGTGACGATCAGTAATGGACCGGGTCGGTAGGAGCTTAAAGGTGGCCATGCTCAGCAAGGAATTTTATTTGGACATTTTATTTTTATTTAAGTATTTTAAATTATTTGGGTTTATTTGATGTAATTAGGCCATAGTTGAGCTATTTTACATTTATTTTATTTATTATGTTTACAAATTTTTATCAATTAAAATTTAAGTAAATTTCTTTTAAACTAAACCCTAAATGTTTTGACACCTAAGATAAAGGGATTTCAATATAAGATAACCCTGTTTTCAACTCGAGCCCAACCCAATTCGAACTTTCTCCCAAAATCACTTAAAGTTTTTCAAAGTGCAAACGAATTTGAACCGGTTTTCTTCGAGGAGCATACCAGATCCGGTCAAGGCTCGTGGGCCGGGTTTGGGGTGTTTCAATGTTACATTTCCAAAAGTCAAAAAAATATGTTCAAGTTAAGAAATTTATGGAGGTCTTGAAGCAATTACACATCAACATACCTTTGGTGGAAGCATTAGAATAAATGTCTAACAATATGAAATTCATGAAATATATCCTATCCAATAAGAGAAGGTTAGGGGAGTTCGAAGCTGTTGCACTAACTGAAGGGTGCGTAGCAATGCTAAAGAACACTGCCACCAAAATTAAATGATCCAGGGAGTTTCATTATACCCTGCTTGACTGGAAACCATTATGTAGGTAAAGCATTATGCGATTTAGATGCAAGTATCAATCTAATGCCTATATTTGTTTTCAAGAAACTTGGGATAGGAAAGGCAAGACCTACTACAGTCACACTACAACTAACTGATAGATAATATGTCCTTCTAGAAGGTAAAATTGAAGATGTACTAGTAAGAGTTGACAAGTTTATCTTTCTAGTAGATTTTATTATTCTGGAATGTGAAGCAGATAAAGAGGTACCTATAATACTTGGACGACCTTTCTTAGCAACTGGTAAAACATTGATTGATGTACAGAAAGGTGAATTAACCATGAGAATTAATGATTAGTAGTTGAAATTTAATGTGTTTGATGCTTTAAAGTGTGCAGAACTAAATGAAGAATGCCAAGCTATTGAATTTGTTGACATTGTAGTACAAGAAGAATTTGTAGGTTATATGCACAACAATTCTGATGCAAACTCTGTTGAATTAAATGAAACAAAATTGATTGAAAAATCTAAAGAATTGATGGACATTTAGCAATTTGGAAATGGATTCAGGAGGAGCTTTGAATCATTAGACTTATGAGGTCGATCGTTTAACCCTTCTCGTTCGTCAATAGAAGATCCACCTATGCTGGAGTTGAAGCCATTACTAGTGCATTTGAAGTACACTTATTTGGGACATAATGATACACTGCATGTAGTTATCACTGTCGAGCTTACAACAGACCAAGATATGCAATTATTGGAGGTCTTAAAAAATCCAAGAAAGCTTTAGGATGGTCAATTCCAGATATTAAAGGAATTAGCCTAGCAATTTGGATGCACAAATTAATACTTGAAGATTGCTATGGCAAATCTATTGAACAACAAAGCAGACTGAATCCTATCATGAAGGAAGTAGTTAAGAAGGAGACTATCAAATGGTTGGATGCTAGAATTATATACCCGATTTCTGATAGTTCTTAGGTAAGCCCAGTTTAGTGTGTACCCAAGAAAGGAGGAGTCACAGTAGTCAACAATGATAACAACAAACTCATTCCCACACGTACCGTCACAGGTTAGAGAGTTTTTTGGATTATCAAAAACTCAACAAAGCAACGAAGAAGGACCATTTCCCTCTGCCTTTTATAGATCAGATGCTAGAAAAAATAACAGGGAAAGCTTTCTACTATTTTTTAGATGGCTACTCAGGGTACAATCAAATTACCATCTCTCCTACTAATTAAGAAAAGACTACATTCACTTGTACTTATGGAACATCTTCTTTCAAAAGAATGTCATTTGAGTTATGTTATACCCCGACAACCTTCCAGCATTACATGATGGCAACATTTTCTGATATGGTGAAGAAGTTCCTTGAATAATTCATGGATGATTTTTCGATGTTTGGCGACACTTTTGAAGATTGCTTAAAAAATTTGGAGTTAGTACTTTTCCGATGTCAAGAAACAAATCTGGTGCTGAATTGGGAAAAATGCCACTTCATGGTTTTTTGGGCCACAAGATTTCACAGTAAGGAATTTCCATTGACGAAGAAAGAATAGAAGTCATTGAAAAGTTGCCACCACCCACTTCAGTGAAAGGAATCAGAAACTTCCTAGGTCATGCTAGATTTTACCTTGCTTCATCAAAGACTTTTCTAAGATATCAAGGCCTCTATGTTAATTGTTGGAGTAAAACAGACCATTTCATTTTGATGAGTTACGCTCAAAGGCAATCGATAAGTTAAAGGAGCAATTAATTACAGCGTCTATAGTCACTGCACCAGGCTGGACCCTATCATTCAAACTAATGTGTGATGTAAGTGACTTTGCTATCAGAGCAGTACTGGGGCAAAGAAAAGCCAAGATGTTTCACACTATATATTATGCTAGTAGCACATTGACAGATTCACAACTCAATTACACCACCACGAAGAAAGAATTGTTAGAAGTGGTGTTTGCCTTTGAAAAATTCAGAGCTTATTTAATGGGCACCAAAGTTACAGTTTTGTACAGACCATTTTGCCATCAAATACTTGGTGATGAAAAAAGAGGCCAAACCCAGACTAATTAGATGGATATTATTGTTGTAGGAATTTGATTTGGAAATCAAAGCTAGGAAAGGCATTGAAAATCAAGTGGCTGATCACTTGTCACGACTGGAAGCAGGGAATATTATGGTGATAGTCAAATGATTAAAAATGAATTCCCTGATAAACAATTATTGTTAGCTATGGCATTGCCATGGTATGTTGATATTGTTAACTTTCTAGTTAGTAGGTTACTGCCACCTATGCTCAATAATTAAGGACAAAGGAAATTCCTTCACGATGTCAAGCAATATTATTGGATGAGCCATTTCTATTCAAGTAGTGTGTAGATCAAGTAATTCAGAGATGTATTCCAAATGATGAATTTCAAAGTATCCTGCATCATTGTCATTCTGCACCTTATAGTGGACATTTTGGAAGCATGCGAACTGTTGCAAAGGTTCTACAATCTGGTTTTTATTGGCCCACCATGTTTAAAGATGCTCATCAGTTCTGTCAAAGATGTGATCACTATCAAAGAACTGGTAACTTATCAAGGAGACACGAAATGCCAAAATATTTTAGAGGTGGAATTACTTGATGTATAGGGAATTGATTTCATGAGTCCATTTCCACCATCCTGGCGAAAAATATACATTATTGTCGCTGTGGATTATGTCTCTAAATTGGTTGAAGTTGTGACTTTACCTACAAATGATGCCAAATCAATCTTGAGATTCCTGCATACAATATTTTTACCAAGTTTGGTACTCCTCGTGCCTTAATTAGTGATGAAGGTGCACAATTTGACTATAGATTAGTTGCCAACACTTTGAACAAATATAGGGTTAAACATAAAATTGCCACGTCATACAACCCAAAGACAAATGGACAAGCTAAAATTTCCAATAGAGAAATCAAGAAAATTTTGGAGAAAGTTATCAATCCCAACAGCAAGGATTGGTTAGTAAGGTTAGATTAAGCTTTGTGGGCTTATCGCATAGCTTTCAAGACACCATTGGGAATGTCATCTTTCAAGCTTGCCTATGGTATGTCATTTTCCAATTAAGCTAGAACATAAAGAATTTTGGGCAATCAAGAAAATAAACATGGACTGGGGTGTTGCTGTTAATCATCGCTTACTGGAACTTAATAAGATGGTTGAATTTTGAGCTCAAGCTTTTGAGAATGCGAGACTATACAAAGAAAAGACAAAGCGTTGGCATGACAAGAAAGTGTTTCCAATTTGTACCTGGACAACAAGTCTTACTCTTCAAATCCAAACTTAAACTATTTCCTAGCAAATTAAACTCGAGATGGTCTAGACCATTCAAAGTCGAACGTATATACCTTCATGGAGCTATCAACGTTAAAGATGGAAAAATAGGATCCACTTTCAAAGTCAATGGTCAACATCTGAAACATTATTTTGGAGCTCCTATAATGTACGACAAAAATTTTATTTCTCTTCCAAACACTTAATAATTGTTCTTTTGAAAAAAAAAAAATTCTTTGTTTTAATTTTTTTTCTTATTTGTTACCCAAGAAATTTATTTAACTGTTTATTTTCTCTTGTTACAAGTTTTCCCTTAGGCCAGAATACATACAAATTAAAGCCATTGGCCCAAATTCTTTTAATTCTCACAAATTTGTGTTAATCCCATTTTTCTTTTTCCCCTAAATGTCAATTATTTTGCCTTGTCAGCACATGATTGAGGTCAGTCTTATCACACACATCACAATTGCTTCTCTCCCATGTTTTAACTTAGTCGATTCAGTTTCTTCCCACATTTTCATCCCACTTCATTTTCTTCTTTTACATTCTGTTTCATTCATAACCGTAATAAAATCTAGCCTTTTTAATTTTCTAGCTTTATATTTTCTCTTCAATGGCTTCCCAAATAGTTTCAGCTTCGACCTCTACCTTTCCACGCACCTTTTTCAGTAAACTTCCTGAATAAAAATACCATAAAAATATTACCAAACGACCATTCTATATGGAAAAACGATTTCATTTTCAGGATGCTTCCTTCATGGGGTATACAGAGGCCATATCAGCAGTTGTCGAAATGCATGGGTGGGCCATCTTCTATCTCTATCCTGATGATGTCTTCTCAAAGGTAGTGAAAGAGTTTTATGCCCACATTACTTCTCCTGACAATGTATTTATATATGTGTGTGGCGCATCAGTTCTATTTGATTAAGACTCCATCAATGCCCAATATAGACTATTTGAAGATTCTAATGGGCATGCTAACTTTGTGAAGACAATATCCCCAGAGTGCTTAGCCCAGGTTCTCACTAATGTTCATGTAAAAGGTACACAATGGTCAATCTCAAGAAATGGCCGTTACACCATCGACAAGGTCTCATTGAAGCCTCAATGTAAGATTTGGTACCATTTCTTGAAAACTCGTCTCATTCATTCTACACATAATGCCACAATCTCTAAGGATTGATTATTGCTTCTCCACTCCATAATGGTGGGTCGAAAGATTAATGTTGGCAAAATTATCTTTCGTGGGATTCATCGTTGTGCCTGAAAGAATGTTGGTACTTTAAATTTCCCCTCACTGATTACTGCACTATGCCAAAGAGTCAAGGTTCCCCTATCATCAAATGAAGACCACCTTCTAAACAAAGGGGCTATTGCTAAGCTCATTGCACAGAAATTGGCCGGCGAGGAAATGCCAAGGCAAATTGGCACACCTCTATCTTCTCCCCCTCGACTTCTCACATTGAGTTTGAGCGATGAATGATTGAAGATGTAGAGGGTTTGAAACAACAATTGTGTGTGTTGGAAAAGCATCAAAAAATGTATTGCACTGACTTTGGTAAAGCTCAAGAGGAGATGGCCATCTTTTAGGGATATGTCCGCCAATGTGATGTTGCTATTCATAAATCCTTGCAAAAGAACTTCTCATGCCCAATGCCATAATTTTTTGTTTTTCCTAAGGAACTATTATTGAATCCTGATGCAGAAGATGAAGAAGCTACAACTGCTCCAACGAGCAACCAAGAACCAGAAGGAGATGAAGCCAGGATAGAATTTGTCCATATTAAATCTGATAATGAAGGAATGGATACCACTCAGACTACTACACCTACATTACAATCTCATGCCCCTAGGACTACCCAGGAACATGCAGTTCATCAACTGATTGATGAACTCACAAAGTCAGATACCAATGATGATGATGAAGAGGTGCCCATCAACCATCTTAAGAGAAAAAGATTCAAGAAGGCCGCTGGTAAAACCATTCAAGCTAATAGTAATGACCAGGACAAGCAGCAACGTTACAAGAGAGTTGTAAGGAAATCCACACAACCCAAGTGAAGTAATTTCCTTCCCTTCCAAGCTTTGATTTTTATAGTTTCATGATCATTCATTTTGATTTTTATCTGTTACAAACATTCATATAGCTTTTATTTATTTTATCTTGTCATGTTCATGCATCAAAGACATTGCATCCCTTAAGTGTGGGGGTGTGTTGGGCATATATACTGCATTGTTAATTTTTCATACAATCCTTCTGCCATAACATTCAATTGCCATTCAACTACCAGATTATGTGTGTAATATCCCTTTTTTAGTGGTAACAGAATAGTGGTTTTGAGACCACAAATTTTGATTTGTAAAGTCGTGTTTTATGGTTTAGTCAATGTTTATGGAGTTACATTAGGGTCGTATTAAGTTTTGGTGAATAAATTTTAACATTTAGTTGGTTAATTAAATAAAAATAAATTTTAAAATTTAGTTGGTGAATAAATTTTTGGTGAATTTTGGCTATGGGAAGTTGGTTTTCTAGGACACGTTATATCTACTGGTGGAACCCAAACAAAGTATCTGTGATTGTTGATTGGAAAATTTAGAAGAATGTTTCTGAAGTTAGAAGTTTCTTGGGATTAGACAGATACTATCGATGTTTTGTTAAAAATTTCTCCATTATAGCATCTCCGATGACTAAACTGCTGCAGAAATATGTTAGTTATGTTTGGACTGAAAAATGCCAAAAAAGTTTCGAGCAATTGAAGAATATGTTAACTAAAGCTTCTGTTTTGATTCAGCCTGAATCCGGGAAAGAATTTATTGTTTATAGAGATGCATCTCTTTGTGGTTTAGGATGTGTTTTGATGCAAAGTGGAAAATCAATTGCCTACACTTTTAGGCAGTTGAAGCCTCATGAAAGAAATTACCCGATGCACGATTTGGAGTTAGTTGTAGTTGTCTTCGCTTTGAAGATATGGCGACATTATTTGTATGGGGAGAAATGTCATATTTTTACTGATCATAAAATTTTGAAATACTTAATGACTCGGAAAGAATTGAATTTGCATTAACGTAGGTGGCTCGAATTATTAAAAGATGATGATTTGGTAATTGACTATCATCCTAAGAAAGCTAATATTGTTGCAGATGCTTTAAGTCAGAAGTCCTTATTTACTTTAAAGGCTATGAATGTAAATTTGACATTGGAGCGTGATGGTTCTATTTTGGCTGAGTTTTTAGTAAAGCCAGTATTTTTATCGAAAACTCAAGAACTTCAAAAAGATGATTCAAATTTGTTGTCAAGACTTGAAGTAGTAAAAAATGGTCAAAAGATTGATTTTAATATCAACATTGACGATTTTTTGTATTTATGAAATTGACTGTGTGTACCGAATAATTTTGGATTAAAACGAGAGTTTTTGAATGAAGCTCACAATGGCGTTTATTCAATTCATCCTAGGAGTACGAAAATGTATAATGACATGAAAAAAAATTATTTGTGGCCTAGTATGAAGTGAGAAATAGCAGAATTTGTGTCGCGATGCTTATTATGCCAATAGATGAAAGCCAAACATCAAGTACCATCGAGTTTGTTGCAACCAGTGATGATTCCTGAGTGGAAGTGGTAACGAGTCACCATGGATTTTGTTTCGGGATTATCTTTAACTCTAAAAAGAAAAGATTCTATTTGGGTCATTGTTGATAGAATAACGAAATCAGCTCATTTTCAACCCATTTGGACTGATTATTCACTTGAGAAATTAGCAGAATTATATGTTTCAGATTATATCAAATCGTGATCCAAGATTTACTTCTAGATTTTGGGGTAAGTTGCATGAAACCTTAGGCTTGAAGTTAAATTTTAGTACCGCTTTCAATTCGTAAACAGATGATTAGCCGAAGCGAGTCATTCAGGTTTTAGAAGATATGTTGTGATGTTTTATCATTGAATTCAAAGGTAGCTGGGAAAAGTATTTGCCATTAGCTGAATCCGCGTATAATAATAGTTATCAAGCAAGCATAAAGATTGCTCCCTACAAAGCTTTATATGGGCATAAATGTAGAAGCCCATTGTATTTGTCTGAATTAAATGTGGAGAAGTTAACTAGGGTAGATTTACTTCAAGAAATCGAAGAAAAAGTTAGAATTATTCGAGATAACTTGAAGGCTGCATCCGACCTTCAGAAGTCTTATGTTGATCTAAAAAGGAGAAATATCGAGTTTTCTGTTGGCGAAAAGTATTTTTGAAAGTCTTGCCCTGGAAGAAATTGTTACAATTTGGCAGAAAAGGGAAGCTTAATCCTAGATCTCGGGCCATATGAAGTTCTTGAAAGAATAGGATTGGTAGCATATTGTTTGCCTTTACCACCATAACTTGACAAAATTCACAATGTTTTTCATGTTTCTATGTTTCGACAATATCGATTTGATCCGTCGCATATTTTATCTACAGAAGAAATTGATGTATAGACAGATTTAACTTACAATGAATAACCTAGAAGAATCTTAGCTTGGGAAACAAAAGAGCTGAGAAATAAGTCCGTACCGCTATTTGAAGTATTATGGCAACGTCATGGGCTTGAAGAGGCGACATGGGAAACGGAAGAAAATATGAAGTCTCAATATCCAAATACTTTCTCTGGTAAGATTTTCGGGGACGAAAATTCCTTTAGATGGGAAGAGTTATAATATCTTGTTTTTTAGTGGTAACAAAATAGTGGTTTTGGTGTAACACCCCTAACACGTATCCGTCGTCGGAACAAGGTTTCGGAGCGTTACCGGAACATTTAGAACATTTATCGATCAATTTAGGCAAGTTACTTTTCATTCACTGAGTTCATTCATAATGTCCCTTAAATGGACCCTCGAAGCCCAATACGAGCATTAGAATCAAGTCGGGACTAAATCAAGAACTCAAGGAATTTTTCACGAAATTCCAAAATTTTCCAAGATTCAGGGCTCACATGCCCGTGTGGTCCAAGGGACACGCCCGTGATGCAGGCCGTGTTCAAAACTAGCTAGCTCTATGACTTGTGCCACAAGACCATGCCACATGCCCGTGTGCTAGGCCGTGTGGTTAATTAATTCAATTCAAATTTGGTGCACTGTGTGGTTAATTAATTCAATTCGAGTTAGTTGCAAGTTTCACACGGCCAAGACATACGCCCATGTTCAAGGCCGTGTCACCCACACGGCTGAGACACACGCCCGTGTCTCTTCCCATGTGCTCAACTTTGAGCATTCTGTTTCTTGAATTTAAGGTGCAGGGGACACACGGCCTAACCACATGCCCGTGTTACCAGGCCGTGTGTCACACATGGTCTAGACACACGCCCGTGTGTCTACCCGTGTGGACAAAATAAAGCCATTTCTAGCTTTATTTCTCACCCAAAATTTCACCCATGACCTGCACTTGAATCATACATACAAATACCAACCATTTCAAGCATTCAAGATGAGCAAACTCTATCATTCAACATGATATATCATCACAAGCATTTATGTTTATAATATTATTCTTTAATAAGTATACTTGTTTCCCCTTTCTTAATCAAACAATATATAGTACCTATGTTATCACCATAACATGAACTTAAATACATATATGTGTGTACCAAAACATAATCATCATTAGCCATTCCAATGGCTGGATTACAAGCATCATTTACATTTACATGCCAATATGGCCAACATATCCTATACATGCCATTACAACCGCAATTGAATTACCATACTATACCAACATGGCCTGATGGATAGTGTGAGTGATCTCCGCCGAGCTTCCAATCCAAAGAGCTTTTGATTTACTCTAAAATAAGGGAAATAAAATGAGGTAAGCATAAAATGCTTAGTAAGTTCGTATAACACGGTACTTAACTTACCATTCATCCTATCTGAGGTAACTAACTAAAGTATAATCAACCACTTTGATCTCAAGCCCTACACACATCCCCATTGCCCTTAGTATTCATATATTCCATACTAATATGAAGATATGTATGTAACGCCCCTTACCCGTGTCTGACACCAGGACCGAATACGAGGCATTACCATGCTTAATCTTGCTTAAACATGTAAAAACGGGCTATAAAACTTCGTTTCAATTTAAAAGCTTTTCTTTCTTAGTTACAACATACATCTCATGGGTCTACGAGGCCTTAAACATACATCCGAAAGATTTCAAGGTTCAACCGGAAACTTTTACACTCTTTGATAATTTTTGCCTAAACAAGGGTCACACGCCTGTGTGACTTGGGACACGCCCGTGTGGGCAGGCCATGTGGTCTCACATGCCCATGTCCTTGGCCCGTGTACAATTTATTTTTATTTCGAACCTACAGGGGTTTTTACACAGCCAGACACACGCCCGTGTCGATGGCCTATGTCCTTCACACGGCCTAGACACGCCCATGTTCTTATCCGTGAGAAAAACTAGGGGTATTCTGTTTATGACGCCAGCAACCCCTTAAGGAACACACGGCCTAGGCACACGCCCGTATGGCTAGCCCGTGGTCGACACTGACCGAAAACACTAACATGCAAGGGACACACGGCCTATTAACACACCTATATGGGTTGACCGTGTGTCACACACAGCCTAGACACATGCCCGTGTGTCTACCCGTGTGGACACTTAAAGGCTATTTTCTAAGCCAATTGCCACCCTGAAATCAAGATCATTCATATACCCAATCCAACCACTCAGATACTTCATGAAAACATGAATAGTAATGCATAACTCATCTGAAACACCCCAAACCCGGCCCACGAGACTTGACTGAATCTGGTATGTTCCTTGAGTAAACATTTTCAAAATTCGTTTGTTCCTTTGGAAAACTTGGGTGGTTTTGAAGAAAGTTTGATTCGTGTTAAGTTCAATTGAAAACATTGCTATTCTTGAAATCAGGGATTTATTAAAACCTTGTTTTAAAATTAAAAGACATGTCGAATTTGTTTAGAGTTTATTTGCACATTGGAAATCAATTGTGTTTAAGTGTCAAAACGTTTAAAGGTTTACCTTTAAGAAAAATTACTTAACTTTAATTTGATAAAAATCGTATCATACTAAAATAATTAAAATGCATGCATAAACAGTTTCATACTAATGACCTTATTACATTAAAGAAAACTCGAAATAAATCCAAACTTAGAAATAAAGTATCAAAATAAAATAACTTTAAGCTGAGTGTGGCCACCACTAAGCTCCTACCGACCCGGTCCATCAACTGAGTGTCACCTAAAAACATATCCCACAACGGGGTGAGTCAAACAGACTCAGTGTATAACCACCACCACAAAGTCCCAACGATTCAGGTAAATCAATTCATACTTATACATATATGTAGCAATTATAGATAATGATGCAATCTCGAACCCAAACCTAGGTAACCATCCGCTACACATCACCCGTACCAACCATCACACCGTGGGGACTACTAAGTCGACCCTCCATCCGCTACACATCATCGAAGGCAGTCACTGCAGACGACTAGCACATCTCCCTTATAAATTGTGGTATAGCCATCAGATAATATTTTGTGACATAAGTCACCACATTCAGATTATGTGACATGAGTCACCAAATATTGTGGTAAAAACCACCAGATCACTTCCCCTTTTCATATCACCCATATGCCCCATGTCATACAAATCATGCAATTATCATGCCTTATTCTTTATTTCATATTCTTAACAATTTCACATATGTGTCATAACAGATATTCATAACTATTAACGTAGCTTTGGAGAATAACGTACCTGAATATGTCGTACCATTAAATGGTACCTTAAGCCATATCTTTACCTTAAGCCATATCTTTCACATTAACACACATATTAAAACATTACCATAAATCTATTAAGATTCAGTGTGGGGCTACACACCTGGTTTACTTAACGAGTTCACTGAAATCTTGAAAATCCCGATCTAAAGCCCTAGATCCTTAGTCCCTACATTCGGTCAACACTTAGTATTTTAGCAAAAGCCTATTCGGCTATATAACCAAATCCCGAAGGATTACCATGACCAAATCCTTACCTTGCTGCCGATTTGATTATTGCTAATCCCAAAACTTTGTGATGTTCCCTCTTGCAATCGGCTAGACACTAAATCATTTAACTAGTTAGTTTCTGCTTTAGAACGAATAAGGAACAGATCCGAATCACTGAGTATGGCCTTGGCCGAATGTTCAGGTTCACTTACCTTGCGATTTTAAATCCCGAAATTAATCCTTGTTCCTGATGATGTCGAAATACCTATAGGTTCATGTTAGATCTAATCTAACATTTAAACACAATAAAATGGCCCTCGGCCTAAGATCTTATTTGCTTACCTTAGATCTGAAATCCCGAATGATCTCCCTAGAAGTCGGCTTCTATAGAAATCCCGAAACTCACCTTTCAAGTTTCGGCCAACAAGAATAGGAGGGATTAGATTTCAATTTCCAACCGTCAGAAAAGAATAAGAAAAAGTAAATCGACATAGGAGAGGTTCCTTACCAAATAAAAAAGACCAAAACGTAATTGGTCAACCACCTTCATGAAATTGTCAAGAACACTTGCAGAAGAAATCGATTCAAAGTGTGTTAATAAAGTGAACTTTCGGCTTTAAGATTCACTGAGCAATCGGCTAGGGATTACCTTTAGTCTTCGGCTTTTGATGAACACTTGAGAGATTCGGCTCAACAAGTACAAGAAAAGAAGAGCTATGAGGCTTAGGGAGAATCGGCACTGATGGAATTTGGGAGAGGGATATTCGGCTTTGGTCACTTGAAGAGGAAGGGTAGATGAAACAAAGAGAGCAAATTGAATTCTTAAGGACTTTTCAGCACAGAAGAGAAAGATGAGGAGAGAACTAAATTTCGGAAGAAGCTTAATTGGAAAGAAAAGAATGTAAATGGCCTTACTCTCCTTCCTTGGCCGAAAATACCACCAAAAGAGACCCACATTCGGCCACTACATCCTTCATTATCAAATCCCTTATTTTGCTCCTATTTTTCCTCTTTTTGCACATTCAAAATAATTAAAATAAATCAGCATTTATCTATCTACCTTAGCCGAATTTTAAAAGGAATTTAGCCTCATCTTATGCTCATTCTTCTAGTGTCCTATTGCTGTCCATCTCTTCTGCTGTCTGACGTAAAAAATAGTCCAAAATTGCTCCCCTTGCTGCTCGATCTTAGGCCCTGCACCCATGCTTGTGGCATCACCTACCAAGGCCTTAAGTGGCGCCACCTTGCCACTTTACCAAGGCACTTTTTGTGTCTAATTTCCCCTACAATTACTCTTAAGGCCTATCAAGCTTAGCTCCCCTTTAAACTTAAAATCTGATATTTTCTAAGGCATTCACCTATCCCCTAAAGTTCTCAAAATTCATAAAACATATTCAACATACTCATAGGCATGCTACTTCATACAATTAAGCATTGATGCGTAAGCCATAAATCCCGGATATTACAGTTCTACCCTCTTAAAATAATTTCAACCTCGAAATTACCTGGCTAAAATAAGTGAGGGTATTGCTATCGCATTGCTTCTTCCGGCTCCCACGAAGCTTCTTCCGATCCATGATTATGCCATAACACTTTGACTAGAAGAACTGATTTCCTCCGTAACACTTTCACATCTTGTTCCAAAATCTGGATCGGCTCCTCCTCGTCGGACAAATCTGGCCTCAGTTCTACCTCTTCAACTGGCACTATGTGAGATGGATCCGATCGATAACGATGTAACATAGAAACATGGAATACATCGTGCATTTGCTTCAACTCCGGTGGCAACTCTAGCTGGTATGCCACTGGTCCAACCCGCTTCATTACTCGATAAGGTCCTATAAACCGGGGACTTAACTTCCCTTTGCGACCAAATCTCATCACCTTCTTCTAAGGCGAAACTTTGAGAAACACTTGATCTCCCACAGAAAATTCTATTTCCTTCCATTTGAGATCTGCATACGACTTCTGCCTATCCGATGCCTCCTTTAACCGTGCCCGAATTACCTCAACCTTCTCCTCGGATTCTGCCACAATCTCTGGACCCAAAACCTGACGTTCCCATAATTCCGTCCAACACATAGGAGTGCGACACCTCCGTCCATACAGCGCTTCATACGATGCCATCCGAATACTGGCTTGATAGCTGTTGTTGTATGCAAATTCCGCTAAAGGCAAATATTCTTCCCAACTTCCTCTAAAGTCTATCACACAGCCCCTCAGCATATCTTCCAACACTTGAATCACTCGCTCAGATTGACCATCCGACTGTGGATGAAATGCCGTAGTGAAATCCAATCTAGTGCCTAAAGCTTGATGTAGAGCTTTCCAGAACCGAGACGTAAACCTTGGATCCCTATCTGAAATAATTGACACTGGCACTCCACGCAACCTTACAATTTCTACCACGTACAATTTCGCTAACTTCTGTAAGGAATAGTCAACTCGCACTGGCAAGAAATGCACAGACTTTGTCAACCGATCCACTATCACCCATACCGAGTCCTTCTTAGTACGCGTAAGGGGAAGCCCACTAACGAAGTCCATGGTGATTCTCTTCCATTTCCACTGCCGAACCTTTATCGGGTGAAGCAATCCTGACGGAACTTGGTGTTTAGCCTTAACTTGCTGACACGTCAAGCACTTCCCTACGAAGTCGGTAACTTCCATCTTAAGACCAGGCCACCAAAACTATTCACGTAGATCTCTGTACAACTTACTACCTCCAGGATGCATAGCATAAGGGCTACTATTCGATTCCCAAAGAATCCTCTGCCTTAACTCCTCTTTCTTCGGCATACCGACTTTGCCCTTGAAGCACAGTACTCCCTCATTACTAATACCATAATCTTCTAACTCCCCACTCTGCACTTGCCGTAACTTAGCACTTAAATCTTCATCCATTAACTGTCCCTCTTTCACCTCACTCAACCACGTCGGCTTAACTTGCAACTCTGCCAACACACTTCCATCGTCATACAAGCTAAGATGTGCGAACATCGCTCTCAAATCCGTCACTACTTTTCGACTTAGGGTGTCTGCCACCACATTTGCCTTGCCCGGATGATACTCTATGGAACAATCATAGTCTTTCAATAACTACCCAACTTCGCTGTCTCAGATTCAACTCCTTCTGAGTCAACAGATACTTAAGGCTCTTGTGGTCTGTGTAGATCACCGACTTTTCTCCATACAGATAGTGCCTCCATACATTAAGAGCAAAGACCACTACCGCCAATTCCAAGTCATGCATCGGGTAGTTAAAACCCTCTTAAGCTTCTCAAAGCTCTCCTGTTGCTTATCTACCATACGAAAGGTACCTCCTTCCTCAACAACTTCATCAAAGGTGCGGCTATTGATGAGAACCCTTCTACGAACCTTCTGTAGTAGCCTGCTAATCCCAAGAAACTGCGAACCTCAGCCACAGACGTAGGTGATTTCTAATCTAGCATTGCCTCAATCTTCCTAGGATCCACCCTTATTCCTTCTGCAGACACTACATGCCCTAAGAATGCGACCTCCTTCAGCCAAAATTCACACTTGCTAAATTTGGCGTAGAGCTTCTTCTCCCTTAACACTTGCAACACTATCCGGAGATGCTCATCATGTTCTTCCTCAGACTTAGAATACACTAAGATGTCGTCGATGAACACAATGACGAACCTATCCAAGTAAGGTTGGAAAACCCAGTTCATCATATCCATGAACGCGGATGGGGCGTTCGTCAATCCAAACGGCATTACTAGAAACTCATAATGGCCATATCTTGTTCGGAAAGCCGTCTTATAGATATCTGCTTCCTTCACCTTAAACTGATGATATCCAGATCTTAGATCTATCTTTGAGAACACTGCTGCCCCCTTAAGCTGATCGAACAAGTCGTCTATCCTTGGCAACGGGTACTTGTTCTTGATGGTCAGCTTATTCAACTGACGATAATCTGTGCACATACGCATAGTTCCGTCCTTCTTCTTCATAAACAAGACCGGTGCTCCCATGGAGACACACTGGGTCGGATAAAACCACGATCAAGCAACTCTTGGATCTGAGCCTTGAGCTCAACCAACTCCTTTGGCGCCATCCTGTACGGGGCAATTGACACAGGAGCTGTACCCGGTAGCAAGTCAATTTTGAACTCCACGTCCCTGTCTGGGGGTATTCCAGGTAACTCTTCCGGAAAAACATCCACAAACTCTCTTACTATTCTAACTCCACTAACTCCCCCTTCTTTTGCATCCAACGCACTAACAAAGGTCAAAAATGCCTTGCACCCTTTTCGAACCATCTTATCAGCCTTTAAAGCAGAGACTACATTAGACAAGTAGTTTCTCCTTTCTCCTATCATAATCATTGCCTCGTCCTCAGGCGTCCTTAGCTCCATTCACTTAGCTGTACAGTCCAATATAGCCCGATGTTCCACTAGCCAGTCCATGCCAAGAATGAGATCAAATTCTCCGAAAGGTAGTTCCATTAAGTCGGCAGGGAATATCACTCCCTGAATCTCTAAGGGTACATTCTGAAATACCTTGTTCACCACTACAGTTTGACCTAATGGGCTTACTACAGTTATCTCCCTAATAGACAGTATAGAAACTATGCCTAGCGTTTCAACTACTCTACATGCAACATAAGAGTGGGTAGAGCCAACATCAATCAAAGCAAAATAAGGCTTGCCAGCTATAAGGAACGTACCGGTTATGACGTCCGGTGCGTCTCCATCCTCCCTCCAGCGAACTGCATATACCAGAACCGGCTGCCTTGCCTCTATATTACCAACACCTCTACCAGGTGTTCCACGTCCTCTTCCAGAACCATTACCTCTGCCAATCGGACCACGACCTCGCTGAGGCTGCTGTCCACCTCTTCCAGCCTGGTTAAAACCCTGACCTGTTGGTCGGCTCCCGTCTATCTTTATAGGACAATCCTTAATCATGTGTTCTTTAGACCCACACTTGAAACATCCCCCGGTCTTTTTCCAACACTCTCCTAGATGCATCTTTCCACATTGAGCACAAGTACGATACTGCCCTCCTGTAACCACTTGCTGACCTCGCGGCCCATCAACTCTAAGCGCCTTTTGCACATTCCCAGATGGCCCTGACGATCCAAAACCTCTCTTTTTCCTATTCCAGTCCGTATTCTGCCTTACAGAGTCTTTAATCCCTTCGGCAACCTTAGCCTTTTCTACCAACACAGCAAACTCCCGCTCCTGCTGTAGAGCTATCAACAACCTCAGGTCATCCCTTAGTCCGTCCTCAAACCGGACACATCGCTCATGCTCCGTAGACACGATCCCTCGAGCATACTGGCTCAACCTTAAGAATTCAGCGTCGTATTCCGCTACGGACTTGTTCCCTTGAACCAGCCCTAGAAATGCCTTCCTCTGTGCATCAGTATAACTAGTACCAACATACTTCTTCTGATACGCGACCTTAACATACTCCCAAGTGAGATCCTCAGCTGTAGCACCATCCTGAACTGTGAGCCACCATTGATAAGCCTCATCGCGAAGTAGCGACACCATTCCTTTCAGTTTCTCCTCAACAGTCAGATCCAACCCATCCATAATTCGCTCTGCCGTCTCCAACCCATACTCAGCCGTATTGAGTGCCACTCCAGATACACCACGAAACACTTCAGCTCCATCGGCTCGGAGTCACTCGGGTACAGATTTCTGAGCTCCCATACCTCCACCTGCTCCAGCCACCATCTCAAGAACTCTCAGCACCGCCTGCGATACTGCATCATCCCCCGTCTGGTCTTGTTGCTCAACACCAACAGCTGGTGGTGGGGGTGGTGGGGGTACCTCATTCTCAGACCCTTGACCCAATCTAATAGGTTCCGATACGGTCATTCTGCCTCTACCACGTCCTCGCACATTACGACCACGTCCCCTAGAACTCATTTCTACGATCGCGCTTTAATCTGATTTAAGAAATTTTATGCATTAGTGTTTTGTTCCACTGATTATCAGCGAATAATTTTATGAAAGGAGCTTAGTAGCAGTTCTTTCGATCATTTCAAAAATTTTCGTTCCAGTTTTCTACCCTAATTCGGAGAAACACATTCGTTCAGTAGTATCTACACACATATCCACCATTCGAACATTTTCTCTATTCCTATCCTAGGGGTATTTTCATAATTTGTCCTACAGGGGTATTTTAGTAATAAATCGGGGTCACTTTAAAAGTCTTAATAAATCAAGGCATTTTGGAATTTTCAAAACTCGAGGGTATTTTAAAAATTTCCTCAAATCAAATATATTGCAGAATTTTTTTTGGAAATCAGGGTTATTTCGATAATTTTGTGAACCAGGGGTAATTTAGTAAATTTACAAATCAGGGTATCTTGATATTTTTGCAAAATAGGGGTTTCTTGTATTTTGAAGAATATCTTAGTAAATGTCGAGGGTAGTATGGTAATTTTTTTCAAACCAAGGGCATTTTAGTAATTTCACACCCAGGGGTATTTAGGTAATTTTGTAAATCGAGATTATTTCGAAAAAAAATTCAAAATAAATTTGGCTATCAAAGGGGTAATTTGGTGATTTTAAAACTAGGGTTTTATAAAAATATGGCTAGTCTCTTTTCGGGTTTTAATTAATGAATTTAGCCTATGAATGAGTCCTCTTGGTTAGGGTGAACCATTACTACGCACCATGTAGGATTCGAGCGAAGAGGAGGTGAGTCACTAGGACTGCTTAAATACCAGGCTCTCCCTGAATCCAATCCTAGACATGCGCACAATGGTTGCCACACCCTAACTCGGCGATTAGTCATAGGGTGGTTTTAATTAGGCATTAAAGTTTTATGTAATTCCTATGTTAGAGTAAGCTAATCCTAGGGTTCAATAACTTAATATACTAATCTACGTTCCCGTTATACAGATCATACAATAATTCACACAACAGTTAGGGGTACTTACCTGGTGGACTTTGGGTCGGAGACTTAGGTGCCATGCCAGAAAACTTGTTCAATTTCAAAACAATTTTCACAAAACTTAATTGGGCTCAATTTTGTAAACGTTATGGGCTTCAAACCCAAGGCCAAGAGTTTAAAATCGAGCTCTGATACCAAACTGAAACACCCCAAACCCGGCCCATGAGACTTGACCGAATCTGGTATGTTCCTTGAGTAAAACATTTTCAAAATTCATTTGTTCCTTTGGAAAACTTGGGTGGTTTTGAAGAAAGTTTGATTCGCGTTGAGTTTAATTGGAAACATTGCTATTCTTGAAATCAGGGATTTATTAAAACCTTGTTTTTAAATTAAAAGACATACCGAATTTGTTTAGAGTTTATTTGCACATTGGAAATCGTTTGTGTTTAAGTGTCAAAACGTTTAAAAGTTTACCTTTAAGAAAAATTACTTAACTTTAATTTGATAAAAATCGTATCATACTAAAATAATTAAAATGCATGCATAAACAGTTTCATACTAATGGCCTTATTACATTAAAGAAAACCCGAAATAAATCCAAACTTAGAAATAAAGTATCAAAATAAAATAACTTTAAGCTGAGCATGGCCACCACTAAGCTCCTGCCGACCCGGTCCATCTACTGAGTGTCACCTGAAAATATATCCCACAACGGGGTGAGTCAAACAGACTCAGTGTATAACCACCATCACAAAGTCCCAACGATTCAGGTAAATCAATTCATACATATACATATATGTAGCAATTATAGATAATGATGTAATCCCGAACCCAAACCTAGGTAACCATCCGCTACACATCACCCGTACCAACCATCACACCGTGGGGACTACTAAGTCGACCCTCCATCCGCTACACATCATCGAAGGCAGTCGCTGCAGACGACTAGCACATCGCCCTTATAAATTGTGGCATAGCCACCAGATAATATTTTGTGACATAAGTCACCACATTCAGATTATGTGACATGAGTCACCAAATATTGTGGTAAAAACCACCAGATCACTTCCCCTTTTCATATCACCCATATGCCCCATGTCATACAAATCATGCAATTATCATGCCTTATTCTTTATTTCACATTCTTAACAATTTCACATATGTGTCATAACAGATATTCATAACTATTAACATAGCTTTGGAGAATAACGTACCTGAATATGCCGTACCATTAAATGGTACCTTAAGCCATATCTTTCACATTCTTATTAATACACATATTAAAACATTACCATAAATCTATTAAGATTCAGTGTGGGGCTACACACTTGGTTTACTTAACAAGTTCACTGAAATCTTGAAAATCCCGATCTAAAGCCCTAGATCCTTAGTCCCTACATTCCGTCAACACTTAGTATTTTAGCAAAAGCCTATTCGGCTACATAACCAAATCCCGAAGGATTACCATGACCAAATCCTTACCTTGCTGCCGATTTGATTACTGCTCCAATCCCAAAACTTTGTGATGTTCCCTCTTGCAATAAGGAACAGATCCGAATAAGGAACAGACACTAAATCATTTAACTAGTTAGTTTCTGCTTTAGAACGAATAAGGAACAGATCCGAATCACTGATTGGCCGAATGTTCAGGTTCACTTACCTTGCGATTTTAAATCCTGAAATTAATCCTTGTTCCTGATGATGTCGAAATACCTATAGGTTCATGTTAGATCTAATCTAATATTTAAACACAATAAAATGGCCTTCGACCTAAGATCTTATTTGCTTACCTTAGATCTAAAATCCCGAATGATCTCCCTAGAAGTCGGCTTCTATAGAAATCCCGAAACTCACCTTTCAAGTTTCAGCCAACAAGAATAGGAGGGATTAGATTTCGATTTCCAACCGTCAGAAAAGAATAAGAAAAAGTAAATCGACATAGGAGAGGTTCCTTACCAACTAAAAAATACCAAAACGCAATTGGTCAACCACCTTCACGAAATTGTCAAGAACACTTGCAGAAGAAATCGATTCAAAGTGTGTTAATAAAGTGAACTTTCGGCTTTAAGATTCACTGAGCAATCGGCTAGGGATTACCTTTAGTCTTCGGCTTTTGATGAACACTTGAGAGATTCGGCTCAACAAGGACAAGAAAAGAAGAGCTATGAGGCTTAGAGAGAATTGGCACTAATGGAATTTGGGAGAGGGATATTCGGCTTTGGTCACTTGAAGAGGAAGGGTAGATGAAACAAAGAGAGCAAATTGAATTCCTAATGACTTTTCAGCACAGAAGAGAAAGATGAGGAGAGAACTAAATTTCGGCAGAAGCTTAATTGGAAAGAAAAGAAAGTAAATGGCCTTACTCTCCTTCCTTGGCCGAAAATACCACCAAAAGAGACCCACATTCGGCCACTACATCCTTCCTTATCAAATCCCTTATTTTGCTCATATTTTTCCTCTTTTTGCACATTCAAAATAATTAAAATAAATCAGCATTTATCTATCTACCTTAGCCAAATTTTAAAAGGAATTTAGCCTCATCTTATGCTCATCCTTCTAGTGTCCTATTGACGTCCATCTCTCCTACTGCCTGACGCAAAAAGTAGTCCAAAATTGCTCCCCTTGCCGCTCGATCCTAGGCCCTGCACCCATGCTTGTGGCGTCACCTACCAAAGCCTTAAGTGGCGCCACCTTGCCACTTTACCAAGGCACTTTTTGTGTCTAATTTCCCCTACAATTACTCTTAAGGCCTATCAAGCTTAGCTCCCCTTTAAACTTAAAATCTGATATTTTCTAAGGCATTCACCTACCCCCTAAAGTTCTCAAAATTCATAAAACATATTCAACATACTCATAGGCATGCTACTTATTAAATTAAGCATTGATGCATAAGCCATAAATCCCGGATATTACATCATCATTAATTGATGTATAAACTTAGTAAAATATGGGCCAATCTCTTTAACCGTATACAAAAAGAATAATAACCTTAATAGCCAACACTTTGGCACCTCTTAGGATTTAACAAGATGAAATGATTCCTATACATGCCATACTTAATAAAAACAACTTGTCTATACCAAAATAGTGATTGATAGTGTGCTTCGAGCTCCGACGTCAATGATCCACAAGTTAGCTTGGCAAGACTACAAGGAAAGAATGAGAGAGAGAAGTAAGCATATAGCTTAGTAAGTTTGCATGAAATTCATATAACAATTATATTTGCTTAATATAACTCATCCATCATGAGGTTAAAACATCATAAATCTCAAGTGCTGGGCTTACTTACTATTGCTTAATCTTACTCAACTCATGTTACTTATTATTCTCATACTTGTAAAGTAAACATGGTACCTGTATCACTTAATCACATAGGTTAGTATATTTAATAATGCAAACATAAACTCAATCCTCATCTTTCTTAACTTGAATAATGATTTTAATCAACTTGGAATAACTTAACTTATTATTGTCTTTACTTGCTTAACTTTCTTGTTACCTCTTTCGTGTTTGGCTCTTTTTCCCAATGAATTACCCGAAATAACTGAGGTTACTCAATCTTATCAAACATGTATCTCGATGCCAATGCCATGTCCCAGACATGGTCTTACATGGGATCACCTCATGATGCCAATGCCATATCCCTGATATGGTCTTACATAAGATCTCTTAACTTGGTGTCGATAGCATGTCCCAGACATGGTTTTATACGAGACCTTCCTTGTGTGTTTCATTAAGAAATTTACAGTTGCTATGTCTTGACATGGTCTTACGTGCTATCCTTACCTTATGAAACTTATCAATGCCATGTCTTGACATGGACTTACATGACATCTTTTCCTTATAAATTCTCCAATGCCATGCCTTGGCTTGGACTTACATGGGACCTTTGCCTCATAATAATCTTTCAATGCCATGACTTGTCATGGACTTACATGATATCCTTACCTTATGCCGATGCCATGTCTTAACATGGTCTTATACGAAATTTCCTTGTCTCATGTTGTGATATTAGTATCCTTATTATTTCGAGACTTCAATCGGGACTTTCTCATACATATTCTCATTTACTTTTCTCATCATAATATCAATAAGTTAACTTCATAAAAATAATATACATTATACAACGTAATAAGTAATTGAATGAAAATACATATAAAGCCTTACTTCATACAAACTTACCTCGATATTCAAAATGTATGTAGAGATGTAAGTTAGTCCTCGACTTTGTTCTTGCCTCGGTTTCGATCCAGGCTTCGTATTTCTTGATCTATAATAACAATTTAACTTGTTAAATTCACACATTGACCACATCAACTCATAATTCACATTTTGGGAAAAATTACAATTTTGCCCATAGACTTTGGCAAGATGACCATTTTTCCCCTAAGCTCAGAAATTAATTCTAATCACAATTCTACCTTCAACAAGCCTAGGTGAACATTTAATACTCTTATAGCTATCATCAAAACTCAACATTTCACATAATTACTACAAATTTATAACCTTTTCATCAAGGTCCAATTAGGTGTTTCCAAGATAACACCTTTCACAAAAGTTGTTCATCTAACAACTAAGACTCAATTACTTCCATAAAAATGTAGCAAATAACAATGAAAGATCTCATGGAAAAACTCTAAACTTTTTACCATATTACACAAGTACAACTTTTATCAAGAAACGATCCCTAAAACAATTACTTGTGAAGAGAAGAGTGTGCTAAAATTTTTAAAGCTTTTAACCCCTATTTGGCTACCAATTTTTGGTGGAAGAGATGAGCAAGAAAGATGGACATCATCTTTTCTTTATTTTAATGTTAAACTATCAATTTAATCCACCTACTATCACCAACTTTGACCAACATTGACAAATTTGTCTCCTATGTTAGTCTATGGCCAGCCAAGCATTTACAAGGGGCTAAATTGCCTTTTAAAAACCTCAAATTAACAATCTATGGCTATTTGGTACCTTTAACTTATAAAATGGAACTTCCGCACTTTTGCGGTTTAGTCCTTTTTCGCGATTAAGTAAGAAATCGCTAAAATTAAAGTACCAAAATTTTCATGTACTTCTGGAATCATGCTCAACACACAAAATAACATGAAAATAATTTTCCCTAACCTCGGATTAGTGATCCCGAGATGATTGTTCTGACTAGCCCCTAAATCGGGCTGTTACAATGTATGGGCTCAACAATAATCAAGTTTCCAAGCACATATGCTTTCCACATCATGTATTCATTCAACATACATAATTCATCTCATTAATTCGAGTATAATTTCATAATAGTTCATTTTGAGTTCAGATCATTTCGCATCAGAACTTTACACATATTACTCAGAATATCAAAGTCACCATTAATACACTCTAGGTGTACAAGTCTATAATCAAGAATGAATATTCTCTTCAAATAGTTTCCATGTACAAATATCATCATCTCATATTTCATATATTACTCATCATGTATCATCATTTTCTTGCATTTCATGTAATATTCTTTCATGTCATATTCCCATATCATATGTATCATTCCATGTCAATTTGTTTTCAATTCAACTTTGCTCTTGTTATAATTTTACCCGTTGAATTTATTCGAAATATCGATGGATACACAGGTAGTATGTAACACCGCAAACCTAGCCTAGAAGTTAGGCCCGAGTCTAGCGTGTTACATTGAAGTGTTTTAGAGAAAACCTTGTTTTCATTGAAAACCCTTCATAAAGTAAAATGTTGAGTACAAACCCCTTTTGAGTTGCGGAAGTTTTATTTAAAAACAAACAATTTATAAAACTTGGTATTTACCAATGGAGTTTCAGAAATGTAATAATTGAAAACAGCAATAGCTTAGGAAAAAAACAGTATTCTGCCTCCAAAATTCAAAATATAATAATATAATAATCCCACAAAATAATAATAACCAGAGAAAAGGCCTTATTACAATCCAAACCAAAATAATTTCAAAATACTAGGAATTTTAAACAAAATCCAAATAATAATATCTTGCTAGCTAGCCACCTATAAGTCCCACCATCCGTCGAACCTCCTACTGAGGGTCACCTGAAAAGTTTAAAAAGGAGGGGGTGAGTTTCAAAAAACTCAGTGTGTACAACCCTCAACGAGTATAAAGCAATCATCAGTCATTTTGGGGCTAAGCCCAACTTAATAACGGTAGCATTTGGGCCAAAGCCCATATCACAATAATATCATAATAATATCGTACATGCAATGCTGTACAAACCCTCCCCAATAGTCCATCCGCTACACAACATTTCCCTTCCAACCTTATACACCTGTGGGGATATCTAAATCGACCCACCCATCCGCTACACAGCAATGGCAGCCCGGTTGCGATACTACCTAACGTTGCAGCATAACTGCTAATCATATATTGGGCTTAAAAAAGGCTCCACGATCGTCAAGCAACCATGCGATCCTCAAATTCTTCCTCTGTACCATAATTCCCACCTATATGTATCCTAAACAGAATATCATATAAATGCAGCAAATATACGAGTAACATCCATAAAGCTTACATTCAACACATAGGGGTATTTTAGTCATTTCACAAATCAAGGGTATTTCGGTAATCCTACCCTACAGGGGTATTTTGGTAATTCTTAACAGTATGGGTTTTAAATTATGAACTTTTGGCCTGTCAACATGTCCTCGTTGGCTAAAGTGAACAGACACTATACACCAGGTAGGATTCCGGAGAAGAGGAGGTGGGTCATTAAGACCGCTTAAATACCAAGCTCTCCCTAGATCCAATCCTAGACATGCATATGCCCATTGCCACACTCTAACCTTATGACTTGTCCACAGACAAATTTGATAAATTAATAGGTTTTATGCTTTTTAAGGATTTATTAGAACTAGGCCTAAAAGTCCATTATAAAACCCTAGCAAGTCTACAGGCTTTCACACACTCATATAGTCCATCAGACCCAATCACATTTTTCTACGGCCCATTAGGCTCAATCACACTCATATGGCCCATTAGGCCCGAGTCCATTCCAAATCATTCAATAAACTTAATTAGCTCATCACATATTACCAAGTTATCAACATTTGCTTATTTAGGCTCATGGACCCGTTGGGCCCATTTGGCCTATTCTTGCTAGTTGGCCAAAAAGTGACCCAAGTCCATGAGATCGCTCATGGGGTCTCTGGTATCGTATCGAATACCCTCTTACAAGTGTTCACACACTCGCAAGACTACCATAGCCAAACTTTCGGCTTTTTGGCACTTCAGGATTTGTCGATCTATGTGTGTAATGTATGTACACACTTTCGGCTTTATATTAAACTATTGAATCATAAGGTAGAAGTACACACCTTACCACCTGGAGCACTAAGTACTCATAATCGTCAGAACCTATATTCAAACATTACACTCTATTAGTCACTTAATAAATTAAAATAAATCCACTACAACCACTCACCGAAGGACAACCTATACTTGTCTTGATCGACTGTGATTTGCCTATTTAATCCGAGGTTCGTTGTACTCCCCCTTCCGTATCCAGGCGAAAAGTCCCGAACCGCCGACACCTTACGTCGCTTAAACTTGGGAGTAGTGGTCACTTGCTCACACTCAGTCGACATCTTTACTGACACTTTACTAGATCCCCCTTTGCTCATCGTAAATTTCTTATCAATCGGCCAAATGAATGCAATAACTAGTCCCAGAAGATTTAGCCAACGCGAGGAGAATAAAAGATTTGAAAGAGGGAGAGAATGAATATCTAGTTAAGTAATTGAACAAAAAAAGGATTGCTTTGATCAAATTATGGAAGAAAAAGGGTGGCACACAAGAGATTAAGGAAAAAGGAATACTAGACTTTAGGGACCAAGAATATTTGGCACAAAAGAAATAGACTAGAATCAATGGAAAGAAAAGAGTTTGATGAGAAGGAAGGGGAGAAATCGGTGCAAAATAGAAGAGGAAGAATAAAGGATTTTGGCTTTCAGGTATTTGGAGAGAAAAGTAGTTTTCGGCAAAATAGAAAGAAAGAATTTGCTATTAGCCTAGAACCCCAAAATCGACACCTATTTATAGCCTATAGTAGAATTTTCTATCCCCAAATTCCCAATTCGGCTTAACCTCTTCCACATATCTCATCTCTTAATTTTTCTCCATGATAAGCTCCTCAATCCCTTCCTAACTTTTCTCTTCTGATCACTCTCCTTAGAGTCCATCATCACACCACATCCAACCTTCTAGAAGGCCAAAATTAAACTCCTAAAAAAATACTAAGCTGCGATTCGAACCTAGGATCTCCTTGCTAGATCATAACGCCACTTTTCTATACCCTAAATGGCGTCACTTAGCCACTCCACCACAAGTCTCTTTGATGCCATTTTTCCCTAATTTTATTTAAAAGCCCATCTACTCACTGCCTTGGTTCCTTTAATAATTAATTAAAAATTCCTTCTCCTCAAAGTTCGAACCCAGAACCTCTTCAACACCCCTAGACACTCCAAGTTCATTAAACCTTTAAAGCCAACATGTCATTTGTCATTTTCTTGCTTAAAAAAATTTATAAGACCCAAAGCCCAATTCATCTAGGCCCAAAATTCGGGGCGTTACAATTCTACCCCCTTAAAGAAATTTCGTCCTTGAAATTTCAAACTAACTATTAGTCGCACCGCTCAAGGCACACCACTATGCTTTCGCTGTGCACTCTAATCCCAATAATTTCAACATATACCCAAAACATCCACCTACTTCAAACATTTTCAAACACACGCAGAAGAAGTACCAAATTCATATTTAAGTGTTTACAAAGCCCTAACACTTACATGGCTTCTGCCGCGGCCCCTCGCACCTCTTCTAGTGCTTATCGTCATTCGTGTATTATCTGAATTAGAAATTTTATGAAGTTTTATCAATTTTAGTTAATTAAGCCGATGTTTTATGTCGTATTAAGTGGAGTATTGTTTTTGCAGTCGTAAATCCTTTACAGTCTCAGTTCTCCATGGGCTTTGGTTTTACTTTAGGCATATTCTAAAAGTAGCCCACTATCTACATTATAACAGTTCAAAATAATTAAGTATCAAGAGAACTTACTTGCTTCGACGTCGGAGACTCGGTGTGCCACACAGCAAGAATTTCTAAAATATTTTGACTCACTCGAAAACAGTTTTTTTAACCCAAATACTAAGGCCCATTTCACAGCTCGAGCTTTCGAATCAAGCTCTGATACCACTAAATGTAACACACAAAACTCAGCCTAGAAGTTAGGCCCGAGTCTAGTGTGTCACGTTGAAGTGTTTTAGCGAAAACCTTGTTTTCATTGAAAACCCTTCATAAAGTAAAATGTTGAGTACAAACCCCTTTTTAGTTGCGGAAGTTTTATTTAAAAACAAAAAATTTATAAAACATGATATTTAAAAATGGAGTTACGGAAACGTAATAATTGAAAATAGCCATAACTTAGGAAAAAAAACAGTGTTCCGCCTCCAAAATTCAAAACATAATAATATAATAATCCCACAAAATAATAATAACCAGAGAAAAGGCCTTATTACAATCCAAACCAAAATAATTTCAAAATACTAGGAATTTTAAACAAAATTCAAATAATAATATCTTGCTAGCTGGCCACCTCTAAGTCCCACCATCCGTCAAATCGCCTACTGAGGGTCACCTGAAAAGTTTAAAAAGGAGGGGGTGAGTTTCGACACTCAGTGTGTACAACCCTCAACGAGTATAAAGCAATCATCAGTCATTTTGGGCCTGAGCCCAATTTAGTAACGGTAGCCTTTGGGCCGAAGCCCATATCACATTAATATCACAATAATATCGTACATGCAATGCTGTGCAAACCCTCCCCAATAGTCCATCCGCTACACAACATTTCCTTTCCAACCTTATACACCTGTGGGGATTTCTAAATCGACCCACCCATTCGCTACATAGCAATGGTAGCCCGGTTGCGGTACTACCTAACGTTGCAGCATAGCTGCTAATCATATATTGAGCTTAAAAAGCCAACGGTGGATCCACGGTCGTCAAGCAACCATGCGATCCTCAAATTCTTCCTCCTTACCATAATTCCCACCTATATGTATCCTAAACAGAATATCATATGAATGCAGCAAATTTACGAGTACCATTCATAAATCTTACATTCAACACATAGGGGTATTTTAGTCATTTCACAAATCAAGGGTATTTTAATAATCCTACCCTATAGGGGTATTTCGGTAATTCTTAATAGTATGGGTTTTAAATTACGAACTTTTGGCCTGTCAACATGTCCTCGTTAGCTAAAGTGAACAGACACTATGCACCAGGTAGGATTCCGGATAAGAGGAGGTGGGTCATTAAGACCGCTTAAATATCAAGCTCTCCCTAGATCCAATCCTAGACTTGCATATGCCCATTGCCACACTCTAACTTTATGACTTGTCCACAGATGAATTTGATAAATTAACAAGTTTTATGCTGTTTAAGGATTTATTAGAACTAGGCCTAAAAGTCCATTATAAAACCCTAGCAAGTCTACAAGCTTTCACACACTCATATAGTCCATCAGACCCAATCACATTTTTCTACGGCCCATTAGGCTCAATCACACTCATATGGCCCATTAGGCCCGAGTCCATTCCAAATCATTCAATAAACTTAATTAGCTCATCACATATTACCAAGTTATCAACATTTGCTTATTTAGGCTCATGGGCCCGTTGGGCCCATTTGGCCATTCTGGCCAGTTGGCCAAAACGTGACCCAAGTCCATGAGATCGCTCATAGGGTCTCTGGTATCATATCGAATACCCTCTTACGAGTGTTCGCGCACTCGTAAGACTACTGTAGCCAAACTTTTGGCTTTTCGACACTTCAGGATTTGCCGATCTATGTGTGTAGTGTATGTACACACCTTCTGCTTTATATTAAACTATCGAATCATAGGGTAGAAGTACACACCTTATCACCTGGAGTACTAAGTACTCATAATCGTCAGAACCTATATTCAAACATTACACTCCTTTAGTCACTTACTTAATAACTTAAAATAAATCCACTACAACCACTCACCGAAGGACAACCTATACTTGCCTTGATCGACTGCGATTTACCTATTTAATCCGAGGTCCGTTGTAGTCCCTCTTTCGCATCCACGCAGAAAGTCCCGAACCACCGACACCTTACGTCACTTAAACTTGGGAGTAGTGGTCACTTGCTCACACTCAATCGGCATCTTTACTGACACTTTGCTAAATCCCCCTTTGCTCATCGTAAATTGCTTATCAATTGGCCAAATGAATGCAATAACTAGTCCCAGAAGATTTAGCTAACACAAAGAGAATAAAATATTTAAAAGAGGGAGAGAATAAATATCCAGTTAAGTAACTAAACAAAAAAAAGGATTGCTTTGATCAAATTGTGGAAGAAAAGGGGTGGCACACAAGGGATTCGGCAAAAAGGAATACTGGATTTTAGGGACCAAGAATATTCGGCACAAAAGAAATAGACTAGAAGCAACAGAAAGAAAAGAGTTTGATGAGAAGGGGAGAAATCGGTGCAAAATAGAAGAGGAAGAATAAAGGATTTCGGCTTTCAGGTATTTGGAGAGAAAAGTAGTTTTCAACAAAATAGAAAGAAAGAATTTGGCATTAGTGTAGAACCCCAAAAACAACACCTATTTATAGCCTATAGTCGAATTTCCTATCCCCGAATTCCCAATTCAACTCAACCTCTTCCAAATATCTCATCTCCTAATTTTTCTCCACGATAAGCTCATCACTCCTTTCCTAACTTTTCTCTTCTGATCACTCTCCTTAGAGTCCATCATCACACCACATCCAACCTTCTAGAAGGCCAAAATTACACTCCTAAAAAAAAATACTAAGCTGCGATTCGAACCTAGGATCTCCTTGCTAGCCCATAACGCCACCTTCCTATACCCTAAGTGGCGTCACTTATACCATTTTTCCCTAATTTTATTTAAAAGTTCATCTATTCACCGCCTTGGTTCCTTTAATAATTAATTAAAAATTCCTCGTCCTCAAAGTTTGAACCCAGAACCTCTCCAACACCCCTAGACACTCCAAATTCAGTAAACCCTTAAAGCCAACATGTCATTCGTCATTTTCTTACTTAAAAAAAATTTATAAGACCCAAAGCCCAATTCATCTAGGCCCAAAATTCGGGGCATTACATAGTACACCCAAGGTGTACAAATCAGAATCAGTCAATTCACGTCAATAGTACCCTTAAGGTACAAATTTCAGAGAGTACACTCTCGAGCTACACATGTATACAACAGGATTACAAGTGCAAGCTAAATCCTTTTCAAGTCATATGCTCTAAAGAGTTTGATCTAGATTACCCGTTCGGGCTAAATCCTATCAAAATTGAGGTCGAAGGATTACTCATCCGAGCTAAATCCTATCCGCAACAAATGCAAGACCTCTTTTGTTTCGAGAAATCACATATCCATCGATTTTCCATTTATTCAACCGGGATTTAAACACTTTCATACCTTATCAACATTTGATTATTTCATACCTCCATAACATTTATGTAATTCGAGTAAAACACATTCTACATTCATGTCAAGCTTACAAGTAACACTTTATTCATTTACCATTTTATCGGGCATTTTCATTTACCGGGCTGTATAGAGTAGGTGATCATTTCACATATTTATGACACCGATAACATTCACAAACACGACATTTAAATCAAGCATAAAAAATATACAATTTAGTTACACGAACTTACCTTGACAAATGTTCATGTACATAAATCTACTAATCTGACATTTTCCTCGTTCTAACTCCGAATTTGGTCTATCCGGATCTATACGAGTAAATTTAATGTCAATTTATCACATTTTACACTTATTTGGACTAAATTTTTATCCTAGGAAAAATTACCATTTTGCCCCTAATTTTTCTATAAACTACCATTTTGTCCCTAGGCTCAAAAAATGAAATTCATGAAATCCGACCCTCTACCCAAGCCTATACGAAATATACATACAACTTTTACAGCACATACATTTCACAAATTTCATCATTTTCCATAGATTTTCACCAATTTTATACCATCAATTTCAAATTTCCAGCATATACATCAGTGACCCAATTTTTATACTTTGATGACTTTTCAAATTAATCCCCCGAATAGAGAGATTAAGCTATCCTGATTCGAAAAATATAAAATTTACTAAAAAACGGGACAAAAAACGTACCCAATTTGGCCATGAAAGTCTCTTCTCTCTCTCCTAGGGTTTCCATGTTTATTTTTAGGGAAGAAGATGACATAAAATAAGATAATATCTTTTATCATCTTTTTAATTAATAAGTATTTTACTATTTCCAATTTAGTCCTTGCCCTTTTTCTATATTTCTATGGATGAGTCACCAAGAAAAATCTACGTACTTTTATTTATGGTCTAATTACCATATAAGGATCTCTAGTTTTGAATTCCATAGCTATTTGATCCTTCTAGCTACTAGAATCCAACTTTTGCATTTTATACGATTTGGTCCTTCTCGTAATTAAGCACATAATCGGTAAAATTTTCTCTTCAAAATTTTCACAAGACATTTCTAGTATAATATGGATCATATAATAAAATAAAAATAAATTTTATTTTTCGACTCAGATTTGTGGTCCCGAGACCACTGTTCTGATTTCACCGAAATTTGGCTGTTACATTTGGGAGCATAAATTCTGACTTAAAGACGTGTTTTATGGTTTAGTCAATGTTTATGGAGTTACATTAAGGTCGCATTAAGTTTTGGTGAAGAAATTTTAACATTTAGTTGGTTAATTAAATAAAAAGGACTTAACTGTGAAAATGCAAAATTTAGTTATTATTGAATTGTATTGACTTGATAGTCTAACTTTTAGATGAAAGAAGATTTATAATGTAATTAGTCCAAAAGAAAATTGAGTGGAAAGTTATGGCCTATTATTAGTGAAAAATTTTAAGTTATAATAAAGGGTAAAATGGTAAAATAATAAAAACAAAACTAATGAAAATATAACAAAATTATGTATCATCATCTTGGAGGAGTTCCATTGAAAAATTAGAAGGGGCTTTTCCATTTTTGGAGCTTGAATGGTTCGGCCATTGCTTACCTTGCATGTAAGTCCGTTTCTTGTAATTTTTATGTTTTTGAATTGTTGTAACTAGGTCCAGCTAACCCGAACCTTCATTTTTAAAACTGTTAAAAATTTTGAATGATTCCATTTGTGAATATTGATTAGTCTTGATGATTTTTTTGTAAAATGATTTTTGTTAGTTTTGATTAAAGGGTTGAATTGGGTAAATGCTAGAATTCATGGGTAAATGTGTTGAATTTAGAATATATTGGGGCTAGAAACAAAGGGATAGATATTAAGCTAGCATGATTGAATGGAAAATTTTGCTAAAAATTGATATGTTAAGTTAGGGACTAAATTGTGAAAAATTGTAATAGCCCGATTTTGGGGCTAGTCCAAATAGTGGTTTCGAGACCACTAAACTAAGGTCAAAGAAAATTATTTTGACGTTGTCTTATGTGTTGTAGCAAAATTATATGGATGCATGAAATTTTTGGTGTTTTAATTTGAGTGATAACATGCTTAATTTTGAGAAAGGACTAAATCGCATAAAGTGTGAAAGTTCTATTTTATAAGGTAGAGGTACCTAATAGCTATAGAATGTAATTTGGAGGTTTTTAAAGTGCAATTAGGCCATTTATCTAGTGATGCCCGGCCATATAGGAGCTAGGGAGACAAGATTTTAATGTTGGTCAAATTTGGTGGATATTAGGTAGTAAAAATGAATAAAATAAGATGAATAAAGATGTTATCATCTTTTCACTATTCCTCCACCTTCATCCATCGAAAATTGAGGAAAAATAGGGTTTTGAAGCTCAAAACTTTCAGCCAACATATTCCCTAGCAAGTAAGAGATTTTGATGTTTTTCTTAATGATTTTTGTACTTTTGGAGTCCCCAAAGCTTAAGCTAGCTAATGAGAGAACTAATTTGTAATATGGTTGAAAGTCTAAGGACTTGCCATGAGAGAGTATATGTGATTAGCTGAGTTTTTATGGAAGAAAATGAATGTTAGGAGATAAGAAACAACTTTTGTGAAAGGTGTTAGCATGAAAACACCTAAATAGGACTTAAATGCAAAGAGTGAATTTGTGTCATAAATGCATGAAATGGTTGGAATGGTGAGTAGTTGTAAGAGAAATAAATGTTCGGCTAGGCTTGCTTATTGAGACAATGTGTTGAAAAATGATTTATGAGCCTTGGGGTAAAATCGTAATTTTGCCATAGTACAAGGGCAAAATGGTCATTTTTTCCCAAGTGTAGATTTTGATGCATTATGATCATAGAATGATCTAAATTAATGAATTTCATTGTTATAGATCAAGAAGAACGCGGAATCAATCTTGACCGTGAAAAGGGCAAGGTGACAGATTAAACCGTTAGTTGACACGTTTTGCACCGAGGTAAGTTTATGTGTAAACAAGGCATTTTATATATATACATTGTTGTTTCTAACTAGTGTATAGCACAATTGAGAACATGTATGATTCAAGTGAATTTAATGTGGCAGTTATTGAATAACTCTAGCATGAATGAATGGAATGGATATGTAAGTATGTTATATCAATACTTGATGGTGGGCTAAGTGTGATACCACCTTAATACTTAAATTACGATGGGCTATGTGTGATACCGTTGTCTATTTATCATTTGGTGGGCTATGTGCGATACCACTGTATCTAACCCCTTGGTGGGCTATGTCCAATACCACCCCAAATAAATCTGATAGTGGGCTAAGTGCGGAACCATCGAGTAATTTGATTATAATTAGTTGATTATGAGATTTTGATGTGTTGTATTATATGACGTTGTGGCGTTAAGTGCAGGAAAGCCTACTGATTAATGTATGCATTAAGCTTGTGCTCTGGTTGGAATGTGGAATTGATTGGAATAAGTAAGCATGATTATGAATGTGGAGTGTTTCTTGCTCAGTATATGATGCTATATAGTTGTTTAGCACATACTATAATGTTATATTGTTTACATGTAAACTTACTAAGCTTAAAGCTTACTCCCTTTTTTTTTTCCTTGTTATATAGAGTTTAAGAGCCGAGCCGAGCCGAGATACGTGGATAACCAGAAGATCACCCACACTATCACCTCACTTCAGTATATCTAGACTTAGCGATTTTTTATATGGCATGTATAAGGGCTAGACTAGTTAGATTATTTTGTTATTTTGGCAAAAATGTGTTGGCCCCCTTATTAAGATATCCTTTTTGTATAATGCCATGGTTGATGGTTCACTTTATCATTTATGAAAATATGAAGTTATTCATGGACTTCATGGAAGTTCATATCACAATTATGATTTGTATATTAGTGTGTTGAATGGATTCATATGGTGTGAGCTAGAGGGGTGTAAAGGGCTTGGTAGATAGCCTGTTAATTGGCCACATGGGCAGATACACGGGCGTGTGTCTAGACCGTGAGGGAGGCACGGCTATCACATGGGCGTATACCCAGGCCGTGTGAAGTCTGCACCTTGCACTTGGAATTTAGTCACTGTCGACCACGGGCGTCGAACACAAGTGTGTGAGATGATACACGGGCATGTCATCTCCCCCACGGGCGTGTGGCCCCTGTTTAGGTAAAATTTTCTTAAATGCGTAAAAGTTTCCAAATTATCTTTGAAACCTTTTAGAAGCATGTTTAGGGCCTCATAGGTCCATTATAAGGATGGTTGACATATGAATGGAAAAGTTTTAATTTAAAATGAGTTTGATAGCTCAAAGTTGTAAGATAGTGCAAGTTAAGTACGGTAACGCCTCATACCCAATTTTGGCGTAGAATACGGGCAAGAGGTGTTACAAAAATGTAAAAATTTAAGGAGAATGAGTAATTAATGAAACGTTAAGGGTCATATGTATTGAATTAAATGTGAAATTAATAAATTGTATTTAATTTATGTATAGATCAATATTTGATTGAAAAAGATAATAGCCGAGGAAAAGGAAAAATTACGGAGTAGTCCCTGTGCTTAAATCGAAAGTGCTTTAGAGGTAAGCTCATAGTATTTCAATACATAAATGAAATTTTAATTGTAACTTTATATTATTGTTTTTAGTTAATATATTTATATATAATTATTGTATGAATACTCATACTTGCCCATGTTTGTACTTCGGCACCCTTGAATGCACATACGTGCCTCTGTTTGTACTTTGGTACCCCTGAATGCACATACGTGCCGTTGATTGTACTTCAGTACCCCTGAATGCACAAACATGCTCCTGATTGTACTTCGGTACCCCTAAATGCCCAAATGTGCCCCTAATTGTACTTCGGTACCCCTGAATGCACAAACGTGCCTTTGGTTGTACTTCGATACCCCTAAATGCACAAACGTACCCCTGACTGTACTTCGATACCTCTGAATGCACATACATGCCCCTGTTTGTACTTCGGTAACCCTGAATGCATATACATGCTCTTGATTGTCCTATGGTACCTCTAAGAACATTATATCATCTCAGCATTTCATCATCTATGTTCTTGAAACTTTTAGTAATAAAATAATATGTGAATCGTGTCTAATTATATTTAGATTAAATGTTATACTATGTCATTACTAAGCTATGTAAGCTTACGGGTTTTTATGGGTTGTTTTGTAGATAATTGTTGCTGACATTTTGGAAGGATCAACCAACCAACTCACACTATCCATCTAAGTTGGTAGCTCTTGTATCTATTTGGGTAGTGGCATGTATATATAGATAAATATATGGTTTATAAATGTTGATATATGTAGTTCTTAAGTGAGATTTGTGTTTTGCTTAAAGTATATTTTGTATTGATGAAACAAGTATACATATATAATGCATAGATGGACACCTTGATGTGTTGTTGTTGAATAAAGTGGTTATAGTCATAGTGTAATGCATTATTTCATAATGACATATAAATGAGATCTTTTGATTGTTTTTGAGACTAAATGTTTGGTATATATGTGGTACCTTTCAATGGCATATTGGTTAGATAAAATAGGTTGGTTGAATTAGTATGTCTGGATGTGTTGGAATGATGCTTAGGTCTATTGAATGTGTGCATAAATGGAATGGTTGAATAGGTATGTTTTGGTCCTAAAATGGCTTGATTTTAGGGTTAAAATTTGGAGCACACGGCTTGGCTACACGGTCGTGTGTCTCATGTTATTTTGGTGTAAATTTCACATGGCCTAAGACACAATCGTGTGTACCAAGTCAATGTGTTACACGGCCTGTAACACGGCCATGTGACCCAACTCAATGAGTTACATGGGTGGAGACACGAGCTGGGACATGGTTGTATGTCCCTTTGTTCGATTGTTACATGGCCTGGGCTATGTCACACGACCTAGCCATACGGCCGTGTGACCCTTGTTTTTAAAATTTTCAACTTTTTCCCACATTTTCTAATTTGTTTCGATTTAGTCCTGGATTGTTTCTAAACTATTTTTAAGGCCTTAGAGGCCCAAATGCATATTTTTGATAGTTTTTAATGAGTTTTTGTTAATTACTATTGAATGACATTATTGATTTATATTTTGATATTAATTGTTTAGAATTTGATAGTAATACTCTGTAACCCTAATCCAATGATAGAGACATGTTAAGGGTGTTACAATGTGAGTATATGGTTATTAATAATGTTCAATGAGGATAATAACTCTTCTTTGTAAACTTAAAAAACATTGTGATGGTTGTTTGAGCATGTTTAGCTTAGGAGAGTTGTTGAAACGAGATTTCTAAACGTAGAATAATTGAAATATAAATGCAATTAGGCTATAGTCGCATTCTTTGTAGAAATTTAGGAATTCTTGACCTAAGAATAGTAATATTGAATAATCCATGTCATGGTAAAATGATAATAACACTCCAATGTTTGAATCTGTTGAGTAGGTCAGTAATATATTGTTTGCTCCATTATATTGTTGATCAGAAATGTAATGCCCCAAAAATATAGGGTCTTTAATTTTGCATGATCTAACATAAATTGTTTGTTTGCTGTAATGGCTAAGTGATTTGGGTGTTTATGGGGGTGTATGAGAAGCCTGGGTTCAAGTTTTGGCTTTTGCAAAATTTTTAAAATTTGATATTAAAAGAATCTGGACACTGGCACATAGGTCTTATTAATTATTGTGCTTGTTTGAAGTCACAAAAAGCCTATTGGTGCAGTGGTTGTAGCGTTACAAGTGTGGCAAAGGGTCTGAGGTTTGAGTGTTGGTATAACATGAGGGGGTATTTATTTTGCTGATGGTTCGGCTACTAGTTGAGTTGTAGTAAAATTCTGATAGATGAGAGATTAGAGAGATTTGAGGAGTGGATTGTGGTGCAAATCGTGGAGAGGATTGGGGGAGATTTTAGGAGGAAATCAAGGAGTTTGCTTGTGGGGAGAGTAGTGCTGAAGTTGGTGTCTAGCTACTCAGAAATTCGACAGAGACTTCTTTTGGTATAGTTCTTGTTTGTTTTTCTTTCTTTTGGCATTTCTTCTTCTTCTTTTTTTTTTTTTTTTGTTTCTCCCTGGCTGGATTGTTTTTTTTTTTTTGTGTGTGTGTCTAGGCATCGTAAATCACTTTGGCCGAATATACTATCTCTGGATCATTTCTACTTTCGTCTCTCTTCCTCTTTTCTTAAAGAAATAGTCGAACCTTTCTTGTTTTTCTTCTCAACATTTCTCTTTTCCTCTTTGACTGAGTGGCCAATTCTCTCTTTTTCTTTCTCTGCTGTGCTAATCGGTCTTGGTAATGGGTGGCGATTTCTTCTTCTGTTCATAACACTTTGGTAAGCCAAATACTACATCTTTTCTTTTCCCCTCTCTTTTGTTTATTTGCTTTTTCAATATTGACTGAATATCATAAATCTTGTCTTATTATTTTGAAACCATTTGGATGATAGCCTCTGACAATCAGTGGAGCATCGACTGCCTTGCTTCTCTGCACATCTCTGCTTTCTTCTTCGAATACTTCTTCGGCCGAATATTGTAGGGTAAGTAGGTTTGTTTTGTAGTATTGGCTGATTACTCAATCTGCTCTAACTCTAATCCTTTGGACTATGGGTATCAATTCAAGCCTTGTTGTAAATGATTATTGCTAATGAAATCTGTTATATGCACAGTAAATCGAGAAGAAGGGTGCGACCGTTTTCAACCAACGATCTAAGAGTAATAGTCACATAACTTTTGGTCAAGGTTGATCGAGCAAGGGGTAATCTGTTCGTTGCGCAAATAGATGCGTAGTCACACCCCTCTCTTCTGTGAATCAGCAAAAGCCAAAAAGTTAAAATTTCGGCATTTGAGGCCTCACGAGCGTGCGATCGCTTATGTGGTAAACCGAGCCCACAAATCGTGGGCAGTAGAATATAGAGGCCACCACGAGCGTTCTCGTGCTCTTGGACCGATAGCGGTCTCGTTTGGCTGAAATGGGCCGTGTGGACCCAATGGGCTCGTGGGCCCCATACGAATAAAATCCACGATAAGTGGCAAATACTAGACTGGGCTATGTAGTTCACATAGCCGTGGCTGAATTTGGGCTAAATGGGCCACACGAGCGTGTGGGCCCACTTGGGCCGAATAATGGGCATTGGGCCCATTTACACCATTATGACCATTTAGGTTATCTGTGTCGCTCGAGGCGACTGTAGACCTTCAGAGAGGTCATTATCTGCACCGAGACCCCAAAATAAGTAGTGACCAAAATACCCTAAAAGGGTAAAATTACTATTTTACCCCTAATAGATGGAAATAACCATCTTACCTCTAGAGGTAGGTTGACTGATAAGTGTATGTTATTTGTAAGACTGTACTGGGTAGGACACTTTACATACACGAACTATTTATGACATGACATACTGCATGGGGTTGGGATTCCGATATGGAGGAAGTATTGTCTTCGTGGCTCTCGCCACATTTATCGCATGGTGGCATTGCCACATATATCGCATCTGGCGGCTCTGCTGCGTTATTGTACCGCAACTATCTTCGCGATATTGGTGTCTTTGGCTAGGTGGGTCGATTTTATCCCCACATGGTGTGTTGGTTAGTACGGGTGGTGTGTTGGCTAGATTGGGGTGGGTTGCATATTTGCACCGTACTGATACTCTATTGGGCTTAGGCCCACACTGTTACTTAATGGGCTAAGGCCCACACTACATCATTATCGAATCAGGCTCAAGCCTGCACTAGTACTACATATATTGTTCTTGGTCGACTAATGGGGATTACACACACCGAGTTTCAGAACTCACCCTTTCTTTAATCGCATGGTAATCCCCAACCTTAGACGATTTGGAGCCGCGAGGGACTCGAAAGTGGCCACACGATCGCTAATGTTCTGCTTTAGACTTATTTATCTCAATTTTATATTGGGCTATTGATTATGTAATAAGGCCAATAGTGGATTTAATTTTTAATTGGGTTTTGATTTCTTGTTTTAAACTGCCAAACGGATACAAATGAGTTTTCAAAATAACAACTGTTTTCAAGAAAAACACACATTTTAAGCTTCAAGGTTTTTAATTAGAGAAGCTTCTGCGGTTTTATTCAGTTTAAGAAATCAACTGTAACAAATATGGCAATCGTTTTGATAAGGTGTTTTCAAATTGTAATAACTTAATCTGCCGAATTTTCTCAAGCAATAAAAACTAAATGGGTTTTAACTTAAATACGGATTTTGTCATCAACAAGTCCAAATTTCGAAAATCACTTCGATGTGACACGTCAGATTCGGTCGTAACGTCTAGGCTGGGTTTGGGGTGTTACAAGAAAAATGAGTTCATATATGAGTATTTGTCTGTATATACTTTAGGGACACTCCACTGAATCTTGGGGCTAAATTCCAAGAAGGTAGTTGTTTGCTCCATCCATCTTTTTAGTTAAAAGCTTTTGCTTCATGAGTGATTTATGTTCAAATTGTGACATGATATAATACATGGCAATCTAGTGTATGCTCCATTGAGGTTGTCAAGTATAAAATCATATGGAAATATGAATTCCTTAAAAAAATTGTGTGTTGGAAATTGAATAAATGTTTAAAAAATAAAATAAAATAAAAGCTGAGTTTAGGAGAGAGATAACCTAGGTATATTCAGAAGAAATCTGTTGTAGTTTTAATTGCTGAAATATTATGAAACATTTACTTTTAGGAATCATTTTCTGCACTTGATTTGCTAAAAAAGTTTACAAGAATTTTAAGCAATTTTTCTTTGTTTCAGTAGAAGATTGCTAAGAATAGAGGTACACAGTATGCCAAGCTCACGTCTAAGCTTGGTCCTTCAATTGGAAAGTCGACTTTTACTCGTTTCTTGTAATTTTTATTTTTTGGAATCCTAAGAGCTTGATTTAGCTAGCCAAGGGACTATTTCACGAAACTGTTAAAGTTTTGAAATGTTTTCATTGATGATTTTTAAAGTTTTTAATGATAAATGGTTGCAAGTTAAGCTTAATGTTAAGTAGAACTAATTTGTAAAGTGGATTTTGTTAGTTTTGAGTTTAAAGACCAAATTGTGATTATGTCAAATTTGACATGAAGTTTCTATAATTTTCGATTCTAGAGTGTTATAAAAGGATAGAATTGAAATTGGATTGAAAAATGGGGCTTAAATGTAAAAGATATGATGTTTCGATTTTAGGAACTAAACTGAATAAAATGTAAAAGTTTATGAAATTTTGTAAAATATATGCATATACTTAGATACTATAAGGTATTTGGAATTGATAATTTGAAATTAATTATTATATAGATCAAGATTTGAAACAAGTTGAATATAAACGAGGAAAAGAGAAAATTGCAAAAGAGTCTTCAATGTCGTACTTATTGTTTTAATTAGGTAAGTTCGTATGATATCTATTTTGATTAGTATTTGATATGTGTGTCCTGGATATATATATATGTGTTATTTGTGATTGAGTTATATAAAATAATGAGTTTGATATTGAAGGACTAAATTGTAAAATTAGGTTTAATTGATAAATGCAAATGGTTGTATTATATGTATATGAAGATATTAAAGAATTGAAATAGAACAAATATGAAATTGGGGCCCATGTGAACTGTGTGAATGACTAGGATACAAATGACATGATGTTAGGGTTTAAAAAATAGCAAGTACTTTGTACCAGTGTATAAAAAGTATCAAGTACCTTGTACCGGTGTTGGATACCTTACCAATGGCTAAGATCCTGGATTTTCTGTGGATACTCCACAGCTCGTGTGAGCAATTCTATCCCGAGTATCCAAGGTTAATTTGCTATAGTTCTTCGGGCGAAATTACGTTATGAAAATGAATCGGAAGGAAAGCTCATATGTGTATAGATGTTATTCATGAATTGAGTATGGTTATTATGTTACTTATATACATGTTATGCCTATTATGTGATAATGTACTAACCAATTTGGTTATGGCATGAATTGTGTAAGGTGTCAATGAATACCATGTTTTGTATATTTATATTCAATTATTGAGTTATGAAATGTCAGATAAGTTATGTTAATTTTCGTACGAACTTACTAAGCATTAAGTATTCTCACCTTTGTTCCATTTTATTCCTTGTAGATTGTCGGGAATCGTGCTTTCGATTGGATCAAATCAGAGCTCACACTATCCACCTATCAATTTGGTAGACTTTTGAACATTTTGGCCCGGTTATAAGTGACATGTAAATAGGTGTAAATGGTCATATGTATATGTGAGATTGAAACTTGAATTGGTTACTCTTGATGTGAATATATGTGTAATGTATATAAGTATTGATGTTGTTTTGGTTATTTGAATCATGAAGATGCATGTATGCCTTTGATAATTTAGCATGCTTTAATTGCTAAGTTATAACACCTTGAAATGGCATTGGAATAGTGAATGTAAATGTAATTGATGTTGTGGCATGATTGAAAGTGAATGGCTTGAACTAATTTTGCTGTAATGTGGTGCCATATGTGACATATTGGTTAAATGTTTAGGGAGATGTTATAAGTTGTATTTTGGCTTGAAATGTGCATGTTTTGAACATGTATATGTTGGCTAAAAGGTGAACTTTGGGTCCCCTTTAATGGTTGGTTTGTGCTATGCATATAATTACCTATTTTTGCAACACAAGGTTGTGTGTTACACACCGACTAGTGACACGACCGTGTGCTCTTTAAAAATTAGGAAGTATAGGTATCACATGGTTCCCAATTGCCACACAGGCTGGCCACATGCCCATGTGAGTACTGTAGATTTGGTCATTTAGTTTTTCACACAGTCTCAGTTTGTTACACGGCCCAACCACACGGCTGTGTGACTTTTTATGAATTTATGCATTTAGGTCCACATGGCTTCAATGAGTTACACGGCCGTGTGACTCCAAACCCACACGGTCACCATTTATAACAACCCTTACCCGAGACCGTTGCCGGAGTCGAGCATGAGGCATTACTAGACTTAACTACCAATTCGAGGCATAAAAATTGAAACTGTCCATCTGCGTCATGTTGACTAAATTGACTATAACTCTAGTTACGAAACTCAAAATTTAGATTAGTAAATTTTTCTTGAAACTAGACTCATATATCTTCTTACTATAATTTTTCCAGAATTTTTCATGTGGCCAATTAGTACAGTTTATTCATTAAAGTTTCCCTTGTTTCACTGACCAACGGTTCTAACCTCTCTTAACCTAAATTCAAATATCTCATTGTACAGTTCTCATATGATGTTTCCACTTGTTTTTTATTGAAAATAGACTCACTAAGAAATCTATACATATAAAATATAACTCATAATTCATTTTGTACAATTTTTAATGATTTTTTAAAGTCAAAACAGGGGACTTCAAATACCATCTTGACCTTGTCTCACTAAAATTCAAATATCACAGAATATAAAATTCCTTTGCCTACTCTGTTTCTTTCAAATAAAAATAAACACAATAAGGTTTAATTCTATATCCTGTTCACTTTCTAATTCCATTTCTCCTATTTTTGGTGATTTTTCAAAATCACGTCACTGCTGTTAACCAAAAACTGTTTCATTACAAAAATATGGTTAACTAGTTTATAACATCTTTACTCCATTTCATTTAAACTCTGTACATTAACCATACTTATATATACCAAAACCAAATCAACCAAATCATCAAGCCAAAATATAAATTCCAAGATTAACAAGATGGACAAGCCATTTTCGCATGGCTTATACAAATACATACAACTTCAAAACCAAACATAATTTTACTAGCCTATACATGCCATAGGTTCGAAAATTCAGCTTATAAAATACTAAAGACAGTCGATAGTGTGATAGACTTTGACGATGATCCCGAGCTCGTAACTTGACTCCAAAATCTAATAAATAAAGCAAACAAACACATACAGTAAGCTATCATGGCTTAGTAAGTTATAAGCAATTACTTAACAATAAAGCATTATATCATTATATTAGTAAGGCCAATTTAATATAATCACAATCGAGGTTTAAAAACATAACTATAATTTATTTCACCATTTGTAAACTTTCACATTTCATAGCCTTAAGGCCGAACACTCACACATTCAATAATAGATTTCACATCGATCTATAAATTACTTTCCCATCTCAAAATAAATACATATACATTTATACAAGTATACAGATATATCACATTTTCTTAATTTCATATGCATATATCACTTACCGAATTTATACTTGCATTTCAAACCCATATACATCACATATTAATATGTATAATACATAATTTCATGTCAATAGTTAATACTTACTTTATTATCCAAAAGATGATCTACCATCACATACCTGATCATTTTATCTCGTTCATCACATTCATTAACCGATACTCTTAAAGGATCAGCAAACCCACACACTCAGTGCCAAAACCTTGTAACGTATCACACACTTAGTGCCGTCACATTAACATATCGCACACTTAGTGCCAAATCTTTGTAATGTATCGCACACTTAGTGCCGTCACATTTAACATCTCGCACACTTAGTGCTAAATCCTTGTAACGTATCGCACACTTAGTGCCGTCACATTTAATATCTCGCACACTTAGTGCTATATTTCATGCTATCATTTCCGTACATCAATTTTGCATATTACAAATCAGTATATAAATCTCATGTTTATATATAATTAACAACACATATATGCTTATAAACTTACCAAATTCAATATTTGAGATTAAAATTACTTGCACACTTAGTGCTCATTAACCGATTTCGCACACTTAGTGCTCGAAAATTTAATTCGCATACTTAGTGCTAAATGACCGATTTCGCACATATAGTACTCGGTATCAAATTTGCACATTTAGTGCATATCTCAAACTTGCTACTCATTCATATATATATATATATAAAGCTTAAACCTCAACCATATACATATATATGTATTAACTTATTCATCTCTCGAATCAATATCACATTCGTGTATATCATTGACATATATGTATACATCACATTCAGCTATATTCATCTCTCAAATCAATATCACATTCAGCTATATCAACAACAAACATATATACTTCCATTAAATTCATGTACATCATTATAGATAAATCCAATCCAACATGATTGCTTAAAAACTTACCTCGGATATCGACGGACGTTATAAATCGGCTATTCGAACATGGTTACCAAGCTTATTCACATTCGACATAAGCACATATAAATTCATATTTTTCATACCAGCATATATATATATATAACATTTATCTACAATTAAACACGTCTATTTGCCGACAAACTTACCTCGGACGATGTAAAACTGAACGGGATGACTAGTCGACAACTTTCGTTTTTCCCCAATCCAAGTCCGATTTCTTTTGTTCTTGATCTATATAATTTCAAATTAACCCCATTTAAACACAATTTCATTGAATTTAATCCAACAACACATAAATGGGAAAATTACCATTTTACCCTTGATATTTCATACTTTTACAAATTAGTCCTAATTGCACAAAATACAAAATACACAAAATCTCACCACATCTTAGTTAGGCCGAATCATCCTTATGCTCATACTAATCCATATATTTTATTTATTTTTCCTTTAGCCCTTCAATTTATTATTTTTGCAATTTGGTCCTAATCAAAATCATCAAAAACTCCAATACAAAACATATCTTTCATAATTTATCATCAAACATCACAAAACACAAATATTCATCAATGGCATAACTCAAAATATTCACCAAAATCAAAAATTCAAGCATGGGTCGGGTAGTACTCGAAGCAACGATTTCAAAAACATAATAATTATCAAAAACCGAACAAAACACATACCCGAATAAAGCTTCCAAAGATGCCAAAAATTCAAAGCTTTCAAAGATTTATTTTCTTCTTTAGTTTCGGCCAAGAAAGATGAATGCATGGCCATTTTTGTTTTTTTTTTTATTTAGTGTTATTTTATTTTATTTTAACTTTAACATAATAATATGACAATTCACCTAACCTTGTCCAATATTGTCTACCACTATTATAAATGGTATAATTGACACGCAAGTGCTCCACATTTCCATTTAATTGCCATTAAACACCTTTAACAATTAGAAAGTCACTTTTACATTTTATGCGATTTAGTCCTTTTTAACAAATTAACTAATTAATCAATAAAATTTTCACACAAAATTTTCACACATATCAAATATCATGCTATAAACACCGAAAATAATATTAATATATATATTAACTTGGATTTGTGGTTCCGAAACCACTATTCCAACTAGGGTCTAAACCGGGCTGTTACACCATTTGTAACACGGCTTGGGAACACGGCTGTGTGACCCCTATTTTGAAGATTTTCTGTATCTTTTGAAAAGTTTTCAGTATGATCCTTATTTGTTCTTAGGTCAACTTAAGAGCTTTCGTAAGCTCGATTGAGACTCGAGTTTATTTGTAAATCATATTATGCATTGATTATGAAATGTTTTTATTGTTTAATTGATTGTCTAAACCTGAAATTGTATGTGATTTGATCCGATAATTATTGTAGTATCCTATAGCTCGAATCCAGCAACCAAAATAAGTGAAGGGTGTTACAGTTATGTATGGGAGTCTATCTAATTTTTGAGTCTATCTAATTTTTCATAAATAAATTACGTTACTTCCCCCCCCCCCCCAAAAAAAAAAAAAAAAAACTTAAAAGTAGCAGCAACATTTTTAGTGTATTTAGAATAGATGTTAAAAAAATTAAAAAGGTAGTATTTTACAAATAAAAAGAAATTGACATTCAACTCATACTTTCAATAATCTCTTACCGATGAAATTCCTGAGTTTTGATTTGAGGTTATGTCCCGGATTGAAATTTATAGACTGAGGATGATTATAATATATGGAATTTATTATCTAATGTATTAAATATACCATAGTTCCTATTTTTTCTTTAATTTGAACTGTTATTGAAAATGTCAGTGTACGGTTTTGTAATTTAGTTTCCATGTTGATATGTTTTCTGTCGTCAGTTGATTTTCCTTTGATTTTATTACGGTATAAAAAATTAGAAAGAGATCAACAAGTGATTGAGTGTAATGGTAAGTCACATTATACTTTTAAAGAGAGAAATTAAATTCGAATTTTAAAAATGACATTATCGAAAGGGACAATTAAAAACCCCAAACATAGACCATAAAATGGATATGCATAATACCGCAAAATGTGTTTAGATGAGAAATTTGGAAGAAATTTTTATTTTTAGCGAGGTTTTAAAATTTTAAATCATGAGGTATGGTGTGGTAATTTCTTCACTTTTTTTCTTAATTATAATGTTAAGGGTTTGATCTCCGCTCATAAGAATTAAGTACATTTTATGATTAGTCATTTATTTATTCAGAAAGTACTCTCAAAAAAGAATTAGTCACAATAAAAAAAATGGTTCTTAAAATTTCAAAAAACAAAATAAAATTTGCAAACAAAATTTTGGATAAAACAACAAGAAGTTGTTGATATGATTGAAGGTATTCATCAAATGTGAAAAACAAATGAGTTTTAGTTTGAAAATTTTAAGATCCTTTATAAAATAAAAATTTAGAAGATTTATAAGTTTCCTTTTTTTTTTTAGTTTTAATTTTAAGAAATTTTTAGATTTATACATATTTAAAAATATTTTTTATTTTTTTAAAATTATGATTTTTAATTATTTTATAATAATTTTTAGTCTAATTTTTTTAAAATTTGTTTACAATTATTGTTAGGAAAATTTTTAAAAATTTTAAATTTATTTTTTAACTATAACTGAGAAACTAAATTAATTATTAACTTTCTGAATTAATGTGCAACATTACCCTTTTTCTAACAAAAGTTAGCAATCGAGTGACAAAAATATAACAAATTGATAACATTAGTAAATATTATGTAACTTTTAAAAGTTAGGTGATCGAAATATAATTTTAAATAAAATTTGAAGATTATTGATGTAATTTACTCTAAAAATATTTATATATTTTTATAAATCGAATCAAATTTGTACATATTTTTATATTAGTTAAATTTTTTAGGTTTATCTTATTTATTTTTTATATCATTAATTTTTTATAATTATTTTTAATCATGTATCTAAATTTTCTTTTAAAATTTATTTATTCATAATAATCACAAATAGAAACATTTAAAAAAATATTCCAAAATTAATTAAAAAGGGGCAGGAGAAACTAAAATTGAGTCAAGCAAAAAATAATTTTATTTGAAATTAAAAAACCCTAGGAGCCAAGAGTGCTTTGCTTAGTTTCTTAGCGAAACCAGCCTCTGCTGCGGCTTGAGATGGAGGAAAGTGGTGGCAACGAAGGCTTGAAGGATGAGGAGGTTTCTCTTTTGGTAGAAGAGATCATTCATCTATCGGTGAAGAGTGCGGCAGTAATACCAAGTGATAAACCTACGCTGATCTGCACTGTATGGACAAAGAAGTCTTATAACCTAGATAGTTTCAGGGCACAGATGAAGAGTATCTGGAAAACAAAAGGAAAATTTGAAATCCATTTAGCAGGTCAGAATTTATTCATGATTAATTTTGAACTTGAAGATGATCTAGAGACAATCCTAGAAGGCCAGCCATGGCTGTTTAGGAAGCAATTAGTTATTTTTGATAGGTTGGTTAGAGTGACAGAAAGAAGTAGAATTAAACTTGTTTCGTCCTTGTTTTGGGTGAAAATTAGGCCATGCTTACCAGAATTTGATAAAAAAGATTTGATGCATGCTATTAGGGTAACTTTTGGAGGAATTATTAGATCTTAAATTAATGGTGAATTCTGTCGGATTAGAGTGAAGCTAGATGTGCAGAAACCCCTTCATAGGGGTATTTTCGTTTCCGCAGATGAGCAAGAAAGAGTCTGGATCCCCTTTAAATATGAGAAATTATCGACTTTTTTATTTTGGATGTGGCAGAATAGGGCACGCTCTCCCAAATTGTGAGGAAATAAAACCTGAAAATAGAGACAAAATTAGAGACGATCCACCTTTTTCATTAGCATTAAAGGCAGAAAGCAGCTTAATTGGAAAGGAAAGTCTAAAATTAAATGCCTCTAAAATTAAATGCCTTCTCTAAAAAGAAAAAGAGTCAATGTTTGTACACAGGAATACTGGAGGAAAATCGAGAGTTGGGGTTACAAAAAGAGGACATTCGAGATAGGAGACAGACAAATGATCCACAGTCATTAGGATTGGGGAAACTGCTTACCTCTCAAGAAGAGGGAAGGAAGGCAGATGAAGAAGACCATGAGAGCAACGATGAGTAGGAAGGAAGTATGAAATCAGTCAGGAAAGTCAGTTGGAAAAGAATTAATTCTGCCAGAGAGAAGGGTTTGTATAATGAGGAAAGAATTGAACGCAAGAGGAAATTGATTGAGTTTAAGGTTTGGGATTACGTAGAGGACAACTTTTCAGAAGATACTGTTAAAAGAATGAAATATGAGTTCCAAGACCTGCAAAATAAAGATGGGTTAAATTTGTTAACAGAAGAATGGGGGAAAGGTGATTCTCCTAAACAAAGAAGATCGGCGGCTGCCTAATGGCAAGCCGACCGGGCGCAATGAAAATCATTTGTTAGAATGTCCATGGTTTGGGGAATCCGCGGGCAGTACGAAGGCTTCGGTTCTTGCTGAAGCAAAATAGCCCCGATATGGTTTTCTTTATGGAGACTAAAATTGACACGAAACGCATGGAAGGGATCAGAAGAAGGTGTGGTTTTGTGAATGGAATCGATGTAGGAGCATAGGGTTCGCGAGGTGGACTTTGTCTAGCTTGGAAAGAAGAATTCACGGTCAACCTTAAAACTTTCTCGAAAAATCATATTGATGTGCTAATAGAAGAAAGCATTGTTAATGGAGTATGGAGATTTACAGGTTTTTATGGGTCGCCTTATGCTAGTGATCAGAATACTTCGTGGAATTTGTTAAGGACATTGGGGCAAGAACAGATATACCCATGGTTGGTTAGTGGTGATTTTAATGAAATTATGTACTCTTTTGAGAAAATTGGGGGCCAACCAAGGGAAGAGAGGAAGATGGCAGCCTTTCGCGAGGTGTTGGATGAATGTCAATTAATGGATATGGGATTCCAAGGAACATGGTTTACATGGGAGAGGGGAAATCTACCGAATACGAATATAAGGGAAAGGCTGGACAGGGGTGTGACTAATGAAAACTGGATGCATTTATTCCCAAATGGTACTATTCGTAATTTAACTCATTCGATATCAGATTACTGTCCTCTCCTTATTCACACAAACAATCTAGAAAGCTTCAAGCGAAGGCCACGATTTAAATTTGAGGCATGGTGGAACTTAGAGGAGCCTTTTGAGCATGAGGTTAGGAAGTCATGGGAATCATCAGGTGGGCTGATTTATGAAAAGCTAGAAAGTTTACAAAGTAGCTTGACGAGGTGGGTAAATTCGGTTAAAAAAGGTAGAAATGGCTTGAAAAGGAAACTCAACAAGGAATTGGAGACTCTACTGGAAAGTGAAAGGGATGAAGACACAATGGCAAAGCTAATTGATACCAGAATCAGACTTAATATGGAGATTGATAAAGATGAAATGTATTGGGAGCAGAGAGCAAGGGTAAACTGGCTTCGATTAGGGGACAAAAATTTAGCTTTTTTCCACAAATATGCAACAGTACGTTGAAGGATCAACACAATTAGTCAACTGGAATCAATAGAGGGACGAGGAATTACTGATGAGATGGAAATCCATGAAACAGCCTCAAACTACTTCCAAAATTTATTTTCTTCTAATGGAATGGGAGATTCATCATACTTATTAACGGGTATTGAAACTTATATTTCCTCTGAAATTAATTCAGCTTTGTTATCAACATACACAGTGGAAGAAGTTCATCAAACGTTAAAAGGGATGGGGCCGACTAAAGCACCAGGATGGGACGGTTTTGCAGCTCTATTTTTCCAGAAATACTGGCACATTATGGGTAAAGATGTTGAAGATTTTTGTCTTGGAATTTTAAATGAGGGTAAGGATTTTGAATTTTCTAACTGCACAGACATAGTGCTCATCTCAAAAACTCCTAACCCTATAAACCTTGCTAATTTTAGGCCCATTAGTCTATGTACAGTTCTTTATAAAATAGTGACTAAAACAATAGCAAACAGGCTTCAGAATTATATTGGAAGATGCATAGATAGTGCTCAAAGTGCATTTGTTCCAGGCAGATTAATTTCGGATAATGTGTTGATTACTTATGAAATCCTTCATACATTGGGCCAAAAGCGCTATGGTAAAAAAAGGATTTATGGTGGTTAAGCTTGATATGAGCAAGGCTTATGATAGAGTGGAATGGGGCTTTTTAAATGATGTAATGCTAAGAATGGGTTTTGCAGAGGAGTGGGTTACACTAGTCATGAAATGTGTCTCAATAGTCTCCTATGCAGTAAACATTAACGGGAACAGAGGCAGGAACTTTAGACCTAATAGAGGGCTGCGTCAAGGTGATCCGTTGAGCCCATATCTTTTTTTGATTTGTGGTGAAGGGCTTTCAACTCTAATTAGATTGGCAGTCAAGGAAAGAGCTCTAAAAGGAATTAAGGCGAGCAGAAGAGGACTAGCAATATCATATATTTTGTTTGCAGACGATTGTATCTTGTTTGGAGAAGCCACAAAGGAACGAGCAGTATTTTTAAAAGACATTTTGAAAAATTACGAACAATGCTCTGGCCAATATGTGAATTTTAGCAAGTCGACAGTTTTCTTCAGTACCAACACTTTAGAGGAGATGAAAAAAGAGATTACGGATGTTCTGGGTGTGAGATGCGCAACAAATTTGGAAAAATACTTGGGACTACCTAATGTAGTAGGCAAAAGAAAGAAAGAGTCTTTTCAAAACATAAGGGATAAGATCAATCAAAGAATTGAATAGTGGAGTACAAGGCTACTATCACAAGGGGGGAAGGAGATTTTTATTAAGTCAGTTCTTCAAGCAATACCAAACTATGCTATGACATGTTTTCTCCTACCAAAGTCTCTATGCGGGGAATTCGAAAATATTTTTGCAAAATTTTGGTGGCAGCATGGAAAGAAAAAGAAAGGGATTCACTGGTGCCAATGGAAATTTATTTGTTCTAAAGAAGAACGGGGTATGAGATTTAGAAATATGCCTCAATTTAATGTCTCCCTTTTAGCGAAGCAAGGCTGGAGGATTATCAATAATGAAGACTCTCTTGTCACGCTTGTACTAAAAGCAAAATATTTTCCAAATAATTATTTTTTAAATTCTAGTTTGGGAAATACAAGTTCTTACACGTGGAAAAGCATTGGGGCAGCAAAGGATATCTTTAAAAAAGGTTTATTTTGGTGAGTTGGCACAGGTAATAATATTTCTATTAACAGTGATGCATGGATTCCAGATGCAGTAAATTTTAGATTATCAGCAGAGGTGGATTTTATGCAAGATCTTAAAGTTAATGTGCTGATTGACGTTAATGAAAGAAAATTGAGGAAGGAATTAATAGAAGATACCTTTTCAAAAGAAGATTCTGCACGAATCCTTCGAATCCTTTTGGCAGAAATACCACATGATGACCTCTTGGTATGGGGAGGTGAAGCTTCAGGAGAATTCTCGGTTAGGAGTGCCTATAAACTATTACAAATTGCGGATGATAACCCTAGAGCTTATGCTTTACAAAACGTCTACAGAAAATTTTACAAAAAATTATGGCTACTGAACCTACCAAGAAAAGTGAAGATTACAATATGGAGAATTTCATGGAATTATCTTCCTACGAAAGCTAACATGCGACATAGGAAACTTGTCAACGATGTGAGTTGCCCTCGGTGTGGAAAGAGAGCTGAAATGATCGATCATCTTTTTCGGGAATGTCCTGTTACAGTGGAAGTGTGGTCAGAATTACTACTACAAGATGTGCTCACAGAGGGTAATAAGAATTTTGAACAATGCTTATCTGGGTTTTTAAACTGCTCAATATTCAAAAATGCCGAATCTTCAATTGTGCACTCTGGGCAATATGGGGGGACAGAAACGCTAGAATACATAAGAAAAAGATCAGCACAGGTAAATATATAAGGAATTTTGTAAATAATTACATCACAGAAATTGATGGCCTTGAAAGCAGAAAACAAACAGGAACAAAAGAAGCAAGAGTTTAGCGATGCCTACCTCGAGAATCTGTCAAAATAAATTTTGATGGAGCTTTTGATGAACAAAATAATATCTCAGCCTCTGGGATTGTTGCAAGGAATGACGAAGGAAGTATTCTCTTTTCATGCTCCGAAACCCACAAGGAGGTCCACTCGGCCTTTGCAGCCGAAGCTCTCGCATGTCAGAAAGCAGTCAAAATGGGTATCGAAAATATGTGGTCAGAAGTCGTTATTGAAGGAGATGCCCTCACAGTGATAAAAAAAATGCAAAAACAAAGAGCAAGACAAATCAATGATGGGAGCCTACATCTCAGATATTCAACATATGATAAATAGACAGATCCTAAACAGATCAAAGCATTTTGTGTTCAATCATATTCCAAAGAGTGCAAATGTTCTTGCCCATAAAATAGCAAAAGAATCTTTGAAGAGAAAGAGTTTTACCTGGAGAAAAAGGTCCTGATTACGCTGAAGATAGGAGATTACTAGTATGGATTCGAGAACCAGACTGAAAGAGAGTATTTTGACAGAAGCTTGGGAGTGGGAAGCTGAAGAAATGAGGGGTTTTTTGAAAGAACACAGCTTCCTAGAGAAATGAAATTGTCAAACTAGGGGAGCACTTATGAAGATAGAGATTTTGACAGATTTCAGACGTTTCTGATTGGGCAATAGTGTCGGTCGATTTATTTTTCCAAGATTAGGCTACAGGTGGTTTTAAAATATCTAGATATTTTTTCTGTTTCATTTCTATTTTGATTTGATTTCTGCATGTGAGGCGTTTCTTTTAGGCTGATTTTGGACTTCTTTTTGTATTAGTTTCTTTTATAATAAAAGCTCAATCGATATTTATTAAAAAAAATTATTCCAAAAATTTAATTTTTTCATCGAAATGCCGTCTAAGAAATTAGGGAAGTGTAGTGAGATTAGGAATTCTTTTTCATATTAAATTACCTATTTATATAAAAAAAGAAAAAGTAAAGAAAAAACTTAGAAGTATATATAAAAGCAAGTGGCGGGTCCTTTAGCTGACGTGGTGTGTGAGAACTGAGAAAGTCCGAACCAACTATTCTGAACTTCAAGGACTCCAAACCTGAGGTTTGTTGAGTCAGACCCCGAGTACCCGAATCTCTGGTTTGGATCTTATTCAAACTCTCCCTTTTGGCCGTTTTCACTTATGTTAACTACATAAATAAACCTGAGCTTCGAAGCTTCATAGATATCAAATCAACTTATTAAAAGGAAAACCCTAATTCAGTCATTCTTTCCATTTATAGCTTCCTTTTCTGAATTTATAAGGTCTTACCTTTTTCCTTTTACTTTAATTTAATCTCATCTTTTATTAAGGTGCTTTATGGAAATTTATGATTTTTTTTTTAAATTGTTTCTTATTGAATGCAGAAACCAATATTAGATCGCTTCTTCACGAGGTCAAGAGTGGTAATGCAGGCTTTGATCCATTGACTTGATCTCTTGAATTGCTCCCTTTAAGGTTAGTTTTGATCAACGTTGTTTCATGTTTTACAATTATAATATCTTGTACTAAATTTGTGAACTTTTTTGGTAAATCGAATTTTTAATTTAACTCTACATCAATTTTGCTTTGCTTTGTTTTGAACAGTTAATTAATTTGTTTTTGAGCTGAAACGATGGCGCAGAGTAATTGGGAAGCAGATAAGATGTATCTATATGATATTTCAGAAAATGAATATTATTTTTAGTTTAATTTGATTCCTTTACTTCTATTTAATTTTTGGTTGGCAGGCTTGATGTTTATATATATGATTATTTGGTAAAGAAAAAACTGCATGTCACTGCAAAGTCCTTCATGACAGAAGGGAAAGTCGCCCAGGATCCAGTAGGTAAGAATTGGGTTTGACTATGTACAATTTCTGTTAGTTAACTCATGACATTGTGTGACTGAAGATTTTATGCAGAAATGGGGTTCTTATATGAATCTGTTTTTACCTAAGTTACATTGACTTTTGACTTTACCTAAAAGTACCTTGTCTTACTTTTCTTGGGCATTTTAAATTTAAATGGGTATGCCATTTAGATTCTTAACATTAATGTAAGAAATGCCAAATTAATGGTCGTAATGGAGGGGGTAATTTTTCTTTGGAATTAAAGGTTATACTTTGCTTGGTTATGTTGTAATTGTGTAGCATATTGTTGGTTGAGGGAATCTGGTTTTACAAGTGATTTATTGCGGACTTGCTTGTTTACCCAGCGATTGATGCTCCCGGTGGGTTTCTTTTTGAGTGGTGGTCTGTCTTTTGGGACATATTTATATCGAGAACAAATGACAAACATTCAGAGGCTGCTGCAGCATACATAGAGGTGACTTCTTACAATTTTAGCAAGTATTATTGTAAGTACCTTGTCATTTCTTCAATTTATACCGAATGATTTGAACCATTATGGATTTACTTACAGGCACAACAAATCAAGGCAAAGGAGCAACAACAGTTGCAGATGCAGCAGTTGCAACTGATGCGTCAAGCTCAGATGCAACGCAGGGATCCTAATCATCCTTCTTTAAGTGGTCCTGTAAATGCAACTGGCTCTGAAGGAATGCTAGGGCAGTCAAATGCAAGTGCATTGGCAGCAAAAATGTATGAAGAGCGCATGAAACACCCAAATGCAATGAATTCAGAGACATCCCAGCCACTTCTTGATGCTAGGATGGCCCTCTTAAAATCAGCTACAAATCATCCTGGGTAAATATACTTGTACATTTTAGGTAAGGTATTTTGTCTATTGCGATTAACATTTTTCTGGTTAATGACAAATCAAAATTGTCTCTGATGCAGTCAGTTGGTTCAAGGAAATCAAGGAAGTGTAACTGCAGCATTGCAACAAATTCAGGCATTGATTCTACTAACTTTTTTTTGCTACTTGGAAAAAGTTCTTTCTGTATTTGCTGCAGCATTTTGCAATCAATCTCTTTCTGTTTTCTTGAACTAATATATATATATATATATATATATATCCTTGCAGGACATTAAAGGTGACGTGAATTTGGGCGGTCCACAGAGAGCCATGCCCATGGATCCCTCAATTTATGGACAGGGAATCATGCAGTCAAAGCCTGGAATAGGAAATACAGGTACTCTTTGTAACTACTGGTGTTATATTCAGTTTGTACCATTCACCTTGCTGCATACTAATGAGTTTCATTTCCATAACCTAACTTCTAATTATCTTGTCATGGATTTATTGATTTACTATAACATTCTGTCATTTCCAATCAGCCTCTACAAAAATTTTTATATTTGGTTTCATCACAGTCCATCTTATCTTTCCTACCTTATTCAACTCATTTGCTTCTAAATTTGGCCGATATGATCCCAAAAGTTTCAAAAGGAAAGCTAGTAGGTTAGGTGTTTGCTTGTGGGCTACTGCAAAATATGCTTAGTGCGCTGTAACTTAAGATAATTGGGTGATTCTCTAGTTTGGCACTGTCGTTTGCTAAATCTAGCTACTCTAAAAAAAATACTGCATGAAGTTGCTGTTTCTATTTTGTCTGGTTCATTTCTCTTTTGAAATGAAGGCACCATATATAATAACTTTTGGTTCTGTAGTTTATTAAATCGAGGCATTCCTGTATATATTCTTATACTTCCATGCTTACTTTTCTTCTTTAAGGTTTGAACCCTGGAGTTGGTAGCCTTCCATTGAAGGGTTGGCCATTAACCGTAAGCTTTAAACTAGTGTCCTTAATTTTTATTTTCCATATCTGAGTTATTGTCCTTAACCGACACTGTCCTATTTTACAGGGCATCGATCAAATTCGGCCAAATTTAAGTGCTCAAGTGCAAAAGCCATTCATACAGAATGCAAACCAGTTTCAGCTTCTGCCACAGCAGCAACAACAACAGGTCTTAGCACAAGTCCAGACACAAGGAAATATGGGTAGTTCCCCTATGTATGGAGATATGGACCCTCAAAGATTTTCAGGACTATCTCGAGGCACCTTAAATGCAAAAGAAGGCCAGCCAATTGTCAATGATGGATCTATAGGTTCTCCAATGCAATCAACTTCATCAAAAGTAAGGTTTCCCTTCCAGAATTAGTTATAACTGTTGTATTATTCCCTATTGTCAAATATACCTTTATAGTTTTCATTTGTCTTTCAAATTCTTGTTTAAGAGAAATAAATAACTAAATTGTCTCTATATATACTTGTGACAGTTGTCATACCATCTGCTTTATATAACCAAGATAATTTGCAACCATTGATTGTCTCTATATCCCTTTGTTCTTAAGTGCATATCTTATACTTTTCTCGTTAAATTTACGGCTAACATTATTATTTGGTAATGGTGGTTGTACTAGTTCAGTAGTTCTTAACAAGTTCTAATTATTATAAAATTGATTAAAAGTGCTAAACTTTTTGCTTAATTTCATCTGAACCTCTTTGTGGCCTTTCAGCAGATGAACATGCCACCAATAAGACAATCTTCCTCTCAACAAGACCCATTGCAGTCACAACATGTGCAACAGGTTGAGATTGCTTCTGTCTTGTTTCTTGGTTATCACAATGTTTGTCGTTAAAGACATACAGTAGGCTGCAAGCTGGTAGTCATATGAATTTCATGAATTTGTAATGGGAACATTTCTCAACACTATCCTCTATTTTTTCTTGTCGCTTAAATTGACAACTATTACTTGTATGGTGTGTTAGAATAACCGGAAAAGAAAAGGGGCTTCATCTTCTGGTGCTGCTAATAGCACCGGTACTGGAAACACTGTGGATCCTTCTAACTCTCAGCCATCAACCCCATCAACCCATACACCTGGTGATGCAGTAGCTGCAGTTAGCAATATGCAGCACGGTAGTAGCATGTCCAAAAATTTGATGATGTATGGATCTGATGGAACAGGTGGTATTGCATCATCAACCAACCAGCTGGTATGTAATCCTAATTTATTTCCAACCTAAGGGTTTGTAGTAAATGTTTTGAACCTGCAATAGTACGAACCACAAAGCATTCCAACATTCATGTAGCTTGCTGAAAACTTTTGAATGCTAAATTGGTATGGAGTACTCGGTGTTGTTGTAGCCTGTTGGCAAATTGTCATTTGGCCTCGAATAGTCATGAAGTTCTAAATTTGATAGTTCCCATCTTATGACCATGATTATGTGCGTTCTTGTCAATGTACCAGGCCTGACCGTTCTCATCTAGTTCTTTTTGTCGAAGTTAAATAACCACAAAACAAATTGCTCAGTACCCACTTTTCCAAAAATAACAAATAAGTGATAAAAAACTTCTTAACAGTTTGTGGTTTGGATAATATAAGCTGGAATACATTTCTGGTTCCAATATCCAAAACTTGGATCTATGATGCCCTTTCATTGCATTTAGGGCCCTACAACTGAAAATTTTGGCCTGTAATGTTGGTCACCATTAAGTTTTGTGAATATCTTGAGACCGATGTGGTTTATTTTGCTTTCAATGTTTAAGTATTCCTTATGTTTCTTGGCTAAAATATTGATGCCATAGCTGTGACATTGGAGACACATCATCCTTTAGCAATACGGAACTTGTTCAGAATCTTGCATAACTTTCTTCTTTTTAGTTCCCTTAATTTTTTGTTTTTATTTACATGACTAAGGATGAATATTGTTATTTTAGTACAGCATTTTTATGTTATTCATGCCAGAGTTCATTCTGGAGCTGCTCATGCTGTAGTATAGAAAATATCAGGGTTTCTCTATCCTTTCGGTTGGACTCTGGTTATGGCTTAACAGATGGCTATATTTTGTTCCTAAGTGAATATTTTGATTTCTTAATGGTTTTGACTTTTGAAGCTATTGAGAGATCTTGATACACTCTCTTTGAAGAATGTGGCAAGATTGAACATATCTACATGAAACTTTGTTCTTAGCATGTTTTCATTAGGGTTTTGTTTCCTAATCCTTTGTTATGTAAGTACAGATTTCAAACCTAGCCTTGAACAAGTCATTTCAAAAGCCTGCTTATGACGTAATTTGCAATTGCAGGAGGACATGGAACATTTTGGAGATGTTGGCTCCTTGGACGACAATGTGGAGTCTTTTCTCTCACATGATGATGGAGATGGGGGAAATTTGTTTGGCACCCTAAAACGAAATTCTTCTGAACATGCTACTGAGACTTCAAAGGGTAACATATGAGTTCATGCTTTCAGCACTCTTTATTCTTCAAATTGACCACAGTAATGGCTTGTTTTATACATTTCAGGTTTTGGCTTCAATGAAGTTGGTTCAATACGTAAAAGCAATGGCAAAGTCACCTGTTGTCATTTCTCTTCTGATGGAAAGCTATTGGCCAGTGCTGGGCATGACAAGAAGGTATAAAGCATTGTAGCATATAAGGAACGAAGTTTCATATGTAGCATGCAGCATAAGTTAGGATTATCAATTATTTTGTCATTGACTGTTTTATTTCCATAAATGATATAGCCATGTGATGCTAAACTTCTTGGATCCTTGCAGAATATTTATGGGAATATTTATGATTAATCGGAAAAAAAAAAAAAAAAAAAAAAAAAAAAACTTAAATGGAAGTGTGGAATAATGATGTTCATGCTTATCAATTTCCTGTCAGTAGGCTGTTCTTTGGAACACGGAAACTCTGGAAACTGAATGCACACCTGAGGAACACACTCATATTATAACTGATATTCGCTTCAGACCAAATTCCACTCAGCTGGCAACATCTTCTTTTGATACAACAGTGCGAGTTTGGGATGCTGCACAAGTATATCCTCTAGCTCCTTTCTTTTGCATTTGTGTGTAATTCTCTCTTATGGCCCCTTTCGCCCGTTTCTTTTGTGGTAGTCTTCCTTCCGCTTTTACATTTAGATTTTAGACTACTACACATTCTGCTATTGTCTATGCTGGATTAATGCTTACACCATTAGTTCTGACATAGTTTGATTGAAGACAAAATACGAAGTTGTTATAGTCACAGAAAAGACTTACCAATTCTAATTTGTTCAATGCTGGTGAATTTTATGGTTTTCATATCAGGGATGCTTGTTTTCTGTTATTTTTGCAGCCAAGTTATTGCATGTGGAAATATACAGGGCATACGGCACAAGTTATGTCCCTTGATTTTCACCCTAAGAAGAATGATCTTTTCTGCTCTTGTGATGGTAACAGTGAGATTCGCTTTTGGAACATCAATCAATATTCTTGCACTCGTATCTCCAAGGCTAGCCTTCTAGATCCTTAGGCTTTGTTATATTTTAGTAGTGCAGCAGGTTCTTTTGGATCCGATGTTTTTCATCTAAGTTACTTACACTGATTGAAGCAGGGAGGCTGCAGTAATGTCAGATTTCAACCAAGAATAGGACAATTTCTAGCTGCGGCAGCGGAGACTGTTGTGTCTATTGTGGATGTTGAGACTGACAGAAGAACACAGTTATTGCAGGTAGAAATATTATTAAATATGTAAATTTTTTAAAGGAAGAGTATATTACCTCATTTATAGTGAAACCAATATCGACACAGTATGGTTTCATCTGGAGAATTTTATTTACTCTCAGGGGCACAATACAGAGGTTCACTCTATTTGTTGGGACACAAATGGAGACTTTTTAGCATCTGTCAGTCAGGATTCTGTTAGAGTGTGGTCACTGGCTTCGGGAGAGTGCATTCATGAGCTCAATTCTAGTGGGAACAAGTTTCATTCTTGTGTTTTTCATCCTAGCTTTCCTGCTCTCTTGGTTGTTGGTGGTTATCAGGTGCCGTTTCGTATTCTTAAGTTATCATTTGCCATTTGTTTCACCCACTCTTCGACTCCTTGCAGTTGATGATTGATGGCTCTATTTCCATTTCATGGATAGCTGTCTGTATTATTTCGGATACGGTATTTTTTACCTTGATTGTTCTATGACTATCTCCTAAGCTTCTATCTTTTGCAGTCACTGGAGCTTTGGAACACAGCTGAGAACAAGTGTATGACAATTCCGGCCCATGACTGTGTTATATCAGCCCTGACACAGTCTCAAGTTACAGGGATGGTTGCCTCTGCCAGTTACGACAAATCCGTCAAAATATGGAAATAACTGTGTCAGCCAGCTTTTAGGTGGATCCAATCTTCCATTAGCAACTCTTCCATTTCCTTTCGTTCGATGTTTTCAGTTGATTTACTTTGGGCTAATTTCTTTCACAAGGTTTTAATAAGGTGGATTGTTAGTTTTTCATAACTCATCAATGGCGGGTTTGCAGTGTTGCATTGTGGGAGTGCTATATATTCTGAATTTGTTCAAACATCAGAGACACACAGGTAATTTTTGTTGTGGCTTGGGGATTGCTCTGATATAGGAGGTTTTGGGACATTTTAATATGTACATTTATTTAGGCGATAGAGTTTACTTATTATCCAAGAATAAAATCTGTCAAAGTGTGACTTAATTTGAGAAATGAAAATAGTGTTAAATGATAGACAAAATGGTTGGCTTTGAGACTTTATACACACAGAGAGACATCAGCTTAAGGCATTATTATCAATTGTGGATTACATTTATATCCATAATCCCTTGCATTTTTCTTTTCTGTTTTTAGTATTTGCTGTTTGTACCCTTCCGATAATTCAAATTAACCCTGTCTATTTATTAATTTTTTTATAGAATTTCTATTTATTAATTGCCTTTTTGTTATTTCGTGTTTTGCCCGTGGATGACAAATGCCACTATCATTTAATTTCATATATTTAATTCATTATTTACCTGTTGGTCTATCTATATATTTAGATGATTTTTATTTTGGTATAAAATTATATATTAAAAGTTATTAGAACTTTTAGGCATGGTACTAAAGTTATATCAACGTTTAATAAAACTATGTGAAAAATATTTAAGGTTTGCAAAGTTATACAAAAGGTTATCTTATAAGGTTTACCAAAATTATATGGAGGGATATTAAAATTTAAAATTTATTTGATACATTGTTAGCGAAGATTTTAGACTAAATAAGTAGGGGTTGACAATGTTTTATAAGGATATAGTAAAATATTTTAAAAATAAATATTAGAAAAATATTTATTAATTTTTTAAAGATATTTGTGAAATAAGAAAAATACATCTCCGAAATACCAAGTAAAAGCACATCAAAATTATGTAAGAGGTAAGTAAAAAAAAATCATTTCTTCTAAATACTACTAAAATTATGCCAAAAGTTTATGGTTTTGTAAAAGCTATTACAAATGTTAAAAAAAAAAAAAAGAAAAAAAAATATAAACGATAATATAATTGTCTCTGAACTTGGTAATTAATTTTACTTTAATACTTGTACTTTTTTGTAGTAGTTAGGTAGATTTTGAATTTTGAAACTTGAAAGATATAGGGTAAACTACATCACAAGTCACTCAATTATGGGTTAGCTTCTTTTGTAGTCATTCTACTATAAATTTTTTAAATTGGTTATCCAATTAATCAAGAATTTTTTGTCCATTTCATTACGTGTTGTTAAGTGCGACAAAGGGTGACATGGCAGTTAAAAAATTGGTATAATAACAAATTCAATCTTCAACTTTTACTTATTATATTAATTTAGTCATAACTTTAAATAAAATTAATTCTCAAAATTTACAAATAGTTTCAATTTGATCCTAATTTTAAAAAAGTCAGAGAAGTACATAAAAATACATAAATGGTTTTTTTTTAATATAATAAATTTAAAGAATATACAAAAATTTTAAGAAAAGGTTTTTGAAAAAAAGAACAATATTTAAAAAATAAAAAATATATAAAATAAACGTATATTTTAAAATATATAAAAATATTAAACATTTACCTTCTTCCTCCGTTTCTTCCACCCCACTACCATCGTTGCCTCCACTAAAGAATAATATAAAGAGAGAGAGCAAGGATCTTGAACCCAAAATGAAAATATTACTATGTAGGCCTCTTAGAAATCTCCCATATGCCAAAATGAAACCACAACATGCGTCTGGAACTAAGTTTCCCTCCCCAGCCACCATTTCATCTCCTACTGGATCTACTACTAAACTGTCACCTCTGCAGCTACTTGAAACCTTTGCAGATCTGGGTTATGAATTTTGTTTGGTTTTTTATATTTTTTGAAAATATTTATTCATTATATATATTAAATTTTTTAGAGTTAGGATAAAATTGAGATTATTTGTAAATTTTGAGGGTTAAATTTTTTAAAAATTATAACTAAATATTATAATTTTATAAAATTTTTAAAATTAATATAATATGTAAAAGTTGAGAGTTAAATTTATTATTACATCATTTTTTGATTACCACATTACCCTATCGTTAGACACTTAACAACACTTATGAAAATGGACAAAGAAAAATCTTCATTAGTTGATGGACCAAATTTTTTTTTTAAAAAAACTTTATAGTTGGTGTCCAAAAAGGAAATAGGCCCATAGTTGGGTGACTTGTGGTGTAGTTTACTCAAAGATATAAAAGTCTGATGATGTGATACTTTAAAATTGTGCCACATAATCACATTCAGTGTTATAATAATCGAACCGGTAGTTGAACAAGTTAGACCATCTATACTTAATTTAAAATTCGACTAGTTCAATCGCTAGACCAAAAATAAATAAATAAATAATTGTAAAAAAATTTAAAAAATAAAGATAAAATTATTAAACCGGTTCAACATGTCAAATTTTGATTTTTACCAATTTCTAGTAGTTTATGAGTCAATCGATTCAGCCCCTTTGTTTGAACCGTTATATCGATCAGTTCTAAGTCTATTTGATCCGGTCCTATTTCAGTAACACTGGTCAATTCATCAAATTTTAATAGAACCGATGTTTAGGGGCCAAAATTGGTCTAATTGCCAAGTTTAAGTGCCAAAGTAAACAAAAAAGAAAGTAGAAATATCAAAGTGGATCTAATTGTTAAGTTCAAGGGGAAAAAATATATCATCCCTTTTCAAAAATATGTAAAATGTAACCATATTGTATATATAAAGTTTCTAGAGTATCAAAATTATATATGAATTAAAAATAATTGTACTAATTTATTTTTATAATTGAAAATTGAATTTAAATATTAGTTGTACAAAAATAGACGAAAGTGCGTAAAACTACAATATTTTAACGATCAAACCGTTGGCATGCATGATCTATATGAATGGAGTATGAAATATAACGGTGAAATTATTAAACTATTAATCGTACAAAAAGATAAGGAAGGATGCAAAAATACTTTAGTTGTTTTGTTGACAAGTAGAATCAACAAAGGGGACCGTATGACAGTGATGAAGATGGGTCACCTTGGATTAAGGCGGAGAGCCATTGTCTTCAGTGGGAATGGTGATGGCTTGGAAGGTTTATTTGGTTGGGGAATGTAATAGCCTAAATTTTCAGTGGTGTCGAAATAGTGATTCGAGGTCACTAAATCCGACAAGTGAGTAGAAAATATTATTAATTTAGTGAGTATAAGTTAAATGTGAAGTTAGAAAAAAAAATTAAATAATTAGAATCGAAAACGAGGTATCGAGACCTCGGAGATTTTTAATCTAGCCATAAATGTTTTATAAATATTTATGGAGTGTTAATAAGTTAGTATTAAAGTTTCGTCAAGAAATTTTAAAGTTCCGATAGTTAATTGAACAAAAAGGACTAAGTTGTAATAAATGCAAAGTTATGAGAAATGTTTAAATAGTTTAAATGATAAAAGAAAGAGGGCTTAAAAGGCAAATAGACCCAAGGGCTATTTGGGCTGGACGGCAAGGGCATGAAACCAGAGAAAATAAGGAGAAATAAGGGTAAATTTGGAATATTGCAAAATTTACTTAATAAAGCTAGGACTAAAGTGGAATTATCTAGATTTCTCTTGATTTCTCCTCATTTTCTTCAGCTGAAAAACAACCATGGGAGAGAGCTTCAAGCTGGTTTTCATATTCAAGCTTCACGTAAGTTTAATTCTTGCTTTCTCCTTGAAGTTTCTATGTTTTTGGACTTTTACAATTGGATCCAACTTACTATGTCATTAGTTTTTGATTCTATAGCTAATTTTTAAAGTTGATGTGGATTATTACTGGAAGAATATGATGAATAAATATTGATTTGGAGCTTTAATTTTGTTATATGATGATATTATCAAGTGAAATTGATGAAAATGGTTTTTAGGACTTAATTGTGAAATAGCTGAAATTATGGCCTAGTGTTAAAATTCTGATTTCAAAGGTTATGAAGTAGTTTAAAATGATAGAGAAAAGTATTAAATGAGAAAATTAACTCAATTGAGGGGTTAATTCAGTAAGGACTGAATTGTATGAATTGTGGAATTAGGGACAAAATAGAAATCAACATGTTACACTAAAACAGTTTTGGACAGCAGCAGTTGTCTAACTTTGAAAAATCACCAAAAATTGCAGAAATTGAATTAGAAGTTGAGATAGATATGGAATTAAAGCTTGTTAAGTCTATTTTCATATAAAAGAAACATAACGAGCAAAGGAAGTCTAAATTTTGAGATATTTAAAGTTTTGCAAGACTGGTTTAGAATAACTTCGTGATCCCATGTTCTTACTTTAAAAATTCACTAAAAATTGTACAAAAAGAATTATGAGTTATAATTTATATGTTTAGAATCCTGAATGAGTCTATTTTCAATAGAAATAAACGTGAACATCATCTGAATTTTGTATAAAGAGATAATTAATTTTTAGTGAAGAAGGGTCAGAACTGCCAGACAGCAGAACAGGGGTGACTTTGATGAATAAACTGTACTAATTGGCCACACCAAAAATTCTGTAAAAATTTTGATAAGAAGATATGTGAGTCTAGTTTCAAATAAAATTAACGGATCTTAATTTGGAGTTCTGTAGCTCAAGATAAAAATAATTTAGTGACTATGACACGGATGGACAGCTTGAATATTCACATGAGTAAATAGTGAAAATTATAGAAAATGTTACTTACAAGTGTGTTGTTTATACTAAGGATGTGGATGGAGAGGAGGAGGAGGGAAAATAATATATGAATGACTTGTGTATAAATTGATTACATGCTCAATTATAATTGATATAATGTTTTATTTGGAATATTTATTATGAAATTATGATTATCGTTATAATACAAAAAATTGAAGTTGTGAGTTTATATGGCTAAATTTTAGTGATCATTTGTTAATTTTATGAATTTCATTATGTGTTATTTCATATGTATTGATGATCAAATTGAGCATTTCAGTTCAGTGACAACATGAATTGACGGAAAATACAATGGTTGAACCATGGCAACAAGTGATAAGTGATAGCTTCGGCTACACTTATCTGATCAAAGACAAGTGAAAGTGAAAAGTGGTAGCTCCGGCTACTTGATCAAGTGAAAAGTGGTAGCTCCTGCTACCTGATCAGTGAAAAGTGGTAGCTCTGGCTACCTGATCCGGCTACCTGATCAGTGAAAAGAGGTAGCTTCGGCTACAAGTGACAAGTGATTTCCGTGTAAGACCATATCTGGAATATGGCATCGGTGTGGTACTGTTTAAGATGAAAGACCATAGCTATGTTATAGCATCAGTGATTATCAGTGAAATTCAAGGCATACCGGTGCAGAACAATTTCGTAAGACGTTCACTAATTTGATGAAGTTGGTAAGTGTTATATAGAATTATGTGATATAAGGAAATATGAGTTGATGATACATGAACATAGAACTTGGTTGATGAATGAGTTCATTTGTGATTATATATTTGTACACCCTTGAGTGTATTATCTGTATGAAATGGTATTCCGGATGAGTTAATGAGAAGAGTTCTAAAATGACATAATCTAAATTCGAAATGAAATATTATGAAAATGTACTTGGAATGTATTGGTATGTCTTGTGTGTGTTATTTGAGTTCATAATATGGAAAGTAAATGTATGTGAAAATATGAGGTGATGATATATGTACATGGAATTTATTTATGGATACATGCATCCTAATGGATTTTAGAGAACATTGAAATTGGGCTCAATAAGTGAGTTGCCAATTTAAATTGTAATTGGCAGGAAGAGTTAGTGAATTGCATGATTATGAGTTGTTACATGTATTTGTCAAAAATACGAGGAAATGATGGTAAATGATACATGGAAATATGAGACTATAATATATAAAAACATGGAATGTGTTTGATAAATGTGTTCATTCATAATTATAGAATTTTTGCATCTCAAGTGCACTATATGTATAAAGATGATGTTTCAAATGATTTGATAAGTAAAACTCAAATATGAAGTAGTTTGAAACCAAGACAAATTGTTATAAAAATGTATATGAAAAACGGAGGTGCGATTGTTATAAGCTATATGAATACATAGGATGAAAAAGTACAAGTACAAGAGAAATTTAATGAGAATTGAGCCCATATCGTTTCTTGTTATTTATATGAAGTGTCACGACTAACAAATCGTATTAAGTATAAGGCTCGAGTTGAATATCTTAAATTAGTTTTTATATGTATTAAATGTGGTGAAGAATAAGGATCAAATGAGTGAGAAATATGGCTTGAAAAATAGCATAATTTGTGAAAAATTAACTTTTACCACACACCAAGCAACACGGGCGTGTACTAAGGCCGTGTGACCCAAGTTTCTCCACGGATGCAAGTCGGAGAGTTATACGCCCTGAGAGGCTCGGCCATGTGAGCCACACGGGCGTTGGAACTTGTAAATGAGATAAACTTAAGGATTTTGCGAAAAATTTTATACGATTTTGATTTAGTCCTGACCCAATCCCAATGCATGATTTGAACCTTAAGGGTCTGATAAAGGAAACTTTTACAATAAATTTTAATATTTGAGCGATAAATGGTTTAAATAATCTGTAAATGTTTCGTACTCTTCGGTAATGCCTCATACTCTGTTCTGGCGTCGAACACGGGTAAGGGGTGTTACAGGGAAGAAGGTTCTAAGTGTTCTTAGTGGGTGTGTTCGATGATCTCTCAAGCATTGCGATTGGGCTTATATATTGGGGATAAGGGATGTAACGCTTTGATTCTGACGGGCACAAGGTCTGGCGTAGTCGTTTAGTAGTATGATTGGCGGAGTGGTATTCGCTCGAGTGCCCATTTTTGGCGTATAGAGTGGACGGATACATTTATGTGTTTAAGATTATGAGGGCTCCACGCCATGTTGCTATGGTTTGTTGGAATAAAGATGTGATAAAATGAATTGATATTGAGAGTTAAGTCCATGTCAAAGGTATGGTGCACCCTTTTTAGTGGAACTGTGCAAGTTAAGTTACAACGTAAGTTGGTTAGGAGTTAACCGAATGTGAACTAGGATAGTTAAAGATAAGGGGAAATACTCAATTAGGTTTCTCGGAATTTAAGGACTTCGATAAGATAATTCAATAGTGATGTGACATTTTTCAAGTTTCAATAAAGACTTGGACTATTTTAATAGGCCTTCAAGTTTGATTAAAGGGAGTCATTTTCTTCTTTTTCCAAATAATGAAATCTAAGGTTAGAGGAATCAGAAGTATCCCTTTAAGCTGGATCGAAAACCCTAGATTTTATCAGTAATATTTCTATGCCAAGGTAAGTTTTATGGCTCTAAGTAGATTTGTATGAGTGAATAGAGAAGTAAGGCCTTGTATGGGGGTTATCTAGGTTTCAAATGATTGTAAAGGTTATTTGTATGGGTTTAAGGGTGATCTTTTATTTTATAAGGTAGTGGTTATCTAGAGTCCAAGTTGCTATCCGAAGTTGTCAAGTGAGTCCTTAGGTCGATTCCTATAAGTTTTATGATGTTTATTCTAGATACTCTTGTGAAGAATCGTATGAACCATGAACTGAGATTAGAAAAGGATGATATGATGAGTATGCTGATATATGAATGTTGGATAAGATTTACATGTCTAGTTTGTAAGAATATGACAAGTGTAGAGTATGTGATAAGAAATCTAGAGTAAAAGATATGATTGTAAGAACATGTCCGGAATGTGTAAGATGAGATGTCTGTTAAGTTTGGTGCTAATGTATGAAAGATATGTTAAGTGTTTGTGCATGTACACCACGGTGGATTCTAAAAGGGTCTGTTGGGACTTTAAACACGATCTTCGTAAGGAAAGCCTATGGCCATGGCACTATATCTTGTAAGACCTTAGCTGGTGGGCTATGACATCATATGGAAAGAACTAAATGAAGGTTATTACCTAACGGGTTTTTCTGCGTGACCTAGGACGATGAGGGGAAAACCTCACGAAATGTGAGTTTAGGCGAATCCCTATCATGAACACGCCAAAAAATGGATGCCTTTGTGGCGATCTAAGGAAAGGAAAGTCGATGTGGCAAATGGTGAAAGGAACGTCTTCATGGCGCATACAAAAGAATGGCCATTGTGGCAACCATCTGAAGAAAACACTTCTGTGGCAGACCTTGAAAGAAAGAATGATATTCTCGACAAACTCTGAAGGAATAGAAGTTATAATGAAATCTGAATGAAAAGCCCTTGTGGCGTATCATGTTGCACTTTCGATAAGATTATGTAATGATTTTTCCTTGTGATGAGCTCTATATGAGTTATTGGGGCCGATCTTGCATGGTCTTAAGATAAGAACCGAGAATCTGGAATGCGCCAAAGCATGTGGTGAATTCAAAGCATGGGCGAGTTAGACTTGAAGAACAAATCTGAGTAAAGGCTATGTCTGGTAAATTGAAGAAGGTTATCTGCCTGTAATTACTAGAGGAAAAATGAGTGTCCTCCAGTAAGGATCAAACAGTATAATTAAAGAATGTATCTTCTACCTATGTACAAAATCATTCATAGATTTCAAAGAAATGATGGCTTAGAATATGAATGTAAGAATAATAATATTTTGTCTGTATGTGCCTCTGGAATGGGGATGGTTAAGGAATCACAAAAGTGCGGAGTGAAGAAAGTGAGTTATGTATTGAAGATTTGGAGGGTAATGTATGATTCTAGAATAATTTGTGACATCTATGGTATGAAGAATGAAATTCTAGGAAGGTATTCACCACAGATGAGTTGAAGAACAAAGAACAATGAGATGGTTAATTGAATTTCTAGATACGACGTGTAAAAACAATTCAGGTAACTGGTGTTTATCTCACTAAGTTCTCATGAACTTACCCTTGTGTGTTATATTACATGTAGATTGATTTGGGTCTACACCAGGAGGGATAATGCCATAGCTACGCCAAAGGAGCAGCGTATCGAGCTAGTATGCATACAAAACAAGTTTGTTGGCATGTTCGAGTCTGAGTTTTTTTATAGAAGTCTTTTACACCGAATAATTATAAGTTGTAAATAAATTCTTTATGTATACCAATTGAGTTCTTGTATTATTCACACTTATGTATTTATCAGAGAAATTTATAATTAAATAGTTGTAATTGAATGTAAATTTGTATAATTGAGCGAGTTACATATGTACTTGAGTAGTAACACTGTAGATTCGAATTCGGTTTATCGGATTGGGTTTGAGGCATTACAAGGGAGGCCTCGTGCCTTGAACATATTGAAGGTTGTGTCCTATCTTGTCTCCATTGTAACACTCCTAACTCGTCTCCATCTTCAGATTAGGGTTACAGAGTATTACTATACAATCAGGAAACATTTATCAATATAACATTAAATAAATAAATGACATTCAAAACATATAAATCATCAGCATTTCATCCCTAAATCGAGCCTTCGAGGCCCTAAAAATAGCTTTGAGGTTATTCGAGATTAATTTAAAATAAAACATAAATTTTAAGAAAAAGTTGTAAAAATTGAAAAACAGGGGTCACATGGCTGTGTGAAAACACCCTATGCCGTGTAACATTCAAACTAGGGACACACGACCGTGTCCTAACCCCTGTCCTCACCCGTGTAACTCACTGAGTTGCCCTACATGTTTATGTGCCAGGCTGTGTGCTAGGCCATGTGCTAGGCCGTGTAACTCACTGACTTGAAATACTAAGAAACTCTCAAATGACACACGGGCAATCCGTGTTTCAGGCTGTGTGCACAAAATTTGACCCAAATTATGCACACATTTAATAAACCTAGGCACTACTCCAACACATCTAAATATACCAAATCAATCAATCTATTTCATCCAACCAATATGCCATTCAAAGGTACCATATATATATACTAAACATTTAAAAAAATATAAAAGAAAGATCAAAAGACATCCTTTATAAGATATTGAGCAAATAAGCATTGCACCATGATTAAAACCACTTCATTCAACAATTAAACATCAAGGTGTTCATCTATGTAAAATATAAGTATACTTGTTTCATCAATACAAAACATACCCTAAGCAAAAACACATCTCATTCATAAACTACACCTATCAACATTTCAAAACCACATATTTATCTATATATATACATGCCATTACCCCAAGAGATGCAAAAACTACCAACTTAGATGGATAATGTGAGCCGGTTGATTGATCCTTCCAAAATGTCAGCAACGGTTATCTACAAAACAATCCATAAAAATCTGTAAGCTTACATAACTCAGTAAGGACATAGTATAACATTTAATCTAAATACAATTAGACATAGTTCACATATTATTTGATTCAGGGTTACCAAAGTACAAACAAGGGCACGTATGTGCACTCAGGGGTACCGAAGTATAAACAGGGGCACGCATGTGCATTCAGGGGTACCGAAGTACAAACAGGGGCATGCATGTGCATTCAAGGGTATCGAAGTACAAACAGGGGTAAGTAGGTGCATTAAGGGGTACCAAAGTACAAACAGGGGCACATATATGTATTTAGGGGTACTGAAGTACAAACAAGGGCACGTATGTGCTTTCAGGCAATAATTATCTATAAACATATTAGCTAAAGAATAATAATATAAGATTACATATAGAATTTTATTTACCTATTGAGATACTATGGACAACACTATGGACTTACCTACTATTTAATTCCAACCAACATGCAGGGACTAATTTTCTAGTTTCCCTTTTCCTTGATTATTGTCTTTTTGATCCAAGTCTTGATATGCAAGAACTCTTGATGGCCGGACCTTAAGTGTAACAACCGATTTTTAGTCAAATCAGAGCATTGGTTTCGGGACCACAAATATGAGTTCAAAATATTTATTTTATTATTATTTTAATGTTTACAACATGACTGAATGATTGTGTGAAAGTTTCGTTAAGAAATTTTATTGTTTGGTTGGTCAACTTGACAAAAAGGACTAAATCGCGTAAAGTGTAAAACTTGAGTTCTAATAGCTAAAGGTGTTTAATGGATATAGAATGGATATAGAACCTTAAAGTTAAGGTTCTTATGTGGTAATTAGACCATTAATTAGATAGTGGATGATAATGGCTTGGCATAATTGAAATATTGAATTATTATTAAGGTTAAAAAGGTAATTTGGTTAATTAATGTAAAATAAATAAAACAAAACCATTTTATATTATCATCATCTTCCTTAGCCGATTCTTGCAAGAAGAAAAGCCAAATTTTTTAGGTTTCATTTGGCCGTTTCTTTATATGCTCAATTAGGTACGATTTTTGTCCCGTTTTTAATAATTTCTATGTTTTTGTGATCGTTGCAACTAGTACTAGCTAGCCCAGGGACTGTTTTGCAAAACTATTAAACATTTTGAAAGTTTTGATTGCTGAATATGTATGAGTTTTGATGTTTGATGATGAAATATGAAATCTTGTTGTTAGATTTACATATTTTGTGAAGTGATTTTGAGTAAAAATGCAAAATAGGGATTTATTTGTGAAAATGTGTGGTTAAATGTGTGAATAAATGAAAAATGCGGGCTGATATGTGTATCAGGGAAATTTGGCTAGCATGTGAATGGATTAAATTGCATTAATTTGTGATTTTGTGTAAAAAAGACTAAATTGCAAAAATGTGAAAATTTGGGGGCTAATGTGTTAATTAGCTCAAATGTATATTTTGGATTGAATTGAATAAATAGATGATTAAATAAGTAAATTTTGAATATATTTAGATCAAGAAAGGAGAAATGCGGACTTAGATCGGAGAAAGAACAAAATTACAGAATAGTTGACTCGATTCGCGGTTTTAGCAACCGAGGTAAGTTCGTATGTGTTAAGCATTATTATAATTACGCTTTAAATGCTTTGATATTGCATAAATTGTGTATACGAGACTACAGTCATATTTGACGACAATTTTACTATGTATGGCACTTATGTGCAAGATTGAGATAGCTTCAGCTATGTAAGTCACTTAGTGTGTGAGACTGAGATAGCTTCAGTTATGTATGGCACTTAGTGTACGATATTGAGATAGCTTCAGCTATGTATGGCACTTAATGTGTGAGACTGAGATACCTTCGACTATGTATGGCACTTAGTGTGCGAGATTGAGATAGCTTCGACTATGTATTGGCACTTAGTGTGTGAGAATTCGAGTAATCAACATTATTCCGTTTGAGTATGAGATTATTATGGATTGGTATAGGTATGTATATGAATCATAAGAGCCCTAAATCAAAGAAGTTATGAGGTTTGCATATAAGCATATGATTAAGCATGTGGAAGGTTTGTTAGTAATTATGAATTACAAGTTAACAAGTTCAAATTGATGATTTGTGTATTTATGATTAGTTGAGTTTATTTCATACAAGCTTACTAAGCTATAAAGTTTACTGTGTTTATTTTTCCATGTTTTATAGTGAATTTCAAAGCTAGCTCGGATTCGGGGATCGTCAGAGACATTGTCACATAATCCAACCATCACTTCGGTACTTTTGAGCTTATGGTTTGGTCATATGGCACGTATAGGATTATGGTCATTTTGATGTGTATTTTGGTAGTGAGTTTTGCCATTAGAGATGGCTTGTGAATGATCATGTTTTGGTTTGTATATATAGCCATGAAAGTTGGCTTGTGTTGAACCATGTGTATATATATAAATATATGGCTTATGATTTGAGTTCATAAATAGGTATATGTGGCTTGCATATTATAATTGTGGAAGTTATTTGATTGATATTAGAGTAGTTATATGCTTATGATCTTGATGCATAATGATGCATATTTGGAAGTGTATAAATATTTGAATGGTAAATGTGAAGTTTGGTATAAATGGTATGATATGTTTTGTGATTGGTATGCATAGAGAATGGGAGTAGTAAATGTATATGAGTTAAGCTTGAATTGGTTGGTTATAATGTCATATTTTGCTATGTTGTGGTACTATTTGGGTTGATGTAGGTACATTCAAATGTGGGTGGCAAATTGGCTTGGTAAATAGCCTATTTTTGTCCACACGGGCGTGTTTCTCAGCTGTGTATGACACATGGTCGTGTTACACGGCCGTGTTTCCCCTGTTGTTGAAATTGAAATGAAGTCAGTATGCTCCACATGGTCTTACACACGGGTGTGTGATCAGCCATTTGGCATAAGTTAGTATACCCCCTAATTTGCACACGGACTCTGTAACACCCCTAACCCGTATCCTTCGCCAGATTAGGGTTACGGGCATTACCGGATAAGTCAAAACTTCTGTTCAATCGATTAAATCTTAGCTAAACATCTTATCAAAATAATTAAATTATAAACAGACAAGTCACATATCTTAATCCAAGTCATACATGATATAATAATCAATGAACACAAAATGACCATTCGTAACTGATTAATAAAATAAACATACTTCAAAAGTTGATTCATTTTAATAACTAATGAGACTAAACCTTATGATCATAAAATTTATACTATATGGCCAAGATATACAGATTCATTACAATATTATTTACACAATTAACAGCTTAGCTGAATATACAAGAACACATACATAAGATTTTTCATGAACATTGCATAACTTGCATTAAACTTAGATAGAACCAATACTCAATCGAATCAATCATTTACCTATAGCTAATACATTTATGTATATGCGTATATATATATACCTCATATACATGTTCACTTGTCATATTGAAAAGTAAATTTAATTAACTAATTCATATAGCACATAAGTTACATTGGATATCTCTTTTTAGTAATGCCGAACTCACATATGTATTTCATAGCATGTTTCATGTTCAAAAAAAAAAAAAAAAACTAAGGTTAACACACACACACACACACACATAATTTCCAAAGATACCTATTCAATACATACTTGTCTTCCATACATAATTTAACTTTGACCATATGCAAACATCCGTATAATCCTTGCATCATAATGATATAAACACATACAACATTCGATCATTACAATTCATATACTTCAACATCAAATTAGCACAAGATAAAAGCCATATTCGAATGGTTATATTAATTATAAAGCAAACCCTTCAACTCAAACATGGACGCTGTTCATCCTAGACATATTTAACCTAAAACACATGGAATTTCCTTATCCGCAAACTTTCCCTCTATATAACATACATGAACCTAAATATGCATGAAACAAGCCATGGATGAATTTGCTAAGAACCTAGCACATCAAACATTCAACCATTCATTCATAACCAAACTCAATTTCAAAATTCAACCATTATATCAAAGAGCATAAAAAACTAAAGTTAACCAAGGAAATAAGCCTTTTCCGCAAGGCTAAGCTATACTTACATACAAAACCAAAACTCATTAGTTTTACAACTTAGTCTAACCTATACATGCCTTTGATTCAAAAACCAAGTATATAAGTACCAAAAAGGGATTAATAGTGTGATTGATTCCTCTGACGATCCTCGGAGCCCATAGCTTGAACGAAATCTATAAAACAAACAATGTGCACACACAAGGTAAGCTCACTAGCTTAGTAAGTCTTAAGCAGAAACATTATCACATACAATTAATTAAGCATTTTTTTTTAAAACAACCAACTCATGACATTAAATAAGTATAACTTAACTATATATATATATATACATTATGGCCGAATATGTATATATAATATTCACATATATAACACCAACTTGCACACATCCGTATACCTTTACAAATACCTTTAACTACTTATGCTTTCATCTAACCAAATTTTCTTATCATTTCATTTATTTAATAACATCACATATATACATATATATGTATATTCATATAACACTTGAGTAGGAATAACACATACCTTGTAGCTGAATTAACAAATTCACCTCCACATGCTTAGGCATACTTAATTCATTTCATAAATTTATTAGCACATAATCAAATCTTAGAATAGCAACTCACTAGTTAGAACCTGCTAAATATTACTCTGAATCTCACACACCGGCACTAAGCCTACTAAACTCAAAGTCCGAAGTCAAAACACCAGCATTAAGCCTGCTAGGCAATAAGCCTGAATTATGTCACCGGCACGAGGCCTGCTAGGCATAAAGCCCGATACAGATCACCGGCACAAGGCCTGCTAGGCTCGAAGCCCGAATATCAATATGATTAATCCTTCAATTCACATTTCATAATGCTAACTTCACAACAACCCATATATCACATATTACATTTATATATCAAACCCAATACATTTATTCACATCACATTAAATAAAATTACGTTCAATCCAATTTAGTACCCTTACATTCGGCTAATTCATGGATTCATGCTAAAAATATTCGAATTTCATCATTCATTAGATTCATAAATAATTCTTTAACATATATTCGCTTAAGGACTTACCTCGACTGTCGACGGACCGCGTAAACCGGCTATTCAATAACCTTCGTCTTTCCCCGATCCAAATCCGTTTTTCTTTGTTCTTGATCTAAGCACATTAAAATTCAGCTCATTCAAGTACATTTCATCTCAATTTAGTCCCTAAGCATATAAATAGGTAAATTACCATTTTACCCTTACTATTTCACATTTTTACAAATTTAGTCCTAATTGCACAAAACACAAAATACACAAAATTTCAATATGGTACCATAGGGCCGAATATTCATAAGGACCATACTAGTCCATATCTTTCATTTATTTGCAAATAAGCCCCTCTATAAATTTATTTTTACAAATTAGCCCTAAATACGCAATTTCAGCAAAATTTCCAAATCAAAACTTGTTAATCTTTAACATAAATTTAATATAAAATCATCAAACATCAAAAACCAGATAAACATGTCAATGGCCGAATCTCACATACATACTAATCTCAAAAATTCTAGCATGGGTCAGATAATATACGAAGCAACGATCTCAAAAACGTAAAAATTATCAAAAACCGAAAATCAAACATACCTTAATCAAGCAAATTGATTGCCGAAATTTAAAGCTCTCTAACCCTTATTCTTTTCTCAATATTCGGCCAACAATGTAAAAGATGATGGTGGTCTTCATTTTGTTTTATTTAACATATAATATGTTTTATTTATGAATTACTAATATAACCTTTTAATAATAATAAAACTAACTTATAATATAAGGGTATTTTAGTCCTATGTTGTCCACTATATTATAAAATGGGCTAATTGCCCTTTTAGTGCCTCATATTAAAAAGCCGTTAACACTTGGGCACTTTTCACTATAGTATGTAATTTTTACCTTTTTCGCGATTAAATCCTTTTTGTAAATTAAACACATAAACGATTAAATTTTTCTACAAAAATTTTACACACATAAATTCACATATAATATGCATAAAATATAATATTTAAATATTTCTCGAACTCAGATTCCTGGTCCCGAAACCACCGTTCCGATCAGGGTCAAATTTGGACTGTTACAGACTCACACATAGGCGTGTGACTCGGTCGTGTTGCATAAGTCAGTATACCCTATAGGTTTGGCATGACCTAGCACACGACCTGGCACACGGGCGTGTGTGGCCACTTCGAAGGGCACACGGGCTAGACATATGGGCGTGTGGTTGGCAGTGTGACCCAAGTCAGTAAGCTCACTTGTTTGGACACGGGGTAAGATACGGGCTGGAACACAGCCATGTGCTTCCATTTCGAATGTTCACACAGCCTGAGACATGGGCGTGTCTGGTTGCCGTGTGAGACACACGACCTAGCCACACGGGCATGGGTCCCTTGTTTTGAGAAAAATTTTCTAAGTGTTGAAAAATTTCCCAGGTTATCGGTTTAGTCTCAAACCACTCTCAATGCATGTTTAGGGCCTCGTAGGCTCGTATTAGGATAAATTGATTGTGATTGAATGATGATTGCATGTATTGGTTAAATGTATGAGAAATGTATGTTTAAATGTGTTGAAAGTATGGTAATGCTTCGTAGCCCTATTCCGGCATTAAAGACGGGTGAGGGGTGTTACATTTATTGGTATCAAAGCTACGGTTTAGTCGATTCTAGGACTAACATAGCGTGTATGAGAGTTTAGCTATACATGCCATATATAAATTATGATAGTGTGATGACTCCTGACATTTAAATTGTGTTTCGTATAGTAATGGATTCCAATGGAGCTATAACTGATGAGGTTGAAAGTAATGCGCCCGCTCTCGCTCAAGGGACAGCGCTGTCTGATTCTAGACCCATAACGGGCAGCCAGGGAGGAGAGGCTAAAGAAGCCTTCTTTCATATAATGAACAAATGGTTCATGCAATATATCCAAATGAACCCGACTGCTCAACAACCTCCACCCCTCCTAATCCCTAACCTATACCCGTAACTCCTTAAGTTGTGGAACTTCAAAGACTGAATAAGCCGTCGGTTGATAAAATTCATAAGTACGAGGTCGAAGAGTTCAGAGCTACCGTTGATGATGATCTAGAGAAAGCTGAATTTTGGCTTGAAAACTCTATTCGAGTATTTGATGAATTTTCGTGCACGGCGGTTGAATGTTTAAAGTGTGCCATTTCCTTGTTGAGAGACACAGCACATCAATGGTAGAATACCTTGGTGTCTGTAGTACCGAGACAGCAAGTGACTTGGGAATTCTTTCAGACTGAGTTCTGAAAGAAATATATAAGTCAGCGATTCCTTGATCAAAAGCATAAAGAGTTTCTAGAGTTGAAACAGGGTCGAATGACTGTGACAGAGTATGAAAGATAATTTGTACGGTTGAGCAAGTATGCTCGGGAATATGTTTCTACTGAAGAAATTATGTGCAAGTGGTTCGTCGATGGATTGAACGAGAATATTAAACTTCTTGTTGAAATCTTGGAATTGAAAGAATTTGTTTTTTTAGGTCGACAGAGCTTGCAAAGCTGAGAAACTTAGCAAAGAAAAGAGAAAGGCTGATTCAGAGGCAAGAGATTCGAGGAAAAGATCGATGAGTAAACCTTATCATTCCTCGTCGAAGAAATCCAGAGACTATTTTAATCGATCAACAACTTTAGTGGGATATTCCAATAGAGATCGTGGAAAGCAATACACCAGCCATAAAGCTCAAGCTACGTCAGTATCGAGTGTTGGCAACGTAAAAGACATCAAACCTGAGTGTCAATAGTGTGGAAGACGACATTTTAGAGATTTTTGGGTGAAAAATAATAATAGAGCTTGTTACAGTTGTGGTTTACTAGATCATTTTATCCAAAATTGTCTCGAGTTAAATGAAAAAGATAAATCTCAGAATGCAAGATCAAGCAATACAGCTACTCGAGGGAGGCCGCCAAGAAAAGCGGGAAATGCAAGTTGTAATCGTGGTACAACAAGAGATTCTACAGTGAGATCTGAGGCCAGAGTACCTGCTAGAGCTTACGTTATTCACGCTCGTGAAGATGCGTCATCACCATGTAACACCCCTAACTCATATCCATCGCTGGATTAGGGTTAAAGGCATTACCGGACATATAACTTTTACAGACATTTCATAATACAATTCATCAATCGCAATCAAGGTGACCCTTTTATAGGTCAACGAGACTTTAATCATGCTTTAGAATAGGGTCGGGACTAAACCGAACACATATGGAATTTTTCAAAAATTTAAAAACTTTTCTAAGTTACAGAGGTCACACGCCTGTGTGGGCAGGCCGTGTGCCTCCCACGGCTACTAGACACACCCATATGTTCTGGCCGTGCCAAAACAGAGCATGTATACTGACTTATCCACACAGCTACCAGGCACGCCCGTGTGCCATGGCCGTGTAAAATTAGGCTAGCTACTGACTTGTTCACACGGCCACCAGGCACGCCTGTGTGCCATAGCTGTGTATGCAAAATGGGCCATTTGCAAGGCCAAAATGCCACCCACACTTGGGTCAACCTTACAAGCAATATACCAATTCATTTCATGTACATTTGACAACCAAAGACATGTCAAATTAATCAACAAATCTCCACATTCAATCTCATTTCCAATCATACCAATTTGCATAACTAAAACACATATACATTTAAGCAGATTCATCTACATTTACCTTTCATATAATCATTCCTTTGATTAAACTTACATATTCATAATGCATTCATATGCTTACCATAGCCTTGACCATTTCATTTGCTAACAAGCCATACCAAAACAGACATCATGTATCATATTCACTCATGCATATGACCAACATTTATTTAGCCACATCTCATGGCTATCTATACACATTTCAAACATAATCCAAAATGACTAGCCTATACATGCCATATTTAACTACATACACATTTCAAAAGTACCAAAATGAGTTCGAGTAGTGTGATGACGATCCTCGACGGTCCCTGAGCCCTCGTAGCTTTAACGATCTATAAAACAGAGTAAGCTTTCAAAAGCTTAGTAAGCCACATACAAATAAACTTAGCATAAAAATGCACATAACCATATTGATACAATGACATTAATGTTTCTCAATAAAAATTCATCATATATTCTTTGGCTCAATTACTTAGCCATATTTTATCACATTCTTCAACTCAAATATCACATATACACATGGCTCATTCAAGTATATCTTCACATATTAACTTATCATTTCAATACACATATTCATCTTAGTAAGTTCATATAGACACTTACCTTCCATACACACATAGTGTACTTTTCAAACGTACCTGAAACAGATATACAACTCACATAGTCGTTCATTTCTCGGACTTTCTCGTTGAACCATTTGGAATCTAAATAGGATACTCAGAGTGCTCGGAATAGTTGTACAATGCAAACGTCCCAAACATGGTCTTACATGTAATCAGATATCGATGCCACTGTCCCAGATAGGGTCTTACACAAATCGATACGATGCCAATGTCCCAGGCATGGTCTTACATGTAAATCTCATCTCGATGCCAACGTCCTAGACGTGGTCTTACACAAAATCTTGAATCAATGCCAATGTCCCAGACGTGGTCTTACATGATATCGCATAACGGACACCTATGTCATGACATACGTAATTCCTACCTATTCCTAGGTTCAAACGGGACTTCTCGAACGTTATCAACTTGTCGACTTATTCGTAACTCGTATTTCACATACATTCCATCTCAATGGATATCCATAGCAATTCAAATTCCATATATACACAATTAGTTTAATGCAAATACATTTATTTGTATATCGACTTACCTCGGATTCGGATATTCGATCGGATTCGTTTATTTGACTACTTTCACTTTCCCACGATCTAAGTCCGTTTTCTTCGATTATTGATCTATACATATTCAAATTTAATCCATTTATTCACTAATTCATTCAATTCAATCCAAGCACACATATTTAGGGCAAGTTGCAATTTAGCCCTCACATTTTCACATTTGGACATTTTAGTCCCTATTTCACACAAAATCACCATATACCCATGCTTAGCTTGTTGGATTGTCGGTACCCCTATGGCGCAGCAGAAAAAATAATTCTGGTGATCCAAACCATGGATCCATGTGCGAGGAATGAATCGGGGTGAAATAATGGTTACGAAATTACCGAAACTTCAATCTGAGTAGACAGCGATGCCTCACCAACAAGAATTCTGATCTACTATCGAACCAATCCGCAACCTTTTATGATTTCTGCCTCTATGTAATCCACCCAATTGAAGATGAACGGGAGAAATCTCCAAAACTGTTTTTGGAGGTTTCTTTGCTTGACGGCTGCAAGACCTCACAAGCAATTTTTTAGGTTTTCTTCAAAAGCTCTCTTATTAACTGATTACCTTTTATAATTGGTATATATATATATTATGAATCATAATTAAAAATAAATAAATAAAATAATGTTTTAACCGAAAATTATAATTACATTAATTATAACAAGGATTTTGGTAAACTATATTTATTTAAATTTATATACGAAACAAATTCATATATTAACAGAACTATGTTCTCATTATGTGTACAACATCCTTGTACATATAATATGTTCAATATTTGATTGTCCAATTAAATTAATTCTTTAATTAATTTAATTCATGTGACAACCAAACACAATACCAACTATGTTTTATTTCGTTCATTTCAACCATAAGGTGTGACCCTGTAGGTTCTTGTAACGTTAGTAGTAATACTAGAACGATTCTAATGTTACAAAGAATGAGTGGCATCTAGCAATGCATCATTGCTACCTAAGCTACAAGAAGTCATGATTCGACATAACCTTTTGTGATTAACCTTTCATGCATTAATCCTTAAGTCCTTTATCTCTGGAATGGAAACAAGTCATGAAATAGTCACACTTGCATAGTCCATCCCATGTTTCTTGATATCTTGAGTAGACTATGATATACAAATTAGTATAACATCTCATATCAACTTATTTGAGCATGGCCATGCATTTTGTAGTCTCACTCAATCAAGTGGCCTAAGATATTACTCCCATTATGTAGGAAGGACTTATCCTATATTGATCAACCATATCCCTCTACATAGATTGTGGTATATCCAACATCAGCCTTTATAGAATAACCAGTTACGGTGTACATTTGACTGTATCAAAATATACAACTCACGATGTTGGGATAATGATGATCTCAAGTCTGAGGATCATATACATATTAATCAGTATGAGTAATGTTGTGACAATTACATAATAATCCAAGAAACATACTCATAGCGGGTCAGTCCAATATGTTGTTCTCTAACACACATATTCATGCATTGATTTTGACACTCCATATCAATGACAACTCTTTATCATCAATCAACTACATGTTAGTCTTAATGCATTATTGTTGTCCTAGTCAACAATAATACTTGACTAAGGATCTCTTAAGAATAATCATATTATTCTTAGGACATTATTATAAAATAGTTTATTTGTACACACAGGAAAAAAACTGAAATAATAATGACAACGCTTTATATTAATAAACATGGTAAATCAAGTATGTTATTGCAACCATCTCATGATTGATCTTTGGGCATACTCTTACATCTAGCACACGGCCGAGCACATGAGCGTGTGAGGCCATTTCAAAGGGTACAAGGCGTGGCACACGAGCGTGTGGCTTGGCTGTGTGACCAAGTCAGAGAGTTACACGTGTAACACCCCTAACCCGTATCCGTAGTCGGAATAGGATTACGAAGTATTAATAGAGTTTACTGAATGATTTTATGTAATTCATGTCATTTACTGTTCATGTTTGAAACTAATCATATTGTCTATTATATGGACCATTGATGCCCAATTTAAACATTTGAATCGAATTGGGACTGAATTGGATCAGAATTTTTTTTGTAAAATTTTAAAATTTTTCTTAGATGCAGGGCACACACGCCCATGTGGTCAAGGGACACGCCTGTGTAACCATAGGACATGCACGTGCTACAGGCCATGTCCAACCCCGTGTAACTCTCTGACTTATGCCACACGGCCAGCTATATGCCCGTGTACTAGGCCGTGTGGCATAAGTCAGAAAGTTACACGGGGTTAGACACGGCCTATAGCTATGTGGTCAGTTTAATTTTCATAAATTAGGTGTAACACCCCTAACCCGTAACCATCACCGGAATAGGGATTAGAGGCATTACCAGACATATCAAAACTTTTACGATCATTTCACAACACAATATACATCTTCGTCATATCCTAGCAAATCATATATATATAGTCCCTTTAAAAGGTCTACGAGGCCTTAATCATGCATTGGGAAGGGGTCGGGACTAAACCAAGCTCATATAAAGCTTTTTCGAAGATTAAACATTTTTCAAAGTTACAGAGGTCACACGCCCGTGTGGGCAGGCCGTGTGCCTCACATGGCATTAGACACACCCGTGTGCCTAGGCCGTGGCAAAACAACACATACATACTGACTTGTCCACACGGCCGAGGACACACCCGTGTGCTTTACCCGTGGGCAATACTGACTGGATTCACATGGCTTGTCACACGCCTGTGTGTCTTACCCGTGTGCGAGTTTGACTTACTTCGAAATGAAACCTTAAGAGACATGATCGAGATACACGCTCGTGTGCTCAACCGTGTGGGCAAACACAGGCCATTTACAAAGCCAATTTGCCACCCATTTTTGGGTCAACCCTACAGGCATAAACAAGCAACATTTCATACTCCAAAAGCAACCAAAACATACAAGAATGACCATCTTTTCTAACCATTCATGAGCATATCAAACATATCAACTTGTATACAATTCATCTCATAACAACCTCAAACACTTCTATGTAAAATCCCTCCAAAACTTACCAACTCAATATACCAACTATTCATCTTAAATATACTAATTTTGCATCACAAAACATAGAATAAAAATTACCATATTCACATCCATTAACAAGCCATATCACATGGCTTGTATATACATCTCAAAACATAATATAATACTACTAGCCTAGACATGCCATACTTAAATATGTACACATTCAAAAGGCACCAAAATATAGTTCGATAGTGTGGTGATGATCCTCGACAATCCCCGAGCTTTCTGTGGCTTTGATAACCTATAAAATGTAACACCCCTAACCCGTAACCATTGTCGGAATAGGGATTAGAGGCATTATCGGACATATCAAAACTTTTATGATAATTTCACAACACAAGATACATCTTCTTCATATCATAACAAATCATATATATAGAGTCCCTTTAAAAGGTCTATGAGGCCTTAATCATGCATTAGGAAGGGGTTGGGACTAAACTGAGCTCATACAAAGCTTATTTGAAAATCAAACATTTTTCAAAGTTACAGAAGTCACATGTCCGTGTGGGCAGGCCGTGTGCCTCACACGGCATTAGACACACTCGTGTATCTAGGCCGTGGCAAAACAATGCATACATACTGACTTGTCCGCACGGTCAAGGACAAGCCCGTGTGCTTTACCCGTGGGCAACACTAACTTGATTCACACGGCTTGTCACACGCCCGTGTGTCTTGCCATTGTGTGAGTTTGACTTACTTCAAAATGCAACCTTAAGAGACACGGTCGAGACACATGCCCATGTGCTCAACCGTGTGGGCAAACACAGGCCATTTACAAAGCCAATTTGCCACCCATTTTTGGGTCATTCCTACAAGCATAAACAAGCAACATTTCATACTCCAAAAGCAACCAAAACATACCAAGAATGACCATCTTTTCTAACCATTCATAAGCATATCAAACATATTAACTTGTATACAATTCATCTCATAATAACCTCAAACACTTCTATGTAAAATCCCTCCAAAACTTACCAACTCAATATACCAACTATTCATCTTAAATATACTAATTTTGCATCATAAAACATAGAATAAAATTACCATATTCACATCCATTAACAAGCCATATCACATGGCTTATATATACATCTCAAAACATAATATAATACTACTAGCCTAACATGCCATACTTAAATATGCACACATTCAAAAGGTACCAAAATATAATTCAATAGTGTGGTGATGATCCTCGACAATCCCCGAGCTTTCTGTAGTTTTGATAATCTATAAAACAATGCAAACACACAAAGCAAGCTTTCAAAAGCTTAGTAAGCCATATACAAATAAACATATCATGTAAAACATTTATAACCATTTCATTCACATGATCTTTAGCATAACATAATAGCAAATTCATATTTCTTGTTTGGCTCAATTGTTTCTAACCACATACTTACCAACAAACCACATCTCCACGTATTTCAATAGGTTATAACACATTTGTAAATAACATATCTTATCACATTAATTCCATACATTTATATCAATTCAACAATCTCACATATACTTACTTTTCATACTCAAGCTTTGCATACTCTTCAAACGTACCTGTATCAAATAAACATTTTACATAATCATTCAATTCTTGGAATGTCTGTTGAACTATTTGAAATCAAATAGGATACTCAGATTACTCAGAATACTCGTACAATGCCAACGTCCCAGGTGCGGTCTTACATGTAATATGTAACAGCCTGGTTTAGACCCTAGTCAGAACAGTGGTTTCGGGACCACAAATTTAAGGTCGAAAAAATATTTTAATATTATTTTTAGTGTTTAAAATATGTGATTAAGCATGTGTGAAAATTCTGTGTAAAAATTTTATCGATTGTGTGTCGAATTGTGAAAAAGAACTTAATCGCATAAAATGCAAAAGCTGTGTGCTAATTGTTAAAGTGCTTAATTGTCATGTCTTATTAAATAAGAAGTTGTTATGTTGTAATTAGACCCTTGATAGTGGGGATGGACAATTATGGACATTAGTTAGTGGATTTTTAATGTTTAAATCAAAGGTTAAAATGGTAAATGGCATATTAATGTATAATAAATAAAGCAAAACATGAATTAAAAGCCATTATCATGTTCATATTGCCAAAAATAATAAGGAAAAGAAAGAAAAGAAACAAATCTAGGTTCGGCCATGGGTTTTGCTTGATTAAGGTATGTTTTTGCTTCAGTTTTTCATAATTTTTACGTTTTTGTGATCGTTGCTTTGTGTTCTATCAAGCCCATGTCTTAATTTTAGAATTTTTTGGTGATTTTGTAAGATTCCATTGATGAATGCTTGAGCTTTGTGATAGTTGATGTTGAAATATGAAAGATATGTGATAGATTAACATATTTTGTCTTTGAATTTTTAATGAATTTGAGTATTATGGGCTAAATTGTGAAAATGATAAATTGAATGACTAAAATGTGAAATAAATGAAATATGTGGGCTTGTATGAGCTAGGGGAAAATTCGGCTAAGTAAGAGTATAGCGAAATTTTGTGTATTTGATGATTTTATGAAATAGGGACTTAAATGTCGAAATGTGAAAATGTGAGGGCTATTTTGTAAAATGCCCTAAATATGTGTGTTTGTATTAAATTGAATGAATTGGTGATTGAATGAGTTGAGTTTAATAATATATAGATCAAGAAAAGAGATATTTGGATCGAGATCGAGGCAAAGACAAAGTGCTCGATTGATCGACTTTTTTCGTTATTTCTACGTTCGAGGTAAGTTCGTGTATGATACGAATTGTTTAAATCATGTTCATGTGTTATGTAATGAATAAATATGTAGTTGATGAATTAGTAATGTTATATGTGGATTTTAGAGATGTGGCACTAAGTGTGCGTAAATAGAATTGATATAGCTGTGATCGGCACTATGTGTGCGAAATAAAGAAAGTATCGACTATATTGATTGGCACTGTGTGTGCGATACCGAGTCAAATTTGGTTTAATGAAAAGGCACTAAGTGTGCGGTGATATTAAAGCTTCGGCCATGAAATTGGCACTAAGTGTGCGAGTAAATTGAATGATTAATGAAGATTGAACGAATTGTGGTATTGAGCATCGAGTAGCAAAAGTGATCATTAATTAAGTGTTGACACAGGTATGTACGGAACCTATGTGGTTGATGGTATCGTATATAGATAACTGGATGATTATGTGAGTAACGACTATGAATGAGATTGTATAACATTGCGAATTGAGCCATGTGATAGTTTATTTTGTATATTGAATTCGATTTGTTGAGTTAAACGTATTATATGTCAAACTTACTAAGATTTAAAGCTTATTGTGTGAAATTCTTCTCTGTTTTACAGTATCATTAAGCTAGCTCGGATCCTGGGACCGTCAGCGACTCAATCACACTATCGGCCATCTATTTGGTACTTTTGGAATTTGTATATTTGGTATATGGCATGTATAGGCTAGTGATTATGGTATGTTTTGATATGTATAGTTCTTGCCATGTGTTATAGCTTGAAATTTAAATGCCTTTAGTACGTAAATATTGTTATGTGAATGATCATTATGTTTTATGCTTGAATTTGTTGTGGAAATGATGGTTAAAATGTATGTTTTGGATGCATTTGAGGTATGATTTTGGAATGGTTTGATGCTTGTGGGTGTATGATTTTGGAATGGTTTGATGCTTGTGGGTGTGACCCAAAGTGTGGGTGGCAAATTGGCCTTGCAAATGACCTATATTTGCCCATACGGTTGAGTGCACGGGCGTGCGGCTCGATCATGTCTATTAAGTTTGCAAATCAAAACAAGTAAGACTCGCACATGGGCCAGATACACGGGTGTGTGACAGGCCGTGTGAAATAAGTCAGTGTCGACCACGGGTTAGGCACACAGACGTGTCTTCGGCCGTGTGGACAAGTTAGTATGTATGCCCTGTTTTACCACGGCTTGGACACACGGGTGTGTCTGAGGCCGTGTGCCTACCCACACAAGCGTGTGACCTCTATAGCTTTGAAAAATATTAAGTTTTAGAAAAATTTTGTATGAGCTCGGTTTAGTCTCGACCCCTTCTTAATACATGTTTAGGGTCTCGTAGACCTTATTAAGAGACTTAATGATGTTGTTTGATTATGATTTAATATTGTATGAACTATGAAGGTTAAAAGTTTTGATTTAATCGGCAATACCTCATAAACCTAGTCCAGCGACGGATACGGGTTAGTGGTGTTACATTTTATTGGTATCAGAGCTACGGTTTAGTCAATTCTAGGGCTAACGTAGCGTGTGAGAGTCTAGTTATACATGCCATATATATGCCTGTGATAGTGTGATGATTCTTGACAATTAAAAATGTGCTTTTATATAGCAAATGGATCCCGATTGAGCAGTAGCTGACGATGTCAAAAGTAATGTGCCTGCTCCCGCTTAAGGGACATTACGGACTGAATCAAGGCCGATAACTAGTAGTCATGAGGGAGAGCCAAAGCAAGCCTTCCTCCAAATGATGAGTGAGTGGTTTACAGAGTTCGTTCGAACAAATCCGGCTGCTCAATAACCTCCACCCCCAAGTTCTTGTAGTGCCACAAGTTGTAGATCTGATCTGATTGAGTAAACCTCCTATGGATAAAATTTGAAAGTACGGGGTTGAAGAGTTCAGGGCCACAGTGGATGATGATGCTGAGCGAGCTGAATTCTGGCTTGAGAATACCGTAAGAGTGTTTGATGAATTATCATGTACTCCTGATGAAGGTTTAAAATGTGTTGTTTCATTGTTGAGAGATACAACATATCATTGGTAGAAGACATTGATATTAGTGGTTTCGAGAGAAAGAATCACCTGGAATTTCTTTCAAGATAAATTTTAGAAGAAGTATATCAGTCAATGGTTTATAGACCAGAAACATAAAGAGTTCCTGGAGCTAAAACAAGGTCGTATATCTGTTACGGAATATGAATGAGAATTTGTGAGATTGAGCCAGTATGCACGAGAGTGTGTTTCAATAGAAACTATTATGTGTAAACGATTCATCGAAGGTTTGAATGAAGAGATTAAACTGTTGGTTGGAATTCTTGATTTAAATAAATTTGTAGTATTGGTTGAGAGAGCCTGCAAAGCTGATGAGCTTAGTAAAGAAAAGAAGAAAGTGGATTCAGATGCTAAAGACGAAAGAAAAAGGTCGATGGGTAAGTCGTATCATTCTTTGTCAAATAAATTCAGATATGCAAATAATTGTTCAAATGTGTCGTTTGGACATTCGAGTAGAGATCGTGTGAAACAGAATACTGGTCCTAAAACTCAAATCCAATTGAATCGAGTGTTGGAAGTGTCAAAAGCAACAAGCCTGGGTGTAGACAGTGTGGGAGACGTCATATCAGAGTATACTGGGGCAAGTATAATAACAGAGCTTGTTACAAATATGGATCATGAGATCACTTTATTCGGAATTGTCTGGAGTTAGCTGAGAAAGATAATGTTCATAGTGCGAGGCCGAGTAACAAGACGGCTAAGGGTAGACCACCCAAAAACACTGGAAATGTGAGTGGTAGTCAGAGAGAAACAATGAATACAGCTGTGAGATCTAAGGCTAGAGCCTGTCCGAGCTTACGCAATTCACGCTCGAGAAGAAACGTCATCTCCAGATATCATTAATGGTACTTTTACTCTTTTTGATACTGATGTAATTGCATTGATAAATCTAGGATCTACTCATTCATATGTGTGTGTGTGAACCTATTATCCAATAAGACTCTACCTGTTGAGTCTACTGAGTTTGCAATTAGAGTATTGAACCCTTTAGGCAAGTGTGTTTTGGTTGATAAAGTGTGCAAGAATTGTCCATTGATGTTTCGAGATATTTGTTTTCTGGCTAATCTGATGTTGCTACCTTTTGATGAATTTGATATAATTCTAGGTATGGATTGGTTAACGCTGCATAATGCTATTGTGAATTGCAAACGAAAAAGTATTGATTTGAGAAGTCAGAATGGTGAGATAGTTCGAATTGAATCTAGTGATTTGAATGGGCTACCAACTGTAATATCTTCAATGAAAGCTTTAAATTATGTGAAAAAGGGATGTGAAGCTTATCCTGCATATGTGATAGATACAAAAGAGAAAGAAAAGAAAGTTGAATCTGTGCCTGTAGTTTGCGAGTTCCTAGATGTGTTTCCTGAAGAATTGCCGGGATTATCTCCGATACGAGAAGTCAAGTTTGGTATTGACTTAGTGCCGGGAACGACTCCTATCTCAATAGCTCCGTATAGAATGGCACCAATAGAATTGAAAGAATTGAGGTCTCAGTTGTAAGAGTTGATAGATAGAGGATTTGCAAGAATGGAAGTCGAGTTTCTCACCCTAGGTGCTCCTGTGTTGCTTGTGAAAAAGAAAGATGGTATTATGAGGATGTGTATTGATTACTGACAATTGAATAAAGTGACAATAAAGAATAAATATCCTCTACCACGAATTGCTGACTTGTTTGATCAGTTAAAAGGAGCTACAGTGTTTTCAAAAATAGATCTGGAGTCGGGATATTATCAGTTGAGAGTTAAAGAATCAGATGTGCCAAAAACTGCTTTCAGAATGAGGTACAGACATTATGAATTTTTAGTTATGCCTTTTGGACTAACGAATGCTCTTGCAGTGTTTATGGATTTGATGAACCAAATATTTAGATAGTAATTGGATCAATTTGTCGTTGTGTTTATTGACGATATTTTGATTTATTCTTGTGATGAGATGCAACATGTCGAGCATTTGAGAATTGTTTTACAAACTCTGTATGAGAAACAATTGTATGCAAAGTTTAGTAAATGTGAGTTCTGGTTACGTGAAGTTGGTTTTCTGGGACATATAGTGTCAGTGATCGTGGTTGTCGAGTCTTAGAATTTATAAAAAGAGAATGATCAAACCTAGAAATTAACTCTGACAACGACTTAAGGCAAGTGCACCTATCGAACAGTAGTATAGCTTAGGCAAGACTGGAATGTCGAACCCAAAGGAACTAAAAGTACTAATACTAACTTTCTTTTATTATCTAGCCTAAAATAAGTGAAGTTGTTGTTTAATCTAATCTTAATTAACTACTAAGCTAAAGACGCAAAGACAAAAAGAATGAATTGGGGAACTACTGTTGGAAGAACTCAGTTGATTAAGACGATACCCTTAGGAAGAATCCACCTAGACTTTACTTGTTATCTAAAACTGAACCAGACGATGTATTCACTTGACTTGATCCGTAAGACTCTATAATTTATATTAAACCCTCTCTCGAGGCGGATAACGTCTAACCCTAGGTTGATTAATTGAAATCTCTTTCTACTTAAAACCTCTAGAATCACATTAACTCGATCTATGGACTCCCATATTAGGTTTCACCCTAATTCGGCAAAATCTTGTCACCCTATCTCTAGGCGTGCGATCAACTCCGCTTAATTATGCTATATCTACTCTTAGGCAGGGACTTTTGCTCCACCACCTAAGCACATCATACTTGAATCAATATCCCGAAAATATTAACACAAGAATTAGGAACACATAATTAAGAACAAATCAAGTATTTGTCATATAGTTCAGAAAATAATAACAAGATCCGTCTTAGGTTTCATCCCCTTCAGGTATCTGAAGGGTTTAGTTCATAATTATCAAAGAAAACATCTCAGAAGAAAAGATAAAACAAAACATAAGAAAGCCCTAAAACCCCCTGAAGGAACTGAAGGAGAGATCCGCCGTCTTGAGTATAACTCTGGCTTCTTGAGATGGATCAACTGGCTATCTTCGAGTGATTTCCCACAAATCTGACCTTTTCAGCTCGGCTCCTTGGCCTAGCTAACCCCCCTCTTTCAGGTTATACTTAGGGGGTTTATATAGGCTTTTGAAATAGGTTTCTTTACCCTTAAGTATCCAAATCCAAATGAAATTGCTCTTCTCCACGATAGGGACATGGCCATGGCACACGCCCGTATGGATCGACTTTAGGCCATGTTCAGATTGCTTTAATGAGGCACGGCCGTATGAATCGAGATCAGGCAGTGTTCTAGTTTATCAGGGAGGCACGGCCGTGTGGGCTTAAGTCCAGGCCGTGTCGATTTCCACTTTGGCCCAATTTGGTCCATTTTAGGCCCGTTTCTCGTTCTTTTCGTCCTTAGGTGCTCTCTTGAGTATAAGATATGAAAAGAAAGGATTAAGAGCACCTTTTTACATAAATCAAAGGAGAAATCATCCAAAAATATGCTAAATGTGGGATTAAAATATGTTACTTTTACAGTTTATCACATACCACCACACTTAAGCTTTCGCTTGTCCTCAAGCAAAATTCTCAACTTACAAATAAAATGAACTTTCCATGATCCATTATTCCTATCAACAATGTCTCATCATAATTCATAGATAATTTATACATGGATAATTTAATTCAAAGATTCCTAAAGATCCTAACAATATAAGTCATATATTTGTGATTACGAAAACGTAGGTGTTTCCCCTTATCTAAATAATTACCTTTAATTCAAAACCGATAAGGATTGACATCCTTACAAAAGATTCACTCAAATCACTCAAAAAGTGTTTAAGGTTCAAAGTTAAGCACTCATAAGTCAAACCTGAAAAGTTAATCCCATAGGCTTGCCTGAAAATCAAATCTCCACCACTGTAAAATGAGATGATAAACAGATCAAAAGGTCTTTAACAGGGTTGTAACGGGGCTAGGGTTTAAGGTGTGGATAAAAGCTGAATTAAAAGGTTAGAGTAAAGGTCGAATTGACAAGTTACCTAATACTGAGATGATACTTACATCACTAAAAAGTAATAATCCTAATAATACGAGCTTTTCTTTTGATAAATAGACTTTAACTGTATGAGCTCACTTTTCATAATACTAATGTTGAATATACTTCGAATTTTTTTTAAGAACAAATCAAATAATAACGGATAAATTCAACTACTGAAATAGTATAACTAGGTAGCTAATCAAATCAAATCTCGATATAAGGGTAGTTAAAAGGAATGGTGATAACAAATACAAAGGGTTTTGGGGTTAATATTAGTGGGTGAGTCAATAAAAAGGGTTGTTAGGATTAAACGGGGTTCACTAGGGGTTAATTATGAGGGTAGTCTTTTTATGGAGTAAGTGGGTTAAGTCCTAGGTGCCCTTATCATCTCTGTGTATCAAATCATAGATGTGGTCTCAACATGTATAATCAAGGCAAGTTCTAGAATAACAGTTCAATGTTGACACATTCATAATCAATAAAGTGGGCAAGAAAAGGAATTTATGCTCTATAAGGCTCAAAATCTCACAAAAATTATGGTGTTTTGATATCAACCTTGTAATTTTCAAATTTCAAGATAACATTCAGATTCAGGTAGACAACCTAAAAAAATTTTAATTCTGAAAAATTAGACTTATCATGCTTGATTCTCTAGTATTCTTTAAATTTAATCATCAATGCACAATTAACTATGACTTACTCAAAAACAGATCCATAACAATCTTAAATCATCAGAAGTTTCATCCTAATTAGTAATATGAGGAAATTACTTCAAGACAAGGCATAATTTAAGTATTTGAGAATAATGCAGAAAGTTAGGCATTTTCTCGAAATAACTATTCACCCCCCACACTTAAGTTGTACATTGCCCTCAATGTACAAAGATATATAAGCAATTTAAGAGAGAGGGAGGAGTGAAACTTCCTGAATTTTGGATGGATTCCTTGAGTTGGCAGAAGTCGTGGTGAAAGATGACTTATGTAGTACTGAATTACTCCTAGTGATTTGTTCGGAGTGTGCAATTAAAACTGCGAAGTCATCAGTTAGATGTCTCGGGGGCGTAAATAAATATATGTTAGGCATACTCGAAGGTTAGATAGCCAAAGTTTGAAATATAAAATTTTAAATTATGAAAAATAAAAAACTTAAAATAAAGAAAAGAAAACTAAAAATAAGAAAAAAATAAAAGGACTCAGAGGTCCTCATCATCAGCTGGGACCTGCGGTGGTTTCGGTGAAGAAATGTGGAAGTGATGGCATATCTGCTGGAGGGTGGCCTCGATTCCGTCAAAACGTCAAGCGGTGTCAGTGAACTGCTGAATACAGTATTGCTCGAACTGGGCAAGGCGTGCAGAGATATCCGACAAAGAAGCTAGTGTGGAAGGGCCGCTGGCTCGGGACTGGTGCCTCCTGTGGTGGTAGTGGGACATCATCAGTAATGTCCTCGGGCTCCGCCTTGTCTGTGGCTAATCGGTACTGAGGAGGGTCGGTCCCACGATGATATTTAACCATCCTCATGTGCAACATCGTTTGGATGCCCTGAGGTACCATCTGACCGATCAGTGTGAGCGAGGAAATCTGAGTCTTGGTGTTGAGGAGGCCAAAGTGTCGAGCCATCCGTGTGATGTATGGCCCCATCGATGAAATCCCCCTCCTGTACGGCTCTGTCTGGTGCTGAATCGCACGGGCTATGAAGTATGCAAGGTCGAAAACGTGCCTGTCGAACATGCACGATAAGTGGTAAACGTCGTGTATATTCACCATGCCAGTGCTCTCACGTCGACCTGTAATAGTGTGAGCTAGAATGGCATGGATGTACCGCAGGGATGGGGCTAGGGCAGTTGCCTTGGAGCGACTGGGGTCATAGATGCCCATGTTGGGGTGTAAGCTGTGCCAACAGCTGACGGGTGTGCAGTGGAGCTGACGGTTGAGCTCGGAGAGTGGATTTTCTGCCATAAACTCATTTGTATAGAGTCCGAGTGCCATCCCAAATTGTGGTACACTCAGTCGACGTATCGTGCCTCCTATACGGAATTGAATTGTACCCGGGTCGTCGTATTGCGCCAACACTATCTGTAGGGTAAAGGTGGCACAAAACTCGAGGGTGAGTTCCAAATATGTGGGCTGATGATGGAGAAAAATTGTTCCCATAGCTCGGTCAAGAGAAGTGCTCGAATAGCATCTGCTAGCCCGACTTGTTCCAAAGCGTCCCAGTCAATGCACCTACCGGTGTCGAGAGGTCTTTCCCGAAGTGCCTTGTATCGTTCCTCCTGGGCTTCCTGAGTAAAGTGGAGGAAGCGGTGTCGTATTTTGGAAGAGGCACTGGCTGAGGATGAGCCGGGTCCCTTTCATTTCTTAGTGGGGGCATCCGTGGTACGTTTTCCTCGCGACGATGACATTGTACCTGAAAATAGTGAATATTCAAGTAATGTTTGGTACAAATTAAATCAAGCTCTTCCATCTAGACCCGAGATGTTTAAAGGCTAAATACGATTATTCTAACTATGAGCAGCTAATTCTATCTAAAGCAAAATTGTCATTATAATCAATCAAAAATAGTTTGCAAGAAAGTAAATAGCATTAATAGGAAAAGAAACTAGGTATCATGAAAAAATAAGTTCTAAAATGAATTAGTCTAAAAAGAAAATAATTAATGCTTAAAAATAAACAAATAAATTATTGTAAACAAAACAAAATATTATGAAATCAAACAATCAGTTAAGAAAATGAAGTAATGAAGGGAACTCGGGGTTATGGTGGTGTGAATCGATGGAACACGGGCTGAGCACGGTGGTGCTGTGATTTTTTGGCGGTGCACGGTGGTGGCGAGGGCATGTACTGTCCACAGCACGGCGGTGGCAAGGGGGTGGTCGCGGTTTTTTTTGTATGGTTTTTGGAGAGAAGGGAAGGGAAAGGAGTTTTGGAAAGGTTAAGGGCGTGGATGTGGCCGGATTTGGGAGAAAAGAGGTTGAGAAATTGGTTGACGGTTGATTTGGAGAAGATGAGCGGTTAAGTTGCTTAAAAAGGGGTGGGTGCACGGGCAAGGGCCACGCCCGTGCAAAATTTTAATCGGCCCGTGTTTTTTGTGTTTTCAAATTTTGGACGCGTTCAGGGTGCTTGGGCACGGTCGTGGTTCAAGTGGCATGTCCGTGTTCTTCTTCACATGGTCGTTTAAAACGGGCGTGTTCCGCTCATGTAAACAAGTCAGTATGTTCACACAGTTTTGTAGCACGGGCGTGTCCAGCCCGTGTTTGGCAAGTCAGTATAGTCTACGGTTGTAAGGCACGGGGGTGTTCTGCCCGTGGGTAGCAAGTCAGTATCTTCACACGGTCATAAGGCACGACCGTGTTATGCCTGTGTTTAGGAAAATTTTACTTCTTGTCGTGCACAGCTACAAGTACGCCCGTGTTTCATCCCATGGCTTCCACGCGGCCACGGGCACACCCGTGTGGTTTAAAACCTGCGCTTTATTGGATTAATTAGTATGGAGTCAGATACTAAAAAATTTAAAAGTATAATGTTAATAAAGTTAGTGCTCAGGTTGCCTCCCGAGGAGCGCTCATTTAAAGTCTTAAGCTAGACTTACCCTATTTTCGGTTCTAAAAAAAGGTTCACGGAGCTGAAGCTCCTCGCTCATATCCCTGAAATCTTCACTATTATAGATTTTGTGTCGGTGACCATTTACCTTGAATGTGTCTTGCGTGGGATGGGTGACCTCGATTGTGCCATAGGGAAAAATTGTTTTGATCATGAATGGGCCTGACCATCTTGATTTCAGCTTCCCAGGAAATAGTTTAAGCCTTGAGTTGTATAGCAGGACCAGGTCCCTACTTCGAATTGTTTCGATTTCTTTAGACGAGCATCATGGCGTCGATTTTGTTGCCTCCTTATATAGTTTCGAGTTCTCGTAGGCCTCAGTTCTCCATTCGTCTAGCTCGTTCATCTGCATCATTCTTTTCTTTCCTGCATCTTTAAGATCGAAATTTAAAAAATTTATAGCCCAAAAAGCTTTGTGTTCTAACTCGAATGGTAGATGACAACTTTTCCCATATACAAGTTTGTATGGGGATGTTCCTAGAGGGGTTTTAAACGCTGTTCTATAGGCCTATAGGGCATCATCTACTTTTAATGCCCAATCTTTTTTGTTTAATTCAATCGTTTTTTCTAGGATGCGTTTAAGTTCTCAGTTTGCTACTTTAACTTGCCCACTGGTTTGAGGGTGATATGGGGTAGCTATCCTATGGTGTACTCCATATTTTTTTAAGACTTTGTCAAATTGAGTATTACAAAAATGAGTGCCCCTATCATTAATGATGGCTCTAGGTGTTCCAAATCGAAAGAAATCGAGAGAATAGTTTCTTCAGAAACTTAACTACTATTCTAGCATCATTGGTGGGTAAAGCTTCAGCTTCCACCCCTTTTGACATGTAATCAACTGCTACTAGGATGTATTCATTTCCAAATGAGCTAGGGAATGGACCCATAAAATCAATACCCCATACATCAAATATTTCACATGATAGCATATATGTTTGAGGCATTTCATCACATTTAGAAACATTACCTATTCTTTGGCATTTATCACACGAAGCGACATACCTGTTGGCATCTTTGAATAGAGTGGGAAAATAAAAACCTGATTCGAGTATTTTATGTGCTGTCTTAATGCCAGTGTAGTGTCCTCCTGAAGGTCCTGAATGGTAATGTTCCAGGATTTTGCTTGCTTCTGCCTTTGTAACGCATCTTTAGATTACCTGATCTGCACATATGCGGAAAAGAAAGGGATCTTCCCAAAAATAGTTTTTCGCATCAGTAAAGAATCGCTTCTTTTGGTGATGTGTTAGTCTTTTTGGCAAGATGTTAGCAGCTAAATAATTCGCAATGTCTGCAAACCATGGTACCTCAGAGTGGGTTATAGAGAAGAGTTGTTCTTCAGGAAACGAGTCGTTGATCTCACTTTCATCGAGCTCTTCGATATGTGGGTTTTCAAGCCTAGAGAGGTGATCTGCTGCAAGGTTTTTAGCTCCCTCCTTATCCTGTATTTCCAAATCAAATTCCTATAAAAGTAAAATCCATCTTCTGATTCGAGGTTTTGCATCAGGTTTAGTTAAAAGATAACGAAGAGCGGAGTGGTCAGTGTAAATGACAACTTTAGATAATAATAAATACTGTCTAAATTTGTCAAAAGCAAAAACTACAGCTAGTAGGTCTTTCTCTGTGGTGGTGTAGTTTTCTTGTGCGGGTGTCAAAGTTCTGCTAGCATAATAGATTGGCTGAAAATGCTTGTCTCTTCGTTGTCCCAGAACTGCACCTACTGCGAAATCACTTGTATCGCACATTAGTTCAAAGGGTAAATTCCAATCAGGTGCAATTATAATCGGAGCATTTATTAGTTTATCCTTAATGATATTGAATGCATCTAGACATTCCTGATCGAAATTGAAGGGAACATCTTTTTCTAGTTATTTTGTTAAAGGCTTAGCTATTTTAGAAAAATCTTTAATGAATCTTCTATAAAATCCTGCATGTCCTAAAAAGCTTCTAATGGCCTTAACTGAACTAGGAGGAGGTAATTTTTCTATGGTTTCAATCTTTGCTTTATCTACCTCAATCCCTTTGCTAGAAATCTTATGTCCTAATACAATTCACTCTTGTACCATAAAGTGACATTTTTCCCAATTTAAAACAAGGTTTGTTTCCTCACATCTCATTAGAACTTGTTTTAAATTTTTAAGGCAAAGATGGAAAGAATTACCGTACATCGAGAAATCGTCCATAAATACCTCCATAATGTCTTCCACAAGTTCATCAAAGATTGCCAACAGGCAACGCTGAAAAGTAGCAAGAGCATTACATAATCCAAAAGGCATTCTACGATAAGCAAACGTATCGTATGGGCATGTGAATGTTGTCTTCTCTTGATCTTCAGGTGCTATTGGGATTTGGAAATAGCCGGAGAGTCTATCTAGGAAGCAATAGTACATATACCCAGATAACCTTTCTAGCATTTAATCAATGAAGGGCAAAGGAAAGTGATCTTTTCTAGTGGCGTCGTTCAGCTTCCTGTAATCAATGCGAACTCTCCAACCTGTGACTGTTCTGGTGGGAATTAGTTCATTCTTTTCGTTGGCTACCACTGTCATGCCTTCTTTCTTTGGGACAACCTGCACAGGACTTACCCAATTGCTGTCAGAAATAGGATAAATTATTTCAGCATCTAGAAGTTTAATTACCTCAGCTTTCACAACTTCTTTTACTTTGGGATTCAATCGTTTTTGAGGTTGCACACATGGCTTTTATTCTTCTTCCATTAAAATTTTGTGGGTGCAAAACGATGGGCTTATTCCCTTCTTGTCAGAGATTTTCCAAGCTATGGCTCTTTTATGTTCTCTTAATACCTGTATCAACTCCTCTTTTTCCTTGGGTTCTAGCTCTGAAGAGATAATTACCGGTAGCGTAGAATTGTCCCCGAGGAATGCATATTCTAAGTGTTTTAGCAACTGCTTTAATTCTTATTTGGGCGGCTCATCAATGGAGGGTTTTTATTTTAGTTTGTCATTGACTTTAATGCTCTCTTCTCTTGTATGTCTAGATGAAGATGTATTCAAATTCAGCTCATCAACTTCATCTTCTCCCCCCTCTTCTTGAGTTAGGCACAGTTTCATCGTGTCGTCATGTATGATTTCCTGTAATGAATTCTAAAAAATATGATCAGTAGTATCAACAAAATAACAGGAATCATCTTATTCTCTAGAATATCGCATTGCATCATAGATTTGAAAAATAATTTCTTCATCACCTATCCTTAATGCAAGTTTACCATCACCTACATCGATAACAGCCTAGCAGTAGCTAAAAAGGGCCACCCTAAAATTAAGGGAACCTCAATGTCCTCATCCATGTCAAGCACAACAAAATCAACAGGGAAAATAAATTTATCAATTTTTACCAAGACATCTTCAATAACCCCTCTAGGATATTTAATAGATCTATCGGCTAACTGAATACTCATCCTAGTGGGTTTTGGTTCCCCAAGACCTAGCTGTTTAAACATTTTATAAGGCATTAAGTTAATACTGGCACCTAGATCAACTAATGCTTTCTTAATATTTAAATTAGCAATTAGACAAAGAATAGTAAAACTTCCTGGGTCTTTTAATTTCGTTGGTAACTTATTTTGAAGGATGGCTGAACATTCTTCATTAAGCTCTACCGTCGATACTTCTTTAAGCTTCCTTTTATTCGTCTGGAGTTCCTTTAAGAATTTTGCGTATGTCGGCATTTGTGAAATGGCTTCAACGAAAGGTAAGTTAATATGTATTTGTTTAAAGAGTTCAAGAAACTTACCGTATTGGGCGTCTAATTGTTCTTTCTTCAATTTTGCTGGATATGGAATTGATGGTTTATTTTTTTTGGGTACTAGAATTACATCCTCAACTTCTTCCTCCTTTGCTTTGTTATCTTTGTGTGGTAATTCTTTCTTTGGTTCGACTAACTCCTTTCCACTTCTCAGTGTAACTGCCTTTACTTGTTCTATTCCTTTAGAAAAAATCATTGATCGAATTTCGGAAACCATCTCAATGGTTGTCCAACTGACTTGGTGAGTTGTTCAATTGACTTAGTAATTTCCCCAACTTGGCTCTCGATCCCTTTGATTGGTGCTTGTTGATTATCGAGCGTTGTCTCATCTTTTTGAAGACAGGTTTCTGTGGCTGCCATGAATTTTGTCAGCATCTCTTCGAGGTTCGGCCTCTTTTCCTGTGGATAGGGCTGATTTTGGAAATTTTGAGGAGGTTGTTGTCTTTGATTTCCTTGATTCCCTTGACCTCCCCATGAAAAATTTGGGTGGTTCCTCCAACCTGGATTATAATTATTACTATATATTATTAGATCTGAAATTATTACCTATATAGTTCATCTATTCATTTTCTGTACCCGGTTGGTAGGGTGGGTACTCAGGATTCGCCACAGTTCCACTTGCATCACACTGCATTACTGGATGTACCTGCGAAGAACACAAACTATCAGTCTTTTTATTCATCATCTCCATCTATGTTGATAGCATGGTCACTGAATCGAGGTTGTAAAACTCCGGCTGATTTTGTTGGTTTTGTCCTTGTAACTTGCCACTGATAGTTATTCAGTGACATCTCTTCTATAAACTTGTAGGCTAGTTCAGGAGTTTTATTGTTCAGGGTTCCACCAGTGGCTGAATCAATTAGTTGCCTCGTTGAGGGGTTTACACCGTTATAGAAAGTTTAGACTTGGACCACAGAGGTAAACCATGGTGTGGACACCTTCTCAAGAGATCCTTATATCTCTCCCATGCGTCGTATAATGTCTCTAAATCCATCTGCACAAAAGAAGAGATATCATTTCGTAATTTGGCCGTTTTGGTCCATGGGAAAAATTTTAATAAAAAGTTTTCAGTCATTTGATCCCATGTAGTGATTGACCCTCTTGGTAACGAGTTTAACCACTGTTTAGCTTTATTCCTTAATGAAAAGGGAAATAACCGAAGACGTATGGAATCATCAGAAACGCCATTTATTTTGATGGTATCACAGAACTCTAAAAAATTAGCTATATGAGTATTTGGGTCTTCGTCCCGCAAACCATCAAATTGAACAAATTGTTGAATCATTTGTATAGTGTTAGGATTTAATTCAAAATTATTAGCAGCTATAGCAGGCCTAACAATGCTTGATTCTGCTCTTGTTAAATGAGGTTTAGCATAATCACACATAGTATGTGGAGCATTATTTTCTGCCACATTTTGTGGATTATTCTCATCCATCCCTTCAGTAGGATTGGATCTGCCTTCTCGCTCTTCTTCTGTGTAATTTAGAGCTCGCCTAGTTTCTCTACGATTCCTACGAGTGGTAGCTTCAGTATCACTGTCGTATACTAGTGGTCCTTTTGGGGTTCCTTCTAGTCATAAACTAGAGGTACCTATTAGGAAAAGAAAGAAAGAAAATTTAGCAAAGTCAAAACTAAAATAAAAATAAAAATAAGAATAAATTGCGAAAAAATAAAAATAAAAATAAAAGAGTGGCTAGAGTAATAAAAATAAAGCGTTCTTAATATTTTAGTTCCCTGGCAACGGCGCCAAAAACTTGATCGTGGTTGTCAAGTCTTAAAATTTATAAAAAGAGAATGATCGAACCTAGAAACTAACTCTGACAATGACTTAAGGTAAGTGCACCTATCGAACAGTAGTATAGCTTAGGCAAGACCGGAATGTCGAACCCAAAGGAACTAAAAGTACTAATACTAACTTTCTTTTTATTATCTAGCCTAAGATAAGTGAAGTTGTTGTTTAATCTAGTCTTAATTAACTACTAAGCTAAAGACGCAAAGACAAAAAGAATGAATTGGGGAAATACTGTTGGAAGAACTCAGTTGATTAAGACGATACCCTTAGGAAGAATCCACCTAGACTTCACTTGTTATCTAACACTAAACCAGACGATGTATTCACTTGACTTGATCCGTAAGACTCTATAATTTATATTAAACCCTCTCTCGAGGCGAATAACGTCTAACCCTAAGTTGATTAATTAAAATCTCTTTCTAATTAAAACCCCCAGAATTGCATTAACTCGATCTATGGACCCCCATATTAGGTTTCACCCTAATTCGGCAAAATCTCGTCACCCTATCTCTAGGCGTGCGTCAACTCCGCTTAATTATGCTAGATCTACTCTTAGGCAGGGACTTTCGCTCCATCACCTAAGCACATCATACTTGAATCAATATCTCGGAAATATTAACACAAGAATTAAGAACACCTAATTAAGAACAAATCAAGTATTTATCATATAGTTCAGAAAACAATAACAAGATCCATCTTAGGTTTCATCCCCTTTAGGTACCTGAAGGGTTTAGTTCATAATTATAAAAGAAAACATCTCAGAAGAAAAGATAAAACAAAACATAAGAAATCCCTAAAACCCCCCTGAAGGAATTGAAGGAGAGATCCGCCATCTTGAGTATAACTCCGGCTTCTTGAGATGGATTAATTTGCTATCTTCGAGTGATTTCCCATAAATCTGACCTTTTTGGCTCGGCTCCTTGGCCTAGCTAACCCTCCTCTTTCAGGTTATACTTAAGGGTTTATATAGGCTTTTGAAATAGGTTTCTTTGCCCTTAAGTATCCAAATCCAAATGAAAATTCTCTTCTCCACGACAAGGACACGGCCATGGCACACGCCAGTGTGGATTGACTTTAGGCTGTTTTCGTATTCCTTTAATGAGGCACGGCCGTGTGAATCGGATCAAGCTGTGTTCTAGTTTATCAAGGAGGCACGGCCGTGTGGGCTTAAGTCCAGGCCGTGCCAATTTCCACTTTGGCCCAATGTGGTCCGTTTTAGGCTCGTTTCTCATTCTTTTCATCCTTAGGTGGTCTCTTGAGTATAAGACATGAAAGGAAAGGATTAAGAGCACCTTTTTACATAAATCAAAGGATAAATCATCCAAAAATATGCTAAATGTGGGATTAAAATATGTTACTTTTATGGTTTATCAGTTAGCTGTGGGAATACGAGTTGATCCAAGCAAGATTTCGCAATTTTAGATTGGAAACCTCCGAGAAATGTGTCTGAAGTCTGTAGTTTTCTGAGACTAGTGGGATATTATAGAAGATTTATGAAAGGTTTCTCGATGATTGCGACTCTGTTGACGAAATTGCTACAAAAAGATGTTAAATTTGAGTGGTCAGAAAAGTGTCAGCAGAGTTTTGAACAGTTGAAAGCATTGTTGACAGAAGCACTAGTGTTAGTTCAACCTGAATCGGGTAAAGAATTCATAGTTTACAGTGATGAATCGTTGATTGGTTTAGGTTGTGTGTTGATACAAGAAGGAAAAGTTATAGCTTATGCTTCAAGACAGTTAAAACCGCATGAAAAGAACTACCCGACGCATAATCTTGAATTCGTAACTATTGTATTTGTATTGAAGATTTGGCGTCACTATTTGTTTGGTGAGAAGTGTCATATTTACATTGATCACAATAGCTTGAAATATTTGATGACTTAGAAAGAATTGAATTTGAGACAACTGAGATGGTTAGATTTGCTAAAAGACTATGAATTAGTAATTGATTATCATCCGGGAAAAGCTAATGTTGTTGCTGACGCTTTAAGTCGAAAGTCTTTATTTGCTTACGAGAAATGAGTACTCAAATAGATATGTGTGATGATGGTTCGATTTTGGCTGAGTTGAAAGTGAATCCAATATTTATACGTCAGATTTGTGATGCCCAGAAAAGTGATGATGAGATGATGGCAAAACGAGCTCAGTCTGGTTTGAATTCTGATTCAAAATTTTGATTTGATAGTAATGATTGTTTGGGATTCTGAGATTGGATTTGTATTCTAAAAAATTTAGAGTTAATTCAGTTGATTTTGAACGAGGCTCATAATAGTCGTTTGTCTGTTCATCCGAGAAGTACGAAAATCTACAATAATCTAAAACAATTTTATTGGTGGCATGGTATGAAACGGGATAACTCAGAGTTTGTTTCGAGGTGTTTAGTTTGTCAGCAAGTCAAAGCTGAACATCAGGTTCTATACGGTTTGTTACAACCAATCATGATTCCTGAGTGGAAATGGGAGAGAATCACAATGGACTTTGTGTCAGGATTGCCTTTATCTTTGAGAAAGAAAGATGCAATCTGGGTGATAGTAGACAGATTAACGAAATCAGCTCATTTTATTCCGGTGAGAACAGATTATTCACTTGATAAGCTAGCAGAATTGTGTATTTTAGATATTGTAAGATTGCACAGAGTACCATTATCCATTGTGTTTGACAAAGATTCGAGGTTTACTTCGCTGTTTTGGAAGAAACTACAAGAGGCTCTAGGTACGAAGCTACATTTCAGTACTGCATTTCATTTGCAAACGGATGGTCAATCTTAGCGGATCATTCAGATTCTCGAAGATATGTTGAGATGTTGTATTCTTGAGTTTGAAAGTACATGGGAAAAACATTTGCCATTGGTTAAATTCGCGTACAATAATAGTTTTCAATATAGTATTAAAATGGGACCATATGAGGTTTTCTACGGTCGTAAATGCAGAATTCCATTGTATTAGACTGAGCTCAGTGAGAATAAGATTCACGAGGTTGATTAGATTAAAGAGACTGAACAGAAAGTGAAAGTTGTCCGTGACCGTTTGAAAGCAGCGTCAGATCGTCAGAAGTCTTATGCAGATTTGAAACGGAAAGATATTGAATTTGAAATTGGTGATAAAGTGTTTTTGAAAGTGTCTCAGTGGAAGAAAATACTTTGATTCGGCAGAAAAGGCAAGTTGAGTTCCAGGTTCATCGGGCCGTATGAATTTATTGAACGCATTGGGCCGGTTGCTTATAGATTGTTGTTGCCACTTGAGCTAGAAAAGATCCATAATGTGTTTCACATATCGATGCTTCGACGATATAGATCTAATCCATCGCATGTGATTGCTACTACTGAGGTTGAAATTCAATCAGTTTATCTTATAATGAAGAACCGATTCAAATTTTGGCACGTGAGACCAAAGAGTTGAGAAATAAAAGAATTTCTTTAGTAAAAGTGTTGTGGCACAAACATGGAGTTGAAGAGGCTACGTGGGAGCCTAAAGATGTTATGAGAGAACAATATCCGAATTTATTCACTGGTAAGATTTTCGGGGACGAAAATCCCTAAGGGGCGAGAGTTGTAATAGCCTGGTTTAGACCCTATCAGAATAGTGGTTTTGGGACCACAAATCCAAGGCTAGAAAAATATTTTAATATTATTTTTAGTGTTTGTAATATGTGATTAAGCATGTGTGAAAATCCTGTGTGAAAATTTTATCGATTGTGTGCCGAATTGTGAAAAAGGACTTAATCGCATAAAATGCAAAAGTTGTGTGCTAACTGCTAAAGTGCTTAATTGTCATGCCTTATTAAATAAGAAGTCCTTATGTTGTAATTAGACCCTTGATAGTGGGGATGGACAATTATGGACATTAGTTAGTGGATTTTTAATGTTTAAATCAAAGGTTAAAATGGTAAATGGCATATTAATGTATAATAAATAAAAAAAACATGAATTAAAAGCCATTATCATGTTCATATTGCTGAAAATAATAAGAAAAAGAAAGAAAAGAAACCAAGCTAGGTTCGGCCATGGGTTTTGCTTGATTAATGTATGTTTTTGGTTCGGTTTTTGATAAAGATTTTTGTGATCGTTGCTTTGTGTTCTATCAAGCCCATGTCCTAGTTTTAGAATTTGTTGGTGATTTTGTAAGATGCCATTGATGAATGCTTGAGCTTTGCGATAGTTGATGATGAAATATGAAAGATATGTGATAGATTAACATATTTTGTCTTTGAATTTTTGATGAATTTGAGTATTATGGGCTAAATTGTGAAAATGATAAATTGAAGGACTAAAATGTGAAATAAATGAAATATGTTGGCTTGTATGAGCTAGGGAAAAATTTGGCTAAGCAAGAGTACAATGAAATTATGTGAATTTGATGATTTTATAAAATAGGGACTTAAATGTTGAAATGTGAAAATGTGAGGGCTATTTTGTAAAATGCCTTAAATATGTGTGTTTGGATTAAATTGAATGAATTGGTGATTGAATGAGATGAGTTTAATATTATATAGATCAAGAAAAGAGATATTTGGATCGACATCAAGGCAAAGACAAAGTGCTCGATTGATCGACTTGTTTCATTATTTCTACGTCCGAGGTAAGTTCGTGTATGATACGAATTGTTTAAATCATGTTCATGTGTTATGTAATGAATAAATATGTAGATGAATTAGTAATGTTATATGTGGATTTGAGAGATGTGGCACTAAGTGTGCGTAAACAGAATTGATACAGTGGTGATTGGCACTATGTGTGCAAAATAAAGAAAGTATTGACTATATTGATTGGCACTGTATGTGCGATACCGAGTCAAATTCGGTTTAATGAAAAGGCACTAAGTGTGCGATGATATTAAAGCTTCGGCCAAGAAATTGGCACTAAGTGTGCAAGTAAATTGAATGATTAATGAAGATTGAACGAATTGTAGTATTGGGCATCGAGTACCAAAAGTGATCATTAATTAAGTGTTGACACAAGTATGTACGAAACCTATATGTTTGATGGTATCGTATATGGATAAGTGGATGATTATGTGAGTAACGACTATGAATGAGATTGTATAACATTGTGAATTGAACCATGTGATAGTTTATTTTGTATATTAAATTCGATTTGTTGAGTTAAACATATTATATGTCGAACTTACTAAGCTTTAAAGCTTATTGTGTGAAATTCTTCTCTGTTTTACAGTATCATTAAGCTAGCTCGGATCCAGGGATCATCAACGACTCAATCACACTATCGACCATCTATTTGGTACTTTTGGAAGTTGTATATTTGGTATATGGCATGTATAGGCTAGTGATTATGGTATGTTTTGAGATGTATAGTTCTTGCCATGTGTTATGGCTTAAAAGTTAAATGCCTTTAATATGTAAATGTGGTTATGTGAATGATCATTATGGTATGAATTAAAGAAGATGGAAATGTATGTTTTATGCTTGAATTGGTTGGTGGAAATGATGGTTAAAATATATGTTTTGGATGCATTTGAGGTATGATTTTGGAATGGTTTGATGCTTATAGGTGTGACCCAAAGTGTGGGTGGCAAATTGGCCTTGCAAAAGGCCTATATTTGCACACACGGGTGTATGGCTCGACCATGTCTCTTATGTTTGCAAATCAAAACAAGTCAGACTCACACACGGGCGTGTGACAGGACGTGTGAAACAAGTCAGTGTCGACCACGGGTTAGGCACAGGGGTGTGTCTTCGACCGTGTAGACAAGTCAGTATGTATGCCTCGTTTTGCCACGGCTTGGACACACGAGTGTGTCTGAGGCCGTGTGAGGCACATGGCCTACCCACACGGGCGTGTGACCTCTGTAACTTTGAAAAATGTTAAGTTTCGAAAAAATTTTGTATGAGTTCGGTTTAGTCCCGACCCCTTCTTAATGCTTGTTTAAGGTCTTGCAGACCTTATTAAGGGACTTAATGATGGTGATTAATTATGATTTAATATTTAATGAACTCTGAAGGTTAAAGGTTTTGATTTGATCGGTAATACCTCATAACCCTAGTCCAGCGATGGATACGGGTTAAGGATGTTACATAAACAAATATTGATGCCACTGTCCCGGATAAGGTCTTACACGAAATCATATACGATGTCAATGTCCCAGACATGGTCTTACACGTATTTCTCAAACCGATGCCAACGTCCCAGACATGGTCTTACACGATATCACATATCAAAACCCTATGTCATGACATATGTACCCTAACTATTCCAATGGTTCATACGGGACTTTTCAGACATTGATACATTGTCGAAACTTTCTCGGATTTCACACGTACATCTTCCATAGTCATTCATCACAATTGAATTTCATATAACATGAATAAATCAACTCAAATACATTTATTTGTATATAGACTTACCTCGTATGTATATGAACGGACAGAAACGACTACTCAACCACTTTCTACTTCCCCTAATCTAATGGTTCTTGATCTATACATATTCAATTTTAACTCTTTTATTCACCAAATCATTCAATTCAATCCAAATACACACATTTAGGGCATTTTACAAATTATCCCTCACATTTTCATATTTTCACATTTTGGCATTTAAGTCCTTATTTCATAAATTCACAAAACATACAAAATTTCATGTTACACATGTTAGGCCAAATGTTCATATACTTCATATAAGCCCATATATTTAATTTATTTTCCATTTTAGTCCTTCAAAATACCATTTTCACAATTTAGACCAAAATAATCAAATTCATCAAAAATTCAAAGACCAAATATGTTAATCTATCTCATATCTTTCATATTTCATCATCAACTACCACAAAGCTCAAGCATTCATCAATGGCATTTTACAAAATCACCAACTAACTCAAAAATTACGGCATGAGCTAGTCAGAACACGAAGCAACGATGACAAAAACGTAGATATCATCAAAAACCGAAACAAAAAATACCTTGATTAAGCTATGCAAGTGCCGAATATCAAACCTTATTTTAAGCTATCTTCTTTGCTTCATTCGGCCATTAAAGATGATAAAATGGTCATCTTTATGTTTTATTTTATTTTAACATTACTTATTATCTAATTTACAATTTTAACCTTTGATAAAAACATATAATAATACATAATGGTTGGTCATAAATGTCCATTAACCATATCACTGGTCCATTTGCATAATAAGGACTCCATTTTAAAAAAGACACATCAATTCAGCACTTAATCAATTAGAAAGTCACGTTTACATGTTCTGCAATTCAGTCCTTTTCTCAAATTAAGCACACAAACAATAAAATTAATTTACGAAACTTTCACACATGCTTAATCACATATTGCAAGCAAAAAAAATAATATTAAAATATTTTTCTAACTTAGATTTGTGGTCTCGAAACCACTATTCTGACTAGGGTCAAAATCGGACTGTTACATTAGGTGCAGGTTTCACACGGCCAAGACACACGCCCATGTTCTAGGCGGTGTAGCACACACGGCTGAGACACACGGCTGTGTCTCTGCTCGTGTGCCCAATTCTAAGCATTTTGTTTCTCAATTTAAGATGCAGGGGACACACGGCCAAACCGCATTCCCATGTGCCAGGCCGTGTGTCACACAGGTCAAGACACACGCCTATTTGTCTACACGTGTGGACAAGATAAGGCCATTTCCTAGTCCTATTTCTCACCCAAATTTAACCTTCAACCTACAAGAACATTTGCATATATTTTCCAACCAATTCAAGTCATTTAATTCAAGCAAACATCATTAATATATATATGAAATAGTATCACATATTCATTTGATTAAGCTTACCTTCTTGTGATGATTTATATTTTACTCTAATTCAATTTAACTAAACCTTGTATATGTATGTATTAAACATTATATAACTTTATATTATCTTACCAAAATATACCATTACTACCTATTCCAATGGCTAGATTACAAACATCCATTTACATATCATCATTGGTAAAATTAGCTTATACATGCCATTATGTCAAAGTAAGTTTTCTAGTTATACCAAAACAAGTTGGAGGATAGTGTGATGATACTCCGATCGATCTCCAACCTTCACAAGCTTTCAAGCACTATAAAACAAAAAAAAGACCTAGTAAGCATTTAATGCTTAGTAAGTTCGTATAACACGAATTAAACTTACCAATTACATTCATTCAAATATGCATACAATAACATGATCCCCAACAAATTGACAAATTTGCCTAATCACATACACTCAAATGAGTATGTTAGTCAAGTAATTCACATGATACCAATAACATGGATGAGCTCATCATTTAGTAACTTTCATATTCATATTCTATATTACATGTGCATTTTGATAACAAATCATTTCAAGTTTAATTTAATCATATCAGAACTTCACCGGTTGAATTTATTTGAAATATCGATGGATACACTCATGAAGTACACTTCAGTGTACACTACTAAAATTCGCCAATTCATATCTAGAAGTACCCAATTAAGGTACATAATCGGGAAGCACACTCTCAAGCCTTGTAATAGGAAGCTTACATAGAGCCATTTCGGGAAGCTCATAAAGAGCCTATCGGAAAGCTTATCCGGGATATATAACGGGAAAAGATCGTAAGAGCCATAATTGGGAAGTTCACAAAGAACCATATCAGAAAGCTCCAGATAGCCAATATCGGGGAGTTCAAGCGAGCACTATCGGGAAGCTTACTAAGAGCCAATTTAATAGGAAATTCACAAAGAACCTTTGATTGGGATGTTTGTAAGAACTAAGATGTGTCCACAACAAATGTAAGATCACAACCTATCGGGACGCTCCGAAGAGCTATAACAGGAAGCTCACTGAACCATATAATAGGAAGTTCGAGAGGACTAATAACGGGATGCTCTTTCGAGCTATGGTGTGTCTGCAACATATGCTGGACTACAACCAATATGGGAAATTATGTATCCACCGACTTTCATTTATTCAAACGGGATTTGACATTTATCACACATTATAGGATATTCAATCAATTTCACATACATGACAATTATAAATTTCACATATATAATATTTAATTCAAACATATAAATATACACAATTTAGTGACATGAACTTACCTAATACTTGTTTGTATACGAAATCTACTAATCCGAGACTTTTTCTTTTCCTCGATCTAGCTTCGGATTTGAGTTATCTGAATCTATATAAATGAATTTAATCATCAATTTAATCCATTTCGTACTCAATTGGATTCAATTTACATCCTAGGCAAAATTACCATTTTGCCCCTAAACTTTTCATAAATTCCAATTTTGTCCCTATGCTCGGACAATGAAATTCATGCAATTTAATCCTTATTCCAAGCCTAACCAAAAATTTCATATAACATTTACAGCACATGTATTTCAGATAATTCAAAATATTTTTCATAACTTTTACATCTTTACAATTTAATCCCTAAATCATATTTTCATCAAAATTCACTTTGTAAAAGTTGTTTATCTATTAACAACCTTTCATTTTCTACCATAAATTTCAAAATTTCAGCATATTCATCCATGGCAAAACTTCTATAATTTAATAACTTGTCAAATTAATCCCTAAAATAGATAAATTAAATCATCTCGATCTCAAAAATATAAAAATTACTAAAAATGGGACAAGAAAACATACCTAATTAAGCTTAATTAGTTTCCATTCTCTCTCCTAGGGTTTCATGGAATTTTTGGGGATGAAGATGATATAAAATGTTAATATTTTCATTTAATTATTTATCATCCATTAATTTTTCTACTTTCCAATTTAGTCGTTGCCTTTTTCTAATTTTCCATAGATGATTCATAAAAAATATCTACTAACTTTTCTTTAATGGTCTAATTACCATATAAGGACCTCAAGTTTTGAATTCCATAGCTATTTGATACTTATAGGTACTAGAATTCAACTTTTGCATTTTATGCAATTTGGTCCTTTCCTTAATTAAACACATAATCGGTAAAATTTTCTTATCAAAATTTTCATATGGCATTCCTATCATAATGCAGATCATGTAATAATACTAAAGTAAAATTTCTTTCCAGCTCGAATTTGTGGTCCCGAAACCACTGTTCAGATTTCATTGAAAATGGGCTGTTACAACTCTCCCCCCTAAGAATTTTCGTCCTCGAAAATCTTACCAGTAAAAAGATTCGGGTATTGCTTTCTTATGGTATCCTTCGGTTCCCAAGTAGCTTCTTCAATCCCATGTCGTTGCCAAAGAACTTTCACTAATGCTACCTTTTTATTTCTTAACTCTTTTGTTTCATGTGCTAGGATTTTATTCGGTTCCTTACTGTAAGTGTAACAGACCAATTTTGACCCAAATCAGAACGGTGGTTTCGGGACCACGAATCCGAGCCTGAGAAATATTTTAATATTATATTTCGTGTTTATTATATGTGATTTAGTGAGTGTGAAAGTTTCAGAGAAAAATTTAGTCGTTTAAGTGCTCAATTTGATAAAAGGATTAAATCGCTGAAAAGCGTAAAAGTTGCATACTAAAGTGAAATGTACTAATTTGCTTGTGGCTTTTTAAGTGGGTGTCCTAAAAGGACAATTAGCCCATAAACCATGGTGATGGACGACAATGGGCCAAGCTAGCCTAATATATATGTTAGTTTAATTTTATTTATAAGGTTATGTTAGTTTATTAATAATAAAAAAAAATAATGTTAGTGTATATATTAAACAAAACATAAAACAAAGCCATTATCATCTACATTCTCTCATGGCCGAATGTGAGAAAAGAAAACCCCATTTTGGAGCTTGAAATTTCGGCAATTGGGAGCTTAATTTGGGGTATGTATTTTGTTTAGTTTTTGATAATTTTTACGTTTTTGAGATCGTTGCTTCGTATATTACCCGGCCCATGTCTAAATTTTTGAAAATACCATGTATATAAGATTCGGCCATTAACATGTTTAGATAGTTTTGATGTTTAATGGTTTTAGATTAAAGGTATGTTAAGGATTTACAAGTTTTGTATTGGAGTTTTTGATGATTTTGAGTATATAGGGCTAAATTGAAAAGAATAAATTTGTGAAGGATTAAAATGTCAAATAGATGAAATGCATGGACACCCATGGCTATGGGGAAGATTCGGCCTAGCCATAGTGTTAGGAAATTTTGCATATTTTGAGTTTTGTGTAAATTAGACCAATTTGTAAAAATGGAAAACATTAGGGGCAAAATGGTAAATTGCCCATTTGTGTGTTTTGGAACTAATTTGAGATGAAATGAGATTAAATGAGCTAAATTCTAATGTGTTTTAGATCAAGAGCAAAGAAAAATGGAATTAGACCGGGGAAAGACGAAGGTTCTCGAATAGCCGATTCGCACGGACTATCGACAACCGAGGTAAGTCCTTTAGTTAAATCATGTCAAAGAATTAATTATGGTTATCTTGAATATTAAAAATTGATGAATATTAGTATCCATTTACATCATGGCCGATGTACATTGACATATTAGGTTGATGATTTATGTTGAGTATATGATGGGAATTGTTGGATTGTATAATGATAAAATGGTTTTTGTTGGTTCAATGCGAGCGAGCCTAATTGAATTAGACGAGTATATAATAGTTATGAAGTGTGTTGGGAATGTTTAACTGTATTGACATGACTCGGGCTTTTACGCCCAGCGTGCCTTGTCTTTGGTGATTCTTATCGGGCTTTTATGCCTAGCAGGCCTTGTGCCGGTGTTTCTTATCGGGCTTTTATGCCCAGCAGGCCTTGTGCCGGTGATTCTTATCGGGCTTTTATGCCTAGCAGGCCTTGTGCTGGTGTTTCTTATCGGGCTTTTATGCCTAGCAGGCCTTGTGCCGGTGATTCTTATCAGGCTTTTACGCCTAGCAGGCTTAATGCTGGTGACATAGTTTACAAAAGAGAATCGAATATTCTTCAAGGTAAACCTTAATTATGGTATTTAGTTAACGGCTCAGGTAAGTATGTAAGGTATGTTATGCGTAATATTAATTGAGTCAAGTTAATACTATGAGAACTATGTTATGTATATTTGAGTTTATGATGGATATGAATGCTCTAATTACATGATTTGGAGTATGTGATTCTTGGAATATATTTAATTGTGATTTCGAAGTAATACAGGTTTATGAAATGAAGTGCAATTATTTGGGTTGATGAACTAATAGCAATCGGCCTTGTGAAAATTTACATATTTTTTTAATGTATATGTGCAATGTCATAAGTTGAACTTAGGACTTACTAAGCTAGTAAGCTTAATTGCGTAAAATGTTTCCCCTGTTTTATAGATTGAGTACAAGCTACAAGCTCGTCGGGATCGTTCGGAAGAAAGTCGCCACACTATCAATCTATATTTTGGTACTCTTTCATTTTGGTTTTAGAATGAAGGCATGTATAGGAAAGACTTTGTCTTTGTTTTGAGAAAAACTTAAGGTTCATGTATATAACAACCATGCGAATATGGCTAAATTTTTAGTTATGTATGCTTTTGTGTTTTTGATACGAATGTTGGGTTATGTTGGCGATGTTTATGCATTTTTAATCGAAGTTCAATCGTTTTTGATAAGGAAATGTATGTACATGAAATGAATCCTTGAATTAGGGATGTGAATATGTTCGGTTAGAAGCTAGTTTTTCCATAAATTGCAGCGAAACAGCATGTAGTAGCAGCAGTGATGTGATTTTGAAAAATCACCAAAAATAGGGTATATTGAATTAGAAAGTGAATTAGACATGAAATTAAACCTTATTGTGTCTATTTTTACATGAAAGAAACAGAGTAGGAAAGAATTTTTCTATTATGAGATATTTAAGTTTTAGTGAGACTTGCTCTAAATGAATTCGTGAGTCACTGTTCTGTTTTGGAAAAATTGTTATAAATTGTACAACAATAATTATGAAGCATGGTTTATATTTTTAGAATCCTTAATGAGTCTATTTTTTATTGGTATAAACAAGAACATTATTGAAAATTTCTACAATGAGATAACTGTATTTTTGTAATGATAGGTCAGAATTGTCGAGTAGTGAAATAGGGGTAACTTTGATGAATAAACTGTACTAATTGGCCACATGAAAAATTATGTAAAAATTATGGTAAATTCTTATATGAGTCTAGTTTCCAGGAAAATTTACGGATCTGAATTTTGAGTTTTGTAACTCTAGTTATGTTTCAATTTAGTCAGCATGACGTAGTTTGACAGCTTTAAATTTTTATGTCCTGAACTTCTAGTCAAGTCTAGTAATGCCACGTACTCGATTCCGACGACGGTCTCGGGTAAGGGGTGTTACAGTAAGTCATATCTGGTTGTATCTTAACTTCTTTTGGAGAAATAACATGTGAAGGATTTGACTGACACTGTCGCAACATAAACACATGAAAAAAATTATGAATTCTGTCGAGTTCTGGTGGTAATGCTAACCGATACGCAATAGGTCCGATGGGTCAATGAATCGTGGACTCAATTTTCCTTTATGGCCAAACCGAAGAACTTTCTTCCAAGGTGATACTTTCAAGGATACATTGTCACCAACCTTAAATTCTATTTCTTTTCGTTTAAGATCGTTACAAGACTTTTGACGATTTGAGGCTGCTTTCAAACTATCTTGAATTACTTTCACTTTTTCTTCAGTTTCACGAACTAAGTTAACTCCATGTATCTTTTTCTCACTGAGCTCTGTCTAATACAATGGAGTTCTACATTTACGACCATACAAAGCCTCATACAGTGCCATTTTAATACTGGACTGATAACTGTTATTATAGGCAAATTCAACTAAAGGTAGATAATTTTCCTAGTTACCTTCAAATTCCAAAACACAACACCGAAGCATATCTTCTAAAATGTGGATTACACGTTCGGATTGTCCATCAGTCTGAGGATGGAATGCGATACTAAAATGTAACTGTGTACACAAAGCTTCTTGCAACTAATTCCAAAATCGAGATGTAAATCGAGGATATGTCTGAAATAATGGACACTGACACTCCATGCAATCTGACAATCTCAGAAACATATAATTCAGCCAAATTCTCCAAGGAAAAATCCATACGTACAGGAATAAAGTGTGCAGACTTTGTCAGTCGGTAGACAATTACCCAAATAGCATCTTTCTTCTTCAGAGACAGGGGTAATCTTGATACCATAGTAATTCTTTCCCATTTCCATTATGAGATCGTAATTGGATATAACAATCCTGAAGGCACCTGGTGTTCAGCTTTTACATGCTGACATATCAGACATTTAGATACATATTCAGAAATATGCCGTTTCATTTCCGGGCACCAATACATCTTTTTCAAATCATTATACATTTTATTACTACCAGGATGAATAGACATATTACCATTATGAGCTTCAAATAGAATCTTTTATATCAGTTCTGAGTTCTTCAGTACACATATTCTGCTTCTAAATAGCAAACAACCATCAAACCCAACTTGAAATTATGAATCAGAAGTCAATTCACACTGTCTCTGTTTTGCTTGTAACTCCCTATCATCTTTCTGAGCTTCATAGATCTGTTGCAGAAATGTCGATTTAGCTTTTAACTCATCTATAATAGAACCATCATTAAATAAAGACAACTGAGTGTTCATCGCTTGCAAAGCAAATAGGGATTTTCTGCTCAAAGCATCTGTAACTACATTGGCTTTTACTGGATGGTAGTCAATGAAAAGATCATAATCTTTCAATAATTCAACCCACCTACGCTATCTTAAGTTCAAGTCTTTCTATGACATCAAATATTTCAAGCTCTTGTGATCAGTAAAAATATGACATTTTTCACCAAACAGATAATGCCGCCAAATTTTGAGTGCAAAGACAATGGCTGCCAATTCTAGATCATGTATCGGGTAGTTCTTCTCATGTGGTTTTAACTATCTAGAAGCATAGGCTATTACTTTTCCTTCTTGCATTAATACACAGCCTAAATCATTCAACGATGCATCACTGTAAATTACAAATTCTTTACCTGACTCAGGTTGAATTAGCATAGGTGCTTCTATCAACAAAGTTTTCAATCTGTCAAAACTCGACTGACATTTATCAGCCCACTCGAATTTCACATCTTTTTGCAGCAGACGAGTCATCAGAAAAGTTATCATTAAGGATCCTTTAACAAATCTCCGATAATATCCAGCCAATCCTAGAAAACTTCTGACTTCAGACACATTTTTCGGTGGCTTCCAATTAACAATGGTTGACATTTTGTTTGGATCCACTTGGATACCTTCTGCAGATACTATATGTCCAAGGAAACCAACTTCTTGTAGCCAAAATTCACATTTACTAAATTTGGCATATAATTGCTTCTCACGCAGAGTTTGTAAAACTATTCTCAAATGTTCGGCATGCTCATTTTCATCTTGAGAATATACCAGGATATCATCAATAAATACCACCACAAACACGTCTAAATACGGTCTAAAGATTATGTTCATCAGATCCATAAATTCCGCAGGTGCATTTGTTAATTCAAAAGGCATTACAAGAAACTCATAGTGCCCGTACCTGGTTCTGAAAGCTGTCTTTGGCACATCTGAATCTTTTACCCGTAGCTGATAATATCTGGAACGAAGATCAATTTTTAAAAATACAGTGGCACCTTTCAACTGGTTAAATAGATCATCAATTTGAGGCAATGGATACTTGTTCTTTATTGTGACTTTGTTAAGTTTTCTGTCATCTATACACAATCTCAATGATCCATCTTTGTTCTTTACAAACAGAACTGGTGCACCCCAAATTGAAAAACTAGGTCGAGCAAAGCATCTGTCAATCAATTCTTGCAACTGTGCTTTCAACTCTTTTAATTTTGTAGGGTGCTATGGATATCGGTGTTGTTCCTGGAACAATATCTATAAAGAACTCCACTTCTCTAACCAGTGGTAAACCAGGTAATTCCTCCGGAAATACATCAAGAAATTCACAAACAACTGGCACTGACTGAATTTTCTACTCAGATACTTTAGTATCTAACACATATGCAAACAAGCATCATATCCATTTTTGATATATTTTTGTGTCGATATAGCTGAAATCACAGTAGATAACCTGATAAACCGTAATATATACATATTTTAATCCCACATTTAGCATACTTTTGGATGATTTATTCCTTGAATTATGGAATTTGGTGCTCTTAATCCTTTAATTTTATGTTTTATACTTAGAAGAGCACCGGAGGATGAAAAGAACGAGAAATAGGCCTAAAACAAAGTAAATGGGCCAAAGAACGAAATCGACATGGCCTGGGCCCAAGACCACAAGGCCGTGCCTCCTTAACAGACCCGAACACGGCCTGGCCACGATTCACACGGGCATGTGCCATAGGCGTGTCCCTGCCGTGACAAAGAGGAATTTTACTCGGATTAGGGTACTTAGAGGCAAAGAAAGCCATTCCAAAAGCCTATATAAACACCCTAGAGGCCAACTTCGTGGAGCGCCCGATTAGGCCAAGAGCGAGCCAGAGAGGCCAGAATTGTGGAATTTACTCGAAGAAAGCCAGTTGATTCATCTCAAGAAGCCGGAGTTATACTCAAGACGGAAGATCTTCCCTTCAATTTCCTTCAGGGGGTTTTAGGGTTTTTCTTATGTTTTGTTTTATATTTTCTTCTGAGATGTATTCTTTTATTATTATGAACTAAACCTCAAATACCGAGGGGATGAAACCTAAGACGGATCTTGTTATTGTTTTCTGAACTATATGATAAATACTTGATTTGTTCTTAACTATGTGTTCTTAATTCTTGTTTTGATATTTTAAGATATTGATTCAAGTATTGATGTGCTTAGGCAGAGAAAGAATAGACCCTGTCTAAGAGTAGATCTAGCATAATTAAGCGGAGTTGAACGTAACCCTAGAGATAGGATGACGAAAATCTGCCGGATTAAGGTTAAACCAAATATGGGAGTCTATAGATCGAGTTAATGCAATTCTAGGGGTTTTAATTAGAAAGAGATTTCAATTAATCAACCTAGGGTTAGATGTTAGTAGCCTCGAGAGAGGTATTAATATAAATTAGGGAATCCTACGGATCAAGTCAAGTGAATAAATTGTCTGGTTCAGAGTTAAATAACAAGTGAAGTCTAGGTTGATTCTTCCTCGGGTATTGTCTTAATCAATTGGTTTTTCCCACAAGTATTTTCCCAAATTCATTCTCTTTGTCTTAGCATCTTTAGCTTAGTTGTTAGTTAATTTTAGATTAAATAACAATTCCCTTAATTTTTAGGCTAAATAATAAAGAAGAAAGTTAGTATTAGTACTTTTGGTTCCTTTGGGTTCGACAATTCGGTCTTGCCACCAAACTATACTATTGTTTGATAGGTGTTCTTGCCTCAATCATTGCACAGTTAGTTTCTAGGCTCGATCATTCTTTATATAAATTTTTAAGACTGTGACACACGATTAAGTTTTTGGCGCCGTTGCCGGGGAACTAAAATATTAAGAACACTCAATTTTTATTACTTTAGCCATTTTATTTTTTGCAATTTATTTTATTTTTGTTTATTTTTATTTTACTTCTAACTTTACTAATTTTCCCTCATTTATTTGTTCTTAGCAAGTACCTCCAGTTTATGACTAGAAGGAACCCGACAGGACCCCTAATTTACGATAGTGATATTGAAGGTACTGTTCGCAGAAATTGTAGAGAACTAAGGCGAAGCTTAAATTACATAGAGGAAGAGCAAGAAGTCGAAACCAATACCACTGAAGAGATGGCTGAGAATAATCCGCTACCTCCAGAGGTGGCCAAAAATCATGCTCTTCGAACTATGTATGATTATGCTAAATCTAATTTAACAGGAACTGAGTTAAGTATTGTTAGGCCTGCTATTGTTGCGAATAATTTTAAACTGAAACCTAACACAATTCAGATGATATAGCAGTTTGTTCAGTTTGATGGTTTGCAGGATGAAGATCCAAACAATCACTTGGCGAATTCCCTAGAATTTTACGATACTTTCAAAATAAATGGTGTTTCTGATGATGCCATCTGTCTTCGATTATTTACCTTTTCTTTGAGGAATAAATCTAAACAGTGGTTGTATTCTCTTCCACGAGGATCAATCACTACATGGGAACAAATGCCCGAAAAATTTTTATTAAAATATTTTTTGCCGACTAAAACGGCCAAGTTAAGGAATGATATCTCTTCTTTTGTGTATATGGATTTAGAAACACTTTATGATGCATGGGAGAGATATAAAGATCTATTGAGAAGGTGCCCACACCATGGATTACCCTTGTGGCTACAAGTCTAAACTTTTTACAATGGTGTGAACCCCTCAACTAGGCAGTTAATCGATTCAGTTGCCGGCGGAACATTGAACAACAAAACACTTGAGGCTGCCTATGAATTCATTGAAGAGATGTCACTGAATAAATATCAGTGGCAAGTCACAAGGACAAAGCCAACAAAATCAGCCAGTGTTTTCAACCTCGACGCAGTAACCATGCTATCAAACTAGGTAGAACTGATAAATAAAAAGATTGATGGTTTATGTGATTCTTTGCAGATACAGTGCAATACAAATGGAGGTTGGATGAACAACACAAAATATCCACATTACAACCTGAGCGCTGAAAACGAACAAGTTCACTATATGGGTAACAATTTTATACCTCAAAATAACCCTTATAGTAACACTTACAATTTAGGTTGGAGAAACCATCCAAATTTCTCGTGGGGTAGTCAAAGAAACCAAAGACAACCATCCTACCCACAAGAAAAGAAGCCAAACCTTGAAGAAATGCTGACAAAATTTATCGAGGTGTCAGAAACCTGTCTCCAAAATACTGAAACAATATTGAACAATCAGTAAGCATCAATTCAAGGGCTCAAGGATCAAATTGGGCAACTAACTAAGTTAGTTTCTTAAAGGAAACCAGAAAGTTCATCTAGGGAAAATGAGCAGGTGAAGGCAGTTACACTAAGAAGTGGAAAGGAATTAGTTGAAACAAAGAAGAAGATACCACACGAAACTGATAAGGCAAAGAATGAGGGAATTGAGAATGTAACACCGGTACGTGAAGAATGTAAACCACCAATCCCATATCCGAAAAATTTGAAGAAAGACCGATTAGATGCACAATACGGTAAATTTCTTAAACTTTTTAAACAGTTACAAATTAACTTACCTTTTGTTGAAGCTATTTCACAGATGTCGACATACGCAAAATTCCTAAAAGAGCTTCTAACAAATAAAAGGAAGTTTGAAGAGATATCAACGGTGGAACTTAATGAAGAATGTTTAGCCATCCTCCAAAACAAGCTACCAACCAAATTAAAAGAGCCAGGAAGTTTCATTATTCCCTGTCTAATTGGTAGTTTAAATATTAAGAAAGCACTAGCTGATCTAGGCGCCAGTATTAATTTAATGCCTTATAAAATATTTATGCAACTTGGTATTGGGGAACCAAAACCCACTAGGATGAGTATTCAATTAGCTGACAGATCTATTAAATATCCTAGGGGAGTTATTGAAGATATTCTGTTAAAAGTTGATAAATTTATATTCCCTGTTGATTTCACTGTGCTTGACATGAATGAATACATTGAGGTACCTTTAATTTTGGGGCGCCCTTTTTTAGCTACTGCTAGAGCTGTTATTGATGTAAGTGATGGTAAACTTGCGTTAAGGGTAAGCGACGAGGAAATTATTTTCCAAATTTACGATGCTATGTGGTACTCTAGAGAACAAGATGATTCCTATTATTTTATTGATGCCATTGATCATTTTATTCAGGATTCTTTAAAGGAAATCATACATAACGACACGATGGAACTGTGTCTTAACCAAGATGAGGGGTAAGATAATGATACGATGAGTTGGATGAAGAGGGCATTGAAATCAATGACGAACTAAAACAAAAACCCTCTATTGATGAGCCACCGAAATTGGAATTAAAACAGTTGCCAAAACACTTAGAATATGCATTCCTCGGGGATAATTCTACTCTACCAGTAATTATCTCTTCAGAACTGGAACCCAAAGAGAAAGATGAGTTGCTAAAGGTACTAAGGGAACATAAAAGAGCCATAGCTTGGAAAATTTTTGACATTAAAGGAATAAGCCCATCGTTTTGCACCCACAAAATTTTAATGGAAGATGAGTATAAACCATGTGTGCAAGCTCAAAGACGATTGAATCCCAAGGTGAAAGAAGTTGTTAAAGCTGAGGTAATTAAACTCTTAGATGCTGGAATAATCTATCATATTTCTGACAGTACTTGGGTAAGTCCTGTGCAGGTCGTTCCAAAGGAAGGAGACACAACTGTTGTAGCCAACGGAAAGAATGAATTAATTCCTACAAGAATAGTCACAGGTTGGAGAGTCTGTATTGACTGTAGAAAATTGAACGACGCCACCAGAAAAGATCACTTCCCTTTGCCCTTTATTGATCAGATATTGGAAAGATTATCTGGGCATATGTGCCACTGCTTCCTAGACGGACTCTCCGGCTATTTCCAAATCCCAATAGCCTCTGAGGATCAAGAAAAGACAACATTCACATGTCCATACGGTACGGTTGCTTATCATAGAATGCTTTTTGGATTATGTAATGCTCCTGTTACTTTTCAGCGCTGCATGCTGGCTATCTTTGATGAACTTGTGGAAGACATTATGGAGGTATTTATGGATGATTTTTCAGTATTTGGTAATTCTTTTCATCTTTTCCTTAAAAATCTAAAATGAGTTCTAATGAGATGTGAGGAAATGAACCTTGTTTTAAATTGGGAAAAGTGTCACTTTATGGTTCGAGAGGGGATTGTGTTAGGACATAAAATTTCAAGTAAAGGGATTGTGTTCGAAACCATAGAAAAATTACCTCCTCCTAGCTCAGTTAAGGCTATTAGAAGCTTTTTAGGACATGCTAGATTCTATAGAAGATTTATTAAGGATTTTTCTAAAATAGCTAAGCCTGTAACGAAATTACTAGAAAAAAAAAATGTACCTTTCAAATTTGATCAGGAATGTTTAGATGCATTTAATATCCCTAAAGATAAATTAATAAATGCTCTAATTATAATTGCACCTGATTGGAATTTACCCTTCGAACTAATGTGTGATGCGAGTGATTTATCAGTAGGTACAGTTTTGGGATAGTGAAGAGACAAGCTCTTTCAGCCGATCTATTACGCTAGCAAGACATTAACGGCTGCACAAGAAAATTACACCACCACAGAAAAAGAATTGCTAGCTGTGGTTTTTGCATTTGATAAATTTAGACAGTATCTGATATTATCTAAAGTTGTCGTTTACACTGATCATTCAGTTCTTCGTTATCTTTTAACTAAATTCGATGCAAAACTTCGACTCATAAGATGGATTTTACTCTTACAGGAATTTGATTAGAAATTCAGGATAAGAAAGGAGCTGAAAATCTTGCAGCAGATCATCTTTCTAGGCTTGAAAATCCATATATTGAAAAATTAGATGAGAATGAGATAAATGACTCATTTCCTGAAGAACAACTATTTGCTATATCTAACTCCAAGGTACATTGGTTTTCAGACATTGCAAATTACTTAACTGCTAACATCCTACCAAAAAGATTAACACATCATCAAAAGAAGCGATTCTTTTCTGATGCGAAAAACTATTTTTGGGAGGATCTTTTTCTTTTCCGTATATGTGCAGATCAAGTAATTCAGAGATGTGTTACAAGGGCAGAAGTAAGCAAAATCCTAGATCATTGCCACTCAGGATCTTCAGGAGGACATTACAGCGGGATTAAGATAGCACATAAAACGCTCGAATCAGGTTTTTATTGGCCAACTTTGTTTAAAGATGCCAACAGGTATGTTGCTTTATGTGATAAATGCCAAAGAACAGGTAATATCTCTAAAATGCCTCAAACGTATATGTTATCGTGTGAAATATTTGATGTATGGGGTATTGATTTTATGGGTCCATTTCCTAGTTCATTTGGAAATAAATACATCTTAGTAGCAGTAGATTACATGTCAAAATGGGTGGAAGCTCAAGCTTTACCTACTAACGATGGTAGAGTAGTAGTGAGGTTTCTTAAAAGACTTTTCTCTCAATTCGGAACACCCAGAGCAATTATCAGTGATAGGGGTACTCACTTTTGTAATACTCAATTTGATAAAGTCTTAAAAAAATATGGAGCATACCACAGGACAGCTACCCATTATCACCCTCAAACCAGTGGGCAAGTAGAAGTAGCAAATCGAGAGCTTAAGCGTATTCTAGAGAAAACAGTTGAATCAAACAAGAAAGAGTGGGCATTAAAAGTAGACGATGCTTTATGGGCCTATAGAACAGTGTTTAAAACTCCCATAGGAATATCCCCAGACAAACTTGTCTATGAAAAAAGTTGTCATCTACCATTTGAGTTAGAGCACAAAGCTTTTTGGGCTATAAAATTCTTAAATTATGATCTTAAAACCGCGGGTGAGAAAAGGATGATGCAGTTGAACGAGCTAGATGAATGGCGAGCTAATGCCTATGAGAACTCACAATTATATAAGGAAGCAACAAAGTGACTCCATGATGCTCGTTTAAAGTAATCAAAGCAATTCGAAGTAGGAGACTTAGTCCTGTTGTACAATTCAAAGCTCAAATTGTTTCCTGGAAATCTAAAATCAAGATGGCCAGGTCCATTCATGATCAAAACTATTTTTCCCTATAGCACAATCGAGGTAACTCATCCAACTCGTGGCACATTTAAGGTAAATGGTCAGTGACTGAAAATTTATAATGGTGAAGATTTTAGGGATATCAGAGAGGAGCTTCAGCTCCATGAACCTTCATTTAGAACTGAAAACAGGGTAAGTCTAGCTTAAGACTTTAAACGAGCGCTTCTCAGGAGGCAACCTGAGCACTAACTTCACTAATGTCATATTTTAGATTTCTAGCACCTAACTACAAACTAACCAATTCAGTAAAGTGCAGGTTTCCCTACCACACGGCCTTGAACACGGGCGTGGCCGTGGCCGTGTGGACACCACGAGTAGGTATATAGGCGTGGCAAACATGGTGTAAAAACAGGACAAAAATTTTCCCCAAGCCACGGGCTCCAACTAAATGACACGGCCGTGCGACGCGACCGTGGTCAAAACTGACTAATAGACACGGGCGTGTGACACGCCCGTGCATCCAACCTGTGGTCGATTCTGAGTAAAAAACACGGGCGTGGTGTCTTAAAATCGTGTGAGATACTGGCTAAATGAACACCGGCGTAGGAGAAGCGAATGAGACAATACACAGGTGTGGGAGAAGCGAATGAGACAATACACGGGCGTGGGAGAAGCGAATGAGACAATACACAGGTGTGTAAAATGGCCGTGTGGCCTAACACGCCCACGTAACACGGGCATGTGATACAATTCGAATGCGCCTAAATTTAAAATTCTTAAAAAACACGGGCTGAATAAAGGGAACACGGGCGTGGCCCCTGACCGTGTTCCCCACCCCCTATTTAAAGCAACCAACGCTCGTCTCCCCTGAAATTTTCCCCAACCCCTAAAACCCTAGTCATTTCTCTCCAAAACCACTACCCCATTCCGGCCACCGCAAAATCCTCTCCTCCCTTCACTTCCCCTATCCCTTATCTCCTTCTCTCTTTCACATACACATAGAAAACCAGTCCACGCCCGTACCGACGGACTACACGCCCATCGAAAAATGCGACACAGCCGTGTTCCCCCATCTACTTGCAGCACACACCCATGCATCACCCCTCAACGCCCATGCTCCGACCATCGACTCAATCGCGCCGCTTCTCTCCAAAAACTCCACCGGTCACCTCTCTTTTTTACATTTTACTCCATTGAACTATATTATCACTAGTATTTATTTAGTTTCTAGTTAGTTTAATCTTATTGCTTAATATTATTTATATTCATTATTATATTGATTTATTCATTTAGTCCTTGTTTAAGTAATAACGAGTAGTATTTATGCAAAATATGTCTTTTAAGAACGATTAGTATTTATGCAAAATATTAGTTTATTCTTATCGTGGTTTTTGTCCTTGTTATATTTTTTGATATTATTGAGTTCTTAAATGTTATGCAATATGTCTTGGCTGGAAATGTCACTTGAATCGTTGAATATCTGTTATTTTCAGGACCATAATGTCATCGTCCCAAGGCAAGAAAACTGTCGTTCCCACGTCGAAAAATGAAAGGGACATGGTGTGACCTCTTCAAATGCCTCTGCCGAAATACATCACCCATTCCTACGTTTTCCTCCGGGAACTCAGGAGGATTTTTATCAGATACTACGCGCAAGACCTCTCGGCGTAGGAAGGTGTAACGATTAGACCACCTTAGAGCAGGTCCAGCTAGCAGATGAGGTTCGAGCCTTATTATTCGCAGACCCGTGGGGGCAATTTTTTGACATCATTGAGCCCACATACCTAGAGCTCAACTCTGGAACTCTGCTCTACTTTCCAACTCCAGACTGTGATGACTAACTTCAACGACTCTGGCACTATCCAATTTCGCCTCGGAGGTCTAGTCCATGAGATGAGTGTCCCACAGTTTGGAGCTACTCTGGGACTCTATACCGATAAATTCAAGGAGGATAACAAACTCGAGGACCTCCACCGCCACATCCATAACTCCCCCTCGAGATGTTGGTACAATATAGCTCCCAACTTGGCCACTTATGACCCTAGTCGCTCCAAGGAGACGGCTCTCGCCCCATCCCTGAGGTACGTACATGCTATTTTAGCTCATACACTACCAGGTAGGCGAGAAAGCACCGGCGTCGTCAACACTCACGACGCCTACTTCCTATGGTGCATGGCAAACAGGCACATTTTCGACCTAGCCTATTTCATAGCTCGTGCCATTCAACATCAGACGGAGCAACATCGGAGAGGGGTCATATCTATGGGTCCATACATCACACGCTTGGCTCGATATTTCGGGCTCCTCAACACCGTCGCTCAGATCTCCTCACTCATACTGATAGGTCAGATGTCCCCACCGGGCACCCAGACAATGCTACACATGAGGATGATCCAACGTCGATGTGGGACTGATCCTCCCCAATATTGGCTAGCACCTACCACCAAAGGGGAGGATCCTGAGGACATTACTGACAATGTCCCACACCCACATGAGGAACGACAACCGAGCCATCGACCAGTTCATGCGGCTGCCTCACTTTCAGATCTCTGCACGTCTCATTCAGTTCAAGCATTACTGTACTCAACAATTCAATGACACCGTTGACGATTCGATGGCATTGAGGCAACTCTTCAGCAGATTTGTCATCACTTTCACATATCGCCGCCTCCACCACCTCGTGACCCAACCGATGATGAGGACTTTTGAGTCCTTTTTATTTTTAGTTCTATCTTTAATTTAATTTTTGTTTTTGCTTTTATTTGATTTTGATGTACCCTTTTATTATAATTTGCTAGTTCAGGCCTGTACTTTTTATTTTGTTCTAAACTTTTATTAGTAAAATTCCAATTTCTTTTATCTCCGATTGTCGAATCTTTGAGTAAATATCAGAAACCCCCTAAAAAGTTACTGATGACTCTGCAATTTCAAAAGGTTCAAGGTGCCACTAAGGAACTGGACTATTTTCGCATACCTTCACATCTGCTTAGTTCATCATGCATTTCATGTACTCCATACCTATAAATTTCATTCTCAAGGAATCCGTCCAAAATTCAGGAAGTTTCACTTCTCTCGCTATCTTATGATTTTATTACTATATTGTTATCATATATATCTTTGTACATTGAGGGCAATGTACATCTTAAGTGTGGGTGGTGAATATTTATTTCGAGGAAGTGCCTAACTTTTTGTATTATTCTCAAATCCCTGAATAATATCTTATCTTTAAGTAATTTTTTTCAGATTACTACTAGAAGAAATTTCCTGTGATTTATGATTTTTATTGATATGTTTTGAATTAAGTCATTGATAATTGTGCAGTGATGATTTAAACTTTAGGAGACTAGAGAATCAAGCATGATAAGTACATTTTAAAAAAAAATAAAATTTTGATTAGGTTGTCTACCTGAATCTAATTATTACCTTGAAGTTTGAAATTTACAAGGTTGATATCAAAAACCCATAATTTTTGTGAGATTTTGAGCCTTTTAGAGCATACATTCTTTCATGCTCACTTTTTGATTATAAGTATGCCAACATTGATTTGTTATTCTAGAACTTGCTTCGATTATACATGTTGAGACCACATCATTGATTTGATATACAGAGATGATAAAGGCACTTAGGATTTAACCCACTTACTCCACTAAAAGCCTACCCTCACAATTAACCCTTAGTGAACCCCTTTGATCTTAACAACCCTTTTTATTGACTCTCCCACTAATATCACCCCAAAACCCACCTTGTATTTGTTATTACCATTCCTTGACTCCCATTTTGTCGAGATTTGATTTTGAGCAGTTTCCTAATTATGTTCTATATTTTAGTTGTTAAAGCTCTTTCTTATTATTGTACTTGATTTGTTCTTTAAAAAAAATAAAGTATATTCATTATTAGTTCTATGATTATTGAGCTTATACGTTTAAATTCTACATCTTGAAGAAGAAGCTCGTATTATTAATGTTTCAAATTTTTAAGTGATGTAATTATTCAGGATTAGTTAATTTTTTCTAGTTAGGTAAATTGTCAATTCAATCTCGATTCTAACCTTTTAATTTAACCGTTATCCACACCTTTAACCCGAGCCCCATTACAACCCTTTTTAAAGACCTTTTGATTTGTGCATCATCTCATTTTACAATGGTGGAGATTTGATTTTCAGGCAAGCCTATGGGATTAACTTTTCATGTTTGACTTTTGAGTGCTTAACTTTGAACCTTAAACACTTTGAGTGATTTGAGTGAATCTTTAGTGAGGATGTCAACTCTTGTCAGTTTTGAATTAAAGGTGATTATTTAGGTAAGGGAAAATGCCTATATTTTTCGTGCTACAAAAACTATGACTTTGATTGTTTGAATCTTTAGGATCCTTCTATTTAAATTATCAATGTATGAATTATCTTTGAATAATGACGAAATGTTATTGATGAGTATTATGAATCAAAGAAGTTCATTTTAATTGTGAGTTGAGAATTTTGCTTGAGGACAAGCAAATGCTTAAGTGTGGGGGTATTTGGTAAACCATAATATATACATATTTTAATCCTACATTTAGCATACTTTTGGATAATTTATTCCTTGAATTATGGAATTTGGTGCTCGTAATCCTTTAATTTCATGTTCTATACTTAGGAGAGCACCTGAGGATGAAAAGAACGAGAAACAGGCCTAAAACAGAGTAAATAGGCCAAAGAACAAAATCTACACGGCCTGGGCCCAAGACTACACAGCCGTGCCTCCTTAACAGACCCAAACACGGCCTAGCCACGATTCACACAGGCGTGTGCCATGGGTATGTCCCTGCTGTGACAAAGAGGAATTTTACTCGGATTAGGGTACTTAGAGGCAAAGAAAGCCATTCCAAAAGCCTATATAAACACCCTAGAGGCCAACCTTCAGGGGGCGTCCAGTTAGGCCAAAGAGCCAAGCCGAGAGGCCAGAATTGTGGAATTTACTCGAAGAAAGCCAGTTGATTCATCTCAAGAAGCCGGAGTTATACTCAAGACGGAAGATCTTCCCTTCAATTTCCTTCAGGGGGTTTTAGGGTTTTTCTTATGTTTTGTTTTATATTTTCTTCTGAGATGTATTCTTTTATTATTATGAACTAAACCCTCAAATACCTGAGGGGGATGAAACCTAAGACGGATCTTGTTATTGTTTTCTGAACTATATGATAAATACTTGATTTGTTCTTAACTATGTGTTCTTAATTCTTGTTTTGATATTTCAGGATATTGATTCAAGTATTGATGTGCTTAGGCAGAGGAGGAATAGACCCTATCTAAGAGTAGATCTAGCATAATTAAGCAGAGTTGATCACAACCCTAGAGATAGGATGACGAAAATCTGTCGAATTAAGGTCAAACCTAATATGGGAGTCCATAGATCGAGTTAATGCAATTCTAGGGGTTTTAATTAGAAAGAGATTTCAATTAATCAACCTAGGGTTAGACGTTAGTAGCCTCGGGAGAGGTATTAATATAAATTAGGGAATCCTATGGATCAAGTCAAGTGAATAAATCGTCTGGTTCGGATTCTTCCTCGGGTATTGTCTTAATCAATTGGTTTTTCCCACAAGTATTTTCCCAAATTCATTCTCTTTGTCTTAGCATCTTTATCTTAGTTGTTAGTTAATTTTAGATTAAATAACAATTCCCTTAATTCTTAGGCTAAATAATAAAAAAGAAAGTTAGTATTAGTACTTTTGGTTCCTTTGGGTTCGACAATCCGGTCTTGCCACTAAACTATACTACTGTTCGATAGGTGTGCTTGCCTCAATCATTGTCACAGTTAGTTTCTAGGCTCGATCATTCTTTATATAAATTTTTAAGACTCTGACACACGATCATAACCCATCCAATTTATCAGATTCAACGTGAAGTAACTCACCATTCTAACATTTCAACACAATGTACTTATGTTTACAATATACCACTGCATCATGCTAAGTTAGTCAATCCATACCCAAAATTACATCAAATCATTCAAAGGCAGTAACATTAGATCAGCCGAAAAACAATAAACCTTTACCATCAACGGGCAATTTTTACAAATTTTATCCACCATAACATACTGGCCCAGGGGATTCGAAACTTTAACCACAAATTCAGTGAATTCAATGGGTAAATTTTTAACAGATACTAAATTCGTACATATGTATGAATGTGTTGAACCAGGATCAATCAAAGTAGCAATATTAGTGTCAAGAAGAGAAAATGTACCAGTAATAACATCAGGTGCAGAAGTATCCTCTCTTGCACGTATAGCATCTGTCCTTGCCGGTGCTCTGGCTTCAAATTTGTCTGTTGAATCTTTTGTCACACCTCGGCTACCACTAACATTGTCGAGGAGTCGAGGTGGTCTACCTCTTGAAACAGGATTGCTCGGTCTAGAGGTCTGATGTAACACCCTAAACTCGGCAAAGATGTTATGGCCGAATTTGGAAGTGTCAAATGAAATGGGGTTGAAAACCCTTGTTGTTAAGTTAAAATCGTACAAGTTCATTAGCCCTTATCGCTATTATCAATTTCAAAGCTCTCATTCATTTAATCGCTTAGAGGTAAGACGTATTTGTAACAGAAGCTCTAAAAATCCTTGTGTTTAGAAAATCGTTCAAGATTTTAGAAAAACCCTTGCTTTTGGTAAAATCCAACTTATATCGCATTTTGCAGTTATAAAATCATAAAATCGCAGTCTAACCCAAATTAAAAGAAAATAGTCTGTAAAGTCTGATTTCTATAAAAACCAGAATAAACCAGAATATAAAAATTATATCGCAGCCATAATTAGTTCGAACAGGTGGTCACCAAGTGGCTCTACAGCACCGATCCGCCTAAGACTGTGGATTGCCTATATAGAATAAACAGAAAAGAGTGAGTTTACATAAACTCGGTGTGTAACCCTACAGAATTAGGCATGCACACAACCAGAAAATGAGAATTAGTCAGATATAGATCCGGGCTTAAGCCCATTACAGATACAGATACAGATGTGCAAATCAGAATTAGAAATCAAATATCCTACCCCTATCCTCTACACACCAAGTGGGGTTTAAAACACCCATCCAGCCCTACACACCATGTTGTACTGATGCGACACATAACAGATATAGTGCAGCCATGCTGCCAGATAGTAAGTGTAAATTGCCTTTAAGAACATTTCCTCCAATATACATCATCCCATCCCCAATATCAGATACAGAAATAAAAAAATACAGATAAATAGTTTAATATGCTCACATGCTTACTTATAAGCGTACAAAGATAACAGATATACAGATAGTAGTACAAGTAGACGTGCATCAGTATCCTAATCAGATCAGTATATTAAGCAATCAGATAATCAAGTTTAGGGTTTACTTAGCCCTTACCGACCCTACAGTAGCCTCACAATCGTTTGGGACGACCCGTGCAACCCTAGGGAAAATTTAGATAAATGGGCACGCACGCCCAGATTGGCCTTGCCCGTGTAGCCCACACGGCCTGGCCCAAAATTCACACGCCGGTGTGACATGCTCGTATGGGCCTACACACCCATGTGGCCCACACGCCCAACTTGGCCTAACTTGTGTGGCCCACACGGTCACACTCGAACCACCATACTAACGTGTGCTGCGCACGGCCATGTTCTCGTACACGGGTGACCACACGCCCGTGTGGCATAGACAGCAAGGATTTTTGGCTTTTGCTAACCATCATTTTTCTACGTTTTGGGTACACACCTGGTAATGATTCAATGTGAAACCACTCCTGAGCCTTCCAAAGCCTATAAATAGTGTAACCAACAACTCTTAGTACCCTAACACGAGCCTAGCGCAATTAAATTTATAGAAATCGACTTACCCCTTACCACGAATAAGAAATGACCACAACCTAATCAAGCCGTTGAAGTGAATAACGATGCTCCACCACCTTCTCTTAAGCCATAGAATTCAACGATTACCCCCAACATTGATTATCCATACAAAGCAAAAAACTCAAAACTAACCTTAACAAAACCCAAAACCAACTTACCAACCCGATTGAAGCATCCAAAATGTAAAAACAACAATAGATCAGAAAAATGGCAGTAACAAGTAGAATAAATCGAAAATTGAAAGTGACAACAAAGAATGAGGGAAGAAAAATGTTAGAGAGAAAAAGAATTGACATTAGGAAATTTGGGGAATTTTCTCTAGAAGAGAGAGAAAGAAAAAATAAAAGATAATATAATCACCTATTTTACTCCCTACTAACCCCTTAATACCCAACTTCTTAGAATCCAACACCATCAAGGCTCTATCGGGAACCGAGCAAAAAAGATTAGCATTAATGCTCACGCAAATATTCGAACACAGGACCTCCAACACACTAACTCCCTTACCACTCGAACCAGCAGGCTCATTCTGATATGGTTTTACAGACAATTAAATATAAGCCCACTGAACAAGGGTAAGGCTTAATTCCAAAAATAACCAAAATTGCTAAAAGTAAGGCTTGAACCCAAGACCTCTCACATACACCCAGAACACTTAACCACTAAAGCAACTACACAGTTGTGTCAGATATTTACAGAGACATAAATATATTATTTGGGGCGTTACAACTAAATAGTATCTTTTACAGGCTTTTCTGGGCAGTTTCTAAGATAGTGGTCAAAAGAACCACATCTAAAACAAGCTCTACTGCTTATGCAGCTATAACACGAACACTTAACCACTAAAGCAACTACACAGTTGTGTCAGATATTTACAGAGACATAAATATATTATTTGGGGCGTTACAACTAAATAGTATCTTTTACATGCTTTTCTGGGCAGTTTCTAAGATAGTGGTCAAAAGAACCACATCTAAAACAAGCTCTACTGCTTATGCAGCTGTAACACCCCATTTTTAGTGAAATCGGAAAGTGGTTTCGGGACCACACATCTGAGCTAGAAAGAAAAATTATTTTAATATTTTTTGCATGATTTTTATTTAGATAGGAATATCATGTGAAAATTTTGATAAGAAAATTTTATCGATTATGTGCTTAATTATGGAAAGGACCAAATTGCACAGAATGCAAAAGTTAAATTCTAGTAGCTAGAAGGATAAATTGCTATAGAATTCAACACTTGAGGTCCTTATATGGTAATTAGGCCATTAATCAAAAGTTAGTAGATATTTTTTGTAACACCCCTAAACCTGTGTCCGTTGTCGGAATAGGGCTACGAGGTATTACCAATCAAAACTTGGCTTATAACACATAATTATTGTTCATAATTCAATATCACATAATCAACATCAAACACAGTCATATAGTCTCTTACGAGGCTCATCGAGGCCTTAAAACATGCTTAGAAGTGGTTCAAGACTAAACTGATTCACATTAGAAAACTATGAGAAAACGTTTAAAATTTTTCATGCATATAAAGGCCACACGCCTGTGTAAATAGGCCGTGTGCCTCACATGGCCACCAGACACGCCCATGTCTCAAGACGTGTGAAAACAAAGCATACATATTGACTTTGCCACACAGCCGACCACATGCCCGTGTGCCAGCCCGTGTGCTATACACGACCAATAGACATGCCCGTGTGTCTATACCATGTAACTGACTGTCTTATTTAATTAAGGTGCAGAGGTCACATGGTTGAGTCACACGCCCGTGTGCTCAGCCATGTAGCACGAAAATAGGCTTGGTTTAAGCCACATTTTCCACTACCACATTCATAATCAACCATCTCAAATGACCAAATACCTTTCCAACCATAATATCACATACCATAGCCAATACATGCCATATAACCAAGTCATAAAGGGTATAAATACCGAAATCATTAGCCAGATAGTGTGATGAGATCTTCGCCGACTTCCAACCCGAGCGAACATCTGAATCACTATAAAACATAGAAAAACAACACAAAGTAAGCTATAAAGTTTAGTAAGCTCGTATCTTAATAAACTTAACATAACAAAAAATTTCAATTCAATGTCTTAAGCATAATGTGCTATATCACATGACAAAACACAACTTATCTCAAGTTTATAACATGATTTCATATCAAATCATCACCATTCAAAAATATACTAACTTACTTACTAACTTTAGCTTTCACAAGCTTATTCAATTCGATTCTCATATAACATTCAATTCTCACTTTCATATAGCCAAATGAGCACATTATGGAAAAATAGCATATCTAATCATATATCTTTTTCACATGAATCTCACTCCATCATTTATACCCAAATTCACCTTTCATTCATATAGTATTTGACGATTTCACATATGCCACTTTATAAATCACATCTTATTTATTTGTTCATGTTTCATTTGCACATATTTACATTTCATTTGTATATACATCACATAACATTCTTTGCACATATATACTTACCTTTCATTATCAAATATTGTATACATTTCAACGTACCTGAATCAGAATGTCATTCACTTAATCACTTAATTCTCGGAATGCCTATTGAATCGTTTTAAATCAATAAGGATACTCGGATAGCTCAGGAAGCTCGTACAATGCCAACGTCCCAGACATGGTCTTACATGTAATTAAATATCGATGCCACTGTCTCAGACAGGGTCTTACACGAAATCATATACGATGCCGATGTCCCAGACATGGTCTTACACGTAATCTCTAATCAATGTCAGTATCCCATACACGGTCTTACACGATATCTCAAATCATTGCCAACATCCCAGACGTGGTCTTACACCAAATCATATCTCAGAATCCTATGTCATGACACATGTATCCTCTACTATTCCTAGGGTTCTTACGGGGCTATTCAGATGTCGTCACGTTATCAGAACTTTCTCATATTCATATATTCTGCTTCTCGAACAATTCAATATCATAATAACATATATATATAACTTATTCAAAATACATACATTTGCATTACCCATTCGGCATTGAATTCAATCATACAAATAACATGCATTTATAACATGATTTTTTAATGTCTATTAAAATACGAACTTACCTCATTCGTAGTAATGACAAATTAAGTCGACTAATCTGATATTTTGACTTTCCCTCGATCTAGATCCGAATTCCACTTTTTCCAATCTAATTAATATCAAAATTAATTATGTGTCTAAAACTAACTATGATCACAATAAAGGCAAGCGCACCTATCATTCAATAGTATAGTTATGGTAAGACTAGTAATATCGTATCCATAAGGACCAAGAGTACTAGTAATTACTATCTTTCTATTATCTAGCCTAAGAATTAGAGTGATTTCATTTTAAACTAAGCTAATTAAAACACGATAGAGAAAGAATTTAGGAAAATACTTTTAGACAACTTTTATGAGATAAGAAATACCTAAGGAAGAATCCACCTAGACTTCACTTATTACTTTTGATTCATACGATTTATTCACTTGAATTATTCCATAGAAGTCCCTGATTTATGTTAATATCTCTTTCAAGACTAAAAACAACTGACTCTAGGTTGATTAATTGAAATCTCTTTCTAATTAAAACCCTTATTGTCGCATTAACTCGATCTATGGATTCCGTTATTAGATTTGACTCTAATTTAGCAGATTTCGTCGCCCTATTTCTAGGGTTGCAATCAACTCTGCTTAATTGTGTTGATCTTCTCTTAAACAAGTACTTTTGCTCCACTGAATAAGCACATTCGACTTGAATCAATAACATGAATTATCAAAACAATAATAAGATTTCACAATTACGAATAAGAATAAGTATTTATCTTATAAATCAAATAATAATGAGATCCGTCTTAGATTTCATCCCCTTAGGTATTTGAGAGGTTTAGTTTATACTGATAGAGGGAAACATCTTAAAATAAGGAAAAAAACAAAACATAAGAAAACCCAAAAGCTTCTAAAGAAATTGATAGGAGATCTTCAGTCTTGATGGAGATCCTTCTCCTAAGCTACTTCCGACGGCCGTATTCGAGTATTTTCTGCCTTCTACTCGGCGTCCTCTTTTTAGGTTGCCACCTAGGGTGTTTATATAGGCTTTGAGATGCCTTTCTTGGCCCACAAGTAGCCTTTTACGAATAGAATTAAACCTAGGTACGACAGGGACATGCCCATGTGACACACCCGTGCGCAAGAGCTTAGGCCGTGCTCGGCTTTGCTCGCCAAACACGGCGTGTGATCTGCTCGTGGGTGATAGTCCAGGCCATGTAGTTTATGATGTAGGCCCATTTTGTCCCTTTTTGGCCCGTTTCTCGATCTTTTCGACTCCCTAAGCTCTCCTGAGTATAAAACATGAAATTAAGGGATTAGGAGCATCGAATTCATAAAATCTAATGAGAATGCATCCAAAATTAAGCAAAGCATGGGGTTGAAATATTTGTAAATTATGGTTTATCAATTAACTTAATTGTTCAACATTTCATTCAATTTTTATCCAAGAACATATAAATGGGCAATTTGCATTTTGGCCCCTACCATTTCACATTTTTTCAATTTAGTCCCTAATTCAAAACAATATCAAATATTCAAAATTTCACTATGCTCATGTTAGGCCGAATGCTCCATAGATCCTTAACAGCCCATTTATTCAATTTATTTCACATTTAAACCCCTAAACTTTCAAATTTCACAAATAAATCCCTAATTTAGATTTTTATCAAAAATCACTTAATTAAACATAAAAATCAAACATCAAAAATTTATTTTTCATCATCAAACAACAAATTCATCACATTATCAACAATGGAAAATCTCAAATTCATCATCGATTCTAAAAATTAAAGCATGGGTTTGCTAGCACTCGAAGCAACGATCTCAAAAACGTAAAAATTATAAAAAATTGAACAAAATCCATACCTTAATTTGATCTCCAAGGTGCCGAACCTTAAACAAAGTAAATGGCTTCCTTTTTCTTTCCTTACATTCGGCCAACAAAGAAGAATATAAGCATGTGATTTATCTTTTGTTTTAATTTATTACATATTAATATAACATTTACAAATTTAACCTTTATAAATTAATTAGAAAACCATATAATGGTTGTCTATTACCGTCCATCCCATTATCCAATGGCCAAATTTCATTTTAAGGACTTAATAATTAATTAATCAAAGCAAATATGCACTCATATAGCACGCTACTTTTACAATTTACGCGATTAAGTCCTTTTTCAAAAATCGACACTCAAACGATGAAATTTTCATTCGAAAATTTCACACATATCAATTCACATACTTTAAGCTTGGAAAATAATATTAAAATATTTTTCTAAATAAAATTTATGGTCTCGAAACCACTGTTCTAACTAACGTCTAAATTGAGCTGTTACATTTTTTATGATTCATCTATGAAAATTTAGAAAAAGGGTAATGACTAAATTGGAAATCAAAATTGTTAAAAGATGATAAATAATTAATAAGAAATAAAATAATTTTATATCTTCTTCCCCAAATATTCCATGGAAACCCTAGGAAAGAGAAAACAAGCTTTCTTGGCTTAATTGGGTAAGTATTCAAGTCCCTTTTTTAGTAATTTTTATATTTTTGAAGCCAGGATAGTTTACTCTATCTATTTGGGGGATTAATTTGAAATGTTATCAAAGTATAGAAATTTTGCTATGGATGAATATGTTGAAAATTTAAATTTTATGGTGGAAAATGAAAGATTGCTGATAGATAAACATCTTTTACAGAGTGATTTTTCATAGAAATATGATTTAAGGACTAATTTGTAAAATTATGAAAATTGAAGGAAAATTCTGAAATTTATGGAATACATGTGCTGTAAATTGTATATTAAAATTTTGGTTAGGCTTGGAGTAGGATTAAATTGCATGAATTTCATTTTCCGAGCTTAGGGATGAAATTGGAATTTATGGAAAGTTTAGGGGAAAAATGGTAATTTTCCCTAGGATGTAAATTGAGTCCATTTGAATATGAAATGGGATAAATTGATGATTGCATTCATTTATATAGATCCGAATAACTCAAGTTCAAAGTTAGATCGAGGAAAGGAGAAAGTTTCGGATTAGTAGATCTATATACATGAACAAGTGTCGAGGCAAGTTCGTGTAACTTAATTGAGCATGTAAATATGTTGAATTGAATGTTGTATTTGTATAGAATGTGATTTATATTTATGTAAATTAATTTGGATATTATAATATAAGAATTGAATACATGCTTGATATTGTTTGAAAAGAGTTACATTCCCTTTGAAAATTGGATTTCGATGGACAAATGTGATTTCCCCTATTGAATGAGGTCCTGCATTTGTTGCTGACGGGATTTAGCTCAGACGAGTAATCCTATTGACCTTATTACAGAAAGGATTTAGCCTGGACTGGTAATCCTGATATAAACCCTCTTGAGCATATGTTATAGATAGGATTTAGCCCGGATGGGTAATCCTGATTAAGCTCTTATGAGCATATGTTGGAAACAAGAGTTAGCTTGGACAAGTAATCCTATTATATGATATGTGGCTCAAGAGTGTGCTTTCTGATTAAGTGCCTTAAAGAATACTCCTGAATATGAATTGATGGGTTATTGAATTGTACACCTTGAGTGTACTATTTGAGTATCCATCGGAATTTCAATGATTCAACGGACAAAATACTTGACATGATATGAGAATTATAAGATGAAATGAAAAATGACTTGAAAGCATATAGCATGATGAGCTTATCTATGTTTATTTGATGTATATGAGAATTTTGTGACTAACATGTTTGATTGAATGCATGTGTTTAGGCAATTTTGCCAAGTTGATGGAAATATGTTATTATATGCTTAATTTTAATAAAAGAGATTGGTAAGTTTAATTCTCGTTATACGAACTTACTAAGCATAATATGCTTACTAGGTTTAATTTTCTCTGTTTTATAGTGCTTGGAAGCTCGCGAAGGTTGGTGAACGGTTGGAGCATCGTCACACTATCCGCTAGCTTGTTTTGGTATAAATAGTAACCTCATTTTGGTATAATGGCATGTATAGGTAACTTGGCCAAATGTTGGCATATAAATGTTGTTTATAATCTAGCCATTTGAAATGCTAGTAATGATTATGCTTTCGGATATCAATTAAGGTAATCCTATGGTATTATCATGAGTACATATATTATGGTTTGATTGAGCTATGCTAAATGAATATAACTATTAAAGATAAGATCATAAATAGGTATGCATGTAATGATATACTATGTTAGATGCTCGAATTGGCCTTGTTATAATGCTTGGATTGGTTGGTATTTGGATATAAGTTTTGGTGCGGGATATTGGTGAAATTTTGGGTGAGAATTGAAGCTAGATATGGCTTTATTTCATCCACACAGGTGTGTGTCTAGGTCGTGTGTCCCCTGCATCTTAAATTTGAGAAACAGAATGCTCAGAATTGAGCACATGGGCAGAGATACAGGCATGTGTCTCAGCCATGTGTGCTACACGGCCTAGAACACAAGCATGTGTCTTGGCCGTGTGAACCCTGTACCTAATCTTCGAAAATTAAATTGATAACACGGTCTACTCAAACGGGCGTGTGGCTGGCCGTGTGGCACAAGTCAGAGAGTTACACGGGGTCGAACACGGCCTACATCACAGGCGTGTCTTAGGGTCACACGAGCGTGTCCCTAGACCACACGGGCGTGTGAGCCCTGCACCTATGAAAATTTTAGAAATTTTGCAAAAAATTCTTAGAGTTTTCGATCAAGTCCCGACTCGATTCTAATACTCGTTTTGGGCCTCGAGGGTCCATTTAAGGGATGTTATGAATAGTAATTAATGTGAATTATTTATAAATTTTCTGAAAGTTCTGGTAATGCTCTGTAACCCTGTTCTGGCGATGGATACGGGTTAGGGGTGTTACAGCGGCATTCACCAAAATGCAATTTATTGTAATGTTTACATTTTAACAGCCCGATTTAGGGCCTAGCCGGAATAGTGGTGCGAGACCACAAATCTGAGTTAGTAAAATGAGTTTTTTTAGGTATTTGAGATGTTTGCATGATATTATGAAAGTTTCATGTAGAAATTTTATGAAAATTTCTATTAAAGGGTCCATTAGGATAAATTGCAAAAGTTGCAAAATATGAGTTTCTAGAAGCTTTTTGTATTAAATAGCTTTAGAATATTAATTAGAAGTCCTTAAATAGCAATTTGCCCAAATTATAATTTTTGGACAAAAATGGACATGAGTTAGTAAATGGTGAATTTTTAATGAGAAGGGCATTTTGGTCATTTAACAATTAAATGATTAATAAGGGAAAAAGATGACAAAAAATTATTCTCAACTTCTTCCCCAAGTGCCAAAAATTTGAAGGAAGCCATAGCTAGGGTTCTTCAATTTTTCAAGCTTGCTAGTAGGTTCATTTTAGCCCCGTTTTTAATATTTTTCGTGTTTTTGGAGTCCTCGTAACATGAATTCGCTATTTTTAGCTATAAGATGAGCTAGTATGCATGTTCAAAAATCTACCCATGTTGGGATATGTTTGTAAAATGATGTTTTATGGAAGATTATGAGAGTTTGATGTTAGATAAACATCTTTTCCTAAATGAATTTCATGAAAAATGCTAGTAAGGACTAGTTTGTAATAGTTATGAAATTTGTCATACATGGTAGAAATAGTCAGAATTTGTTATTGCTATAGTTGAGATAATGAATCAGCTAAGCATGAAGTTTAAGAAAGTGGTATGAAAATCACTTTACGAGCCTAGGGGCAAAAGTGTAATTATGAGAAAGTTTAGGGGAAAATAGTAATTTTGCCAAAGTATGAGTTAAGAGTCAATTTAGTCAATGTGAGTATTAAATGATCTAAATTATTATTATAGATGAAAAACGAAGCCCGGATCGAAACCGAGGCAAGAATAAAGTCGAGGACTAAATTTGCATATCTACATACATTTTGTATATCGAGGTAAGTTTGTATGATTCCTAAGCTTTATGATTACTATCATTGAATTGCTTAGTATAATGTACATTATTACCATAGAAATGCTTAATGTTATGTTAAATAAAGAAATCAATGAGATTAAGCCTGAGAAAGTCCCAATTGAAGTTAAATTACTTAGGATACTCGATCTACCACATGAGATAAGAAAGCCCGTATAAGACCAAGCCAAGGCATGGCATCGGCAATCAAGCAAGTTATCATGTAAGTCCAAGACAAGTCTTGGCATTGAAGAGTTATTATGAGATGAAGACCCATGTAAGCCCAAGCCAAGGCATGGCATTGGTGAGTCTCCAAGCAAAGATGTCATGTAAGTCCAAGACAAGTCTTGGCATTGAAAAGCTATCATGAGATAGAGATCCCATGTAAGTCCAAGCCAAGGCATGGCATTGGTGAGTAACAAGAAAGATTTCATGTAAGTCCAAGCCAAGGCTCGACATTGACCAATTCATGAGTAAGATACCAAATAAGACCATGTCAAGATATGGCAATGGTAAGTTCCCAAGGGAATACGCAAGGAAGACTTTGAGTAAGTCCATGTCAAGACATGGCATCGATACCAAGATGAGAGATCCCATGTAAGACCATATCGAGAATATGGATTTGGCATCGAGTTATATATGGGATGAGATTCAGTATCCTTGGTTATTCATAGAAATTCATCGAGCAAATGAGTAAAGCCTAAATGAGATAGCAAGAAAATTAAGTAAGCAAAACAATTATCAAGTGGAAAATGAGCATTATTCATGTTATGAATGATGAATTAGAGATTATTATAGTAAAGTATGTTGATCTATGTGATCAAGTGATACAGGTACCTTGTTTACCTCACGAGCATGAGACTAGTAAGTATCATGAGATATGTAAGAATCAGTAAGAGTAAGTAGGCTTAAATAGCTGAAATTATGATGCCATTGTTTATGCCAAATGGTTTATGTTAAACAAGTATATTGCTATGTGCATTATATGCAAACTTACTAAGCTAAATGCTTATGTCTTTTATTCTCTCTTTCCATGTAATCCCACCAAGCTGATCTCGTGGATCATCGTCATCGGAGCTCAGAGCATACTATCAATCGCTATTTTGGTATAGCCAAGATGTTATATTAAGTATGGCATGTATAGGAAACATTTCATTTTGAGAATATGTCTTAAAAAGGGCAAAAGTATGGGCTATCAAATTTATTATTCTTTTGTATATGGCTATGTGATTGGTCAAGATTGACTAAGTATGTATGTTTATTGATATCAATGAAGCATGTAGTATTATTGAATATGAGATTGTTGAATTGAATATGAGATTGATCTTGATCTCAGGGTGGCAATTGGCTTGGTAAATAGCCTTCAAGTGCCCACATGGATAGACACACGAGCGTGTGTCTAGGCCGTGCATCCCCTGCACCTTAGTACCTTAAGTCAGTATAGACCACGGGCAAATCCCATGGTCGTTTGTATAGACCGTGTGTGACACACGGTTAGAACATGGGCGTATGCCCTAGGTTGTGTGAATAAGTTAGTATATCAAGGTATCACACATGGTCTAAGTCCACGGGAGTGTCAAGGCCGTGTGAAAATAGTCAATGTCGACTATGGTTGGAAGACATGGGTGTGTCTAAGGGGTACACGGGCATGTCCCAAGCCACATAGGCGTGTGACCCCTGTTTTAAAGAAAAGTTTTTTATTAAGTTTTGAAAGTTTCCAGATATGTGTTTAAGGCCTCGTAGGCCCATCTTAGACTAAGAAAGAGAAATTTTTAATTCGGAACAAAACTTTACAGCCCATAAGTGCATGTTTAAGAAAGTTCAAGCATAGTAATGTCTCGTATCCGGTCTCAGCCTTGGACTGAGGTATGGGGTGTTACATACATCTTGGTTTAGGACTTCCAACACTCCCTATACTTCTAATGGATGAAGACGGAGATCTCAGATTAGAGCGTTGGGAGCCTCATTCTTTTCCAGAATACCCCACAGATGTAGCAAAATGATCATGGTACTTCTTTGGTTTCTTTGATTTAGATGATTCTGACTTGCCCATAAATCTCTTACCAAAAATTTGGGCTACTTTCTCTGCTTGTTTCTTTTCTTTACTTAATTCTTCAACTTTGTGTGCTTGACCGGCTAACACCACAAACTCCCTCAATTTAAGAATTCCAATCAACAGCTTGGTATCTTCATTTAATCCTTCTTCAAAACTTTTACACATGTCAGCCTCAGTCGGAACCCATTCTCTGGCATATTTGCTCAACCGAATAAATTCTCGCTCATATTCAAATACAGTCATGTTTTCCTACTTGAGCTCTAAAAATTCTTTCTTTTTCTAATCTAGAAATCTCTGACTAATGTACTTCTTTCTGAATTCTGTCTGAAATAATTCCAAAGTAACATTTTCTCTCGTTACAGCAGAAGCTATGGTATTCCACCAATGATAGGTTGTGTCTTTTAGTAAAGATACTGCACATTTCAAACATTCAGCCGGTGTACATGATAATTTTCTGATGGTATTTTCCAATCAAAACTCAGCCCTCTCAAGATCATCTTCAACAGTATTCTAAATCCTTCTGCCCCATATTTAAAGATTTTATCTACTAGAGGCTTACCTGTTCTAACAGGTTCAACAACCTGTGACATCTCTAGAACCAGTTGAGGAGCAGGAGGGGGAGGTTGTTGTACAGCAGAATTTGATCTTATGAATTTTGTAAACCACTCATTCATCATTTGGAAGAAGGCTTCTTTCGCCTCCTCACCTCGGCCCTTAGATTCGGGCCTTCTACTACTAGATACAGCTCTTTGAACTGAAGCTGGAGCATTACCCTCAGCTTCCACAGATTCAACTCTTGCCTCGTTGAATGACATTACTAATTGAAAAACACATTTCCAATTTCCAGGAGATATCACACTATCTCAAATTATATAATGGCATGTATAGCTAAACTCATACTGGCTACGTTAGTTCGAGAACCGACTAAACCGTAGCTCTGATATCAATAAATGTAACACCCCTAACCCGTATCTGTCGCTGAAACAGGGCTATAGAGTATTACTAGAGTTTACAGAATAATTACATGTAATTCATGTCATTTACTGTTCATGTCTGAAACTAATCATATTGTCCCTTATATAAACCATTGATGCCCAATTTAAACATTTGAATCGAATTGGGACTGAATCGGAAATTCAAAAAAAAATTTCGCGAAATTTTAAAATTTTTCCTAGATACAGGGCTCACACACCCGTGTGGTCCAGGGACACGCCCATGTAACCATAGGATATGCCCGTGCTACAGGCTGTTTCCAACCCCGTGTAACTCTCTGACTTATGCCACACGGCCAGCTACACGCTAGTGTGCTAGGCTGTGTGGTCAATTTAATTATCATAAATTAGGTGCAGGTTTCACACGGCCAAGACACACACCCATGTTCTAGGCTGTGTAGCACACACGGCTGAGACACACACCCGTGTCTCTGCCAGTGTGCCCAATCCTGAGCATTTTGTTTCTCAATTTTAAGCTGCAGGGGACACACGGCCAAACAACATGCCCATGTGCCAGGAGGATAGTGTGTTGATACTCCGATCAATCTCCAACCTTTACAAGCTTCCGAGCACTATAAAACATAGAAAAGAAGACCTAGTAAGCATTTAATGCTTAGTAAGTTCGTATAACAAGAATTAAACTTACCAATTACATTCATTCAAATAAGCATACAATAACATGATTCCCAACAAATTGACAAATTTGCCTAATCACATACATTCAAATAAGTACATTAGTCAAGTAATTCACATGATACCAATAACATGGATGAGCTCATCATTTAGTAACTTCTATATTCATATTCTATGTTACATGTGCATTTTGATAACAAATCATTTCAAGTTTAATTTAATCATATCAGAACTTTACCCGTTGAATTTATTTGAAATATCGATGGATACACTCATGAAGTACACTTCAGTGTACACTACTATAATTCGTCAATTCATATCCAGAAGTACCCAATTAAGGCACATAATTGGGAAGCACACTCTCAAGCCTTGTAACAGGAAGCTCACTGTAACACCCCTAACCCGTATCCATCACCGGATTAGGGTTACGAGGCGTTACCAGACATACCGAAAACTTTTACAGACATCTCATATCATAGCTAGGTCCATCACATCAAAGTGTCCCTTAAGTAGGTCTACGAGACCTCAAACATTCTTTAGATTAGAGCCGAGAATAAGCCGAACACATACGGGAATTCTCAAAAATTTAAGACTTTTTCAAAGTTACAAAGGTCACACGCCCGTGTGGTCAGGCCGTGTGCCTCCCACGGCTACAAGACACACCCATATGTCCTTGCCGTGCCAAAACAGAGCATGTATACTGACTTATCCACACGACCACCAGACAAGCCCGTGTGCCATGGCTGTGTAAAATTTAGCTAGCTACTGACTTGTTCACACAGCCACCAGGCACGCCCGTGTGCCGCGGTCATGTATGCAAAATAGGCCATTTGCAAGGCCAAAATGCCACCCACACTTGGGTCATACCTACAAGCACATACAAGCCTATTTTCACACATAATTTGGAAACCAAATACATGTCAAATAATCAACAAATCTTCGCATTCAATCTCATTTCTAAACATGTCAATTTGCACAATCAATTCATATGTAAATTCAAGCATAATTCATCCACAACTTCACTAAATCACTATGGCATTAACCCATCAATAAGCTTACCATTCATAAGATCATTTCATTGCCATCAAGCCATATCAAAACATGCCTCATATACCATATTCATTCATGCCATTTACATCTCAAACATATACCAAATGACTAACTTATACATGCCATATTTAGTTACATGCACATTCAAAAGTACCAAAGTTGAGTTTGATAGTGTGGTGATGATCATTGATGACTCCCGAGCCTTTCGCAGCTTTAACGATCTATAAAATAGAACAAACACATTCAAAGTAAGCTTTTCAAAAGCTTAGTAAGCCATATACAAATAAACTTAACATAAGTCATTCACAAGCATAGCTATTTGAATTCATTAACATATCTTCAATTCAAACACATAAATAAACTCTTTGGCTGACTTGGTTTTCCATTTCTTACCAATTCATCACATCTCAAATATCTCATTTGCTCATATCTCAAACATACATATATCTCAAATGTTCATTTGCATTTGAGCACATACATACTCACTTTTTCATGCTTATACAAAGCTTATATTTCAACGTACCTGAAATAGATGTACAATTCACATATCCATTCATTTCTTGGACTTGCCCGTTGAACCGTTCGGAACTAAATAGGATACTCAGAGTGCTTGGAATAGTCATACAATGCCAACGTCCTAAACGTGGTCTTACATGTAATCAGATATCGATGTCACTATCCCAGACAGGGTCTTACACGAATCAAATATGATACCAATGTCTCAGACATGGTCTTACACGTAAACACATATCGGATATCGTATGTCATGACATATGTATCCTATCTATTCCTAAGGTTCGTGCGAGGCTTACGGACGTCGAACCTCGGTCGAATCAAGCTCGGAAGTTAGCCAAAGTACCATACCCACATTCGGCCATAGCATGAATAAATTCAAATAATTCATTTTGATACTTAATTAATACATATCCATAGTTATTTCAACATTTAAATGCTAATTGACTTACCTCGGATGTCGTCGACCGTTAAATCAACTACTCGACCACTTTCGTCTTTCCCCGATCCAAATCCGATTTCTTTAATTCTTGATCTAAACATATTCAAATTAAGCTTATTTAAACACCATTACATTCAATTTAGTCTAAAAACACATAAATGGGCAAATTACAATTTTGCCCCTAACATTTCACACTTTTTACAATTTAATCCTTTTTGCACAAAATAAAAAATGCACAAAATTTGACTATACACCTTAAGGGCCGAATATTCCTAGTATTCATACAAACCCATACATTTCATTTATTTTACATTTTAGTCCTTAAAAATTTATTTTTGCAATTTAGTCCAAATTACTCAATTTCATCAAAAATTCAAAGACAAAACTTGTTAATCTAACACATACATTTCATATTTCATCATCAAACATCAAAAACCACAAGGTATCATTAATGGCAAAAAAAATCATCATCAAAATCACAAATTGAGACATGGGTTTTGAAGTACACAAAGCAACGATCTCAAAAACATAAAAATTATCAAAAATCGAGTTAAAACTCACCTTGAATCAAGCTCAAAATGGCCGAATGAAGCTTAGGTTTTCTTTCTTTTTCTTTTGTTAAGTTTTGACTAGCTGAAAAAAAAAAGATGAACATGGCTTATTTTTGTTTAATTTTAACATATATTAAGTTATAATTAAGTTACCTTTTTAACCTTTTATATTAAATAAACATAACATATAAATTAAGGTCATTATTGGCATATACCGTCCACTATCCTTGAAAATGGGTTATTTTCTCTTTAAGGACCTCATATTAAAAATCCATTAACAAATTAACACTTACACTTTATTTTTTAACTTTTACATTTTACGCGGTTAAGTCCTTTTATTTAATCAGACACCTAAACGACGAAATTAAAACACGAAAATTTAACACAAACAAATTCACACATAATAGACATAAAAAATAATTTTAAAAATATTTTTTAGACTCGAATTTGTGATCCCAAAACCACTATTCCGATTAGGGTCAAAATCAAGCTATTACATGTATGATAAAAGACTTTTGCTAAGTGATTTTCGGTGAAAATGTCTAAAAGGACTTATTTGTAAAAGTTATAAAATATAGTGTAAAAATGTGAATATGTAACAGCCTGATTTAGGGCCTAATCGGAATAGTGGTTGTGAGACCACAAATCCGAGGTAGAAATATGTGTTTTATGGTTTTTATGAAGTCTATGACATGTTTGCATAATTGTGTGAAAATTTCATGAAGAAATTTTATAAATTAGTGATCAATTTATTCATGAGGACTAAATTGCAAAGATTGAAAAATATGAGATTCTAGAAGATTCAAGTATGAGATAGCAATAGAAAATTTATTAAAGGTCTTTATTTAGCAATTAGACCATTATATCTCATGATGGACAAAAATAGGCATGGGAAGGAAAAATCTCAAAAAAGGGGCCTTAAGGGAAATTTGGCCATTTAAGTTAATTAAAAGGGAAAAAGAAGTCAAAATTGATGTCCATCTTCCTCCTCATTGCTGAAAATTTCAAGCTCTCCATAGCTAGGGTTTTGTCATCTTTTAAGCTTGATTGTAAGTACCTCCTAGCCCCGTTTTTAATGTTCTTCGTATTTTTTAGATCCTCGTAGCTTGATTTAGCTATTTCTAGCTATATTTTAAGCTAGAGGTCATATTTTAAGCTAGAGGTCATGTTTAAAAATTTACCCATGTATGACATACATGTATTTTGATGTTTAATGGAGGAATATGAAAGTTTGATGTATGATAAACATCCTTTTCTAAGTGATTTTCATGGAAAATTCACAAAAAGGACCTAATTGTAAAAGAGATAAAATGTGTATGTTTTGGGTCTTGTAGACCCATAATGAGGACGTTAAGAGTTCGAGTGAAAAATTTTAAGTTGAAAAGAAAGTTCATTGCCCGATTTTGTACAAATAAGTAAGTTAAGTCCAGTAATGCCTTGCACCCGGTTCCGGCGTCGAATATGGGTAAGAGGTTTTACAGAATAAATGAAAATTGTGGGATTTTATAAGCATGTATAAGGTTTGGCTAAGCATGGGTACTGAAGAAAATGAGTACATTTCATTTTACGAGCCTAGGGACAAAAATGTAAATATGTCAAACTTTAGGGGCAAAAATGTAATTTTTCCATTATGTGATTTTGGATTGAAATGAATAATATATTGATTAAATAAGTTAAATGTGATATTACAGATCAAGAAAAATGAGGTTCGAATCTAGAACGGGGAAAAATGAGTATTTGACGATTTAATCCTTTTCGCCATTTTTATGTCAAGGTAAGTTTGTATGTTTAATAAGCATTAAATTATATGTGTATAAATGCTTAATTGATATAAGTACGGTAAATTTTATAATATTGAAAAGAAATGTGAATGTTATTGAGTACGATGCTACAGAAATGACTGACAGAGATTCGGTACAGCGAAAGTCCCAGTTGAACCTTAGGAATAGATAAGATATAAATGTCATGACATTAGGGTTACTGAGATTACGTGTAAGACCATAATTGGGATGTGGCATCAATATGAGACATTCGTGTAAGACCATATCTGGGATATGGCATCGATATGAGCCTTCGTGTAAGACCATAGCTGGGCTATTGGCATCGATAGGAGATTACATGTAAGACCATATCTAGGATATGGCATTGGTATGGTACTATGTGTACCCGAGTATCCTTTAGTATTCCAAATGGTTCAACGGGAAACTCAACGGGTACACCAAAGATGAGAAAGTATATGATTATGTTACAAGTTGGTACAGGTATGTACATAAAGTTTATAAGTATTGACTTCATGAAATTGTGAGTTCATGATTTCCATGAGAATGTTTTTTTGAAAACCCTGTGATTTTTGGTCTATACTTGTGATGTATGAAATACATGGTAAATTCGATTGACGATTATGTGATTGGCTTTCGAGCCAAATTTAGTTATGATGTGGTATGTATATTCACACAAATTGTGATTTGTTGGATATGAGAAAAAGGGAAGATTGGCATAATTGCTTGTTGAAATGGTTATGGAAGTATGGGAAGAAAAGAGTTTAGTCAATTGAAAGATGTTAAAGTATATGCTTGAAATGTAAATACTTACAATTAATGTGCGTGTTTATTATGAAGTTTGAAATGATTTGTTATTTGTTGTAATATATTACGAAGGAGAGGTTATGGTTGTTAGGCTAATGCCAAGATATGTTAAATTATGCTTATAAGTTGATGGAGTAAATATCATTATTGAATAAGAATTATAACCGTGAGATTTATAGTAATTTGTATTATCTTGTGTTTAAATTGTTAGACTTGATAAAAGATTGGTAAGAGTTGCTTATTATTTTCATTCAGACTTACTAAGTTGTATAGCTTACCCCCTTATTTTCCCATATCTTATAGGGTTATTAAGCTGGCTCGAATTGGAGTTCGCTGGAGATCCTATCACACTATCAAGCTGTCATTTTTGGGTATAAATGAATTCAAGTATTTTAAGTCTATGGCATGTATAGGAACTTAGTCAATTTGTTATGTGTGTCATCATAATTGTAGCCAATGTGTTGGCTTGTGATTGTCAAAGGCTTGTTTTGATATTTGGCTATGTAAATTGGTTTATTTGGGCTATCATGGTTGTAAGCCTAAATATATATATATGTGTGTGTGTGTGTGTGTGTGTGTATGTGAGTGTGTGTGTGCGCGCTAATGACTTTGGTGATATGGTCATGGTATGCTTGGTGAATGTTAGTGTAACACCCCAAACTCGGTCAATACATTACGACCAAGTCTGGTTTGTTACAGGAAAGGTAGTTTTGTAAACTCTTAACGGAACATAGTGATTTGAGAAAAAAATTTCGCTAGTGATTCTATTTTAAGGGAAATTTAAAATTCTGTTGAGTAAATCATAACAACTTTTTATTAAAAATAATCAGGAGTTAAAAACGGGTTTATTTATAAAAGTCGGAATTAGGAAATTTCGGTAATGTGATCTTTGAAACCCTAGATTGAACGTTTAAGAAAAATTTCCAGTTTTAACTATCTAGTTGTTCGCTATCCTTTGTTGTCGTTTTGAAAACTATTTGTTTATGTTTTTAATTTTAGAAAAACCCCCAAAGTTGACAGTTTATCATATGCATTAAATCTAAACCAAATTTAAGTTAAAGCGGCCTTATTACATAATAAAATCCTGAAATAGAATAAGTTCAAAATAAAGCAACAGAGTTTACGAAAGAAACAGTAACGCATGGCCACCTCGAGTAAGTCCCGGCTCCCAAGCCCTCGATCTAATGATTACCAGCAAAATTTAGCAGAGGGGTGAGTCACCGAGACTCAGTGTGTAAATCCCCGCATAAAAACTGGGCCTTAAGCCCACAGATGCACATTAAGCCTTAGCCCACTCAGTATGGCATGTGTCACATGTATGCAATGCAGCCCAGCCCAATTCTGGCTTTCCATCCAAACACCCATGGCATTATGCCACTGTGGTTCTTGACCACCGTGGTCCAGACCACTCATGACAAAGTCACTAAAATATATAATTATAGGGCCAACCCACTGTGGTCTTAGACCACCGTGACGATCTCTGATAAGTTTATGCAAACGTGGGACCAACCCACTGTGGTCTTAGACCACCGAGGCAAGTCACTGATATACGTATACGTGGTATCAACCACTGTGGTTCATAGACCACCATGACCATAGTCACTTATTTCACACTTCCCCTTCCATTCAATCCCGAGCCCATGCTCATGTCATTATGCTAAATATGAATGCAACATACTCTCAGTGTGTAACAGTAATTATTTCATACATGCATATAATTAGAAATATCATCATAACAGAACTTACCCAGTTCCTACCTCACCCACGAGGGTATCCCGACTGTTGATGCAGTCATTTCGACTTTCAGCCAATGCAGTTAATAACACAAACAGTAAAGAAGCGTGTCAGTAATACACACCTGATAACGCGTAACACTAAGCTTTCTACGTCGACGCTTCCACTAGTAGGGATGACGGCTATTTGCCTATCCTAGGCAGATGTCGGCTCTTAACCACAACCAGGCGGATAATCTCGAACCGCTGACACAGCCCGCCTTTTAAACTTAGGAGCCGAAACTATGGGTTCGCTCTCTTCTCCTGATTGACCGACACTTGCATCCATGGAGAAACTTGGTCAGTACAATACTATAACGAAAACAACAGTTATCTAACAACGATATCAGACTAAGGCGGTGAATCAACAGTGAATGACCAACCGAATAGAATCAGAGGGTAACTCATTACCTTTATTACTAACGCGAATAAGCAAGATTGCTTGGAAAAGAACTTTCAGCAACTGAAGAAGTCTTAGCACTTCTCTTCCTGATATTCGGCTACTAGCCATGAAGAATGAAAGAATGCATTACGGAAGAATGAGTAGTCGATTTGCCGAATAAAGATAAAGATAAAGGAGATGAAGAGAAACCAAAGAGAATACCTTACCTTGATCAACAAAACCAAATACTAGAAGGTTGGCTTGTGAAACCGAATGAGTCCCTAGTTAAAATCAAGTTAGAACCGATTCCCAAATACTGAACAAAAGAGACGGCCTTTCAGCCAAACCAAAAACGAGAAGGGACCCCCCTTACCAACCAATTGGCCAACATCCAACTTACCAAAGACCCCCCGAATACAGGCTAAATGAAGAAGAGAATTCGAGAATGAGCCCCTCTACAATCGGCCAATGCCCTAATAGAAATGAGTCAACACCTTCGGTTTAACAAACCACAAGAGAAAATAGAAAGATTGAAAAGGGAAAAACTAAAAGAAGAATCCTTACCAAAATAAGAAGATGCCGATTGGAAAGGCTATAATCGGCTACTGACAAAACAATGGAAGAACGCCTTCAACTGACACTCAGGAAGATTCGGCTTCCTCAAGGTACAAACAACGAGGAGAGAAGAGGAAGAGGAGACAAAGGTTTCGGTTTTAATCCCTTAGAATAAAAGAAATACGAAGTAAAGGGAACTAAACAACTAATGTTCGGCCAACAGAAGAGATAAGTTTTAAGAGATGATTCGGCTAGCACAGAAAGTGGTAGAGGAGAAGAAAGGTTTCACCTGCAGTTTAGCTAGCACACTTCCATCATCATACAGGCTGAGATGAGCAAAGATTGCCCTCATGTCCGATATTACCTTACGGCTCAACGCATCTGCCACAACGTTAGCTTTACCCAGGCGGTACTCGATTGAACAGTCATAATCCTTCAACAACTCAATCCACCTCCGCTGCCTTAAATTCAACTCCTTCTGGGTAAAGAAATACTTCAGGCTCTTGTGGTCTGTGTAGATAATGGTCTTGTCCCCATACAGGTAGTGTCTCCATATCTTCAGAGCGAACACTACCGCAGCTAACTCCAGATCATGCGTGGGATAATCTACCTCATGCGGTCTCAACTGCCAAGATGCATATGCTACCACCTTCCCCTCTTGCATCAACACACATCCTAACCCCGTGTGCGACGCATCACAGTAGACGACAAACTCCTTTCCAGCCTCAGGCTGAATTAACACTGGTGCCTCTATCAAAATCCTCTTCAACTTCTCAAAGCTTTTCTGTTGTTTATCTGACCAGTCAAAAGGTACCCCTTTCTGTAACAACTTGGTTAACGGTGCAGCTATTAATGAGAACCCCTTAACAAACCTTCTGTAGTACCCAGCCAAACCAAGAAAACTTCAAATTTTTGCCACAGACTTAGGCAGTTTCCAGTCCATCATGGCTTCAATTTTCCGGGGATCAACCCTAATCCCCTCAGCAGACACAACATATCCCAGAAAGGTAACTTCTCTCAACCAAAATTCAAACTTACTGAATTTGGCGTACAGCTGCTTCTCTCTCAGAATCTGAAGAACCACCCAAAGATGCGAATCATGCTCCTCCTCCGTCCTGGAATAAACCAAGATATCGTCTATAAACACTACGCCAAACCGATCCAGATAGGGTTGGAATACCCAATTCATCATGTCCATAAACGCAGCTGGTGCATTTGTCAACCCAAACGGCATCACTAGGAACTTGTAGTGACCATAACGAGTTTGAAAAGCTATCTTATGAATATCTGCCTCCTTGACCTTAAGTTGATGATATCCTGACCTCAAGTCTATCTTTGAGAAGACCAAAGCACCTCACAGTTGATCGAACAAATCGTCTATCCTAGGCAACGGGTACTTGTTCATAATTGTCAACTTGTTTAGTTACCTATAGTCAATGCACATTCGCATCGACCCGTCCTTCTTCTTAACAAATAACACCGGCACTCCCCAAGGTGACACATTGGGTCGGATAAAACCCGAATCCAACAGTTCCTGAATCTGGGCTTTAAGTTCCACCAACTCCTTCGGCGCCATTTTATATGGGGCAATAGACACTGGCGCTGTTTCCGGAAGAAGATCACTACCGAACTCCACCTCGCGATCCGGAGGTAACCCTGGAAGCTCTTCTAGAAAAACATCAAAGAATTCTTTAACTGTTCTAACCCCCTTCATAGACAATTCTTTAGCTTTCAACGCACTGTCAAAAGTTAAGAAAGCCTCGCATCCTCTTCTCACCATCCTTTCAGCCTTAAGAGCAGACACCACATTAGACAAATAGTTTATTCTTTCGCCTATCACTAAGACCTCATTATCCTCGGGAGTCTTTATCACCATGCATTTAGTAGCACAATCCAAGTTCGCTCGATACTTCACTAACCAGTCCATGCCTAAGATCAAATCGAACTCGCCGAACGGCAGTTCCATCAAATCAGCCAGAAAAACTATCCCTTGGACTTCTAAAGGCACACTCCTAAATAGTTTGTTCACCACTACATATTGTCCTAAAGGGCTAATTACAGTCATTTCTCTAGAAGCAATCTCAGAGTCTATGTTCAAAGTTCCAGACACAGTACTAGTAACATAAGAATATGTTGACCCAATATCAATCAATGAAGTAAAGGGCAAACTGAAAATAAGGAACGCACCGGTTATGACGTCCAGTGCATCGCCATCCTCTCGATATTTAGCTGCATAGACCAACCCAGGCTGTCCTGCATCTGTATTCCCAGCACCCCTGCCCGGTGCTCCACGCCCTCGACCAAAACCATTTCCACCCCTAACGGGTCCACAACCCTCTGTGATTGCTGACCACCTCTTTCAGGCTGAGCATAACTCTGACCCACTGGCTGCGCTCTGATTGGCTCTTGGGGACAGTCCCTTACCCGATGATCCACTGATCCACACCTGTAACATCCATTACTTCTTGCCCAGCACTCCCTCAACTGAAACTTCCCACACGTAGCACATTACTGAGGCCGACCAACAACAGGTCTTGCAACTCGACCCGGCCCATCCAACCTAAGCCTCTTCTGGAAATTCCTAGCAGACCCTGACGGTCTAAAACTTCTTTTATTCCTACCCTTGTCCCAATCCTGGTCCTGCCTTTCAGATCGCTTTACCCTTTCAGCTATCTTAGCCTTCTCAACCAAAACTGCGAATTCCCTTTCCCGTTACGGAGCTATCAGTACTCGCAACTCGTCCCTCAGACCATTTTCAAATCAGACACAACGCTCATGATCCGTTGACACAATACCCCAGGCATAATGGCTTAAACGTAGGAATTCTGCCTCATACTCGATCACTGACTTACTCCCCTGAACCAAGTTTAGAAACGCCTTTCGCTGAGCGTCCACATAGTTCGACCCAATATACTTCCCCTGGAATGCAGACTTGAAGAAGTCCCAGGTAATGCGCTCAGTTGCTGTACCATCTCTTACCGTAAGCCACCACTGGTACGCCTCATCTCGAAGAAGAGACACCACCCCTTTTAATTTCTCTTCCGCGGTACAATCAAGATCAATCCATGATGCGCTCAACTGCTTCTAGCTAGTACTTGGCTACATTAGGAGCCACACCAGAAACGCCCCTAAATGTCTTGGCCCCGTTAGCTCGGAGTCACTTCGACACAGATTTTTGGGCCACTGATCCCATGCTCGCTCCAGCAACTCTTTCCAGAACGCGTAACATAGCCTGAGAACAGCACTGTCTCCACCAGTTTGATCCTGAAATTCCGCTTCCGCAACAGGTGATGCTGGCACTTCACCCTCCAGCCCATGCCCGGATTCCGAATGTTCAGCCCCGACACCTCAGCCTCTACCATGGCCGTGCATACCGTGTCCACGTCTTCTAGCACTTATTACTACCGATACGACTTAATCTGATTAAAAGTTTTATGAATTAATATTTTCTTCCACTATTTATTACAGAGTAGTCTTATGGAAATAGTATCAAAAGTAGTTCTCGCAAATACATATACCTAAGGTTTCAGTCTCTAAAGCCGAATTTCTTAATACTAGTAATCATAGCACACTACAATTATTTCATACAAAACAACCAATGGTCAGAAGACTTACCGTGAAGATTTGATGCCTGAGACTCAGGTGCCATGCTTCCAGAAAACAACTAAACCAACTTTTGAAAACCCTTTTGAACCCAAACCCACAGCCAAGTTTTACAACCTGGGCTCTGATACCACAATTGTAACACCCCAAACCCGGTCAACACGCTACGACCAAGTATGGTTTGTTACAGGAAAGGTAGTTTTGTAAACTCTTAACGGAACATCGTGATTTGAGAAAAACTTTTCGTTAGTGATTCCATTTTAAGGGGAATTTAAAATTCTGTTGAGTAAATCTTACCAACTTTTTATTAAAAAGAATCAGTAGTTAAAAATGGGTTTATTTATAAAAGCTGGAATTAGGAAATTTCGGTAATGTGATCTTTGAAACCGTAGATTGAAGGTTTAAGAAAAATTTCCAGTTTTAACTATCTAATTGTTTGCTATCCTTCGTTGTCGTTTTGAAAACTATTTGTTTATGTCTTTAATTTTAGAAAAAACCCCCAAAGTTGACAGTTTATCATATGCATTAAATCTAAACCAAATTTAAGTTAAAGCGGCCTTATTACATAATAAAATCCTGAAATAGAATAAGTTCAAAAAAAAGCAACGGAGTTTACGAAAGAAATAGTAATGCATGGCCACCTCGAGTCCGTCCCGGCTCCCAAGTCAGCGATCTAATGATTACCTACAAAATTTAGCAGAGGGGTGAGTCATCGAGACTCGGTGTGTAAATCCCTGCATAACGCAAACTGGGCCTTAAGCCCACAGATGCGCATTGAGCCTTAGCCCACTCAGTATGGCATGTGTCACATGTATGCAATGTAGCCCAGCCCAATTCTAGCTTTCCATCCAAACACCCGTGGCATTATGCCACTGTGGTTCTTGACCATCGTGGTCCCAGACCACTCGTGACAAAGTCACTAAAATATATAATCATGGGGCCAATCCACTATGGTCTTAGACTACCGTGACGATCTCTGATAAGTTTATGTATACGTGGGGCCAACATACTGTGGTCTTAGACCACCGAGACAAGTCACTGATATACGTATACGTGGTATCAACCACTGTGGTCCATAGACCACCGTGACCATAGTCACTTATTTCACACTTCCCACCATTCAATCCCGAGCCCATGCTCATATCATCATGCTAAATATGAACGCAACAAACTCTCAGTGTGTAATAGTAATTATTTTATACATGTATATAATCAGAAATATCATCATAACAGAACTTACCCGGTTCCTACCTCACCCACGAGGGTATCCTGACTATCGATGCAGTCATTTGGCTTTTAGCCAATGCAATTAATAACACAAACAGTAAAGAAGCGTGTGAGTAATACACACCTGAGAACGCGTAACACTAAGCTTTCTACGTCGACGCTTCCACTAGCAGGGGCTATTTGCCTATCCCAGGCAGACGTCAGCTCTCTACCACAACCCGACGGATAATCCCGAACCGCCGACATAGCCCGCCTTTTAAACTTAGGAGCCGAAACTATGGGTTCGCTCCCTTCTCCAGATTGATCGACACTTGCATCCAGGGAGAAACTTGATTAGTACAATACTATAACGAAAACAACAGTTATCTAACAATGATATTAGACAAAGGTGGCGAATCAACAGTGAATGACCGACCGAATAGAAACAGAGGGTAGTTCCTTACCTTTGTTACTAACGCGAATAAGCAAAATTGCTTGGAAAAGAACTTTTCGACAATTGAAGAAGTTTTAGCACTTCTCTTTCTGATATTCGGCTACTAGCCATGAAGAATGAAATAACGCGTTACGGAAGAATGAGTAGTTATTTTGTCGAATAAAGATAAAGATAAAGGAGATGAAGAGAAACCAAAGAGAATACCTTACCTTGATTAAAAAATTTGAATACTAGAAGGTTGGGTTGTGAAACTGAATGAGTCCTTAGTTAAAATCAAGTTAGAACCGATTCCCAACTGAACAAAAGAGACAGCCTTTCAGTCCAACCAAAAACGAGAAGGGACCCCCTTACCAACCAATCAGCCAACATCCAATTTACCAAAGACCCCCCGAATGCAAGCTAAATGAAGAAGAGAATTCGAGAATGAGCCCTTCTACAATCGGCCAATGCCCCAAAAGAAACGAGTCAACACCTTCAGTTTAACAAACCACAAAAGAAAAGAGAAAGATTGAAAAGGGAAAAACTAAAAGGAGAATCCTTACCAAAATAAGAAGATCCCGATTGGAAAGGCTATATTCAGCTACTGACAAAACAATGGACGAACGCCTTCAGCTGACACTCAGGAAGATTCGACTTCCTCAAGGTATAAACAACAAGGGAAGAAGAGGAAAGGAGAAAAAGGTTTCGATTTTAATCCCTTAGAACAAAAGAAATGCGAAGTAAAGGGAACTAAACAACTAAGGTTCAGCCAACAGAAGAGATAAGTTTTAGGAGATGGTTCGGCTAGCACAGAAAATGGTAGAGGAGAAGAAAGGTTTCGGCTTAGCAAGGGAGAAGATGATAGGAAGGGAGGTTCGGTTATGGTGTTTAAGAGAAGAGCAAGAAGAAGAAAAGATTCGGCAAGGGAGCTTCAATGGGTTTCGGTTAACACATGAAATGGGAAAAAGATGTAGAGAAAACAAACTGATGAGAGAAAGAGAATAGGGAGCTACGGTTTTCTTTGGTAAACCCAAAAAGAAAATGAGACCAACCTGATCAAGAGAGCGAGAAGAAAAGGAGGACCTCTAGACAGCAGTTTCAGCTTAACACCCTCTCAAAAGACACTTGCATAAACGGCACTGCACCACACCCCTAATGACCAAATGAGCAAAACAAAAGAAAAGAATCAAGTGTCTCAAGCCTCAAGAATTTCAGCACACCACCCTACTAGCACTAAACCGAATTCTCCTCCCCTTTCAAGCTCCCCACTTCTGGCCATCACTTCCACCAACTTCAAATCCCATAATTTGATCCTACTTTCACTCCCCTTCACTTATCTGAATTGGTTTGACCAATTCAAATCCCTTCAAGCATTCTTGTCCATCCATTTGAATAGGTTGACCCATTCAACCATCATCCCTGGAGAGTCCCTACTGAATCCACTTTCTCCCTATCCAGGTGCCAAAAATAAAGCTTCCAAGTGAGGCTTATGGGATTTGAACCTCTTCCCTACTACTGCTCCCTTGTGACGCCACTTCCCTGCATCTTAATTGGAGTCTCCTTGCCACTTTACCACACCTCTTCTTGTGTCAACAAACACAAGTAATTACCCTTAAGGCCTGCCTCAGCTAGCTCTCCCCTAAAGTGCCTAAAAACAAAATTTTTACCAAGGCTCTAGCTTAATCCCGAGCCTTCTCGGAACCGCCAAACATATCAAATTAACAAACAGAACATGCCAAACACGCAACAAACATAAAATGCAGAGCCCCTAATTCTAGGTTGTTACAGTTAGAAATGTTATTTATGACATGAATGTGAGATGTTTGGAAATGTGATCTATTGATGAAATGGTAATGTGGAGTACAAATAAGTATCTTGAAGATAGTCAATTGCTGCTTAATAGATATTATGAATATGATAGATTTTGACATTGTATTAGCATGTGATAGTCATAATTGTGGATGTTCGGTTACCCAAGTATATTATGTTTTGAACCTTTGAATTGGTGTAAGTGTTTGTGTGTGTAACACCCCAAACCCGACCCAGAAGTTAGGCCCGAATCTGGCGTGTCACATTGAAGTGTTTTTTCGAAAACCATGTTTTCATTGAAAACCCTCCTTAATATTTAAAAACTAAAGTATCAGTTTGTGTTCGTTTAATTTTAGAACCTGGTTCATTGAAAGGTTAATCACTTTTAAAACGTTATTAACTTCGTTAAAAAAAATCTCTTTTAGTTGTGGAAGCTAATTTAAGGTACAAAAGTTTAAAATGTATGTTTTTACAAACAGTAATTGGGTTGAAAACTCATCTACATCTAACGGCTATAAAACTTAACAAAATCCCAAATTAAAGAATTAAATCCAGAGAGGCCTTATTACAGAAATTAAAACCCAAAGCGAAATTTAAAACATATATAAAGTCCAAAGCATAATAGCTGCAGTCGTGTGGTCACCTCCGAGTCCCTCGCAGCACCGATCCTCCTAATGCTGGGGATTACCTGCACAGTTAAAAATGGGGTGAGTTTATGAAAACTTAGTGTGTAATCCCCTTACTAGAGTAACAGTCAGTATACAGAAATAAAAACTGAAATAGTCTGGGCCAAAGACCTTTAATAGTAATAGTACAGTTCAATTTAGAGCATACATGAGCCAAGCCCACTACAATATCATTTGGGTCACAGCCCATAACAGAACCAATTGGGCCTAGCCCAAACCAATAACAGAACAAGTGGCCTAAGCCCAGTACAGTGATAGATCTCATAAACAGATATGCAACAGTATGAGGATGCATCCCACCCCGATCCAGTCAACACACCACCCATACCAACCCTTGTAATAGTCCGGTTTAGACCCTAGTCGGAATAGTGGTTTCGGGACCACAAATCCAAGTTAATGAAATATTTTAATATTATTTTTTGTATCTTTGATATGTGAATAAGAATGTGTTAAAGTTTCGTGAATTAATTTGATCATTTGTGTGTTTAATTTGAGAAAAGGGTTAAATTTCATTAAATGCAAAACTTGCAAGCTATTTGTTAAAGCACCTATGTGAAGTGGCTTTTAAAGGTGGAGGCCTTATGAGGCAATTAGACCACTATTTAGTTAGTGGATGGTAATGGTCAAAAATGACCTTGTATTATACGTTATATATATTTTGTTTTAAAGGCTAAAATTGGAATTTTGTTATTAAGTTTAATTTAATGTAATAAAAACATGAAAATGGCCATTTTACTCATATTTTTGACCAAAAATAAGGGGAAGAAGAAAGGGTTTTATTCTTTTGATTTTCGGCACTTGCAAGTCTTGATTAAGGTAAGTTTTGACTTCGGTTTTTGATAATTTCTACGTTTTTGCAATCTTTTCTTTGAATGCTTCAAAACCCATGTCTTAATTTTGAGAATTAATGATGTTTATGAGATGTGCCATTGATGAAATGGTGAGCTTTGTAATGAGTTTTGGTATTAAATGAAAGATATATGTTTAATGAACATGCTTTGTTCTTGAATTTTTGATGAATTTAGCTAATTAGGGCTAAATTATGAAAATAGTATTTTGAGGGACTAAATTACGAAATAAATGAAATGTAGGGATTGATATGAGCATAGTGTGTACTCGGCTAAACATGGGTTAAAGCAAATTTAGTGTAATTTGTGATTTTGTGAATTAGGGCCTAAATTGTCCAAATGTGAAAATATGAGGGCTAATTTGTAAAATGCCCTAAATGTGTGATTTTGGATTGAATTGAATGTGTTGGTAAATAAGAAAGTTAAATTTGAATATGTATAGATCAAGAACTGAAGAAAACGGACTTAGATCACAGGAAAGCAAAGGTAGTCGAATAACCGAGTCCGAACGAATATCCGAATCTGAGGCAAGTCAATATACAAATAAATATATTTGTATTGAATTATGTATATTCTTATGATTATTGATAATGATGAATATACATATGAGATGATGTATACATGAATTTCGAGATAGAAACGACATAGTGATAATGTCCGAAAAGTCCCGTTTGAACCTAGGAATAGATAGGGTAGTCTATGTCATGACATAGGTGTCTGTTATGTTATATCATGTAAGACCACGTCTAGGACGTTGGCATTGATTCAAGATTTTGTGTAAGACCATGTCTGGGACGTTGGCATTGTACGACTAATTCGAGCATTTTGTATATCCTATTAGATTCTGAACGGTTCAACAGGTAAATCCGAGATACGAATAGTTATGTGATTGTAAATCCATGTCAGGTACGTTTGAGATGTACATTAAGTGTGTATAAAAGGTAAGTATCTATATGAACTTACTAAGATGAATATGAGCAATGGAATGAGGAGATGATATGTGAAAATATGCCTAAATAAGCTATGTGTATATGTGGTATTTGAGTTGAAGCATGTGATATGATATGGATAGGCAAGTGAGCCAAACTCTATGTGAGATGTATATGCTATGAGAACCATTATTGTTATTGTATCAATACGGTGATGTGCATTTTATGTTAAGTTTATTTGTATATGGCTTACTAAGCTTTTGAAAGCTTACTCTCTGTGTGTTTTCTCTGTTTTATTGATCGTCAAAGCTACTGAAGGCTCGGGACCATCATTATCACACTACTCAACTCATTTTGGTACCTTTGAAATATGTATATAGCTAAATATGGCATGTATAAGCTAGTCATTTTGGATGATGTTGAAAAGTGTATAATTAGCCATGAGATGTGGCTACATAAGTGTAGATAACATACATGAGTAAATATGAAACATGGTGTATGATTTGGTATGACTTGGTAACTATGAAATGGTCAAGTTAATGGTAAGTATATGGATGAAATGCTAGTATGCATGTTTGATCAAAGAAGGGGATATATGAAAGGTAAATGTGGATGAATCATGTTTGATTGCATATGTGTTTTAGTTGTACAAATTGGCATGATTGGTGTTGTAATTGTATGTGGAGATTTGATGATTAATTTGATATGTTTTTGGTTGCCAAATGTGCATGAAATGAATTGGTAAATTGCTTATAGGGATTGACCCTTGTGTGGATGGCATTTTGGCCTTGCAAGTGGCCTGTTTTGCTTACACGGCAATGGCACACAGCCGTGCCGAGTAGCTGTGTGATTAAGTCAGTGTCTAGCCTATTACTACACGGGCATGTCAACTAGCCGTGGGAATAAGTCAGTAGCCAACCCAAGTGTGCACGGCTATGGCACACAGACGTGCCTAGCAGCCTTGTAAATAAGGCAGTATTTAGCTTAAGAGTACACGGGCGTGTCTGGTGACCGTGTGGATAAGTTAGTATACATGCTCTGATTTTGCACGGCCAGAACACATGGGTGTGTCTAGTAGCCATGGGAGGCACACGGCCTAGTCACATGGGCGTGTGTTCGTAACAGTTTTGAAAAAGTTTTAAATTTTTGAGAATTTCTGTATGTGTTCGGATTAGTCCCGGCCCTACTCTAAAGCATGATTAAGGTCTCGTTGACCTATATAAAGGACACTTTGATTGTGATTGATGATTGGTTGTATGAAATGTCTATGAAAGTTTTTGATTTGTCCAGTAATGCCTTTAACCCTAATCCGGCAACGAATACGGGTTAGGGGTGTTACAACCCTACACTTACGTGGGGATATAATCGACCCATCCAGCCAACACACCAAGCTTAGCACTGGTTGCAGCTCCAAGTCAACAGAACGGCTCGGTGCCGTAGACAGAACAGCTAAAAGCCATAAATATCGCAGCAACGCTGCCAGTTAACAGAATGGCTAGAAGCCATAATTAGGATGGCACAGAGCCATAATCAGGATGGCACAAAGCTATCGATAACTGTAATAAGTTTGGCACATAGCCATCAGCGACAGTAATATAATCGGCACACAGCCACGGGTAAGTATGATCGACACAGAGTCATCAATATATATGTTAGGCACATAGCCATGGGTAAATACGATTGGAACAAAGCCATAATCAAGATGGCACAGAGCCATATTTAGGTTGGCACGGAGCCATAATTAGATTACGCGGCTTTAAGCCATCTGTCGGTCCACAGTTGTCTTATGCGACCTGTGCGACCTTAACAGATCAATATTGGATCCACAGTCATCTCATGCGACCCGTGCGACCCTATCAGAACTTCTTCCATATCAATGTCCCAACCCCATACAATATGTCATGTATGTCATGCTCAATCATTACAGGTGTGCAAAATGGCCATGCCCAGTAACAATCATTTTGACATATATTAAAAGCATCTCAATCACACGACCACGGTCAAGTCAGTTAAAACACAGTCATACAATCACAGTCAAATCAGTCAAATTCATAGTCTAAGTCAGTCATTTACCCCTTAGGGCAAAATAGTCATTTTACCTTAAAAGGGTATTTCGATAATTTCACAAATTGAGGGTATTTCGATAATTTCACAATCCTAGGGTATTTCGATAATTTTACAAATCGAGGGTATTTCGATAATTTCACAATTGGCTTGTGGGCTTTGAAGGTTAATGAATTTGGAGTGTCTAGAGGTGTCGGAGATGTCCTGGGATCAAGTTAGGGTATAGGAAAAATTTTAGTTTTAGCCCAAGGGAACTGTGACTTCAGTTAGTAGGCCTTTTAAAAAAATGAAGAAGAAAAATGACACAAAAGAGCTTGTGGTGTAGTGGCAAAGTGGCGCCACTTAGGGAGTAGTGGCATGGTATTTTATTGGAGTATTTATTTTACTGTCAAGACGGTAAGAGTTTGTGTTGTAGTGAAAGTCTGATGGATGAGAGGTTTGAAATGGTCATGGAGAGATTGTAGGAGCTTATCTTGGAGAAAATTTAGGATGAGATTGAGGAGTTATCAGGGAGAAAAGTTAGGAGCTGAGAAGTGTGAAGAGTTGGTGCCGTTTTGGGAAGTGGGAAGTGTATAAATTCGGCTTAGGAGGATAAATGAGTGTCATTTTTGGGTCTTTTAGGGGGTATTACGAATTATCATTGTGGCTTTCGACATTTGGAGAGTTTTGCAAATAAGTCAGTCTTTCTTTTCTTTATCGAATATCCTATAGTTACCCTCACACAAGCATTTGATCTTTTTCTTTTCTTTTTGTTACCTTTTCCAAACCCTCTAAAGCTGAATAATTCCATCCTCCCTTTGCCGAAATTCTTTTTGTGCCGTCACTATTTCTTCAACCTAGCCAATTCTTGTGTAAGTACTTTACTCTTTCAATTGATCTTGCTAGAACCGACTTCTCCTCTCCCTCACTCTTTCTAAATCGATTTTGGTAGGGGATTGATATCGAATCTCTATTCTTCAGATCTCTGCCGAGTTACTCTTTATGTGTTTCAGGATTTGGGTAAGTATTCTTCACTTTTGGTTTTGAAGGTTGGTCGAATGGTCGTAAGTAATGTAAGGGTGACTTAAGATGGATATAAGTCACTTATGGTTCAGTTTTTAATAATTAAGATTGATGCAGATTTAAGAAGTACTTGTGATTAGTGATCGAGGAAAAGCTATTAAGGCTTGGTGTTTCAAGTAAGGTTAAGGTGAGACTTCGGCTTTTGGTAAAGTATTCGATAAGTATATGTGATTAATCTTTGAGTGATATCATTTGTAGGATCGTGGCTAAGGAGATCGCAGCGCATTTTGTTATCAGGTGTGTACATATACTATACACACATAATGGATTGGGAAATCCCGAAATCCTGAAAGTTTGGCTTCGGTAGTCTTGCGAGTATACGAACACTCGTATGAGGGAAATGGAAACAATAACAGAGACCCCATGAGCGATCTCATGGACTTGGGTCGTGTTGTGGCCAACTGGACCAGAATAGGCAAAATGGGCCCGATGGATCGTAGGCTCAAAATAGGCGAATTTGATGATTTGGTAATAAGTGATGAACTAGTCATGCTAGTTACATGGCTTGGAATTGATTTGGGCCAGATGGGCCATATGAATGTGATTGGGCTAGATGAGCCATATGAATGCGATTTGGGCCTAATGGGCCATACGAATGTGATTGGGTCAGATGGGCCATATAAATGTGATTGGGCCAGATGGGCTATATAAATGTGATTGGGCCAAATGGGCTATATAAATGTGATTGGGCCAGATGGGCTATATGAATGTGATTTGGGCCTAATGGGCCATACGAATGTGATTGGGCCAAATGGGCCATATGAATGTGATTTGGGCCTAATAGGCCATACGAATGAGATTGGGCCTGGTAGGCCATATGAACGTATGTGAATTTGTTGGCCTTTGTAAGGGGTCTTGGGCTTAGTATTTGGTTGCATAAAAATTTAATAATTAACTAATTGTGACCGTGGACAAGTCATAAGGTTCAGGTGTGGCAATGGGTATATGCATGTTAGGATTGGATCTAGGGAGAGCTTGGTACTTAAGCGGTCTTAATGACTCACCTCCTCTTCTCTGGAATCCTACATGGTGCATAGTATCTGTTCACTTTAGCCAACGAGGACTTGATAACGGGCCAAGGTAAGTAATAGACCCATAAAAATGAGAAATGACTGAAATGCCCCTAAGGGCGAAAATGACTAAAATGCCCCTGTGTTGAATGTAAGATTTATGTATGTTACATGTACATTTGCTGCATTCATATGATATTCTGTTTAAGATGCATATGGGTGGGAATTATGGAACGGAGGAAGTATATGAGGATCGCATGATTGCTTGACGACCGTGGATCCACCGATGGCTTTTTAAGCCCATTATATGATTAGCAGCTCTGCTGCAACGTTAGGTAGTACTGCAACCGGGCTGCCCTTAAAGTGTATTGGATGGGTGAGTCAATTTAGAAATCCCCACAGAAGTGTTTCAGTTGGACGGAGACTATGTGTACCGGATGGATTATTTGGGGAAGGTTTGCACAGCATTGCATGTATGATATTATTATGTTATTATTATGATATGTATGCTATTTGTTTGACGAGGGTCGTACACACTGAGTTTTTGAAAACTCACTCCCTCTTTTATTTTTCTCAGGTGATCCTCAGTAGGCGGTTCGATAGATAGAGGGACTCAGAGGTGGCCAACTAGCAAGACGATTAGACCTGTTTTTCTTAATATCTGAATTCTAGATTTTAAGTTATTTTTTTAAGTTATTTTATTTCGGATTGTAATAAGGTTTTCCTTCTAGTTATTATTTCATTACTTCCACTATGCATTGAAATTTTGAAACGGAATCTGGATTTATTTCCTTTAAGCATATTTCAAGTTCTTGAAAATAATTGTGTTTTAAGAACGAGCTTCCGCTGTCAAAGGAATTTTTTTCTTACATAGTAACAAGGAAATGGTTTTTTGGATACACCTCGTTTTGAAAGCAAACTGGATTTTACTTAACTTTTCTCTAGAAGGGTTTTTAATGAAAATAGAGTTTTCGCAAAAACACTTCAATGTGATATGCCGGATTCGAGCCTAACTTCTAGGCCGGGTTTGGGGTGTTACAAGGTCTCAGTGACCTAACAGAAGGTCCATTGTTGCCTCGAGCGATTTAAGTAACCTAAACAGACACAACGGTGTAAATGGGCCTAAGGCCCATTATTCAGGCTAAGTGGGCCCACACGCTCGTGTGGCCCATTTAGTCCAAAAACAGCCACAGTTATGCAAACGTCACAGTCCAAACAACACTTACCACATCACATACATTTTATCCGTGTGGGCCCACAAGCCCACTGGGCCTACACAACCCATTTCAACCCATCAAAGCCCAGAACAGCCCAAGACCACGAGAGCGCTCATGGTGGCCTCTATAGACTAACGCCCATGTTCATGGGCTCGGTTCACCATACGCACGATCGCACACTCGTGTGGCATCATACGCCATATTTTTTTGCTTTTCGTCGTTTTACCGATCTACAGTCATAGCAGTGTAAACAACATGTACTTTCGGCTTTTCAGCCGATCATCGAATACCGCATACAAATACACACACTCTATCGACTTTCCCGCCAACTATCGAATACAGGGTACTGTTACACACCTATTCACGTAGAGTACTAAGAATTCACGATCTCTAGAACCTATATTCAAACATAACATTCAGATAATCACCAAAAAATAATGTTAAGAAAAACTCTTAGCAACCCCCTAACCGAGAGATCGATACCACATGCCTTGACTAGATCGGCCGACTGTGATTTGCCTAGTTAATCCAAAGTTTGATGCAGTCACCCTTCCATATCCTGTCGGAAAATCCCGAACAGTTGACACCTTACGCCGCTTAAACTTGGGAGTAGAGGCTACACGCTCAAACACAGCCGGTACCTTTGCCATCACTTTACTACTAGAATCCTCTTTACCCATCGAGAGTTCTTGATTGAATAACAAAAAAGTTTCAAATGCTTCTGAAATGCTTACACCCCGTAACTTCTCGTAGAAATCTAAAAACCCAATGATCAACTTAGGAAACTAACATTCGGTAATCTAAGAATAAGATGGAGGAGTATTCGGCTTTTAGAAAAAGTAGAAGAAATAGATTTGAACACATATTACAATAATAGAGAAACAATAGAGAGAACTTATGTGTACCTATCGATTCCTCAGAACCCTTACAAGACCGAAACAACACCAATGGCAAAGCACTGAAACAGTTGGCCAATAATAGGGAGAGAAGCAGAATATTCGGCCAAAAGAGCAAATAGCAAAGGGGAATATCGAAAGAGAAAAGAGAAAGATGGAGAAGAGGCAATCGACTAGAAGAGAATAACCAAAAAGAAAGAATAAAACCGAGGGGAAAAGAGAACATATATTCGACTAGAAAAAATGTAAAGCAGAAGAGGTGAACGAAAAAGAACAATTCAGAAACACAAACCAGTTTTTCCCAAGGCAAAAGTGACCGAAACCAAACCGAAAATGAGAGAAAACTATCCTAGCCTAATTTCCTATGCTTCCCCTTACCAATTCGGCACAACACTCCCACACACTTCAAGCTCCTTGCTTTTCTCCATAAACCACTCCCTTAATCCCTTCACGAAATCCTCCTTGATTCACTCAATGACCAATTCAAACCTTACCTTGTAGAGTTCCAGTCAACCTCTACATCTCTACTAGCCATAGCAGCAAAATAAATACCTCTTTGCTTCAGGCGAGACTCGAACACCCCTTTTAAAGCTCTATCACGCCACTTACCAATAAGCCACAAGCTCAATTGAGTCCTAACTTATCCTCAATATTTTATAAAGCCTTCCTGCCAATATCCAGGTTTATTCAATGAACAACCAAAAATTCTGCGCACGCCATGACTTGAACCTCAAACCACATGCATACTCCTAACGCCTCCTTGCCACTAGACCACAAGCTTCCTTGTGTCACATTTTATCCTCAAATATTAATAAGTCCTTCCAACCCACGCCAAGTTCAATTTTTGGGAAAACTAAATTTTTGCTATAACCTAGATTTGAACTCAAGACCTTCCAAAACACTCCCAATCACTCCTAAAGCACATAGCCAGTAAAGCAAACATGCAATTAGTGAAATTTTTCTCGCACAACTAAAATCCAATTGCTCCGATGCCCAAATTCTATTTCTTCTAGGCCCAAAATTCAGGGCGTTACAGTGTGAATAAGGGTGGAAAATGGCTTAGTAAATAGCCTTTATGTTGTCTACACGGGTAGGCACATGGGCGTGTGTCTAGGCCGTGTGTGACACACGGTCTGCCCCATGGGCATGTGTTCAGGTCGTATGTCCCCTGCAACTTAATTTTGAGAAACAGAATGTCCAAAATTGAGTACACGGGCAGAGACACGGGCATGTGTCTCAGCCGTGTGTGCCACACGGCCTAGCACACGGGCATGTGACTTGGCCGTGTGACATCAATTTGTTCATAAGTTACAAGTCAGAGAGTTACACGAGGTCACGACACGGGTGTGTATGACCACACGGCCTAACCACACGGGCATGTGACCCCTGTTTAGTGGAAAATATTCTAAACTTTGTATAAAAAAAATTTAAAGTTTTCGGTTTAGTCCCGAACCACTTCCAAAGTATGTTTTGGGCCTCGTAGGTTCGTATTAGGGACTTTATGATTAATTTCAAAATGGTTTTAATTTGGACGAAAATTTATGACTCGGTAATGTATGTTTGTTTATGTTTAAGTTCGGTAATGCCTTGTACCTCGTTTCGGCTTCAAATACGGGTAAGGGATATTACAAAGATAGACCGTGATATGTAAAAGTCCTAAAAAGCCTTGGAAACACGAAGAATCCACAACCCCCTTCAAACGGCTCTAATTTTCCCTCCATGATAGAAACCTTGACAAGCTAGAATGATTGCATTAAATCAATAAAGTTCATTTCCCTCCATGATCCCCACAATCTAAAAAGATTGTTAAAACTCTTCTAAAGGAAACTAAAGAGAAAATCTGAAAAGAAAACTCTAAAAGAAACTAAAGAGAAATTCTTGAAAAGAAAACTCAAAGATAATTTATTGACTTAAAAGAAAAGTTGAATAATAATGAATTGATTGATTTGTGTACAATGTAAAGGCCTATATATAGAATAGCTAAAGAAATCTAAAAAAAACTCTTTAAGTATACTAGAATACTAATTAATCCAAACAAGTAGTTTTAAACTAAATTTTCGTGTTGACATAAAACTCTTAAATAACTTAAACTACTTAATTATTATTAAAAAATTGGAATAATAAAATAATAAGAGATGATAAATATAATATTGTGCTCATATATAATAAAAATTTAGCCCAAAAACCGAACCCAATATGATTTAAACTCGAATTAAAAGCCCGAAACTCGTAATTCTCGTCATAATCCTCTACAGAAATTCTGCTCACACAGTCTTCACTAAAATAATGATAACTTGAGCTCCTAAACTCAAAATTGTGGTTCAAAATGAGCTTGAAAGCTAATAGATGGTTTTTCGAACGCCATGAGATAGTTTTTCGAACGCCATGAGACATCTCAACCCAAAAATGTTTGGACCCCATCCAAAATGTCATCGCAAGTCTTCTAATTTACCAAACTTTAAAATTGGCAGCTTCGGTGAATGGAATTTAATAAATTTCACCCAATCCGTGCATGTACCATCCCATCTTTAACCAATTTGCCCTAGCCCTTTGCTCCCAATATATTTCTTCTTTTTTAATTTCCAAATTTAATTGTATATTTATGTCAATTAAATCTGCTAAATTTTCATCTGTTCTTTCCAACCCATCGAGTTCTTCTAATTTCGTGAGCGATCTCTTTAATAACTCCTTTCTTAATTTTTTTTAATTCCCATTGCCCATCTTTGTAAACCTTTCCCCAAAACTGTTAATCACGCCACAACACTCCCCTTAATTTGCTCCTATACTCGTTTCACCTCCTCTTCACAAGAATTTTTCATAGCCCACCATGCTTCAAATCTAAAGTCAGACCTTTTCATGATCGCCTTTTCAAATTTGGTTTTAAATAGTAAAGGGCAATGATCAGAAAAACAATGTGACAAGTGCCTAATTGTGTATTCAGGAAATAAATTAATTCATTCCAAATTCACCACCCCTCTGTCAATATGTTCTTTGGTATTCGTCTCCAAAAGGTTTCCCCTTTCCCATGTAAACCAACGCCCTGTATACCCTATGTCTTCAAGATGATAGTCTTCTAGAATTATCCTAAATTCCTCCATGCTTCCTTCTTCCCTTGGCAGACTTCATTTTTTTTCAAAAGAGTAACAAATCTCATTAAAATCCCCACAAACCAACCATGGGTTAATCTGCTCTCTTCCTAACCTTCTTAAAAGGTCCCATGCTCCACTCCTTCCTCGGGCTTCTAGGGCCCCATAGAAACTAGTCAATCGTCACTTTGCCCCTCTTCATCTTCTTCGATATCAACATCAATATGGTTGATAGAATAAATTCTTAAGCTTACAGATAACTCCCCCTTCAACCCTACGCTCAACCCGCCTTTCGTACCCAAATCTGACACATCAATACCATTATGGAACCCACATCATCGTCGCACTCTCTCCATTCGCTTAATGTCCAACTTTGTCTCCATAAGGAAAACAGTGGGATTATGTTGCTTTCTCGTGTGCTGAAGCCTCCTAATGCCCTATAGACTCCCCAATCCATGCATATTCCAGGTTAAGATTTTCATTACATCAGGTTGGCTTCCTTATTCGCAGGCGGTGATATCTATTTTTTTGCAATTTCCTCACATCTCTCATTCCTTTCAGCCATGAGTGTACAGAAAGATCTCTCTAGAATTTGTTTATTTGACCTAGGCCTTATCTTTCCCTCGTTATTCACTAGTGGAAGCTCCTCCCTGTCATCCTCCATATCTACTCTCCCCATCCTTTCAGAAGTTCTGATTCCTTTCCCTTTATCTTGAGTCCCTACTCCTTCCAAATTGAAACCTAAAATAGATCTCATGAGGTTGTGGTTTTGTCGTAGGTCAAAATTTCCTACCGACCTTTCACTCCTTCCTTCGTTTTGTTTTCCGATAGATTCCCCAAAATTATCCCCGTTATTATCCTCCCTCAGCCAAACACTCGGTGTAATCGTCACTCTTCTTGGTTGTGCCTTCAGAGACAAGTCCCACCCACACTCTACTTCCCTGATCCCAATATTTATTCTTTTTCGACATAATCTATCCCCATGCCCTAAACAACCACACAGGAAACAAAATAGAGAAAAAAATTTGTATCTAAATTTAACGTAAACAAAATTGATTGTGATGCCATAACTTTTCCATCCTTTTTAGAGATTTTCATACATCCAATTAAACCCTACTACGTATAAAATTTTTATAACTCTGATTTGATATTCTTGTATCATATTCCAAGAATTTACCTACAAAATTCTCAAGTTGTTTTGCCACATTATCTAAGAAAAAACCTAGCGGGAGATCATGCACTTGTACCCAAAAGTCCGTGAACACTAGAAGAACATAACACGTTCCACATCAACTTCGTGGAAGAAACGAAACAAATAGTATTTTTTTTCCTAAATCTGATATCTGAGTTCCTCCCAATAGATGCCACAAATTAGCCATAATATTTTTCATGGCAAGGAAGTGGACCACGCTTGCTGTAAGACAACACCCTACCAAACAAAGATCATAGCCTAATTTTTGTAGATTAGGCTCCACCCCAAATTTCACGACTTCTTCCTCATCGTGGAGGCATAAATCTGCCACATCTTTCTCCATTGACGAAACTCCTTCCCACGCCAACTTCTTTCTTTTCACCGACTTGGTTGTAGAACAAACAAAATCACAATCTTTTCTATTATCGACTTGTAGTCTCCTGATTTTCTTGAATATAGAAAAGTTCTTGTCGGCTAAAGCAAACCCTACGAAAAAAATTTGGACTTGCCAATGGAGCAAACAATAACGTGCTATTAAAGCAGACTCAAGTTTTTAAACATTATAACATTTAAATTTAAATTCTTGAGAAATAAATTTAACAAATTAAGACCAAATTTATATAATATATATTAAAGTTAATCAAGAAATTATAAATGGAATATAAAGATTTCCATAGTGTAAAGATAAAATATTCATCATTTTTCAAATATAAGTTTCTAATCTATAATTTATGAAGTTAATTAAATACAATTTTCAAAAAAATTAAGTAATCCAAAGTAAAATTTTATTATTGTTTTGTAAGTTGGATAGTGAAATAAATCATTTTAAATAATGGGGTGATCATATTTATATTTTATCTTTTTTATCAATTATATATAACTATTTAATAAATGATTTGCTACTATTACTCATTATGCATTATTAATTTACAATTATTAATCTTTTTTATTATGAAAATTACTATGAATAATCATTTTTCTATTAACTGTTAATTATCAAAACTGAAGTAATAATTTTTTTTTTCGAAAGGTTTGTAATTTTAGAAACATGTAATTTAATGATGTATACTTATCAATAATCAATGTTTTGAAAATTGGATCAGTAGTCGAATCAATTAGATTATTCCTTTTTTATTTAACTAATTTGATCTCAGTTCAATAAAAATTGAATACACAATTAAAAATTTATAAACTAGTTCAACTGTTGATTTTTTATCCCAATGTTAGTTATGGAATCGATTAAACCACTAACTCAACTTGTCAGTTTAGTTTAGTTTAGATATCACTTTGAGTAATTTGAAATTTTAATATAATTTAAAATATAAATTTTATGTTATAATAATGTTAATATTTGTAAATGTAAAAAAACTTTTATTTATATTAATTGTTTATGTAAATTTTAAAATTTTAATGATGAATTTTATAATTATTGTTTATCTATCATAATTTATTATTTTTTTATGAATTAACTATTACGTTTTTCATTTTTTTAATTTTAAATTTTAAATTTTGAATTTTAACTGAGAAATTTTCATATATCACTATTTGCTACTATTATTATTCGTTATGCATTATTATTTTATAATTACTAATTTTTATATGATGAAAGTTACTATGAATAGTCGTTTTTTTCCTATTAATTGCTCATTATAAAATATTGAAGTAATAATTTTAGTTTCAAAAGGTTTGTTATTTTAGAAACATGCGGTTAAATTACCTATACTTATATTTATGTGTAACAAATGTTTTAAAAATTGGATTGATTGTCGAACCAATCAAATCATCCGTTTTCGATTCAACTGGTTCGACTATCGGTTCAACAATAATTGCATACACAATTAAAATTTATAAAATATTAGTAAAAAATTAAAAATTTAATAAACTGGTTCAATTGTCGGTTTATTATCCCAATGTCACTGGTGGAACTGGTTAAACTAGCAATTCAACCTACTTATTTAGTCTAATTTAGATATCACTTTGAGTAACTTGAAATTTTGATATAATCTAAAATCTTAAGATTACAATAGTGATGATATTTATAAATGTATATAAAAAAAATCATATTAGCAGTAACTAAGTGATATAAATTAGTTATGAGCAATTCATTGTTAGTTAAGTAGTTCAGGATAGTTGCCTATTCTGTTAGTGATCCATTGCTAGTGTATAAGCGTTGAAGATCATATTGTAATTATAAGTAAGATAAAAATGTATTTTCTCAATTTCTCACATTCTAATATGGTACCAGAGTAATTTGTTTTACTGGTCATCAAAACTCACAGGTTGTAGTCCTTTATTGATGGAACGGTTCGTATATCACTAAAAGAAATTGTTGGAGTCGATGGTCTCTCTATTGAAAATCTGGTTGTTATTATAAAAAACGACATGATTTTTAATATGATCATATTTCGGAGTATCAATCAGCCATTCTTAATGGTATTCCTTCGGAATATGATTATGTCGTTTTTATAGTAGTGACGAGTCGAGTGCCTTTTGATTTACAAGGCATTACGACGGCGCTGTTAGATGTTGAAGCTCACCAGTAAGTGCATCCATCTTAGGTCACGTTTTCTGCATATCTTGCGATAGAGAACAAATCATTATCGTCGGGTTCTCAGTCTGCTATGGCCATGCCTACGTATGTTGGACAACCACCACCTCAAGTGTTTCGGCCCAATCGAGCAACTGAGTTTCGCGGCCGGGGGCGTGGACAATCCAGTGGTGGAACGCGCCTTCAATGTCAAATCTGTGGCAAGGTTGGTCATGTCACCCGGCGCTGTTATGACAAATATGATTCGGCGTATGATAATGATGTCCCAAACCGTAATGGTAGGTCTGGGCAATCGGACTCCTCTGGTTTTAGAAGATTGGGCTCGTCATATAGTGGGCCAATATCTCAAGAAAATCGTGGACCTATTTCAGCTTACATGTGTTGGGAATGGGTCTTATGAATGTCATACTTCTGGGCCTATTTTGCATTATTGTGATGATGGATTATCTGGTGGTCCCAAGTCTGGTCCTCCTGTTCGATATCCTGGGTTGGGTTCAGGTTCAGCCTGTTCTAGTCCTGGTTATTCTGGCCCATTGATACCTCTTTGAGATTTTTAGGTGCATCACAGGTGTCCCCAGCAGCTGTTGCTTCTGTTTCTCCAGCAGCAACTACTCCTTCTGTTGTCTCTGACCCGACGTGGTATCCTGACAGTGGAGCTACCACACACATGACAAATGACCCTACCAAGTTCAATGACTGTCAATTGTGCAATGGGTCAGGTAAAGTTGTTGTCAGTAATGGTCAATCTATTCCTTTTCTTGCATTGGCGAGTCTGATTTATCTCATGGCTCTGATCTGTTGCTTCTTAAAGATTTATTATATGTTCTAGGAATCCACAAAAATCTTTCTATTTCGAAGTTTATTAAGGATAACAGAGTGTTTTTTGAATTTTATCCAAATTACTGCTTTATCAAGGATCTGGAAACACGCCGGATACCACTTCGCGGCACTGAGGAAAATGGATTGTATCAGTTTTCATCTGTTTCTTCCAAACATGCGTTGACTATTGAAAACACGGCTGCTGATGAGGTGTGTCAGGATTCTAGTCCAGATTACAGGTTCACTCGATGGCATCAACGACTTGGTCATCCATCTCTTGCTGTTGTAAAAGAAGTGTTGGTGTCTTGTAATGTTTCAATTCCTACAAATAAGTCACCTTCTTTATGTAATGCTTGTGTTCTTGGTAAAAGTCATAACCTGCCATTTGTGGCTACTAATTCAGTATATTCTGCTCCTCTTGAACTCGTTGTTGTTGATTTATGGGGTCTTGCACCTTACTACTCTTCTGGTTACGTCTTGCACCTTACTACTCTTCTGGTTATCAATATTACATTTCGTTTGTGTATGCCTTTTCATGGCACACATTGATATATTTTCTTCGCAAGAAATTTAATGCACTACAAATGTTTTTGACCTTCAAAACTCACGTTGAACTTCAACTTGGTGTCAAGATCAAACAACTTCAGACAGATGGGGGAGGTGAGTTTCGCATCTTTGATTCATATCTTAATGGGTGCGGTATAGCTTATCGACTCACGTGTTTGCACACGTCTGAGCAAAATGGGATGGTGGAAAGGTGTCATCGGCAAATTGTGGAAACTGGTTTGGTTCTGCTTGCTCAAGCATCATTACCTTTGTCTTATTTGTCTGATGATTTTTATTCTACTGTGTATCTCACGAATTTGCTTCCTACAAAGGTGTTAGGTGGAATTTCTCTAATGGAAAAACTTCTTGGTCAGAAGCCTGAGTATAAGGTGCTTCGTGTGTTTGGGTGTTTATGCTATCCTTTGCTGAGACCATACAATCGTCATAAGTTACAATATAGGTCCATGCCTTGCACATTCCTGGGCTGTGCACCAAATCTCAAAGGTTATAAGTGTTTGGATAAGACTGGTCGACTGTATATTTCTCGTCATGTTCAGTTCGATGAAGGCGTTTTCCCATTTGCCAATGGTTTGAGCTCGAAGCCTGCTGCAACTTCTAATAGTCCCTCTACTATTACTACGCTTCCAGTAGTTATGGTTCCTTCACCTATAAGGACCTCATATGTGAGTCCTCATCTTGTGGGTTTTCTATTACTGTCTTCTGAGTGTTATATACCGTCTCCTCCACAGTACTCTATTGCTTCAGGCTTGTCCGTAACTATTAGATGACAATCAGCGTACTCAGAGTATAACTCCTCCTGTCAATTCAGAGCTGTCAGGTTCCACTTAAAGCAATATTCATCCTATGGTTACTCGGAGTAAAGCTAGGATTTACAAGCCAAGAGTTTACACTGCTACTCTTAGCCCTGTTGAGCCAGTTGATATTCATGAAGCTATGGCCATTCCAGAATGGAAAGATGCGATTCATGATGAACTACAAGCTCTTGTCAAAAATAATACTTGGTATTTAGTGCCAGCACCAGCTGATCGATGTCTTATGGGTTTCAAATGGTTGTTTAAGGTAAAAAAGAATCCAGATGGCAGTGTGGCTCGAAATAAAGTTGGTTTGGTTGCTCAAGGTTTTTCTCAAGCTGCAGGTTTGGATTATCATGAGACATTCAGTCCAATGGTCAAAGCAAACACGATTCGAACGATTCTAGCGCTAGCTGTGTCGAGAAAGTGGAAACTACAAGAAGTTGATGTCAATAATGCTTTTCCAAATGGGGATTTGACTGAAGATATATACATGAGACAACCACCTGGTTCTGAGGTCATGGATGTCAATGGGAAGCCTTTAGCTTGTCGCCTAAACAAAGCTCTCTATGGTCTTAAACAGGCTTTGAGAGCATGGTTTGAAAATTTAAGGGAATTTTTAGTTCAACAGCTGAATTTTCAGGTTTCACGAGCCGGTTCCTCATTATTTTTCAAACAAACTATATATGGTTTTATTTTTTTTCTTGTATATGCCGGTGATATAATAGTGACAGGTGATATATGCTCTGACCTAGATGAAGTGATTCAGTGTTTGAATCAGACATTCTCCTTAAAGGATTTAGGAGAGTTGAATTACTTTCTTGGTCTTGAAGTGAATAGAAATGGTGATTGTTTGCATGTGTCTCAGCAGAAGTATACTCGAGAAATTTTGGAGCGTGCTCATATGGCTAATGCTAAACCAGTACATACACCCATGGTCAAATCCCCTACACTCACCTTATTAACTGGTTCACAACTTGACGATGGCACCGAATATCAGCAGGTTGTTGGTAGTTTGCAGTATTTGTGTCTGACTCGACATGACATAGAGTTTGTTGTTAACAAAGTTAGTCAGTATATGCATCACCCACATGATGGTCATTGGACAGCTGTAAAACGAATCCTACCGTATATTCGTGGTACACTGACTCATGATCTGGTGTTTCAGCCTTCAAGTGTCTCCTTAACAATTTTTTTTCGATGCTGATTGGGCTAGTTCTCTTGAGGATCATAAGTCAACATCAGGGTTTGTGTGTATCTTGGCAACAACCTCAATGGATGGACCTCTAAGAAGCAAAGTGTCGTATCTCAGTCCACTTCAAAAGCTGAGTATCGAAGTTTAGCTGATGCAACATCTGAAATAACATGGTTTTAGTCTCTTATGGACGAAATAGATGTGAAGGTTAAGGGTACACCAGCGATTTGGTGTGATAACTCTAGCACGGTATCTTTGGCAACAAATCCAGTGCTACATGCTCGAGTTAAGCACATTGAGCTAGATTTACATTTTGTGCTTGACAAGGTGCTTAATGGTCAACTTCAGGTTAATTACATTCCTGGAACTAATCAAGTTGGTGATGTGCTTACTAAACCGTTAACCATAGGTGTTTTTTTGTCTTGTCGTGATAGGATGACTGTCCTTGCTGCTAATATTTTTCAAAGCGAGTCTGCAGGGGGGGATATTAGCAGTAACTAAGTGATGTAAAATAGTTATGAGCAGTTCATTGTTAGTTAAGTAGTTCATGATAGTTGTCCATTTTGTTAGTGATCCATTTATTGTGTATAAGTGTTGAAGATCGTATTGTAATTGTAAGTAAGACAGAAATGTATTTTCTCAATATCTCACATTCTAATGTTTCATATTAATAATCAAATTTTAAAATTTTAATAATGAATTTATAATTATTGTGTTATCTACCATAATTTACTACCTTATGATGAATTAGTTATTAAGTTTTTCAATTTTTAATTTGAATTTTTAAATTTTAATAGAGAAATTTGTTTATATCAGGTTTTAAAATATTTTATTAATTTTAAAAAAAAAAAGCAAAGAAAACGTAATGGAAGAGTTGGTTGATAGATAGGAAATAAATTATTTTAAGTGGTTTAACAACATAAGGGTTTCAATAATTAAAATATTAAATTAAATTTTTAATAGAGAACTTTTTTGTATATCAAAATTTTAAAATATTTATTAAAATTATTTTTTTTTAAAAAAGATATTTTTTATATATCAATGGAAAAGATAGGAAAAGAGGCGGATCTAGGAGATGAGAGGTTGACTTCCTTAAAATAGAAAATTTTCTATTCATGTCCTTTATAATTTATAAAATTTTAAATTAATAATGATAAAATTGTACTTTAGTTCCCAAAAATAATTTGATTTAATTCTTTAAAAATTATAAAGATATAGACTATTAAAATGGTAAAATTGTATTTTTAGAATCATAAAAATATATAATTTAATTCTAACCCCCCAAAAAAAATTAACTTTACCCCTACCCCTAAGTCATATTTCTGGCTCGCTATTGGATAGAAAATAGATTATTTTAAATAGTTTAATAATATAAGGAGTTCAATCATGAAAATTTTAATAGAAAATTTTTATATAAAAAAGTTTGAAATATTTTAATAAAATTATTTTTTTTGTTTAAAAGGACATTTTAGTCAATCACTTTTAATAGTCTTAGAGTATGAAATAGATCTTTAAGTAGCTTAATAATATAAGAAGTTCAGTCATTAAAAATATTAAATTAAAATTTTAATAATTTTTTATATATAAAAAATTTGAATTGTTTTAATAAAATTAATTTTTTTATATAAAAGAATATTTTAGCTAATAACTTTAGAGCTAAACTAGACATAACTCTTATTAGTAAGATTTTAAAAAAAAAATTAAAACATTTGAACCAAATTTAAATTTTAAAGTCCACATTATTAAAAAAAATTTATTTAAATATCACCTTCAATTCAAATAGGACTATATTTAAATGATAAAACAAACAAAACACCTGTAATATAAATTTAAAAAACTCGATTAATCAAACTATTTACGTAATGCTCTTCCACTTTTGGTATAGGGATATAAAATAGAATACAAGTTTGATAAGCTCCTACGGTTGTGAGTTAAAAGGGATCACTTGTATCATGTGAATTCCTTACCTTTAATTTTCAAACTTTGAATTAAAACTCAATTCTCAATCCAAATTAATTAATTTTTCATTATCATTTAATTTTGGTATAACCAACTTAATCTCAAACTTATAATTTTTTTATAATAATAGCTTAAAATTAAATGATTAAACCAAACAAGTAATTTATACCTAACATTATTTATTGAAAATTTATTTGATACACTGTTATTAGAGTTTTGGACTTCATAAAAAAATCAAAAGATTACAAATGTCTTATAAAATATAATAAAATATTAAAAAATATATACATATTAAGTTTTCTAAAATTGCTCATGAAATTGAAAAATATATATCTACACAAAATATTCACTATTATTTATTGAAGTACAATTTTTTTCTTTGTAGTTTTTTCCGGTTCATACAGCTCCACCAGCTGAACTCGTTGATTTGTTAGACACTAATTCTAGAATTACATATGCTATGTAGTTAGCTTTCCTCTATTCATCAAAAACAAAAGTTAAAATTGTTGTTTAACAGATATTTACCGTGGCAAATATAAACAGAAAACATGGTCAAGAATCAAAGCTAATTAAATATATTGAACAGAGAATTAAAAAAAAAAATGTAAAATTTTAAAACTACATGTCATCGATATGAATTTACCTTAACAAAATTATTGAAGGACATAATTATTGTTTTATTGGGCAAATTAGTTTTTTTATTGGAACTGACGCATAATAAAGATAATCTGGTTTATTTTCATAAGTTTGAGTTCTACCTTTTTTTCTTTAATATCTATAAATTATTACAAAATTAAAACATTCAGCTTATAAATATGTTAGCTTATAAATATGTTATATATTCTCTGTGAAAAAATATAATGTCGGTAATGACAAATATATCGCAAAGAAAAAAGAAATAAAAATAAAGAACACACAGATTTTACGTGGAAAACCCTTTCGGGAAAAAACCACGGGCAGAGGAGAAGAAAAATTCACTATGTCGAATTCGAACCCATTACAAGAGGAATAGACCATGTCTATTTATAGGCTTGTAAAGCCATATTCTAATAGGAGTGTAGTAAGATTAAAAACTCCTTATTCTAATCAATATCAAATAGATGGAGTTTAATAAGGTTTAAAAACCTTATTTAAAATAAAATAAAAGAAGTGTAATTCTATAGGGATTCTTCTTTTATTTTATTTACCATGTATTTTATTTAAATAAGGATTCGGGTTACTTAATTCTAACAATCTCCACCTTGACACGAATTCTCAATAAACAAGTTCTTCATCGCGAACTCTCAACGAACAAGTTCTCCACCTCTTCCATAAAACCCCTTAAGGGTTTAATTTCAACAATGAACACCAACCAAGTCTAAGCAATGCTCAAACTTGGTTATAGGAAGTGACTTAGTCATCATAACTGCAGGATTTTCATGAGTACTAATTTTGCTCACAACTATATCACCACGAGCAATAATATCACGAACAAAATGATACCGAACATCAATGTGTTTTGTTCTCTCATGAAACATTTGATCTTTTGTAAGGAAGATGGCACTTTGACTGTCACAAAAAACTGTGCTGATTTGAAGGTCTTCATTTAGCTCACTAAAGAGTCCCTTCAACCAAATAGCTTCTTTACAAGCCTCAGTAATCGCCATATACTCAGCTTTAGTGGTAGACAAAGCGACTGTAGTTTGCAAAGTAGCTTTCCAACTGATTGCACAACCTCCTATTTTAAAGACATAACCAATGAGAAATCTTCTTCTATCAAGGTCTCCAACAAAATCAGCATCAACATACCCAATGACTCCATCTCTAGTTCTTCCAAACTGTAAGCAAACATCAGTAGTACCTCGTAAGTATCTTAAAATCCACTGAACTGCTTTTCAATGTTCTTTACTGGGATTCGCTATGTATCTCGCTAACTGTGACCGATCGCATATGATAAATCCGGGCGTGAACAAACCATAGCATACATGAGAGATCCCACTGCACTAGAGTATGGAACATGTGACATGTACTCAATCTCATCATCTGATTGTGGAGACAAAGCCGATGAAAGTCTGAAATGGGCTGCTAAAGAAGTACTAACAGGATTAGCACTCTGCATATTAAACTTGCAAAGAACTTTCTCAGTGTACCCCTTCTGACTTAGGTACAATTTACTTGTTTTTCTATCTTTGAGAATCTCCATACCAAGTATCTTCTTTACTAGTCCCAAATATTTCATCTCAAATTCTTCACTTAGTTGGGCTTTGACCTTTCTTATCTCTGCTTTATCTTTTGCTGCTATCAACATGTCATCAACATAAAGAAGTAGATATACAAAAGAACCATCACTGTTTTTCTTAAAGTAAACACAGCTGTCAAAACTACTTCTTTTAAAATCATGAGAAGTCATAAAGGAATCAAACCTCTTGTACCACTAGACTTTTTCAGCAAGCAAACATAGTCCTCTTTTCCTGATACTGTAAAACCCTCTGGTTGTTGCATGTAAATATCCTCCTCAAGTTCTCTATGCAAAAATGCAGTTTTTACATCTAACTGCTCAAGCTCCAAATCATGCATGGCCACAATACCAAGCAAAGCTCGAATCAAACTATGCTTCACAACTGGGGAGAACATATCTATGGAGTCCACTCCTAGAATTTGACTGTAACCCTTTGCAACAAGCCTTGCTTTATATCTGAGTTCTTCAACTCTTGGAGTCCCTTCTTTCTTTTTAAACACCCATTTACAGCGAATAGACTTTTTACCTTTAGGAAGTTTCACAAGATCCTATGTTCTGTTTTTGTGGAGTGATTCCATCTCCTCTTGCATAGCAAACATCCACTTTTCTAAGTCTTCACAGCTAACCGCCTCAGAATAATTAGACGGCTCTTGGTTTGCATCTATATCTTCGGCCACATTTAAAGCCTAATCAACTAGATCAGCCTCGGCATACTTCTTTGGAGGTTTAATTTCTCTTCTAGTTCTTTTTTTTGGCAATAGAGTATTGTGGTGAAGAAACAACCCTATTCTCAATTTTTGTACTGGCTTGAAAAGTCGACTTTGTATTAATCTGATGCTCCACCTGGTTTTGATTTTCTTTATTGGAAGAGTCTTTAAGAGATAAGTTAGGTAGCATAGCAGTTTCATCAAAAACAACATCTCTGCTAATCACAACTTTTCTATTTTCAGGACACCATAACTTATACCCTTTTACACCAGCTTTATAACTAAGAAAAACACATTTAATGGATCTCGGTTCCAATTTTCCATTATCAACATGAGCATTCGCAGGACACCCAAAGATCTTTAAATCAGAGTAATTAGCAGGATTACCTGACCATACCTCTTGTGGAGTCTTTTTCCCAATGGAAATGGATGGAGATCGGTTGATCAAAAAACATGCAGTAGAGGCTGCTTCGACCCAAAACTACTTTGGTAAGTTGGCATTTGACAACATACATTGAACCTTCTCCATGATTGTTCTGTTCATTCGTTCTGCAACACCGTTTTGCTGTGGAGTATGATGAACTGTCAAGCGTCTCACGATCCCTTCTGACTTACATACTTTATTGAACTCATCAAAACAAAACTCTAGGCCATTGTCTGTGCGGAGGTATTTTATTTTTTTTCCCATCTGTTTTTCAATCATAGTTTTCCAAGACTTAAATGCGGATAACACATCGCTTTTCTGCTTCAGGAAGAATGTCCAAACTTTTCTGGAAAAATCATCAATAAAAGTTAGCATATAATTAGCTCCACCTCTTGAAGGCACTCTTGATGGCCCCCACAGATCAGAATGAATATACTCCAACGTTCCCTTCGTGTTATGGATTCCTCTGGTGAATCAAACTCTCTTTTGTTTTCCAAAAACGCAATGCTCACAGAACTTCAGTTTGCAAATTCCTTGCCCATCAAGAAGTCCTCTTTTGCTCAATTCTGCCATGCCATTCTCACTCATATGCCCTAGACGTATATGCCAAAGTTTAGTAATATCATCATCTGACAATGAAGAGGAAGTGACACCTGCACCATCAATGACAGTAGAACCCTGCAAAATATATAACTTGGCAGTCTTTCTCTGCCCTTTCATCACAACGAGGAACTTTTGGAAATCTTCAAAATCCCACTTTCAGCTGTGTATTTGTACCCTTTTGAATCAAGAGTACTTAACGAAATTAAATTTCTCTTCAATTCTGGAACATGTCGTACGTCACTAAGTATTTTGACAACTCCATCAAATATCTTAACTTTAATTGTTCCAACACCTGCGATTTTACATGCAGCATTATTTCCCATCAAAACAACACCTTCAGACACTGTTTCGTAAGTTGTAAACCAATCCCGATTGGGACTCATGTGAAAGGTGCAACCCGAATCAAGTATCCACTCCTCGCTCACTTTAGAATTGTTGACAGAAACGACTAGAAGTTCACCATCGCTGTAGTCTTCTACAACATCAGCTTCACCGAAATTTTCTGGTTGTTTTCCCTTTTGATTCGCAGCCTCCCTTTTAATCTTGTTTTGTAGCTTATAGCACTCAGATTTAATGTGCCCTTTCTTCTTGCAGAAATTACAAGTTTTACCTCTGTTTGAAAACTTCGATCTACCCTTAGATTTACCATGAGGATTCCGTTCCTGTGTCCTTCCACGATCATCATCAACATTCCGATCTTGTCTCTCACGAACAATGAGACCCTCTCCCTGAGAGTCAGGTTTAACCACAAGATGCTTCATCTTATCATACGAGGTCAAAGAATCATAAACCTTATCAATTGTAAGAGACTCTCGGCTATATAAAATCGTGTCTCTGAAGGTTGAATAGAACGGAGGCAACGAACAAAATAGAATCAACCCTAGATCTTCCTTATCATACTGAACCTCCATAGCCTCCAAGTTTGAGAGAATTTCTTTAAACACTGTTAAGTGTTCATGCACAGATGCACCTTCCTCCAAACAATGAGCATAAAGACGTTGCTTCATATGCAACTTGCTAGTTAGAGTTTTCGACATACATATTTTTTCTAGCCTCTTCCATAATGTCGCGGCGGTCTTCTCCTTCATCACATCTTGCAAAATTTCGTTAGACAAATGCAGATGTAATTGTGTTAACGCCTTTCGATCCTTGCGCTTCTTCTCTTCCTCCGTCAATGTCAAAGGCATTTTATCTACCCCTAGTAGGGCTTCCTCTAAATCCATTTGTGCAAGAACTACCTGCATCTTTATCTGCCACAACGCGAATCTAGTGTTGCGATCCAATAGCGGAATTTCATACTTCAAAGACGCCGTTATCGTGATCGAGATGAAAAACCCGGAAGCTTTGATACCAATTTGTGAAAAAATATAACGTCGATAATGACAAATATATTGTAAAGAAAAGAGAAATAAAAATAAAGAACATAGATTTTATGTGGAAAACCCTTTCGGGAAAAAACCACGGGCAAAGAAGAAGAAAAATTCACTATGTCGAATTCGAACCCATTACAAGAGGAATAGACCATGTCTATTTATAGGCTTGTAAAGCCATATTTGAATAGGAGTGTAGTAAGATTAAAAACTCCTTATTCTAATCAATATCAAATAGATGGAGTTTAATAAGGTTTAAAAACCTTATTTAAAATAAAATAAAAGAAGTAATTCTATAGGGATTCTTCTTTTATTTTATTTTACCATGTATTTTATTTAAATAAGGATTCGAGTCGCTTAATTCTAACATTTTCAAAAAAAAATTATATAATTAAATAATGGCACCATCTTGTTGCTCACTATATAAACAGACCTTTGATATAAATTTATCGGAAAGAATTTATTTATATTGGTGTAAAATTTAAATGGTTTTTACACTTTTTCTTAACTTTTTATACGTTAAATATTTTAACAATTCAACTGTTAAATTTATCAAAATTTTTGTACTTGTCATGCATGTAAATTTTTGAATTTATCTAATATTTCTATTATGTCGGTCTAAAATATTGTCTATGCTAATATATATTTAACGGTTGAAAGCTTTTACATAAAATGAATAGTTAATTTTTTTTTTTTAATTTATACTAAACTTGACACACATGATCTACATAATTGAAACATAAAATGTGATAGTTGGATTGTTAAAATATTAAACGTATAAAAAATTATAAAATGGTGTAAAATCACTTAAGTTTTACATCAATGTAAATAAATTCCTCCATTAATTTATATATTATCTTTCACAAAAATCACACATTAAATCCCACAAAAAGTCACTCATAAAAATATAATAATTATATCTATATTTAATTATCTTTAAAATTATTTATTAATTTATAATAAAATTTCTTTCCCTAGTCTCTCCCACCAATTAGCTTCCATTGCAATCAAATAGTGCATAATTCAAATGTGTGCCTGAACGTGTGGTTGGCCGTGTGCGAGACACGGCCGTGTGGTCGATGAAGGCATGGCCGTGCACAAGACACAATCGTGTGGTGGTGTGAGAATGGCCGTGTGGGCCACACGGGAGTGTAGGTTTTGGGCCAGGCCGTGTGGACCACACGGGTAAGGCCAATCTGGGCGTGTGGGCCCACATGAGCATTTGGTCACATATTTCTGAAATTTTCACTAGGGTTGCACAAGTCATTCCGATCGACTGTGGGCCTACCGTAGGGTCGATAAGGGCTAACCAAACCCTAGACTATGTAACCTGGTATTCTGATAGTATGCTCTGAGTAGGACACTATTATGCATGTCTGATTATTCTGCTATATGTATGTTTGTTATCTGTATATAGGCATGTTGAGCATGTCTAAGCTGTAATTTCTATATATAATGTTTGTATCTGTTTTGGGGTGGGATTGTATATATGGAGGAAGTGTTCTGAAAGGCGACCCTCACCTATATTCTGGCAGTTGGGCTGCATATTATCTGATAAGTGTCGTAATGACACAATGTGGTGTGTAGGGATGGGTGGGTGTTTTCAACATCACATGGTGTGTTGGGATGGTCAGAGATGGTGTGTAGAGGATGGGGGTAGGATTCTGCTTATCTGATTCTGTTATCTGTTTCTGTAAAGGACTTAGGTCCGATCTGAATCTGAATGTATATATGATTTTTGTATAAATTATATGTCTATTTCTGTTGGGTTACACATTGAGTTTACGAAAAATCACATCTGTTTGTATGTTCCATCAGGTAATCCACAGACCTAGACAGATCGGTGCAGCGGAGACTCAGCAGTGACCACTCGACCATAAACTGTTTAAACTTAGTAATTTTGGTTTATTTAAAACACTAAATTCATCTGAGAGATTGTAATTTTTGGGACTCTCTAAACTGTATGGTTTTTAACTGTTGATTTTTGGTTCATTTGATAATTTACATGCTACGATAAAATGCTTGCTTGAAATCATGATTTTTACGAAAAATAAAGGTTTTCTAAAAACACGAACTGCATTTTTAAAACATAACGGTTTTAAGACTTCCGCTGTAAATTATGTTTTGGCAAATGAACTAGTTAAATGATGTTCTCAGTAATAACTATGGAAGAATACGAGTTATTAAAGTTGAATGGTTTTTCAAAACAACTTAGTTTTCAAAACCCTACCTTTTGACATCTCCGGATTTGGCCTTAACATCTAGGCCGAGTTGGGGTGTTACATTTAGTGGTATCAAAGCGCCAGGTTGCAAAACTCAGGTTGTGAAATTTTGGGTTCCAAATTTTGTTTCAAAAATAACTAATTTTCATATAATTTGGATAAATTAAGAAAGTATGTGGTACACCAAGTCTCTGGCACCGATCTTGTAAGTATTTCTGAATTTAGATAGAATTTTCTAAAAACACTGTAGTTAGTACTCTTGAAACTGTACTGAGTTAGTTAGAGACTGAAACCTCTGAAAACATTTATGAACTTCTGATATTTTATGCATAAAATATCTATTAATAAATACTAGAACTAACGCATAAAATTTTATAAAGTAAATAAAATTTGATATTTATAATAAGTACTCGTGGAACACGTGGACATGGTAATTGTGGCCGTAGTAGAGACTGTAGGGGGCTTGAGCTAAGTCTTCCTCTCTGCACAGCATGCTAAACTTAGATACAAGTGAGACACCGGTTTCGCCTGCAACAGAGACTGGATCTCAAAGCCGTTCGACTAGGGTGACGTACTGTCCCAGGCCATGTTAAGGATATTGGAGAGGGTTGCTGGATCCCATTCTGGATCTGGAGGTCGTGGGTCAGTAACTGAACGACTCCGGTCCAATAGTGCTGAGTTGTTTAGGGATGTCACTAGAGTCGCCCCTACTGTGGTCGAGTATTGGTTCGAGGCCACTGAGAGGATCATGAATAATATAGATTGTACTCTTGAGCAGAAACTTAAGGGTGCAGTCGCTTTACTTCGCGACGAGGCATATCAGTAGTGGTTATCGGTTGAGGAGAGTACTCAGCCTGATCGTCTGAACTGAGACTTCTTCAAGACTGCTTTTCAAGGGAAATATGTGGGTATGAGCTATGTGGATGCTCGTAGGAGTGAGTTCATGAATCTCACGCAAGGTGATAGATCTGTAGCCGAGTATAAGGCTGAGTTTCTGAGGTTGAGCCACTATGCTCGAGGTATGGTGGCGTGTGAGTATGAGAAGTGCATCTGTTTTAAGGATGGCTTGAGGGATAATTTGCGGGTTCTGATTGCTCCACAGAGGGAGTGAGAGTTCGCGGTTCTGGTAGATAAGGCGAAAATCACCAAAGAGATTAAGCGCGTGGAGCGCCAAAATAAGAACCTTGAGAAACACAAGAATAAGAGGGAGTCAGAGGCCTCTAGTTCTATTCAGAGGCCTAAGAAAAGGCCAAACGTGATGGGCTGATCAGAGTGGGGGTTCTTGTTGTTCCTACTGTAATTTAGCCTTGTGTAAATTGTGGTAGGTGTCATCCGGGCCAGTGTTGGAGGAGACTGGGAGCCTGTTTGAGGTGTATATCCTTAAAACACCGAGTTAGAGAGTGTCCACAGCGGGCAAATCAGATGCAACCTTTAGGACCGGGTTTTGCAGAGCCTTAGAAGGTAGTTCAGCAGCCACCTAAAGGTCGTGGATCGGCTACAGGTGGTAATGGTAAGGGTCGAAGGCGGAGAGCACCGAGCAGAGGTTTTAATCAGACTGAGGTGAGGTAGCCTGCGTTAGTTTATGCTACTCGACGCTGAGAGAATAGAGACGCTCTTGACGTTATTACGGGTACATTCTTTATTTTCGATGTATCTTATACTGCTTTAATAGACATAGGTTCTACACACTCCTATGTAGCTAGTTCTATTTCTGGAAACCTAGGGATGTCTGTTGAGAGCACTTCTAATAAGAACACTGTACTGAGTCCGTTGGGGCAGTTTGTTTGGGTTAGTAAACTCTATAGGGATGTTCTGTTAGAGGTGCAAGGGGCTGTATTTCTGAAAAATCTGATGGAGTTACCATTTGGAAAGTTCGATTTGATTCTGGGTATAGATTAGTTGGTTGAGTACCGAGTTAATTTGGATTGCGTGTCTAAGAGGGTTGTTCTGAGGACTGAGGATGATAAGGAGGTGCTTGTGATCGGTGAGCGTCGTGATCTCTGCTCTTGTGGTTGAAAAACTAGTTCGGAAGGGTTACGAGGCGTATATGGTCTTTTTCAATGTTTCTGGTTATGTGGACTCTTCTATTGGGGATATCAAAATAGTGAGGGATTTTTCAGATGTCTTTCCTGGGAGTTACTAGGTTTACCTCTGAATCGAGAAATTAAGTTCGGGATTGAGCTTCTACCAGGTACAACTCTGGTGTCCATTGCTCCCTACCGAATGGCACCGAAAGAGCTTACAGAGCTTAAAGCTCAACTTCAAGAGCTTCTGAATTGTGATTTTATCCGTCCTAGTATGTCTCAGTGGGGGCACGGGTTCTATTTGTTAAGAAGAAGGATGGGATCATGAGGATGTGCATTGATTATCGGTAGTTTAATAAGCTAACTATGAAAAATAAGTATCCACTTCCACGGATTGATGATCTATTTGATCAATTTCGAGGGGCTTTTGTATTTTCAAAGATTGATCTTTGTTCTAGGTATCACCAGTTGAGGGTAAAGGAAGTCGATGTTCATAAGACTGCATTTAGGACTCGTTATGGACATTACGAGTTCCTAGTTATGCCTTTTGGTCTGACGAATACTCTGGCTATATTCATGGATCTGATAAATTGAGTCTTTCAGCCATATCTGGATCAGTTCGTCGTGGTCTTTATCGACGATATTCTGGTTTACTCTAAGACTCAGGATGAGTATGATGAACATCTTAGAGTAGTGCTTCAAATACTCCGTGAGAAACAGCTCTACGCTAAGTTGAGCAAGTGTGAGTTCTGGTTGCGTGAGGTGACTTTTCTAGGGCACGTAGTTTCTACTGAAGGAATTCAAGTTGATCCGAGAAAGATCGAGGTTATGCTTGATTGGAAATAGCCCAAGAACGTATCTGAAATCCGTAGTTTTCTGGGACTTGTGGGTTATTATCGTGGGTTTTTCAAGGGTTTCTCTCTTATTGCAGCTCCTTTGACTAAGCTTTTGCGCAAGGTTGTTCCTTTTGTCTGCACTGATGCACAGCAGTCGAGCTTTGAGAAGCTCAAGTCTGTTTTGATGTAGGCTCCTATTTTGATACAGCTTGAATCTGGGAAAGAATTTGTGGTATACAGTGATGCGTCGCATGTTGGTTTGGGTTGTGTTCTGATGCAAGATGGTAAAGTTGTGGCTTATGCGACCCGTCAGCTTAAAATACATGAAGGAAATTATCCGACGCATGATCTTGAGCTTGTTGCTGTAGTTTTTGCGATGAAAATCTAGAGGCATTATCTGTATAGTGAGAGATGTATCATCTATACTGATCACAAGAGTCTCAAGTACCTCCTTACCCAGAAAGAGTTAAATCTTAGGCAGCGTCGGTGGATTGAGATGATCAAAGATTATGACTGCATGATCGAGTATCATCCTAGTAAGGCCTTAGTCGTAGACCAATAACTGATTTGAGAGCAATGTTCACTTGCCTTAGTTGCATGTTAAGCCAACTTGGATTGATCAGATTAGGGATAAATAGTTAGGGGATGAGTCTCTGAGTTTATGGTTCCGTTAGATTGAGAGTGGCATTACTTCAGATTTTAACTGAATAAGGATGGAGTTCTGTGTTTTCGAGGTCGGATCTGTGTGCCGAATGATTCTAATTTGAGGCAGTTGATTCTGAGGGAGGCACGTAGTAGCCCTTATACTATGTATCCCGATGGTAATAAGATGTATTGCGATCTTCGTAAACTGTCCTGGTGGTCGGGGTTGAAATGTGTAATATCCGGGATTTGGGGGTCGTGCATTTTAATTTGTATCTATGTGTTAATATGCTCTGTATGCTATTTGGAAGTGTGTGGGGGTTTCGAGAAACCTTGGGCTTGGGTAGAAGTCATAGGAAAATTTTTGTTATGAGCTGAGCAAAGGGGAGTTAGGGGGGCTAGGCCTTAAGAAGAATTATGTGTGGAACATGACTCAAGAAGGGAAGCAGTAAAGTGGCAATGTAGCGCCTAGAGCAAGGGAGGAGTGTACGTCAGCAAAGGGTGTCAAGGGGGAGGAGGTTCGAGCTGCGAAACTAGCATTTTGAGTTGCTTTTTGCGTCAAGGGGGAGGGACAGTTGGACGGCACTTGAACTCTGAAGAGGATGAGGGTGGACTTGGTCAAGGAATTTGGATAGAAGGTGGAGAGCTTTTTGAGGAGTTTGACTCATTCAAACAGGTTTGAATGAGAGGTGAAGAGGAAAAATAGGAGGAAAATATGGGATAGGGAGAGGAGGAGCTAGTGGCCGAATGTGGGACTCTATGGGCTGCATAATCGGTTTTGAAGTGTTGGTAGGGGGTGTGTACCGAAATTCTCAAGTTGGTAGGCTTTCTTTTCCGGTTACTCTGCTCATTTTCTCCAAGTTTCGGTCAAGAGTGTGAGAGGTGGGTCATTCGGTCATTTTGTGCATTTTGGGTGTTGCCGAATTCTTCTAGCCTTCTTCTATTCTTCTTTTTCTTTCTATCAACCTCAAATCTATACCTATTCTTTTGGTGGCCGAATATCCCATCTCCATTTGGGAGTCATAGCCGAACCTTGTAGTCCCCTTTTTCTCTCTTCTTTTCTTAAATCCTTAAAGCCGAAACACCATAGCCGCAACCCTCTACACTTATCTTTTTCTTCCACCAATTTCACTGCCTTCAAAAGCTGAAACACTCCTTGTCATCAGCCGAAATCTTTCTCTTTGGATACAAAAGCCGAAGGTGACAGGCTAGTTCTCTTTTCTTCTTTTCTTTGCCTTTCTGTATCATCACTTTTCCTGAAACCATTCTTTTTCCTGTTATTTCTCTAAAGTCGAATCTATTTGGATGTAGTGACTATTCGTTTGGCAATCTCTAAGGATAGGGCCGTCGACCATCTTTTCCTAATCTCAATCGTGTTTGGTGGTAAGTATCATTATCTTTAGCAATCGGTTCATCTTTTTTTCATTTGGTGTGCCGAAACCAAGTGGTTGGCCTTGGTTTTAGGGAGGGCCGAATCTTCATAGGGCCATAATCTCGTGTTTCTTTTGTTTGTAGCCAGCATAAAGAAGCATTAAGGATCTCTGGAGTTCAACTACTCAAGGTAAGGGTTAGTGTTCGGCCAAAGGCCACTTTCATAAGCTTTATGAGTAGAAGCCGAATCTGACTTGGGATGTATAGGGATTTCAGCAACTTGGAAAGTTAAGCAGATTTCTTCAGGATACAGATTCACATCAGTAAGAGTACTTAGTGAGTTTTAGATTTGATATGTTTAGATTATAACATTAGCGATTAATCAGATATTCTGATTAAGTGGTATTCGATGGATGCGGGTACCAGTCGAGGAGAAAAAGGGGTAGCCCCTACCCCTAAGAAGCGATCGGTCTCTGCAGTATGGGATTGGCCACCGTGGGCGGCGTCGGAAACGAGGCGTGGGCGGATAGCGGTAGTTTCGGTTATTGGTGACGTCGATATTGAGCGTGATACCGAGGTTATCAGGTGTGTGATTAATTCGCGATTTCCTGATTTTATAAAATAATTGTATGTGTTATTAGTATGATGATTAATACAGTGGCAATAATGAGATGGTTACCCTTAATGGGTATGTTGCTAATCAGGTCAGTGTTAAATACCGATGAGATTGTGATTATTGCTGTGGGTATGTGCTGTATGCTTATTAACCTGTTCATGCATTATTTTATCATATCATTATTGTATGTTGCATAATCATGGGGCGGGATTTGTATATTTGAAAGAAGGACATGGTGTACATTTATGTACGTGGTTTAGTGATGGCTACGAGCCTCACATGGATTGATAATCGGCTCTGTGCCTCATCGTGGTTGGTGTCGGCTTTGTGCCACATCGTGGTTGGTGATAGCTATGTGCCTCATCGTGGATTGATGCTAGCTATGAGCTACATCATGGATTGACGTTGACTACGGTCACGTTGTGGATTATATTGTGATTTGATCACGTGGACCAGTGGTTAGACCACTCGGTGGATGGCATTGATTGCCAAATTGGTGTGTAGAGGTTGGAGGGTCGATTTAGTAATCCCCTGGTGTGTGGTGGCTGGATACGGGGCTGTGTAAAGGATGGACCCTAGGCTGGGTTGGGTGCATTTTGCATTATTTTCTGATATGTGGATTGGTGTGATTTTGGGCTAAGCCCATACGTGGAAATCTGTGGACTAATTACACACTGAGTCTGTTGACTCACCCAATCTTTACCAACAATGCAGGTGATTCGTGATGATTGGACCGGGCTTGGATGGGATTCGAGATGGCCATGCATACGTAAATTTTCATATTTAAAAACATTTACTTTTAATTTCGGTTTGTTTGGGATGTTTTGATGTAATAAGGCCATTTAAATATTTTGGGTTTTTATTATGGTTTATGCTAGACTAGACATGAGTTAGTAATTGCAAACAATTTCAGATAATGACGTTTTTATAACTTAATAACTTAACTAAGGTTTTCTAATTGAGATACTCGTAATTATTTGGATTCTTTTAAAGTTTAATTTCAAAGGGTTTTTCTGAATGAAACGTTACTCTAAGAAACTGAATCCTATTTTAAAAGTTAACCTTTATTAATAAAGATTTGGTTAAGCACTCGTTTTCATCCCAACTCTAATATTGTTACAATCAAGTTTTATCATCACTTAGCCTATTTCAACTTAAAGTTTTCCGGTGGCATTCCAAATTCGGCCATAGTGTTTTGGGCCGGGTTTGGGGTGTTACAAATTGGTATCAGAGCCCAGTTTCTACACTCGGCCTATGGATTTTTGAGGCCCATAAACGTTTTTACTCTGTGTTTTAGTGGGTTAAAGAAAGATTTTTCAGGAAAAAGGGTTTTATGAAGCATGGCACTCGAATCGTCCGGCCCAAGTCTGCCAGATAAGTCTTCTGACTTGATAAACACATGAAGGTGAATATGTGCTATGTTAAAGTGATATATGGACTGTAGACCCTAGGACTATCTCAGACTGAGACTTTAGGGTTGTGTGGTTTTTACGAAACGACAACTTGAGATTCTTTTACATAAAACTACTTCCTTAAACAACAAGTGAAAAGATTCTAATGCATAAGATTTCTTAAAATAGATTAAAATGCGACATTAGACATGAGTTCTAGGGGACGTGGTCACAATACTCGTGGGCGTGGTGGAGGCAGAATGACTGTGTCAGAACCAGTCGGGTCAGGTCAGGGTTTTAAAAACGAGGCGCCGCCACCGGCTATAGAGGCGGAGTTTGTAACATCCTAGATTAGGGGTTATGTGTTTGTGCATAATTCATGAGTTAGTAGGTTTTGGTAGTGTTGGAAGTGTATTAAGGGTTTTTAGAATTTTAGGATGGAAGAAGAAAGCTTTGGAAAATTATTGGTTTTTAAGTAAAAAGGGGAGCTAGGTAAATGAGGCTTTAAAAGAAACTCCGTGTGAAGCATGACACAAGGAACCATGTGGTAAAATGGCATGTTTTATGAATTATGAATGTGTTATGTGAATTCTAGAAATAAGGAAATGTATGGAAATATATGGAAATGTAAGGAAATGTATGGAAATGTAAGGCAATGTAGGAAATGTAAGAAAATGTACGGAAATGTAAGAAATGTATGGAAATGTATGGAAATGTAAGGAAATGTAAGGAAATGTGAGGAAATGTATGGAAATGTAAGGAAATGCAAGGAAATGTAAGGAAATGTCTTGTCTTGGAAATGTAGGGAAATGTCTGAAAATGTAAAGGAATAAATAGGAAAGTGAACATTTATGGAAACTAGAAATGTAAGAAATGGTTCAAAATGGAAAGTACACATTTTTGGAAACACAGAACATTCTGAAGCCCGAACATTTTAGGAAACTGAACATTTTGGAGGCCGAACATTTTAGGAAACTGAACATTTTGGAAACTTGAAATGTAAGAAAAATGGCAAGTTCTGAGCCGATCGAAAATTTTAGGAAACTTAGAAATGACCCAGAAATGATGAGTTTTAAAGTTCAAAATTGGAAATAAGGGCTAGAGGGCCTTAAAAGAAAAAGTTGGAGAAGTTTGACACACAATTAGGCTTGGAAAAATGCACTGAAGGTGTCACTTAGGGCCTATGGAAATGGCGCCATGTGCAAGAGCTGTTGGGCTTGGGTTCGAGTCACTTGGGAAGCAAATAAATAAGTTTAATTTTTGCTTCCTGGAAATTTGAGTGGACGGCATGGGTTTCGAGAAAAGGAAGAGTTTTATTTGCATAAATATGTGAATAATAAGAGATAAATAAAGGATTATTTTCTAAGGAGATAATTGAGGAGATAATTGATGGATTATAGGCTTTTATCTTTTAAATAAAAGAGATAATATTATCAAAAAGAGGAGTGATGGCCAAGTAAGGGACTCCTAGGCTGATAACTTTGGCTATAAAAGGAGGGCAGGAGGGCTACTCATTCACTTTTGCTTCCTCTTTGCGAAATTTTCCTAGCTCTCTCCCCCTCTCTGCGAATTTTTCTTCAAGCAAAATCCTCTCTTCTCTTCTTCTATTTTCTTCTCTGATTCTTCTGTCAAAGCCGAATCCTTGTTGATTCTAAGTAAAGGAGCAATCAACCACAACATCAAAAGGGTTTCCCTCATTATTGAATAGAAGGATCAAGGATCAAGGATCTAAGGTAAGAGGAATGAATATTTGGTTAAAGGTTATGATTCATATTTTCAAAGTTAGATTTAATCTAATACAAAGTTATAGGGATTTTGACAAGTATATAAAGGAATCCTCTTGATTTGGAATTTGTAAGGTAAGTGATATTCGGCCAAGGCTTGTTTTTTTTAAATATTTAGGATTATTTCCCATTATTTCAAAAGCCGAAAACTCACATGGTTACATGATCTAGTGTTAGCCGATTTCAAGAAAAAAAAAGAATACTAGCAAATTTTTGGGATTTGATCATCTAATTTGGCAACAAGGTTAGTACTACAAATCCTACTAGGATTTGGTTTTTAAGCCAAATAGGTTTGTTAATATGTTTTAATATTTGGCCGAATTTAGGAGATAAAGATCTAGATCGGTAGATCGTTTCGGGATTTCAAGGAACCTATTAAGCGAATCGTGTGTGTACTCACACTAACTTTCAATATATATATTATGGCAATAATTGTTTTAACATATGAATGTGTATAAGAATGAGAATGTGGCTAAGTACCACAAATGTGGCAAAAAAAGTACCAGTGCACGTATTCCTACTTTTGATAGGATTATGAATGTGTTATATTCTGAAAAGTGACATAATGTGAATTTAAGTATGATATGAATGATATGTAATAATTGGGGCATTTGGGATATATGTGAAGGAAGAAAGTGAAGGTGTTGACTTCGGTCTCACCAACGAAGGTGTTGACTTCGGTCTCACCAACGAAGGTGTTGGTTTCGGCCTCACCAACGAAATATGGTGGCTACGGCCCCATTGCGTGAATATGGTAAACCGGTTACATTATTTGAATATAGTGTCTAATGACACAACGTAAGTGGGCGATGAGCACGTCGACTGCAGCGACTGCCTTCGATGGTGTGTAGCGGATGGAGGGTTGACTTAGTAGTCCCCACGGTGTACAGGTTGGTACGGGTGGTGTGTAGCGGATGGACAAATAGGCTTGGGTTTGGGTTGCATCATCCTTTATTTTGTATGAACATGAAATTGATATGACTTGTATGCCTGATTTGTTGAAAATTAGTACTGTGTACACATTGAGTGCATGGACTCACCCGTGGGGAATTATTTTTCAGGTGATGAGCAGTAATGGACCGGGTCGGCAGGAGCTAAAGGTGGCCATGCATCACATGAAGGATTTAATTAGAAAGTGGACTTTATTAAATTTTAGTACTTTAGATTTTATTTTGGGTTTGAATGATGTAATAAGGCCATAAGGCCTAGTTGGATTTTCTTTATTTCTGTTTATTTTTATTTGATTATGATACAATTTATTTTTGATTAAAGTTAAGTAAAATTATTTCTTTTAGAATAATAAACCCTAAAATTATTTTATCACCTTATTTAAGTTGGATTTTCAAAATTTATTAAATGGGTTCCAATTTAAGCCCAACCCAAAGCGAATTTTTCTTAATTACACAAATTTTCTCTAAGTTAATCAGGACATTGAAAACCGGTTTACTTAAGGAACATACCAGATCCGGTTCAGGCTCGTGGGCCGGGTGTGGGGTGTTTCAGAGTTCCAAGGGCAAATGGGAGGAGATGATGCAGTATCGCAGGCGATGCTGCGGGTGTTAGAACGAGTCACGGGAGCTAATATGGGCAATGGGGCTCGGAAATCAGTATCTGAGAGACTTAGAGCAAATGGAGCTGAGGTATTCAGAGGGGTATCTGGGGTAGCTCCGAATGTGGCGGAGTACTGGTTAGAGGCAGTCGAAAGGATTATGGATGATTTGGACTGCATTGCTGAGGAGAAGCTAAAGGGTGCTCTTTCGTTACTCCGGGATGAGGCTTACCAATGGTGGCTCACAGTCAGAGAGGGTACCCCTGCGGACCGAGTGGACTGGGGTTATTTTAAGGTCAACTTTGAGGGAAAATACATCGGAGCTAGTTATGTGGACACTCAGAGGAAGGCGTTCCTCAATTTAGTACAAGGTGGCAAGCCGGTAGCGGAGTACGAGGCAAAATTTTTGTGATTGAGCCGGTATGCTTGGGGCATCGTAGCTACTGATTATGAGTGGTGTGTCAGATTCGAAGATGGATTGCGGGATGAACTGCGGGTATTGATTGCTCCGCAACGAGAGAGGGACTTCGCCATTCTAGTGGAGAAAGCTCAGATAGTCGAGGAGGTCAAGAGGACTGAGAGACAGAACAGAGATAGGGATAAAAACCGGAATAAGAGGAGTTTCAGACCGTCAGCATCATCTGGGGATTATCAGAAAAGACCTAGGGTTGAAAATTCTGTTCATGCATCGGTACCAGTTGCTGGGAATCAAACTCGCCCATGTGCCCAGCGTGGGAGAGCTCATACAGGAGAGTGCTGGGGTAAGAGTAAGGAATGTTTCCAGTGTGGATCCAAGGCTCATTTGGTTAGAAATTGTCCGTAGAAGATGGATAGGGCTCGGGCAGTATGTCAGGGGTATGTGCAGCCAGGTAGGAGTGGTCAGCAGGCGACAAGGGGTCATGGTCTGAACCATGGAGGGAACGGTTCCGGCCGAGGTCATTGAGCACTAGGCAGAGGTGCTGGGGTTTCAGATGCGAGACAGCCAGGGTTGGTTTATGCGGCCAAGCGTCGTGATGAGGGGGATGCGCCAGATGTGATCACGGGTACGTTCCTTATTGTTGGATTACCCTTTACTGCTTTAATAGATATCGAGTCAACTCATTCTTATATTACTAGTGAAGTATCTGGAACTTTGAATGTGAACTTTGAGATTGCACCTAGGAAGATGACTGTACTTAGTCCTTTAGGGCAATCAGTGATAGTAGATAAACTCTTTAGGGGGTGCCTTTAGAGGTTCAGGGGGCGAAGTTTCCAGCTGATTTAATAGAACTGCCATTTGGGGAATTTGACTTGATCTTAGGCATGGACTGGCTGGCGAAGTATCGGGCAAATTTGGGTTGTGCTGCTAAGTGCATGTCGTTGAAAACTTCCGGTAATGAAGAGATTGTAGTGATAGGTGAAAGGAGGAATTACTTGTCGAATGTAGTGTCTGCTCTTAAGGCAGAGAAGATGGTGAGGAATGGGTGTATGGCCTTTTTGATGTTTGTCAGTGCCTTGGAGGCTAACGAAGCAGCGGTAGGAGAGGTGAAGACAGTGAAAGAGTTTGGGGATGTCTTTCCGGAGGAACTTCTAGGGTTACCTCCAGATCGCGAGGTGGAATTCGGGATCGACTTGTTGCCAGGTACAGCGTCGGTATCTATCGCTCCATACAGAATGGCACCAAAGGAGTTGGTTAAGCTCAAGGCTTAGATCCAAGAGTTTCTCGATCGTGGGTTTATCTGACCTAGTGTGTCTCTATGGGGAGCACCGGTCTTATTCGTAAAGAAGAAGGACGGGACTATGCGCATGTGCATAGACTACCGGCAGCTGAATAAGTTGACCATCAAAAACAAGTATCCACTGTCGAGGATAGACGATTTGTTTGATCAACTTAAGGGAGCTACGGTGTTTTCAAATATAGATCTAAGGTTGGGATATCATCAACTCAAGGTGAAGGAAGTAGACATCCATAAGACAGCTTTTCGGACTCGATACGGGCATTATGAATTCTTGGTGATGCCGTTCAGGTTGACGAACGCCCCAGCTACATTCATGGATATGATGAATCGGGTTTTCCAACCCTACTTGATCAGTTCGTCGTTGTGTTTATAGACGACATCCTAGTATATTCCAAGTCCGAAGAGGAACACGATGCACATCTTCGGGTAGTGCTGCAGGTTTTAAGAGAAAAGAAGTTGTACGCCAAATTCAGCAAGTGTGAATTCTGGCTGAGGGAGGTTACTTTTCTGGGTGATGTGGTGTCGGCGGAGGGAATAAGAGTGGATCCTAGAAAGATTGAGGCGGTGCTAGATTGGAAACCACCTAGGACGGTGGCAGAGGTTCGCAGTTTCTTGGGGTTAGCAGGCTACTACAGGAGATTTGTAGAAGGGTTCTCGTCTATAGCAGCACCTTTGATGAAATTATTGAGAAAGGAGGTACCTTTCGTGTGGACGGATAAGTAGCAGGAAAGTTTTGAGAGATAGAAGAAGGTTTTGACAGAAGCTCCAATTTTGATTCAGCCTGAGGCAGGGAAGGACTTTGTGGTGTATTGTGATGCTTCGCACACGGGGTTGGGTTGCGTACTAATGCAATGCGTCTCGACAGTTAAGGCCTCATGAGGTTAACTACCCGAGCATAATCTAGAGTTGGCTGCTGTGGTTTTTGCGCTAAAGGTGTGGAGGCACTATTTGTATGGAGAAAAGTCACTGATTTACAAGGACCACAAGAGTCTAAAGTATTTGTTGACTCAGAAGGAGTTGAACTTGAGACAGCGAAGATGGGTGGAGTTATTGAAGGATTACGATTGCTCAATCGAGTACCATCCGGGTAAAGCGAATGTGGTGGCAGATGCCCTAAGTCGAAAAGTAGTAGCGGATCTGAGGGTGATGTTTGCACATCTCAGTCTTTATGATGACGGGAGTTTGTTAGCAGAGTTGCAGGTGAAGCCGACATGGTTAGGTTAGGTGAAAGAGAAGCAGTTGGTGGATGATGAGCCGAGTGCTAAGCTGCTGCAGGTTCAGAATGGGGGGTTGGAAGACTACAGTTTGAACAGCGACGGAGTATTATGTTTCCGATGTAGGGTATGCATGCCGAAAGATGGGGAATTAAGGCAGAAGATTCTTCGGGAATCGCATAGTAGCCCTTATGCTATGTATCCTGGAGGGAGTAAGTTATATAGGGATCTACGGGATCAGTTCTGGTGGCCTGGTTTTAAACGAGAAGGCACAGAATTTGTGGGGAAGTGTTTAACGTGTCAGTAGGTTAAAGCTGAACACCTAGTGCCTTCGGGGTTGCTACAACCAGTGAAGATTCCGCAGTGGAAGTGGGAGAGGATTTCTATGGACTTCGTAAGCGGGATTCCCCTTACGCCTACCAAGAAGGACTCGGTATGGGTGATAGTGGATCATTTGACAAAGTCTGCACATTTCATACCAGTGTGGGTTGACTATTCTCTACAGAAGTTGGCAAGGTTATATGTGGCAGAGATTGTCAGGCTACACGGGGTGCCGGTGTCGATTATCTCAGACAGGGATCCCAGGTTTATGTCTCGATTTTGGAGGGCACTGCATCAGGAGTTAGGCACCAGGTTAAACTTCAGTACGGCATTTCATCCGCAGACGGACGGTCAGTCAGAGCGAGTAATTCAACTGTTAGAGGATATGTTAAGAGGATGGATGATTGATTTCAGAGGAAGCTGGGAGGAGTTTTTGCCTTTAGTGGAATTTGCGTATAATAACAGCTACCAAGTAAGTATTCAGATGGCACCATATGAAGTGCTGTATGGACGGAAGTGTTGCACTCCTACGTGTTGGACAGAATTGGGGGAACGTCATGTTTTGGGTCCGGAGATTGTGGCAGAATATGAAGAAAAGGTTAAGGTAATTCGGGCACGGTTGAAGGAGGCATCTGACAGGAAAAAGTCATATGCAGATCTTAAGCGGAAAGAAATAGAGTTTGCTGTGGGGGATCAAGTGTTTCTGAAAGTTTCGCCGTGGAAGAAGGGGATGAGATTTGGTCATAAAGGAAAGCTGAGTCCCAGGTTTATAGGGCCTTATCGGGTTTAAAGCGGGTTAGACCAATGGCGTATCAATTAGAGCTGCCTTCGGAGTTAAAGCAGATGCACGATGTGTTCCATGTTTTGATGCTACGTCGTTACCGATCGGATACATCTCACGTGGTTCCAGTTAAGGAAGTAGAGTTGAGGCCAGACTTGTCTTACGAGGAAGAACCGATTCAGATCTTGGAGCGTGATGTGAAAGTCTTGCGGAGGAAATTAGTTCCTCTAGTCAAGGTGTTGTGGCGTAACCATGGATCAGAAGAAGCTTCGTGGGAGCCGGAGGAAGCAATGCGGCAGCAATACCCTCACTTGTATTGACCAAGTAATTTCGAGGCGAAATTATTTTAAGGGGGTAGAACTGTAATATCCAGGATTTAGGGTCGTGCATTTTAATTTGTATCTGTGTGTTAATGTGCTCTGTATGCTGTTTGGAAGTGTGTGGGGGTTTCGGGAAACCTTGGGCTTGGGTAGAAGTCATAGGAAAATTTTTGTTATGAGCTGAGCAAAGGGGAGTTAGGGGGGCTAGGCCTTAAGAAGAATTATGTGTGGAACATGACTCAAGAAAGGAAGTAGTAAAGTGGCAATGTAGCGCCTAGAGCAAGGGAGGAGTGTGCGTCAGCAAGGGGTGTCAAGGGGGAGGAGGTTCGAGCTGCGAAACTAGCATTTTGAGTTGCTTTTTGCGTCAAGGGGGAGGTAAAGTTGGACGGCACTTGAACACTGAAGAGGATGAGGGTGGACTTGGTCAAGGAATTCGGATAGAAGGTGGAGAGCTCTTTGAGGAGTTTGACTCATTCAAAGATGAGAGGTGAAGAGGAAAAATAGGAGGAAAATGTGAGATAGAGAGAGAAGGAGCTAGTGGCCGAATGTGGAACTCTATGGGGTGCATAATCAGTTTTGAAGTGTTGATAGGGGGTGTGTGCCGAAATTCTCAAGTTGGTAGGCATTCTTTTCGGGTTACTCTGCTTATTTTCTCCAAGTTTCGGTCAAGAGTGTGAGAGGTGAGTCATTCGGTCATTTTGTGCATTTTGGGTGTTGCCGAATTCTTCTAGCCTTCTTCTGTTCTTTTTCTTTCTCTCAACCTCAAATCTATACCAATTCTTTTGGTGGCCGAATATCCCATCTCCATTTGAGAGTCATAGCCGAACCTTGTAGTCCCCTCTTTCTCTCTTTTTTTCTTAAATCCTTAAAGCCGAAACACCATAGCCGCAACCCTCTACACTCATCTTTTTCTTCCACCGATTTCATTGCCTTCAAAAGCCGAAGCACTGGTTGTCATTAGCCGAAATATTTCTCTTTGGATACAAAAGGCGAAGGTGACAGGCTAGTTCTCTTCTTCTTCTTTTCTTTGCCCTTCTGTACCATCACTTTTCCCAAAACCATTCTTTTTCCTGTTATTTCTCTAAAGTCAAATCTATTTGGATGTAGTGACTATTCGTTTGGCAATCTCTAAGGATAGGGCCGTCGACCATCTTTTCCTAATCTCAATCGTGTTTGGTGGTAAGTATCATTCTCTTTAGCAATCGGTTCATCTTTTTTTTCATTTGGTGTGCCGAAACCAAGTGGTTGGCCTTGGTTTTAGGGATGGCCGAATCTTCATAGGGCCATAATCTCGTGTTTCTTTTGTTTGTAGCCAGCGTAAAGAAGCATTAAGGATCTCTGGGGTTCGACTACTCAAGGTAAGGGTTAGTGTTCGGCCAAAGGCCACTTTCATAAGCTTTATGAGTAGAAGCCGAATCTGACTTGGGATGTATAGGGATTTCGGAAACTTGGAAAGTTAAGCAGATATCTTCAGGATACAGATTCACATCAGTAAGAGTACTTAATGAGTTTTAGATTTGATATGTTTAGATTATAACATTTGCGATTAACCAGATATTCTGATTAAGTGGTATTCGATGGATGCGGGTACCAGTCGAGGAGAAAAAGGGTAGCCCTTACCCCTAAGTTTAAGAAGCGATCGGTCTCTGCAGTACGAGATTGGCCACCGGGGTATGGGCCAGCGTCAGAACAGGAACATAGGCAGATAGCGGTAGTTTCGGTTAGTGACAGCGTCGATATTGAGAGCGTGATACTTTGGGTTATCAGGTGTGTGATTAATTCGCGATTTCCCAATTTTATAAAATAATTGTATGTGTTATGAGTATGATGATTAATGCAGTGGCAATAATGAGATGGTTACCCTTAATGGGTATATTGCTAATCAGGTTAGTGTTAAATGCAGATGAGATTGTGATTATTGCTGTGGGTATGTGCTGTATGCTTATTAACCTGTTCATGCATTATTTTATCATATCATTATTGTATGTTGCATAATCATGGGGCGGGATTTGTATATTTGAAAGAAGGACATGGTGTACATTTATGTACGTGGTTTAGTGATGGCTACGAGCCTCACGTGGATTGATGATCAGCTCTGTGCCTCATCGTGGTTGGTGTCGGCTTTGTGCCACATCGTGGTTGGTGATGGCTATGTGCCTCATCGTGGATTGATGCTAGCTATGAGCTACATCGTGGATTGACGTTGACTACGGTAATGTTGTGGATTATATTGTGATTTGATCACGTGGACCAGTGGCTAGACCACTCGGTGGATGGCATTGATTGCCAAATTGGTGTGTAGAGGTTGGAGGGTCGATTTAGTAATCCCCTGGTGTGTGGTGACTGGATATGGGGGTGTGTAGAGGATGGACCCTAGGCTGGGTTGGGTGCATTTTGCATTATTTTCTGATATGTAGATCAGTGTGATTTTGGGCCAAGCCCATACGTAGAAATCTGTGGACTAATTACACATTGAGTCTGTTGACTCACCCAATCTTTACCAACAATGCAGGTGATTCGTGATGATTGGACCGGGCTTGGATGGGATTCGAGATGGCCATGCAGACGTAAATTTTCATATTTAAAAAAATTTACTTTTAATTTTGGTTTATTTGGGATGTTTTGATGTAATAAGGCCATTTAAATATTTTGGGGTTTTATTATGGTTTATGCTAGACTAGACATGAGTTAGTAATTGCAAACAATTTCAGATAGTGACATTTTTATAACTTAATAACTTAACTAAGGTTTTCTAATTGAGATACTCGTAATTACTTGGATTCTTTTAAAGTTTAATTTCAAAGTGTTTTTCCGAACGAAGCGTTACTCTAAGAAACTGAATCCTGTTTTAAAAGTTAACCTTTATTAATAAAGATTTGGTTAAGCACTCGTTTTCATCCCAACTCTAATACTGTTACAATCAAGTTTTATCATCACTTAGCCTATTTCAACTTAAAGTTTTCCGGTGGCATTCCGAATTCGGCCGTAGTGTTTTGGGCCGGGTTTGGGATGTTACAAAACACGAGGTTATAGATTTCGTTGCACGTTGTCAACGTACCAGCAAGTTAAGACTAAGCACCAATTGCCTTCGAGTTTGCTACATCCCATTAAGATTCCCTTATGGAAATGAGAACGAGTGACGATAGACTTCGTTAGTGGGTTGCCCTTGACACCCACTAAGAAGGATTCTGTTTGGGTCATCATGGATTGATTGACCAAGATTGGTCATTTTATACCGGTTCGGACGGACTACTCTCTACAGAAGTTAGCGAAGCTCTATATCTCTGAGATTATGAAAATGCATGGGGTTCCCGTTTTAATTATTTTTTATAGAGATCCTCGCTTCACATCTCGATTCTGGAAGTAATTATATGAGACTCTAGGTTCGAGATTAGACTTCAGTACTGTGTTCCATCATCAGACCAATGGTCAAACTGAGAGGGTGATTCAGATACTAGAGGATATGTTTCGGAGTTGTGTGAGAGATTTCCAAGGTAGTTGGGAAGATTATCTGCCGCTAGCTGAGTTTGCTTACAATAACAGTTTCCAGGCTAGTATCCAAATGGCATCTTACGAGGCTTTTTATGGCCGTAAGTGTCGCACTCTTCTATGTTGGATTGAGTTGGGTGAACGTCGGGTTTTGGGTCCTGAATTAGTTTCCAAAATTGAGGATAAGGTTAGACTGATTCGGGATTGTTTGAATGTGGCTTTTAATAGACAAAAGTCCTATGTGGATTTGAAGAGGAGAGATATCGAGTACTTTGTGGGTGACTTTGTTTTTCTTAAGGTTTCTCTGTGGAAGAAAGTTATGAGGTTCAGTTGTAAGGGCAAATTGCACCCTAAGTTTATTGGGCCGTATCGAATTCTGAAGCGTGTGGGACCAGTCTCTTATCAGTTGGAGTTACTTCTAGAGTTGGAACGTATCTACTATATCTTTCATGTCTCAATGCTTAGGCAGTATCGGTTTAATCCATCTCACGTTGTTTCTGTTGAGGAGATTGAGATTAGACCGAATTTGACTTTTGAGGAGGAGCTGAATCAGATTTTAAATCGTGATGTTAAGGTTCTGAGAAAGGAAGTCTATTCTGTTAGTAAAGGTTCTGTGGCAGAATCATGGCACTGAGGAAGCCAAGTGGGAACCTGAGGACTCGATGCATCAGCAGTATCCTAATTTGTTCTGATCAGGTAAATTTCGAGGTCAAAATTTCTTTTAGGGGGTAGAGTTGTAATGCCCTGACTTTTTTATTCTTATTTCTGTAATATCTGACATAATGTGTATCTGCTTTAGTGGCTAAGTGTTCTGGGTGTGTGCGTGAGGTCTTAGGTTCAAGTCTCACCTTTGCCAAATTTTGTTATTTTTGATCCAAACCTTACCCTTGTTAAGTGGGCTTATATAAAATTGTCTGTTAATTTTTATCAGAATGAGCCTGTTGGTTCGAGTGGTGGGGGAGTTGGTGTGTTGGAGGTCCTGTGTTCGAATCCCTGCGCGAGCGAAGATGTTATTTTTGCTCGGTTGTGTGTCAGTTTTTTGGTTGAGTTAAAATTCTGAGGGTGTTTTGAGTAGTGGAGTTAGTGGGAGAAAAATAAGGGATTTTGTTAGCATATACTTTATTTTCTCCATTTCAAATTTTATTTAGTTTTTTTCTCCTTTTTTCCAAATTGACGTCGGTTTCTGCTCCTTTTCAACTTTTTTTATCAATTTTATTTTTGTTCCTCCTCTTTCTGAAGTAATCTTTGTTCCTCTGTTCCGTTCGATTTTCTTAGTTCATTATTTCTGTTATTCACACGGGTTTAGTAAATCTCTCAATTCTATTTCGTGGTAGTAACGTAACGATTGTGTAGGAATCTGATTTTTTTTCAAACGATTGTGTAGGTGAAGGTAGTAAATCTATGGGTTTTGCTTCGACGATTTAACTTTCGTGTGTAGACGTCTTTGCGGTGGTAAGTTTTGAGTGTTGCTCGATTTTAGGTTTGTTGAATTCGTAAATCGTGCTAATGGGGCGTTGGAACTCTGTTTTTAGGTTTCGGAAGGCTCGGGAGTGGTTTTCCATCAAAATCGTAACAGGTGTGTACCCGAAATATTGAAAAATGAGTTTCGGTGAAAGCCAAAAACCACACTGTTGATGACACACGGGCGTGTGTTTGATTGTGTGGTTAGCTGTGTGTGAGACACGACTGTGTGGTCGATGAAGGTATGGCCGTGCATAAGATACGATCGTGTGATGGTTTGAGGGTGGTCGTGTGGGCCACACGGGCATGCCACAAGGGTGTGTGGGTTTTGGGCCAAGCCGTGTGGACCATACGGGCAAGGCCAATCTGGGCATGTGGGCCACATGGGCATGGGGGCCAATGTTTCTAAAATTTTCCCTAGGATCGCACGAGTCATTCCAATCGACTATGGGCTTACTTAGGGTCAGTAAGGGCTAACCAAACACTAGACTATGTGATTTGGTATACTGATAGTATGCTCTAAGTAGGACACTATTATGCATGTGTGACTATTCTGCTATATGTATGTCTGTTATTTGTTTATAAGCATGTTGAACATGTCTAATCTGTAATTTATGTATCTGATGTCTGTATCTGTTTTGGGGTGGGATTGTATAAATGGAGGAAGTGTTCTGAAATGTGACCCTAGCCTATATTCTGGCAGTTAGGCTGCATATTATATGATACGTGTCGTAATGACACAATGTGGCGTGTAGGAATGGGTGGGTGTTTTCAACCCCACATGGTGTGTTGGGATGGTCGGAGATGGTGTGTCTTATCTGATTGTGTTATCTATTTCTGTAAAGGACTTAGGCCTGATCTGAATCTGAATGTATATGTGATTTCTGTATAAATTGTATGTCTATTTTTGTTGGGTTACACATTGAGTTTACGAAAACTCACATCTGTATGTCTATTCTGTCAGGTAATCCACAGACTTAGGCGGATCGGTGCAGCGGAAACTCAATGGTGACCACTCGACCGTAAACTGTTTAAACTTAGTAATTTTGGTTTATTTAAAATTCTGAATTCATCTAAGAGTTTGTAATTTCTGGGACTTTCTGGACTGTATGGTTTTTAACTTTTGATTTTTGGTTCGTTTGATAATTTGTATGCTATGATAAAAGCTTGCCTGAAATCACGGTTTTTACGAAAAACAAAGGTTTTCTAAAAACACAAACTGCAATTTTAAAACATAATGGTTTTAAGACTTCAGCTGTAAATTTTGTTTTGACAAATGAACTAATTAAATGACATTCTCAGTAATAACTATGAAAGAACACGAGTTATTAAAGTTGAATATTTTTTCGAAACAACTCAGTTTTCAAAACCCTACCTTTTGACATCTCTAGATTCGGCCATAACGTTTAGGCTGGGTTTGGGGTGTTACACTAACAATAATTATAACTAAGAAAGTTATGAAATCAAAAGAAATACATATCATAGCTAAAAAAACTCTTAAGTTCATCACAAACAGCAAATATAACAAACTAGCAAAAAAAGTAGCAGCAATATAATTATATAGTTATGCAAAAAACCTTAAAATAAAAGAATTTCAGAAGAAGTTTAAAACCATCTTTCCCTTACGAGAATAATCCAATGGTTAAGCAGACAAAAACTACAATAGCAACACCATCAACATCCTTTCTCCGTCTTTTTTTTCCACAAGATTTTCAAACTAAGCTGCATCATCAAAAGCTTGAAGATATGCAATCAAAACCTTTTATCTATCGATTATGTTTTCACAATTTTGGCTTATGCCCCAAGCTTACCACAATGTTTTTGAAGAAAGTCAACTGAGACTTGAAGGTCTACAACAACTCTAGTCTTCATTTCTTTTGTGCAAGGAATGGTGCCTACAAGAGAGGGCATTTCTAGACCACCTACTTCTTCAGCAATCTTATCCCAGAGAATTGAAATTTTTATATTTCATTGTTAACATGTTTGCCCTCCAGACATTTACAAGAAAATTTTAATTAAAAAATAGTATTCTCATAGGTCTTCTTAAACCTAACAAGTTCTGAGTCTTGGGAGAAGAGAACTCGAAAGAAAAGGAACAAATAGGGCAACAAATAATTCTTATAGTCAACTTTAGCAAATTTAGAAATTTCATTAAAAATGAACTTCCCTAAATCGAATTCCACCATATCAACTATTTTCCTCAAACGCATAACCACTTTCTTAGTTACTAAATCTCTTTGGTTGTTTGGAACCCAATTCCTAGTAAAAATAGAAAAAATAGTAGCATACATTAGATTTAAAGAAGAGGATCGAAGACTACCTTTTTTTGGCCATGTTAGATGTAGATGATTGGTCAAGTAGCAGTAGTAACACCTATAGACTCATCCAGCTCAAAATTGTTGGTGGTGAGACAACCAACAACTTATAGATATGCTTAAGTCCAAATTTAAACCATCTACCATGTTCAAACACCTTGTGGTAGTACTTTATGGTTTTAACAGTGATGCCTCGATTGAGATTGGAATAAAATTCATAAATTACCCTTTTTACAAAAGGTTTCACTTAACATATTGAATCGAAAACTCTGATATTATTCAAAACTTCATTATTTTCATTATCAGCAAAAGAAACATGATCAATATTCTGATCAGGAATGAAACCTTTTAAGATAAACTTGTATTATCTCTTAGAATGACCAAGATTCAAGAAAATTTTCTTTCTTTGAGCATCAATTCTCTCTTCTTTTTTTCTCAATGATTTTGCAACCTCAGATAACAACTTGAAAAGTCCCACATTCTTTAGTCTTTTATTTCATTTTGCAGTTGAGTCTGGAACATTGGGTCACTTCATCCTTGGCTATAGCATTGCATATAGTGCTACATTCCTAGAGAAAGAGAAATTGTTACTTGAATGAGACCCCGACTCTGTTGAACTAATCACTAAGATCTTTTTCTTTTTCTGCTTGGCTTCTCAAACATAGGAGCTTTGCCTTTGTCTTTTCTAGACTATGTAAAAGATTCGATTTCTTTGGTCATGATGGACATTGTTTTAACCCTTCTGGATTAGATAGTGTTAGGGGGAGTGAGAACTTCTCTTGTCACCACAACCACATCAAACAAGGTATTATCATCAAGAACTTCGGTAGATTATTCTTCATGCACACCTTTCTTTTGTTCAGACAACTTTTCTTCTTCTAGTGCTAGTTCATGGATGTTAGTGGTGAAATTATCAAGTTTCCTGAGTCGGTTGAACCGAATGAGGGTTTAAAAGTGTCATAAGGAACTAATGTGGGATTTTGAGAGGGGACTTCTTCATTCTAATTGGTTAGGGCTTGGACAAGAGAGCCAATCCTTCATTTTTAGACAGAATCAAGATTTAGAGAAGGGGACAAATTTTCAGTAAAGGGTTTTAGAGAAAGGATTTTAGGCCACTTATAGAGGGAGCATTTTGAGATGATTCTTGGATTGTGGATTCTAGGGGTACATGATTCTCTTGCAATTTGGATGGACCAAGAACATTAGCAAGAATGATTTTAGGTTGTTCTTGAGACTCGCCGGCTTTTAATGCCAAAATAGGGCATGAGGGAATAGGCATTCCTTAACTTGTTTCGCCTCTTGCCTGAGCATGGTCACTTGATCCATCACTAGAAATTTGTTGTTTTTCTTGCCGGTGCTTCTCATAATCCTCTATAGATGTCATCTTGGGTTGATGCTTGGGTTGTTTGCCTAAAAGGCCTTCGAATGATGTCTTTAACCGTTTTTACCTAGTTTTAATTTGTATTGATTTATGGATGGTTGGAACGATGTTGTATGATTAAAATTAATGTTTATATATGAATTTTTTAAAATATAGATTGAACATTGTCGCTTCAGCAACCAATGTAATGCTTCTTGTCTGATTGAGCCTCTAGACCAAGTAATGGGTGTTACAGGGACTTGAACTTATAGTCAGCTTTACAATGTATCTTTTGGCAATCTATAAAGCAATAAAAAATTGATTGACATCATAAAAACTACTTGAGAGTTGGTTTGGGGTAAAAGAAACATATATATATCCCCATTTAAGAATTTGAAATTCATAACACTCAAATAGCAAAGGAAAGTTAAGAAATTCTCATCATTAACACTTTAAAAAAGAAATAAGCACTCCAAGGATCAAAGAAATAAATTGAGAATCTGTAACTTGTTAAAGTTCAAAGTATATTCTACCTCAATTTAATTTAAATTATGTGGTGTTTGTTCACAAACAAAAGCAACTAAAGCTCTAAGAGGACAAGGAAGCACCAACTCAATGAATTAAGTTGCACGTATGAAGGAAAATGCAACTTCTTTGAACCTAATAATACAAAAAAGAGAATGTGTTAGAACGCATATTGGAATAAAAAAAAGCTAAATTGAAAGACACCCTAACTCTAGAATCAAAGAAATAGGCAACTTTAACAAATCGAAGAAAAATTGTCTACTAACCTTGAAACATTAATTCTAAGTGTTCTAGATTTGATAAAAAAATGTAGATTTGCTCCGTAAATATAAAGAATAAGATCTAGAAAGTTTAACCAAGAAATTCAAAGAATTGATTTTTATTTTATTTTTTTTTTTGGATTTTTTCGGTATTTAATAGAGATAAACTTAAATACTAATTAAGAAAGGTCAACAAACAAACTTGGGAAAGAAGAAATTTCAAAATTCTCTTGAATGGAAAGCAAACTAATTCAATTTCGATAAAACAAGCTTATAAGGCTATCAACATTGAACATATGAGAAATATATTAATTAAGTACGAGATTAGAACATTGAAGAATGCTTGAATCTAATACCAAATAATAAGGGAAGCCTATGATTGAATTCTCAAGCCTGAACAATCAACTCAAAGTAACCCAAAAAAATCCTTATTTTTTGAACTCTAAGCAAGTTATGATATAACCAAGCAATCTTGAAAAAAAAAGTTGGAATTTCATTAAGAATATGATTACATTTGGAACAAAAAATCCAGAATTAAATAAAATAAAAAAATGGTAAAAAAGGATTGATGAAACTAACTTCATGAATATGGAAGATGGATGCCAAATTACGTTGGATCGAAGTCTCCTTTAATGTGATGATCATGGGACCTCAACAAAGAACTCTAAAGACCTTTAATTAACCCTCATACTTTAAGAAAACTAGGCAAGTTAAGGTGTGATGAACTCTCTCAAACAACTTTTGAAGATTTGAAGAAGAAATCACTATTAAAAACCCATTAGGAAAACTACTTTTGAATATAAAGAAAACTTCATTAAAGTTGTTTTATTAACCAATCAAATCAAAGTACCTTTTACCTCCTAATGGTGAATATGGCATCTTTAAATAGGCATAAACTCTAAAATTTCTAAGTTGAATAAAAGTCCTAAAAAGAATGGATTGTATAAAGCCTATTCATGTAAAAGAAGTAATCTAAAAAAAAATACTCTAAAATTCGTAATAAATAAATCCTTAAAATTTCACTTATTAAATACATTATTGAGCTTATAAATAATAAAAATTAAGCTTTAAATTTGAACAAAATATGATTTAAGCACTAATTAAAAGTTCATAACTCGCAATTCTCATTTTAATCATGTTCAAAATTTTTATTTGCATGGTCTGCACTAAAATGACCATAACTTGACCTCTCAAATGGTCTACACTAAAATGACCATAACTTGACCTCTCAAACTTGAAATAAGACATTTCAAAGTGCGTTGTGAAACTAAGAGACAGCTCTTTGATCTATATGATGACAACTCAACCTAAAAACATCTAGATCCCATCCAAAAATGTGTTGCAAGTTGATCGATGTTCCAAACTTGAAAAGCATTAGCTTTGGTGAAAATAATTTGATACATTTAACCCTTCCATGCTAGCATCACCACTGCTCTCTAATATCCCTTATTAAATTCCTATGTTTTAGCCAATAATTGATTAAATAAAAGGGTTTAACTCCCCAATTAACAACTCTTACCACTAGAAGAATCGATGTATGATCTAAAACATTATATCCAATACCTGATCTACTCAAAATTCCTGAACTTCATAATCCACTCTTCTAAGATTAAAATTAGTCAGGGCAACTCCTCTTACTATTTTCTCTAAAATCATTTAAAACTTTTACCCTATAAAGGAATATCAATAAGTAACCTTCATTGTCGAACTCGTTAAAATCTCTTGCACCAGTCCTTGATCCACAACAACCTCTCCTTCTAGTGTTAGATTTTATAGTGTTAAAAACCTCGAACTATGCACCAATTTGACTTAACACTAGCCATTATATCAAAATGTCACTCCGGATCTCCTTACTCTTATTAGCTTTACATGGTGCATATACATTACAAATCAACACACTAAATTCATGTTTCTCCCAACAACGCTCAACTACTAAAAATTTTTGATACACCTTACACCCTAATAGATTAAAGAAATCAATATTCCACATAATCAACAAGTCGCCCAACTTACACACTAAGGCAGCCCATTCTCTTTCATAGTTTTCATCATACTGAATTGAGAACATCATTTTATCATATAAACTCTCCATTTTTGTCTTTTGAATGAGTATATCATATTTAAATGAAATTGGCTAACTAATCTCCTTACCAAGCCTTTTTTCACATCCAAACCAAGCCTTCTAATTTTCAAGACAAAATATTTACCCCTACACTCCAAAAAACTACCAATGAAAAATTAAGAAAAGATGATCTCACCTCAATAAGAGTTCATGGGTCTCTAATTCTCTAAATCAACCAATCTTCTATTTTAAAAGCCATCGCTGATAGTGAGCCACTCGGAGCCTATACATTATCTTTATCCCCTAACGAGTGTTGGCTTAAAACTCTTTGTTTGTCTCCACTTTCTCCCTTTAATACCACTCTTTTAATTTTGCTCAAGTTTCTTCTAGCATTGCTTTTCAATTTCAGAAATTGAATTAACACCCTTTTTTCTTTTTTCAACACTCATCATTTCAATAATGTTACAATTTGTAACAGCCCAATTTAGGGGCTAGTCAGAACAGTGGTTTCGGGACCACTAATCTGAGATTAAAAAATTATTTTAATATTATTTTATGTGTTATAGCATGATTATATGGGTGCATGAAAATTTTGGTGCACTAATTTTAGCGATTGCATGCTTAATTGCGAAAAAAGACTAAATCGCATAAAGTGTGAAAGTTCTATTTTACAAGCTAGAGGTATCTAATAGCTATAGAATATTAAATTGGAGGTCCTTAATGTGCAATTAGGCCATTGGGGAAGTGATGGCCGGCCATAGGGACAAGAAAATCAAATGGGTCAATGGTTAGGTGAGTTTTGGTGACTTAATTGAATAAAATAAGATTAAATAAAGAAAAGAAAGATATAATCTTTTCTTCTCCACCTTCACCACTGAAAATTAGCAGCAAAATAGGGGTTTGAGAACTCAAAAATATCAGCCAAGCTTTCTTCTTGCAAGTAAGTTTTTTGATGATTATTCTTTGATAATTTTTGTAATTTTGGGACCCTTGTAGCTTGAGCTAACTAATGAGAGGACTATTTAGCAAAATGGTTGGAAGTATAGGGTTTTTCCATGCGAGAATTTATGTTTTTTGCTGCATTTTTATGGAAGAAAATGAATATTAGGTGTTAAATACACAGCTTTTATGAAAGGTGTTTCCATGAAAACACCAAAAAAAGGACCTTTTTGTAAATGTTGTAAATAGGTTGTAAATGTGTGAAATAATTGATATTGTGAGTTGTTATAAGAGTAATAGATGTTCATCTAGGCTTGTTAAAGGGGTAAATTTGATTAGAATCGATTTATGAGCCTAGGGGTAAAACATAATTTTGTCAAAGTCTAAGGGCAAAATGGTAATTTTTCCAAAGTATGATTATTGAAATGTATTGATTAATGTGGTAATTAAATGAGCTAATTTGTTATTATAGATCAAGAGGAACGAGGAATTAACCTTGACAGAGGAAAAGGAAATGTATCAGACTATATTGGCAAATTGGCCTATTTTGAAATCGATATAAGTTTGTGTACGATAAATTCAACATCATGTTATTAAGTTTTAAAATGTTTGATACTCGTGAAGATGTATATTATTTCTATGAAATGGAGCAATGATGTTAAATGAGAAAATGATGAAAATTTATGATGTTGAAGTCCCGGTTGGACTTTAAGAAGTGAGAGGATGTCATCATCAAGAGATGAGAATGGTAAGGTCCCGTATAAGACCATGTCTGGGACATGGCCTCAACACCGAATTGAGATTTCGTGTAAGACCATATATGGGATATGGCATCGACATCGGATATGAAAATCGTATAAGACCATTTTTGGGATATGGCATCGATATCGATATGAGATCCCGTATAAGACCATATCTGGGATATGGCATTAGCATCGTGTTTACGTGTATGATGATGATTGTGTATCCTCAAGTATTCCAAGTGATTCAATGGTATAAACAGTTAAGCTTAATATAGAGATGAAATTAGTGCTAAAGCTGTGTGATAAAGTGATACAGGTACATGTGAGTAACTCACGAGATATGTTTATGTGAGTAACTCACGAGAAATGTTTATGATATGTGACATGTAATTGGTAAGAGTAAGCATGAGTAAGTTATGGTATAGTGCTTGAGATGTTGTGTTTTTCATTATTCCATGCAATAGATGGATGCCATAATGAACCTTTATGTTGCTATTTATTTCACGCAAACTTACTAAGCTTCATGCTTCCCTTTCTTATTTCCCTTTTACTTGTAGTATCTCCAATCTAACTCGGGGATCGTGGGACGTCATAGTTCGGAATCACACTATCAATTTCTCTTTGGTATAACATAGTTTGGTTATTTTTTAGTATGGCATGTATAGGAACTTGGTTATTTTGTGTTATGTCATATTTGTTAGCCAATGTATGGCTATTAATGTCATTAATTTCATTTTTTAAATGGTCATTGGAAATTGGCCAATACTTGACAGGTTTATATATATTTAATGATGATGAAGTTCATGAAGTGCATGCTTGTGTGGATGTCTTGATTTTGGGTTCTCAGAAGTGCCTTATGGTTATAATGTATGTTGAATTGACTTGGTATAAGTGTGGCTGCTTTGTAGGGTGGCAATTGGCTTGGTAGATAACCTTACAATTGTCCACACGGGTAGACATACGAGCGTGTGTCTAGGCCGTGTTGATAGACCGTGTGTCCCCATGCATGCTAGGTTGGCAAGTCAAAATACCCAATAGTAAACACACAGGCTGAGACACGGTCGTGTGTCTCAACCATGTGGGAGACACGGTTTAAGACACGGGCATGTGCCCGGGCTGTGTGAAGTCTGCACCTGAAATTAGGAATTTAATTCGCCACACGGTCGGAGGACACGGGCGTGTGCCTTGGCCGTGTGACCTTGATGTAATTAGGAATTTAATTCGCCACACGGTCGGAGGACACGGGCGTGTGCCTTGGCCGTGTGACCTTGATGTCAAGGTTTTCACACACTGGTGAAGAACAGGCGTGTCATTGCCGTGTGAGGGACATGGGCTATGGATATGGGCGTGTGTCCGGCCGTGTGAAAACCCCTGTAGGTTTGAAGGAAAAATAAAATCCACACGGACTAGGGACTTGGGCGTGTGTGATTATATGGCCTACCCACATGGGCGTGTATGATTGAGCAAGTTAAGTACGGTAATGCCTCGTACCCGGCTCAGGTGTTGAACACGGTTAAGGGGTGTTACATTTAGTTGTATTAGAGCTACAATTTAGTCGATTCTCAGACTAAAGTAGTGTAAGTATAAGTCTTGCTATACATGCCATACGTATGAGTATTTACATAATGATAGTGTGACAACTCCTGACGATCTAAATTGTGTTTTTATATAGTAAATGGATCCCGACCGAGCTGCGGTAGGTGATGCTGCAAGTAATGTGCTGGCTCCCACATAAGGGACCGCGCCAGTAAGAAGTAGACCTGAGACTTTAGGTCAGGGAAAAGAGGCTCGAGAAGCCTTTCTCCATATGATGAGTAACTGGTACACTGGGTTTATTCGAGCATATCCTAATACTCAACCCCTTCCACCCCACCTATTCCTCAGCCTACCCCTGTAGCTCCCTAAGTGGTAGAGGTAGTAAGAAGAGAAAAGCCTTCAGCTTATAGAATCTGAAAGCAAAGAGCTGAGGAATTTCAAGCTAGTAAAGATGATGATCCGGAGAGGGCAGAATTCTAGCTTGAGAATACCATCAGGGTATTCGAAGAGTTACCATGCACATCTGAAGAGTGCATGAAGTGTGTGGTATCTCTCTTGAGAGATTCGACTTATCAGTGGTGGAACACCCTTGTGTCAGTTGTACCAAGGGAGAAAGTTAACTAGGAATTCTTCAAAGACGAGTTCCAAAAGAAGTATATTAGTTAAAGGTTCGTTGACCATAAAAGAAAGAAATTCTTGGAGCTAAAGTAAGGTCGAATATCGGTGATCGAATATGAGCGTGAGTTCGTAAGACTTAGTAAATATGCTCGGGAATGCGTATCGACAAAAGCCATTATGTGCAAAAGGTTTGAGAACGGGTTAAATGAGGATGTCTGTTTATTTATTGGTGTCCTAGAACTAAAAGAATTTGTTGTGTTAGTGGATAGAGCCTGCAAGGCCGAAGAACCAGTCAAAGAGAAAAGAAGAGCTGAAATTGAGTCTCATGACTCGAAGAAGAGACAGTTGGGCAAATCATTTCAATCCTCATCCAAGAAATCAAGAGAGTTTACTACTCGATCGGCCACTTCAGCTGGGTTTTCAAATAGAAGTAAGGGTAAACAGTACTCATGATCTAAAGCTCAAACCACTTTAGTTGCTAGTGTTGGCAACGCTTGACCAAGTAGACTGGGATGCCCGTAGTGTGGCAAACGTCATCTCGGGGAGTGTCAAGCAAACAAGAAAGCTTGTTTCAAGTGTGGATCCCTAGACCATTTTATCAGAGATTGCCCCGAGGTGGGTGAGAAAGAGAAACCTCAGAGTGCAAGACCTGGGAGTACTGCTAGAGGAAGGCCACAGAGAAACCCGAAAAATGAAATGAGTAGTAAGAATACATTTAGAGAGCAGACTGCGAGGTCTGAAGGTAGAGCACTAGCGAGAACATATGCCATTCGCGCTCGCGAAGAGGCGTCCTCCCCTGACGTGATCACGGGTACATTTTCTCTCTATGATACTCATGTTATAGCTTTAATTAATCCGGGATCTACCCACTCGTATATTTGCATGAAATTAGTCTCTAGCATGAACATGCCTGTAGAGTTTGCCAAATTTGTGATAAGAGTGTTAAATCACCTAGGCAAATGTGTGTTAGTTGATAGAGTATGCAAAGATTGTCCTTTGGTGATTAGAGGTCATTACTTTCTGGCTAATCTCATGTTATTACCGTTTGATAAATTCGATGTCATCCTTGGGATGGATTGGTTAACTACTCATGATGTGATAGTGAATTGTGGAAGAAAATTTATTGAGTTAAAATGTGAAAATAGGGATATTCTTTGTGTTGAATCAGATGAACAAGACAAGTTGCTTGTAGTGATTTTTTATATGTCTGCTCGGAAATACATAGGAAAGGGGTATGAAGCTTACCTTTCCTTTGTGATGAATGATAGAGAGACTGAGTTAAAAATTGAATCACTGCCCATAGTATGTGAGTATCCAGATGTTTTCCCAGAGGAATTGCCAGGGTTACCTTCGGTTAGAGAGATTGAATTTGGGATTGAGTTAGCTTCTGGTACTGCCCCCATTTCAATTGCTCCATACAGAATGGCTCCAACCGAGTTAAAAGAACTGAAGGCACAGTTACAAGAGTTAACAGATAAAGGCTTCTCAAGATCGAGTTACTCTATGTGGGGTGCTCCCGTATTATTTGTGAAGAAGAAAGATGGTCCCATGAGGTTATGTATAGATTATTGGCAGCTTAATAAAGTAACCGTGAAGAACAAGTACCCGTTGCCAAGAATCGATGATTTGTTTGATCAATTGAAGAGAGCCACGGTGTTTTCTAAGATAGACTTGAGGTTTGGATATTATCAGTTGAGAGTCAAGGACTCGGATGTGCCGAAAACTGCATTTCGGACAATGTATGGTCACTAGAATTTTTGGTCATTCCTTTCGGTTTAACAAATACCCCTGTAGTTTTCATGGATTTGATGAATAAGTTGATGATTTTGTCGGGTGATGGTTCTATCCTAGCCGAGTTGAGAGCTAAACCGATGTTTCTTTAAGAAATTTGTGAAGCTCAAAAAGGCGGCAGAGATTTGCAAGACAAAAGAGTTCAATGCTGGTCGGGTGCTGAGTCAGATTTTCGGATTAATTTCGAAGGAAGTTTAACATTCTGAGACAGAGTCTGTGTACCGAGGAATGATAAACTTATTCGGAAGATTTTGTACGAAGCAAATAGTGGATGCTTATCTATTCATCTAGGCAGTACAAAAATGTATAAACGACTTGAGGAAAGGGTATTGGTGGCCGAGCATGAAGAAAGATATTTCCGAGTTTGTATCGAGATGTTTGATTTGTTAACAAGTGAAGGCTGAACACCAAGTACCTTTGAGTCTACTTCAGCCTATTATGGTTTTCGAGTGGAAATGGGACCGTATTACTATGGACTTCGTGACGAGTTTGCCGTTGACACTGAAAAAGAAGAAGGCCGTATGGGTTGTGGTCGATAGACTTACGAAGTCAGCCCATTTCATACCAGTACGGGTTGATTATTCACTTGATAAGCTGGTAGATTTGTACTTGTCAGAAATAGTAAGACTTCACGAAGTACCGTTGTCGATTATTTTAGATAGAGATCCGAGATTTACGTCACGGTTTTGAAAAAAGTTACAAGAGGCCTTAGGCACAAAATTAAGCTTAGTACAGCTTTCCACCTGCAAACTGACATGCAGTCAGAGAGAGTAATACAGTTACTTGAAGACATGCTTCGATGTTGTGTTTTAGAATTCCAAGGTAATTGGGAGAAATACTTACCATTGGTGGAATTTGCCTACAATAACAGCTTTCAGTCGAGTTTGAAGATGGTGCCTTATGAGGCATTATATGGGCGTAAGTGTCGAATACCCCTGTATTGAACCGAACTCAGAGAGAATCAGATTCACGGGGTCGATTTAGTCAGAGAAACTGAAGAGAAGGTAAAAGTGATACGTGAATGTTTAAAAGCTACTTCTGATAGACAAAAGTCCTATGCGGACTTGAAACGGAAAAAGATTGAGTTTCAAGTCGGTAATAAAGTGTTTCTGAAAGTATCACCATGGAAGAAAGTCCTTAGATTTGGCTGGAAAGGCAAATTGAGTCCGCACTTTATCGGACCATATGAGATTACCGAGAGGGTAGGGCCGGTAGCTTATCATTTGGCTTTTCCATCTGAGTTGGAAAAGATTCATGATGTCTTCCACGTGTCTATGTTATGTCAATACTGTTCAGACCTTTCACATGTAATTGTACCATCAGAGGTAGAAATTCAACCGGATATGACCTATGGCGAAGAGTCGGTTAAGATTTTGGCACGAGAAGTCAAACAGTTGAGAAACAAACATATATCTCTTGTGGAAGTATTATGGCAAAGGCATGGGGTAGAAGAGGCTACATGGGAGCCCGAGGAGGCTATGAGAAACCAATATCCCAACTTTTTCACCGGTAAGATTTTCGGGGACGAAAATCCCTAAGGGGGAGAATTATAACAACCCGATTTAGGGGCTAGTTGGAACAGTGGTTTTGAGACCACTAATCTGAGATTGACGAAAATTATTTTAATATTATTTTATGTGTTATCGCATTAATATATGGGTGCATGAAAATTTTGGTGTATTAATTTTAGCGATTTTATGCTTAACTACGAAAAAAGACTAAATCGCATAAAGTGTGAAAGTTCAATTTTACAAGCTAGAGGTGTCTAATAGCTATAGAATATTAAGTTAGAGGTGCTTAATGTGCAATTCGGCCATTGGGGAAGTGATGGCCGACCATAGGGACAAGAAAATCAAATGGGTCAATGGTTAGATGAGTTTTGGTGATTTAATTAAATAAAATAAGATAAAAGAAAGAAAAGAAAGATATCATCTTTTCTTCTCCACCTTCACCACCGAAAATAGCAGCAAAAAAGAAAGATATCATCTTTTCTTCTCCACCTTCACCACCGAAAATAGCAGCAAAATAGGGGTTTGAGAACTTAAAAATTTCAACCAAGCTTTCTCCTTTCAAATAAGTGTTTTGATGATCATTCTTTGATAATTTTTGTAATTTTGGGACACTTGTAGCTTCAGCTAGCTAATGAGAGGACTATTTTGCAAAATAGTTGAAAGTTTAGGGTTTTGCCATGTGAGCATTATGTTTTTTGCTGCATTTTTATGGAACAAAATGAATCTTAGGTGTTAAATACACAACTTTTGTGAAAGGTGTTTTCATGAAAACATCAAAAAAGGACCTTTTTGTAAAGGTTGTATATAGGTGGTAAATGTGTGAAATAATTGATATTGTGAGTTGTTATAAGAGTAATAAATGTTCATCTAGGCTTGTTAAAAGAGGAAATTTGATTAAAATCAATTTACGAGCCTAGGGGTAAAATCGTGATTTTGTGAAAGTTTAAGGGCAAAATGGTAATTTTTCCAAAGTATGATTATTAAAATGTATTGATTAATGTGGTAATTAAATGAGCTAATTTGTTATTATAGATCAAGAGGAACGAGGAATTAGCATTGACGGAGGAAAAGGCAAGGTATCGAACTAGATTGGCAAATTGGCCTATTTTGAAATTGAGGTAAGTTTGTGTGCAATAAATTCAACATCATGCTATTAAGTTTTAAAATGTTTGATACTCGTGAATATGTATATTATTTCTATGGAATGGAGCAATGACGTTAAATGAGAAAATAATGAAAATTTATGATGTTGAAGTCCCGATTGGACTTTAAGAAGTTAAAGAATGTCATCATCAAGACATGAGATTGGTAAGGTCCTGTATAAGACCATGTTTGGGAAATGGCCTCGGCACCAAATTGAGATCTCGTGTAAGACCATATATGAGATATGGCATCGGCATCGGATATGAAAATCGTATAAGACCATATCTGGTATATGGCATCGACATCGATATGAGATCCCGTATAAGACCATATCTGGGCTATGGCATCGACATCGAGATGTGACCCCATGTAAGACGATATCTGGGATATGGCATTGGCATCGTGTTTACGTGTATGATAATGTGTATCCTCGAGTATTCCAAGTGATTCAATGGTATAAACAGTTAAGCTTAATATAGAGATGAAATTAGTGCTAAAGCTATGTGATGAAGTGATACATGTACATGTGAGTAACTCACGAGAAATGTTTATGATATGTGACTTGTAATTGGTAAGAGTAAGCATGAGTAAGTTATGGTAATGCGCTTGAGATGTTGTGTTTTTCTTTATTCCATGCAATGGATGGATGACATAATGAGCCTTTAAGTTGCTATTTATTTCACGCAAACTTACTAAGCTTCATGCTTACCTATCTCATTTCCCTTTTCCTTGTAGTATGGCCAAGTTAACTCGGGGATCGTGGGACGTCTAAGTTTGGAATCATACTATCAACTTCTCTTTGGTATAGCATAGTTTGGTTATTTTTTAGTATGGCATGTATAGGAACTTGGTTATTTTGTGTTATGTCATATTTGTTAGCCAATATATGGCTATTAATGTCATTAAATTAATTTTGTAAATGGTCATTGGAAATTGGTCAATACTTGACAAGTTTATATATATTCAATGATGATGAAGTTCATGAAGTACATGCTTGTGTGGATGTCTTGATTTTGGGTTCTCAAAAGTGCCTTATGGTCATGATGTATGTTAAATTGAATTGGTATAAGTGTGGTTGCTTTGTAGGCTGGCAATTGGCTTGGTAGATAGCCTTACAATTGTCCACACAGGTAGACACACGGGCGTGTGTCTAGGCCGTGTGTGACACACGGTCAGCCCCTTGGTCGTGTTGATAGACCGTGTGTCCCCATGCATGCTAGGTTGGCAAGTCAGAATACCCAATAGTAAACACACGGGCTGAGACACGGCCGTGCGTCTCAACCGTGTGGAAGACACGGTCTAAGACAGGAGCATGTGCCCGGGCCGTGTGAAGTCTGCACTTGAAATTAGGAATTTAATTCGACACATGGTCGGCGAACACGGGCATGTGCCTTGGCCGTGTTACCTTATTGAGATGATGACATCATAAACAGAATGTCAAGGTTTTCACACACGGGTGAAGACACGGGCGTGTCATGGCCGTGTGGTGGACAGAGGCTGTGGATACGGACGTGTATCCGGCCATGTGAAAACCCCTGTAGGTTCAAAGGAAAAATAAAATCAACACGGACTAGGGACATGGGCATGTGTGATTACATGGCCTGCCCACACGGGCGTCTGGCCTTGTTTTGTGTAAAAATTTTCTAAGTGTTCAAAAGTTTCCGGTTTAGTTCCAAATCATTCTGGGTGCAAGTTTAGGGTCTCGTAGACCTATAATAAAGACATTAAGGTCTCGAATGAAAAGTTTTAATTTGAAATGAAATTTTATGGATCAATGTTGTATGATTGAGCAAGTTAAGTACGGTAATGCCTCGTACCCGATTCAAGTGTCGAATATGGGTAAAGGGTGTTACACAATTTACCAATGCCAAACCTCCCGCATTATCATTTAGTGTCTCAACTTATCTATTTTCATTAAGCTCATGAGACTCGATAGTTCCAACAAATTCCTACCCTTTTGCCACCTTATCTTCACCCAAATTTGTCACCTTAACCATATTAGGATGCCAACCCAAGCATAAACTCAAACCATTTATTTCCATCAACACTCTTCAAAATGATACTCTTTTCACCGATTGTATCATCATTGTCATAATTTCTTTATGTATTTCATATAGCTTCTTTTGCCTGACAAACCTTTCTACAATCAAACATTTTCATTTCTTCTATGGCCTAATAAAACCCAATTTGACATATCTACCCATCAACCAATATCAATCTTACACATCTCAATCTCATTTATACTCCTAATTTCTTTAGCAGCTTCACTTGATCTAGTCTTGTAAGCTTCTTGTTGGCTTGATTTCTTATCTTTCTTTTTTTTTATGCTATACTACTAGAATGTGACAATAGTTTACCATCTTCCTCTGAAGGTAAACATTTTGACTTCTATCTCACCTAGCTTTCTATAATTACTAGATTAAAACTTTCAAAGACCCTAATCAAGACCATCAAATTTACACACTTCAATTCAATCATCTCATCAATTCTTTCCACCCCACTAGTGACAATGGCAACTTAACTATTATGGACACTAACGAGTCTTCAATTTTGCAACCCAAAGATACCATGGTACACTATAACAAAGCTACTCCCCTAAATGTAATTTTCATAAAGAAAATGAAATCATTACACATTGAATTCAACCACCCTATCTTCAGCCTTGGAATATGATGGTTGTGATGAATACTCATTTATCCATTGTGACAACCATTTACATCCATTATATTCCATTGCACATCTCGTCTCTTCATCATCAAACTCTACTGAGAAGAACTTAGAGTCCCCTGAATCTTGTCCATTAACCTTCACTTAAACCACTATCGATACACCCTCTAACCACCATGTTTATCTAGACCAAAAGCAAAGTTGCTCAATAGTATAAATAAAAAGTACATCAAATATAATGTGTATAGATTCCAAGCATGATAGTGACAGGTTTCAATTTGAAGCAAAGCTTTTTTTATCTCTTATATATATGTATATTTGCGTTCTTTGGTGCATTCTTCCTAATGTTATCTATTGGAAAATCAGATTTGGAAAATGCGGCGGAAAATAAATTTAGGAAAACAGAGTTTTAAAAATATTTCCAAAACAAGATCTTGGTTGTGATATCTAAAGTAATAAGCACTTAATCAAAATTGTACCTTTTCGATTCATATAGGATGAACGCTTCGACCGAGTAGTCTTCTCTACTATCCTCCAGCTCACGTCTACCGAGTGTGGGCTCACTTCGAAACAAAAAAAATTCAAAAAATTACCAGTGGGGTAATTTCACAATTTCTCTAAACTTTTAGGTCAAGTTGTAAACAGAAAAATATCTCTAGAAATTTTTTGAAATAATCTCTTTAGAGAATTTTCTTTCTACAACTTTCTCTTGAATTCAAGTGTGTGTGAAATAATGACCCAATGCTCTCTTTATATAAGGAGAGTTTAGAGAGTTCAACTATGATTAAACTTAATCACTTTAATATTAAATTAATAAAATACTATTAAGGTAAGTATTAAATTAAATTTAATATTAAACTATTAAAATAATATTATTTTTGAAATAGTTAATCTAAAATCAAATTCTCTATTAGAGTCCCAGTAGGAATGTAACTCGTCCACTGCTCACCACCAAAGACCAACTATCGCCGGCCACTGAAACGCCATTGTCGCAGCCACTAACACCGCTGTGTACAGTCATGTAGGTGCAACACCCTTACGGTACCCCGAGCCTGTTCGACTGTTGCCAGTTCGGTCTGGGTCAGTGACGACCCAATCGGTTTGGTCTAGCCACCAGTTGGACCATCAGGCTGGTTTCACATATCAAGTCCAGTTCGACCAGTTTTTGGGTCTTGGTCTCGGTTTTGGGCTTTCAGACCCAATTTACGATATCAAGTCTAATTTTCAAGTTCAATTACCCATTGGGCCAACTGTTTGACTTGAAAATTAACTTCTAAAAATATCATATTAATTTTAATTAATTTGATTGATTTAATTTTATTTGATCAAAATTAATTTTTACAAAAAATCACTTAGATTTTCCAAATTAATTTTCAAAGAAAATTCTCTAGCTGAACAATTCTCATGACCACCTAATTTAATTCCACATCGAATAAATTGACGTAATTAAATTATTTCCAAAGTCACAGAATTTTGTTTTGATTCAAATGCAGTCCGATCGAGCTTTTGTTGAGCTAGCAGAAGGACCAATCGGACATATACAATTAGGCTCTAGTAATTGCAATTAATTCCAAAAGTATCGTTCCGATAATTCGCAATTACTTAATCATGGAGTCAGTCCACAAGAAGTATCATGATTGAAAACTCCTTATTGTATATTTTGCCCAATGGCCTCGTCATATGTGTGCTACCCTCATATGATATTCTTAATTCCTTTGAGTTAAATTCGTTCACTCAATACAATCTTATTTTATCTCATTGTCACCATTGTGTCTTCTTAATGATTAATATGATCACTGTCAACAAATGACTGTGATAAATTGCTCGTTCGAGAACAAGCAACCTGTGATCACGTTCCATATTTATCAATCTACACAATGCCAATGAAAGGATATAGGATATCATTAACTCTTTAATTGAGTTATGAATACCACTATTGCTAGTAAAGTCATGCCATACACAAGTTATGTACCCAACATACCAGCTATGGACTTGATCATCTTTAGAGCATAAACCTCCACTTATATCAAAGCATATGAGTTGTGTATGCATGATCAGTGACTAACTTAGGATTTAGGTAAATCACACCATGAATGTCACAAGTGAATTAATTCTCAAACGGATTAGAATTAATTCATCTTGGGTCCAGTCCAATGTATCATTCTACCAATGAATACATCTATGTCTCTACCCGTAGAATCAATTGCTCCGATAGCCAAGACTAGTCATCTCCCCAATTGGAATTGTAGACGACAAATAATCCTTTTCAATATTTGAATCAAATGTTCACTTTGATTCTTTTACGGGATTACAGACTCATTTAGATTATCTATTGAAGTAAGTTGTCTTTCTCGCAATGTAAACGTTCTTACAATGCCACTTATCGTCAGTTTGAACTTAGACAATCAATGAGCTAATATTTGTTTGTCACAATTTCACTACACATGCAAAATATGAAAGACAAAACATACAAAAGACATAATAGTGAAATGTGAAATTAATTTTATTTATTTATTTATTCATCATTCAAATAAATAGAAAACAGTTACATATTTACTACAATATGAACACGTTTTACCTACATTATCTTTGTTTGAACATTCTATCTTTGCTACTTCCATTCATCTCTCTCTTGTATTGATCAAATGTTAAATGGCTCTTCTATTTTGTTCCTTGCTATTGTAATTGAACTTGTGGTGGCTATTGGTTCTCTTTCCCAATAGTTTTCCTTTTTTAATGCATTTATGCTGGCTGAGAAAAAAATCAAATACAAACCCAAAATAGTAGGTTAAGATCTGTTACTAATCTTTCTACTTTGACAAAATTTGATATTTAGTCCCTATAATTTTATTTCCAGGAATTTAATCCCTTCAATTTTTAAATTTCAAAATTCAGATTCAACTGTTAACACTGTTAACTTTTTTTTTGTTAAATTCAAGTTAATTACAATGTAATTTTTTAATTGCATGGCTACTAAGTGAGTATTTTTTATTTCAAAATTCCATACAATAAATTTAGCAAAAAAAATTAACAGTGTTAACAGTTGAATATGAAATTTAAAATCTGTAAAGTAAAAGGATTAAATTTCTAAAAATAAAAGTATAGAAACTAAACCTCAAATTTTATCAAAGTATAGAGAATAACAATAAATTTTAACCAAGTAATTAAATAGTTCAGGAAAATATCTTAACGAATAACGATGCTATTAGTTAATTGAGTCTTATCCATTTCATATTAAGAGAAGAAATATATATTAATATTCTCCCCTTAACCCAATATTACGCATCTAAACTCTTGTAAATCCATAAGCTACTAAAATCTACCAATAGCGTACATATTTGTGCTAGTACGTGCATATTCGAATTTATGTATGAAATTAACATCTCTAAGAAGAGTTGGGTTTTTTTTATTATTAGTGAATTTTTAACTTATATATAAATTGCTTCAAAATGATTTAATAAGATTTAAAAGAAAACTACATAAAAATATATTTAAAAAAAGTTGAAAGTTCAAAAGATGAAACTTGAAAGGGTTTGAGAGCGTACTTAATTAGAGTCATGAAAAGAGGTGGTAAAAAAAGCAAGGAGAAGAGCGTTGGGGTTAGCCTGTGAAATCCATAAATATCAAGGAGGTGCAACTGTGTGATGAGCTTTATATATATATATATATAAAAATCCCCCCAGGCTCCTTCTTCATCCTCTCTCTTCCTTAGCCACCACCGATTCACAAGTCAAAAGCCAGCTCTTAAGAGGCCAAACCCTGCTCCCTGCCGCTGGCCCCATTTACACCACTCGATCCATCTCTTTTTCCATGCTTACCCCACCTCTCATCCAAAAGTTTCACTCTTTGTCTTATTACCTTTTTGTTTCTCTCTGAATTCAAAATCCATCCCATCATCATCAGCTTTATCATTTCCAAGGACTACATGTTAAGATAGATAGATGCAAGTTTTATGTCGTTATTATGGTATTAATTTTTATGTTAATTACATGTTTCAATGGCGGTTTCCTTGTTTTATTTATGCATAAATGCAAAATGATTGTGTTTACTGGCCGTAACTTGACAAGGTTTTGTCTCTGTGTTTCAGGTTCAATGATATATTGACTAGGGTCGAGTTTGTCTTTACACGAATTGACCTCACTTAGGGTTATCGCTATATATATGCAGTAATAATGGAGAAAGAAGAAAACTACGCGGTACCAACAGCACATATACTCTTATCTTCTTTTTTCTTTTTCTTTTTTTTCAAAACCTTTACATTTATTACCAATCGCCATGTTATTCTGCTACAAACTTGATTTCCTTCAGGCAAATTTTGTGGGGCTAGATTATTCTTTAGACCATCATCAGCATCATCATCAACATCAGCAGCCTCGGATTGGTGAATCTTGTGGTGATAACAACAATGGGATGGTTGATTATATGTTGAATAATCCTCAACAACACCAGCATATTTCATCTTCATCAGGGTTTTACACTACTCCAACATCTTTCGATAAACTGAGCTTTGCTGATGTGATGCAGTTTGCAGATTTCGGTCCTAAATTAGCTTTAAACCAAACAAGGATCCCTGAAGACGAGACTGGGATCGATCCTTCTGGTTATTTCCTAAGGTTTCCTGTTTTAAACGACAAGTTAGAGGATGAGTCTTTAATGGTTCCTCCATCTGGGATTGAAAACGTTGAGGAATTGGTGGAAGATAAGCATGGAGAAGATGAAGCTAGGGTTTCTGATAATGCTGCGGTGCAACTTCGTTTCTTTGGAGAAGATGATGGTCATAACAAAAACCCCATACCTACAGATGCTGCTAAGAACAAGAGAAAGAGGCCAAGAACGATCAAAACCAGTGAAGAAGTTGAAAGCCAGAGGATGACTCACATAGCTGTTGAAAGGAATCGAAGGAAGCAAATGAACGAGCATCTTCGAGTGTTGAGATCCCTCATGCCTGGCTCTTACGTTCAAAGGGTAATCTCAAACTCAAAATCCTTTATTTCATATCAATCAATCTCTAGTACTTTTCTTCCATTGATGTTGAGGTAAAATATTAATTCAGGGAGATCAAGCCTCCATTATTGGTGGAGCCATAGAGTTTGTGAGAGAATTAGAGCAACTCCTTCAATGTCTAGAATCTCAGAAAAGAAGAAGATTGTATGGAGAAGCTTCACGACAGATGGGAGATACATCAATGGCGGCTATTCAGCAGCAGCAGCAGCAGCAGCAGCAGCAACAACAACAACAACAACCGGTGTTTCCTCCTATGTCTACTCTCCCGAACGATCAAATGAAGGTAATGGAGTATGAAACCGGGCTCCGCGAAGAAACAGCCGAAAACAAATCATGTTTGGCGGATGTTGAAGTGAAGCTTTTAGGGTTTGATGCAATGATCAAGATCTTGTGTAGGAGAAGACCAGGCCAACTGGTTAAAACCATAGCAGCTCTCGAAGATTTGCAGCTCAATATCCTTCATACCAACATCACCACCATTGAACAAACAGTTCTATATTCCTTCAACGTTAAGGTATACAATTGATCATATCTTTATTTTTATCAAAAAAAAAAAAAGAGAGGAGAGAGAATAAAGAGAATTATGTGGATATGCAGGTTACGAGTGAATCTGGGTTCAGCGCTGAAGACATTGCGAGCTCAGTTCAACAAATATTCAGTTTCATTCATGCAAATAGCAGCATGTAATGTAATGAAATCCAGGAAAATAAGTTGAAGGGAAATGAGTTCTCTGTTGAATCTTTTGAAATTTCAATAACCCTTATTTTCAATGGATTTATATATTTGATTTGTAATAGAAACATGTAAAATAGTTGTCAGCAAACTTTCAGCATTATTTACTACTTTTGATATTCAATTTCCCTTGTAAAAGTAAAAATACAAGACTTGCTTATTTTCAATTTTTTTTTATATCATTATGATTTCATTTAGGATTTTTTAAAATTTAAATGCATAATGATTTTTTTTTTGTCAATTTAGCTCTTACCTTTTTTTTTAAAGATAAATTTGGCTATTAATTTTTCAAAAAAAAGTTAAATGGTAATTTTTTTTTAATGGAAATGTTGACTAAAACATTATTTTTTTTAATAATGTTGGCATGGCAACATACATGGTAGTCCACATGTACTTTATGTTGACATGATAGTATTTGTTTTATATGACACGTCAACAAATAATTTAAAATTTATAAAAATATGAAAATAAATTCAATTCAATTCAATTTTCAAAAAATATAATAATTTCATAATTTCTTTTTTTAATAGCATGGAGTAAACATGAATTGTCATGTGGGCCGTCATGTGTAAAAAATTTAATGATTTAGCCTGTATTTCAATTTAAAACAACAAGTTAATTCTCTTTAAAAGGTTGATAGTCAAATTAAAGTTAAAAAATAAAATTTAATAAAATAAAAATAAAAATTAAATTGACAAAAGATATAAGCAAGTTTAAATCATTAGTTTATTAGCAAAAATCTAATAGTATGGTATAAAGCATAACAAATCTAAAAGACAAGGGACGGATGAAAAAGAAAAGAAAGCAATAATAATAATCTAAAAAAATATTAGTTGGTTTTCAATAATAGAAGACTTGAAATTTACTAAGAAAGAAGTTTGGGTATTGGTAATGATGAGCATTGGAAGCATTATGGATTATGGTTATGATTTTGATGAAGGCATGTGATATATGTAGGGATGCATGGAGCTGTTGTTGTGGAAAGGGAAAGAAGATAGAGGAAAAGTGAGACAGATTCTGAGTTGAAATTAAAATGTTTGGCAATGGTTGATGTGTACATATAATGTGTAATGGTGTATATGAAGGATGATTAAGAGGTGAGAAGGTCAACGATGGGTCCCCTACCTTTGTTGTATTCTAGTACTTACTGGGTTGACTTGTCAGAAATAAAGATTTTGTTGTATTATTGGACTGATTACATTCATCACATATTGCCATTCCCTTCTCGGGTCCCTCACCTTTCTAATTTTTTTTTATCTATCTGGTTTGCGGAAAGGTTCATTTTACCTATTCCACCCCTTTTTTCTTTTGTTTTTTCTTCTTAAATTTTTTTTTTTCTTTTTACCTTTTTAAACTGACTTCGAACTTATAATTTTGCGCATAAATTTAATACTTTATATGGGATTAATGTGAGATTCATGTTTTTTCTTTAAGGTGATAACATCTTCTTTCATTTAGGGATAACTCGTAACTTCCAATGACATATAGTCCGGTGTGCCTTGTTTTCTTGCTAGTTCCCTTTTGTTACACTAGAACAAAAATGGGTATTATCAATGCTAAAAGTTGTTACTAAATATTATAGTACTGCTGCTAAAATTTTATTGTACCGATAAAAAGTCGTAGTGAAGTTATTGTATATATCTCTATTATTTAAAGTATATGTAAAAACTTTGAAAATTAAAAAGTTGTTTTTAATTATATATATTGAAATGATTTTTTTATTTTTAAATATACTTTTTTTTTAAGTCATGACTTAATTTATTTGTATAAAAATATTTTAGTTACAATAAAATTAGTTACGAAATCTATAAATTAACGGCAATATTCAGTTACAAAAATTAGACAACAATATATTGGTTGCCAAATAGAGTTTGTATATATATTGATTGCAAAATAGAGTTCATAACAATGTAAATTTAGATGTTAAATCTTTTAGGTAAGTATAATATAATGGTTGCCAAATATTACTTTGTGACAACATTTTAGTTGGTTGTGTATTACATTACGACTAAATGTCATTTCCAAAAAATTGTTTTAACAATCATAAGATATGGTTGCCAAATTATTTACGTAACAACAATACTATTGGTTGTCAAATAGTATTCTGTAACGATATTTTAATTGGTTGTGTATTACATTACGAAATGACTATATATCATTTTTGGACAAAATACGTTAGCGAACAAAATAATTAAATAAAAATAACACATATAAAATAAAATATGAACAAAATTATTTATAGTTAATTTATCGAATATGAAAATAAAATAAAACCATAATAAACAATTGAAATAAAGGAGAATTGAGATTTTACGAAACGTTGAGGCACGTGAAACACAGTTTCCTTAAGACAGATTCGGTCGCTCCTAAGGTACTTGGAGCAACATTGGTCGAAAGTCTCCCAGGATACAACAACACCAGTGATCGAAGTAGTAGCACCTCTACCACAATCAATCAAACGAACAATATCTTTTTCTATCACCGGAATATTTAGATAACACGAAAGATTAAAAAAAGGAGATTTTTGAGAACAACAGAATTTTGGCAAGAGAAATTCTTAGAGAGTATGAGAGTGTGCAAAAAAACCCTTCAGAAAATCTACTGTCGAAACCATTTTTATTTTGTGTTTGGAAAAATAAGGATCGACTTTAAAAACATGGAGTCGCCACCAATCCTTATTGTTTAGGAGTGATTGGGTCACCTATAAAATAAATTTTGGTCTGCGAATTTCAAAAAGAAAATGGGTTCGGGAGTCGATTACGTGCGAGGAAGGATTAGCACCCTCGCAACGCCCAAAATTGGTACCAAATTGATTAATTGATGTCCTAATGTTGAAAAGTTCGAAATGATTTTGAAATTCCGTTCCTTTTTTTATGATTTTAAATAACTTGACTGAATATTGAGATTCCCTTGTTTCGAATGAATAGAATATCACATCCAGCACGATTGGACACGACAATCTGAGTCCTCGAATTCAAGCTCATCCCCAAAATTCTCCAAGCACCTGTATTGAAATTTTTGAAAGGGTGTTTGGTTATTTAGACAGACAGAAAATCACAACCCAGCACGATTGGGCACGATTTCTTCAAATCTCCAAACACAGATATCACTTTATCTTGAAAAATATGAATAAAACTTGAAAGGATACTCGTTATTTAGTCAAACAAGAGAAACCACATCCAACACGATTAGGCATGATCTCATCTAGTTTCCAAATGCGCGAATATTATCTTATTTTGGAAATATGGACAAAATTTTGAAAAGCTATTCGTTTATTTGGCTAAACAACAAAAAAAAAAACCACACCCAGCACGATTGGGCACGATCTTTTCGAATTTCCAAACGCACGAATATCACCTTATTTTGAAAATATGGACAAAATTTTGAAAGGGTATTCGTTCATTTGGCTAAACAAAAAAAACCACACCCAGCACGATTGGGCACGATCTTTTCGAGTTTCCAAACGTACAAATATTACCTTATTTTGGAAATATGGACAAAATTTTGAAAGGGTATTCGTTTATTTGGCTAACAAAAAAAAAACCACACCCAGCACGATTGGGCACGATCTTTTCAAATTTCCAAATGCACGAATATCACCTTATTTTGAAAATTTTGAGTGAAAATGATTCTAAAATTCGAATAACATTGAAACATGATATTTTGAGGTGAATATAATGCCATGGCATAACAACATAATATGGAGCGATTATATACAAATGATATACAATACTATTGCATCGTAAATAACAAGTAATGTATGAGAATTACAATACACATAATTAAGACAATCATAACATACAATTCCAGCATTAAGAAATAACAAAAATGACACAAAATGATACACAAAATAATTTTAAGATCAAATTTATCGAAAATGAAAATTTAATGAATAAGGTATAAAAAAATAACATAGAAAAATGTGTGATATGAGTAAAATATAGATATAAATGAATTTAAGAAGCAATACGTACATAAAATCGTGAAATTAATAACAAATACATAAGATAAATAATTAAGCAACAACAAACAACCAATTAAGCAAAATAATTAAAGGATTATATCGAAATCAGAGTAAAATCAGGGAGCTAGACCAGTAAATTAAAAGAAATCAAAAAAGGATTAAGATATGATGTGCATAAACTCAAAAGGACCGAAAACGCAATTTGCCCCAAGCATTAAAACGCAGTGTTCAAAGAGTGATTAAACTTGAAACAGCGTGAAATTTCTGGGCACAATTAAAATAAACACAAACTTAATAATAAAAGAAAATAAAATAAAAGAGGACTAAAACAGGAATTAACCCATTTAGGGAAGAAATGCGCGGATCCGGGTCATCCAATCTGGTCGACACGCGGATCCCGCGCCCCCCAAACGACACCGTTTGACACGCAATAAATAAGCCTAAAACAGATTCTACCCTAATCCCCATTAACTTAAAACAGAAAACAAAACCTAAGACCCCATAATCTCCTCTTTTCAGCCGCCCCAAAAGGAAACTAAAGGTCGAAGAACCGTCCGACGACCAAACACTAACGATCGATGATGGCGCCGAATGGTGACCGAGGGTCATGCCTTCTACCCCCTGTCATAGCAATTGGCGAACGTGGCGAACGAAGACCCCGAAGAAAGCCCTCTTGCACCAGTCCTGAAGTCCCGCCCCCATCTGGACTCCGATCGCGCAGAGAGGACACGGACAGAACCATACAAAGGTACCCACTCTCTCCCCTTTTTGTTGATATTTCAAAAATAAAATAAAATAGACTCAAATAATGAATAATAGCAAGAGATGTAATTGGAAAAAGGGAAAATCTTTCTGTTTCTGATATATTCTGTATTGTTGTTAATAGTGTGCGTAAAAAAAAGTATACAATAATGGCTTTTTCTTTTATAGCTGAAACAAAAAATATAAATCTATTCTTTTTTTTCTGTACATTTTTTGTTGTTTCTCTGCTATTGGAGCCTCTGTTTTGTAGGTACGGATGGTGCAAACGTGGCATACGGAGGTGCGTGGGGCTTGCAGAAATACGTGTGGTCGCGCACGTGGAGGCACGCGGTAGCCCAAGAGGCGCGCATGGTGAAGGCTGCAGCGCTGAAGGGTCTGGAAGCCTCCAGGGTTTCCTGCGGTTCTGCTTTGTTTCAGGATTGGATCTGATTTGAGTCCGACTTGGGTTTGGGCTTAGTTGGGTCTAACATTTGGGCCACTGTAATTGGGTAGAGACAGGTTTAAGTTATTGGGCCTGTTATTTTATTTGTGAATTTGGACTATTTAATTGTTTTTTTATTGTTTATTTATTTTTGGTTATGGGTTAAGGGGCCCGAGCAAATTTGGGTTTCTACAGCTGCCCCTCTTTGCTCATTATCGTATAACGGGAATGAAGCAAAGACCTTAAGAAGGCCAAATTTGCCTAGTCTTGTAGAATCCTGGCTTCATTCAGTGCTTTTATTCTTCAAGTATCTTCATTCCATCCTACTGCATCGTTTAAGAGCCTGGGAACTAGCACTTCGATCTCAGACTCGTAGCTCCAATCCACTCAATCGTAACCTCAGGGAGGAGGGATTTGTAGTCTCAACCAACTCCACTAGGATTTCACGGAGATGGGAATTCAGAGAGAAGAGACTCGTAGCTTCAACCTTCCTACTGAAACTTCTCGAAAAATGAAAGTTGATCCTCAATACACTCAGGAATGAGTGATTTATAGCCTCAACCTACTCCACAGGAACTTTAAGGTGATAGAAATTCAGGGAGAAGAGATTCGTAACTTCAATCTTCTCTGCTAAAACTTCAAAGAAATACTGACTGGTTCTCATTGTAAACTCAGGGAGGAAGGATTTGTAGCCTCAATCTACTCCCGAGGAACTTTGAGGTGATAAAAATTAGGAGAAGAGATTCGTAACTTCAATCTTCTCTGCTGAAACTTCAAAGAAATGAAAGTTGATCCTCAATACACTCAGGGAGGAGGGATTTGTAGCCCCAACCTACTCCACAGGAACTTTGAGGTGATAGAAATTCAGGGAGAAGAGATTCTTAACTTCAATCTTCTCTGCTGAAACTTCAAAGAAATGAAAGTTGATCCTCAATACACCCAGGAAGGAGGGATTTGTAGCCTCAACCTACTCCACAAGAACTTTGAGGTGATAAAAATTCAGGGAGAAGAGATTCGTAACTTCAATCTTCTCTGCTGAAACTTCAAAGAAATACTGTCTGATCCTCATTGTAAACTCAGGGAAGAGGGATTTGTAGCCTCGACCTACTCCACTGGAACTTCGAGGAGATAAAAATTGTTTGGCTTTGATCTGTTCCTGTAACTTCAGGATTGCCAAATCTGCTGTCTTTGATCCGCTTCGCTGAGGAAGGAAAGATCTTTGAATTTACTGATGCTGCGACAACATCCTTTAGTAGACCTGTACTGTAAAATCAGTTTCGTGTTTATGCTTATACAAAATGGTTAGAATGCAATGATCAGAATGGATCTAATGCTCCTAACTAGATGTAGTACGGATGACATATGAATGTAGAATGTCATGAAGATGATCTTTTTACAAAGGTTAGGATGCAATGATCGGATTGAATCGAATGCCCCTAAATAGAAGCATCTGGCGTGAATACAGAATTTTGTGAGGATGCCCCCTTTTCAAATGTTTTAAAGGTGCCATTGCTCGTATCATGTTGTCCTTGTTTGGCTAGTAATTTAACCCCAAAGCTCAAAGGAACCACTACTTTGCTCAATTAATTTGCCCCTGTTGTGGCTTCAATGTCTATTCCCTCATATCTCGAAGGTGTGAGGTTTGCATTATTGTACAACCCCTTGCCATATCTTCAGTATCTAGAATAATTTGTTACATCATTCTCTGAGTACTTAGTCTGAACACAGAATTTCATCTCTGAGAACAGTCTCTTTCTTATTGTTTGTTAAAGCCTCACCTCTGCCGTGGTACCTTAAAACGAAGAAATCATTATTTATACAGATACCCTCTTTTCCGATGTTATCAACCCCTTAAACCTGGTGAGTTTTACACAATAGTCCTGTTTTGGGTTCTTGTATTATTTAGAAACCTCTGGAGTAATACGTAAAACTTCTTTTATAAAAGCATTATTAGTTCATCCATCATTATTTCAATGCGACATGCTTGCATGGATGTAATATCAATAGATGAGAATAAAATTAGTGTGAAGCCAAGCTTATGATTAACAAAGGAAATTAATCAAAATGTGCATCTTGAAAAGAACAAAGTATTCAAAGATAACAGATTTAATATGAATAAAAAACGAATATTATGCACCCTCTAGATATCGCAGCCTGAGCTTCTCTGCCCGAGCGTCTAGAAGATTGTTTTGAGTTCGACATGTGTTTAGGGGATCTTGAGTACTTTGTCAATGCACCAAGACGCAACATACCCCTTCCTTATTAATTCGAGTATAGCAGGATCATTCCCCATCATAATTTGAGCCGCCTTTTTCAGGTTTTCAACTCAAATCCCCTTTGGTCTCAAGGTGCCCTTTGCGGGTTTTCACCCTGGCCTCTCCATTTTATTTTTCGTTTTTTCATTTTTTTCATCTTTTTTTTTCGAGAAGGTCTTAAAGCGCCCTTTGCGGGTTTTCATTTTGGCTTCTTTTCCTCTTCAAGTATAGTACTTCTTAATAGAATCTGAATTTACGGGGTTGGGTAAGTTTTTCCCGTCCATTTTGGCAAGAATCAGTGCTCCTCTAGAGAAAGCCTTTTTCACCACATAAGGTCCTTCCCAATTTGGCATCCACTTCCCCCTGAAATCTCTTTGTATAGAGATAATCTTTTTCAATACCAAGTCCCCCTCATAAAATTCTCTCGGGCGAACCTTTTTGTCATAAGTCCGCATCATCCTCTTTTGGTATATCTGACCATGCCGGATGGCCTTTAGCCTTTTTTCCTCAATCAAGTTCAACTGATCGTATCGAGACTGGATCTATTTGGCTTCATCTAACTTTAGCTCTAACAAAACTCGAAGGGAAGGAATTTCAACCTCGATGGGTAGCACTACATCCATTCTGTAAACTAGTGAGAAAGGAGTTGCCCCGATAGAGGTCCTGACCGATGTTCGATAAGCATAGAAAGCGAATGGTAACTTCTCGTGCCAATTCTTATAGGTATCAGCCATTTTCCCCACAATCTTCTTAATGTTCTTGTTGGCTGCTTCTACTACACCATTCATTTTTGGACGATATGATGACGAATTGTGGTGCCTGATTTTAAATTGACTGCAGACCTCTACAATCATGCTATTATTCAAGTTTAACGCATTGTCTGATATGATTCTTTCTGGCATTCCATATCGGCATATGATTTCCTTTTTTAGGAACCTGCTGACTGCTAATTTGGTAACGCTGGCATATGAGGCAGCCTCTACCCATTTGGTAAAGTAGTCGATAACCACGAAGATGAATCGATGCCCGTTTGAAGCTTTCAGAGAGATCGGCCCAATGACGTCCATGCCTCACATGGAGAAAGGCCATGGGGAAGTCATAACATGCAAAGGTGAAGGAGGCACGTGAATTTTATCCCCGTATATCTGGCATTTGTGACATGCTTTAGCATAATTGATGCAATCTCCTTCCATAGTAGACCAATAGTATCCGAATCTCATGATTTGTCTAGCCATTGTGAAACCGTTAGCATGCATTCCAAAAATACCCTCGTGGAATTCCTCCAAAATTTTCTTAGCTTCAACAGCGTCGACACATCTCAACAGTACCTGATCCTTTCTTTTTTTGTATAGGACTTCCCCGTCTAAGACATAATCACAAGCTAGCCTTCTCAATGTCCTCTTTTCATTCTCAGTCGCTTGTTCAGGATATTCGCAATTCCTTACATATCGCAATATATCTTGGTACCAGGGGTGATCATCCCTTTCTTCTTCCTCTATATTGCAACAATAAGCTGGGACTTCGTAAATACTCATCTGGATGGGCTTCATATTTTCCTGGTCATTTATTCTGATCATGGAAGCTAATGTGGCTAATGCGTCAGCCATCTGGTTTTCATCACGTGGGAGGTAAAAGAATGGGATATCATCAAACTTCTCCATTAACTCCAAGATTAATTTTCGGTAGCTGATCAATTTGGGGTCCCTTGTTTCTCATTCTCTTTTGAGCTGATAGATCACCAATGCAGAATCTCCATATACTTCTAGCACCTTGACTTTGTGGTCTATGGCTGCTTGAATTCCCATAATACAAGTTTCATATTCTGTCATATTATTTGTGTAATCGAAATCCAACTTGGAAGTGAACAGTTAATGTTCTCCATTTGGGGATATTAGGATTGCCCCAATTCCATTACCAACAGCATTTGATGCTTCATCGAAATTCAACTTCCAGGGGCAATCTTCTAAGGTATCTTCCTCGGTAATTGCTACAAACATCAGATCCTCATTGGGAAAATCGAAGTTCAAGGGTTCATAATCGTCTAGCGCTCTGCTGGCTAGAAAGTCTACTATTGCACTTTCCTTTACCGCCTTCTGGCTCACATAGAGTATGTCGAACTCAGAGAGCAGGATCTGCCATCGAGCCATTCTCCCATTCAAGGCGGTGGACCTCATCATATATTTAAGAGGGTCTAGTTTCGAGATTAACCAGGTCATATGGTACAACATGTACTGCCTCAACCTTCGAGTTGTCCAGATCAAGGCACAACACAATTTTTCAATTGGCGAATATATCATCTCACACTCAGTAAATTTCTTACTGAGGTAATATATTGCCTTTTCTCTTCTCCCGGAGTCTTCATGCTGACCCAGCATACACCCCATAGAGTGATCAAACAGTGCTAAATACAGGATTAGTGGCTTATCTGGGCAAGGCGGTGATAAGACTGGAGGATTTGACAAGTACTGTTTGACCCTATCGAAAGCTTTCTGGCATTGATCGTCCCGCACACCTGGATTATGCTTCTTCAAAAGACGAAATATGGGATCACACTTTTTGGTTAACTGTGAAATAAACTGAGCAATGCAATTTAATCTCCCAAGGAAACCTCAAACTTCTTTTTGAGTGCGTGGTGGAGGTAATTCCTATATAGCCTTGACCATATCTGAATCGATCTCAATTCCCCTTTCACTGACTATGAAACCCAGCAATTTACCTGATCTAACTCCAAAAGTGCATTTTGCGGGATTGAGCTTTAATTAGAATTTCCTTAGTCTCAAGAATAACTTTATCAAAACTTGAATATGTTCTTCTTCCGCTCTAGACTTCGCAATCATGCCGTACACATAAAATTCAATTTCTTTATGCATCATATCATGGAATCCATAGCTCTTTGATATGTAGCCCCCGCGTTTTTCAACCCAAACGGCATTACTTTATAATAGAACATACCCCATAATGTTATGAAGGTAATCTTTCCCGTATCCTCAGGATGCATTTTTATGTGATTGTACCCGGAGAAACCATCCATGAAAGAAAACAGTGGAAAGTCTGTCGTATTGTCTACTAGAGTATCAAATATGAGGCAGAGGAAAATTGTCCTTTGGACTAGCCTTATTTAGGTCCCTATAATCCACACATATTCGTACTTTCCCATCTTTTTTAGGGACAGGCACGATGTTGACTACCCATTCCAAATATTTGGTCTCTTGCAAGAATCCGGCATCAAACTACTTTTTAACCTCCTCTTTTATTTTTAACACAATATCTGGTCTCATCCTTCGGAGCTTCTGCTGAGCTGGTTTGCAATCTCCTTTTATGGGCAGGCGGTGTACTACAATATCAGTGTTTAAACCGGGCATATCCTTGTATGACCATGCGAAGACATCTTTGAATTCTTGTAGCAGTTCGACAAGATCTCGTCTTGTTTCCCTAGTTATACGCGTTCCAATTTTTACTACCTTCTCTTCCTCCAATGTCACGGTCTCTATTGTTTCCTCATGAGGTAGAATTTGTTTCTCCTCTTATTCTACTATTCTTAACAAGTCAAGGGATAAATTACTGTCTATATCATCTTCAAAATCCTGTGATCCTTCTAAACACATGTCCTGCTCAAAAGGATATTCCGACTTCGTGGCAGCGTTGCTCACGTCGTTGATATCTGAAGACCTATTGTAGTTCAAGAATATGGAAAGAATGAATGAATTTATGAATGGTTATTTGAATGTATAATGGTTATGAAAGAATGATTTGAAGGAATCATAAAATGAAGAAAAGAATCAAAGAATGTTTGCTTCAAATGATAGCAAAATGTACTTCATTAATATAATAATGTTTGAACATGAGCCTATTTCATAAAAGAAATCTTATCACTTCTAGGCTTAAAGTAATAAGTACGTTCTGAACATTACTCTGAATAAGTTTTAAATACTACAGGAATCTCCTCTGCAGTCCAGTTGCCCAAAACGCTTTCCGGTTTATAGGGTCGAATATCCGATAGGGTCTCTTCTTCAACTGTCTCCTCAGATACGTCATTGATGCAGACATTTCCAAACATTACTACGATGTCTTTTCCTTTTGGTGCGCTGGGCTCAGCATGAATTACCCCTCCTGACACAAAGGTTTTGGATATATGTGGAATTATCATAGGTTCCCACTTAGCTTCTTCGCCCCTCAGACGAGCACACCTTCTTTCTTGCCTTTTTTCTAATTCTTTTATCTTTTGTCTTGCATCTAGCTTAAATCCTAAACCAAAGCGATCTTGTTTTTCCCTCAATTTTGGGGCCATAATTCTCCCCTGAAGATACTTTCCAAGTCCTCTTCCTGGCAACGCTCCTTTCCCCACGGTCATTTTCAATCCCATTCTTATAGTCTTGGAAATTCTTGGTACCAGGATTCTATTTCCTCCAATGAAAAAAGTTGCATTTACAAACTCAAGAGATCGGAAAGAACATTCAGTTGTCTCGTCGTTTATCTCCAAATACGACATCTCACTAGTCACAGCTGCAATAATATCCTCCTCAGCCTTTATCGTTATTAGCTGACCATCTGCTATCAACTTCACTTTCTGATGTAATGATGAGGGCACTGCCCCAGACGAATGTATCCACGGCCTCTCTAATAAGCAGTTATAGGAAGGCTTGATGTTTATCACCAGAAAATCTACTTCGTAAGTAGTCGGGCCAATCAATAAAGGTATATCGATTCTTCCCAACACTTTCCTTTGTGTGCCATCAAATGCCTTCACTATGCTTTGACATTCTTTCATGTGCGAGCTGTCTATCGGTAATCTGTTGAGAGTGGACAAGGGCAATATGTTCAATGCCGACCCATTGTCTATTAGAACCCCTGGTAACGTGTACCCTTTGCATCTAGTGGTAATATGCAAAGCCTTAGTGGATCCCCTTCCACCTGGTGGTCTCTCGTCGTCACTGAAATAGATGAAGTTATCAGCACTTATGTTACCTACCAACCGGTCCAATTTATCAACCGAGATATCATTAGCGACATAGGTCTCATTTAAAACTTTCATTAATGCGTTCCTGTGTACTTCTGAATTCTGAAGCAAAGCTAATACGGATATGTGCGCTGGTTGCTTATGTAACTATTCTACCACACAATATTCACTGTGTTTCAGAAACTTTAGGAACTCCTTGGCTTCTTCCTCTTTCACTGGTTCCTTGATGGGTGATTCAGACTCGACTAATTTTTCTTCCTCTGGCTCTACCATTGTAGCTTTCCCTTTTGCCAAATCATAGCGTTTCCCGCTACGAGTATGAGAACCTGCATCCAACTCCTCTTTTGAAGCACTAACCAATTTCTCCTTTCCTGGGATTGTTACACTACATTCATAGTTCCAGGGAACCCTCTTGCTATCCTCATAAGCAAAGGCTACAGGTCTTTGTATTATCACTTTTGGTGCTGTCTGTATTTCAGCTCCGTTATTCTTGGGTATCGCAGGTCTCTGTATTATCACTTTCGATGCTGCCTGCATTCCAGCTCCATGATTTTTAGGTGCTGAAATAACGATCAAAGGGAATTTGACTTTTGAGCTTCTCGTTGTCGACTCTGAGGTGCATATGCTCTTCTCCTCTGTGCCCTCTTCAAAAAACTCAATTTCTTTATTGTTCATCAAATTTTGTACCATAGTCCTGAACTCCTCACAGTTCTGAATCTCATGCCCCAATTCCCGATGGTACTCACAATAATTTATCAACTTTCCCTGACTCTTTTCTGCAATGATTAGCCCCTGTTTGACCATTTCTTTCCAAACCAATCCTAAGGGAGTCTTAACCTCTGCAACGATTGTTTTGATCCTTCTCTCTGAACCCTTATTGACTGCATTGACCCCATTATGATCGGGTAATGAATTTTCTGCCTTTGGCAAGTTTGCCAACTCTATAACCCCCATATTGACAAGCCTTTCTACCAATTTCTTAAAGGCTAGGCAATTCTCTATTGAATGCCCCATGATCCTCGCATGATACTCGTATTCTGCATTCGGGTCACACCACTTGGGGTACGGGGGCTGCATTGGTGTTAGATAGCGAGGAGACACAATATGCGCGTCGAATAGGTTTTTATACATTGCCTTGTATGTTATCGGGATCGGTGTAATTTGGGGTTTCTCATTGTTCTGTCTTGCGGTGCCAAATTCCTTCCTGGACAAACCCTGATGCCCCGTAGCCACTGCCTTTGGCTAATTAACGGTGACCGATTTTGGATACCTTATGCTTGCGTTATTCACTTCACTTTCTTTCCTTCTCGTAGTCGTTCTTTTGTTACTTTCCCCTGCCTCAATCTTTCCACTTTTTATAGTGTTCTCGATCATCTCTCCGGTCATTACAATGTCTGAGAAACTATTGGTTGCGCTCCCTAGCTTGTGAGTAAGGAACGGGGCCTTCAACGTATTGATAAAGAGTATTATGGTCTCTTTTTCCAAAAGTGGCGGCTGGACCTGAATGGCAACCTCCCTCCACCTCTGTGCGTACTGTCAGAAACTCTCGTTAGGTTTCTTTTCCATGTTTTGCAGAACAATTCTGTCTGGGGTCATATCAGTTACATGACTGTATTGTCTCATAAATGCCTGTGCTAGATCTCTTCAAGAACCGATTTCAGTACCGCTCAACTGATTATACCATCTGGCTGCTGCTCCGACCAGGCTATCCTAGAAGCAATGTATCAGCAACTGGTCATTGTTGGTATACCCGGTCAATTTTCGGCAAAACATAGTTATATGAGCTTCGGGGCAAGTGATTCCCTTGTACTTTTCGAACTCCGGCATTTGAATTTGTGGAGGAGTATTAGATCTGGCACTAAACTTAGATCTTTAGCGTCGACTCCGCGTTGCCTATCAGCATCCTCCATAGCCCGGAACTTGTATTCTAACCATTTACAGCGCTCTTCCAACTGTCTTGGCAATTTAGACTTTGCCTTTTCCTCTTCTGCTGCCTCATCAAGGTCGGGAATAACGGTATTGATTGGATGGTCTACCAAATTGGAACCTGATCCAGCTTGAAAATTTGGCGGCATCGAAACACCCTCTTAAAATTGTTGAGGTTTAATTACAATGGATGTTCTTCATAGACATGCTTCAAGATGTGTCGGGGTAACACCCAGGGGATATGGATGTTCCTCACTATTTTCCACTGTGTTAACCATGGGGGCTTTCCATTTATCTGTCAATAACTGGATCAATTGTGACATCATGGTTCTTTGTGATTCCATCATCTGATCCATCATGTCACGCTAGATCTTGGCAAGCTGTTCTAGCATTTGAAGTTGAAGCTTTTCCTGCATCTCCTTTTGGAGTTGTTTGAGTTTCTCTATTCTCTGATCCATATTTTTTGTTTTCTGTCTTGTGCCGTAGGGATGCGTTTCTGGTAAAGTTTTGTTAGTTTCCAAGTTGCTGAAATAATAACTTTTTATTAAATTAGAATCTTTTAACGACTTTTAATGCATATGAATAAAATGCATGAATGTAAAGAAAGTGTCGATCCTAGTTCAATTTTATTTAGAAAGCTTTACTAGAGAACAAAATCCTTTACATAGAATCGAATTACAAATAAGGCCTGGTCTGAGCACCTAAAACTCTAATTTTTTCAAATAATAAAGCTAATTCTCGTCCACGCTCTGACCGCATCTCGAATTGCATGCTCAATACATCAGCTTGTACGGCTAAAGTTTGTAAATAATTAGCTATCTCACGCATCTGTGTTATAGCTTCTCCCATGAGGTGGTCCCTATCTCTGACTTGATTCAGAAAATAGTGCAGCTCCTGTTTCCTTCGTTCTTCATCTGCCTCTAGAGACTTGATATGCTTTTGGCAATTTAACAAGGCCATTTCTAATTCTTCGATCTTCCTCTTCATTTCCTCAATTTGGCTCAAACTTGCTCTTAATTCTTTCACCGAGTTACGACTTTGATGGTGATGAAGGGATCTCTCGAGTTCTATGACTCTAACCTTTAACTCGTTTTGTTCACCTTGGCTTTCTGAGAGGCTCTTTTCCATAAGTTCGTTTCGTGCTTGTGCCTCTCTAAACTTCTCCTCCCATTGGTTAGCTTTAGCCCTTTCGTCTTGAATTTCCTGGCGCATTGATCTGGAGTTTTTCCTAATCCGGTTGTCCTCATTGCTAGACGTATTTTCTTGTAGTCGATTTTTAAGCTGTCGAGATCCTCTTCAACCCGATTTTTTCCTTTTCTGAATATTTCAGCCTCAGCCTTCTGTATTTCTACGTCTAATTTCAGATGCATTTTCTCCTCTTCTAACTGCTCGATCTTCTTCCCAAACTCGAGACTTTTTTTTCAAAATCTTGCCTTATAATCTCCAGTTCAGTCGGGACAACCTGTAAACATTCTTCTATTGATTGAGCCATTTCTAAACTTGACTCCGCTATATTATCGTTAATCCTTCGATTAAACCAATCACTATACTCAGGCATTGTCATAGGACCTACGGCCAACCTCTTCATTCGGCGAATTTGCTTCCAGGCATCCTGAATCCCCCGAACTCTTTTCTTGTAATTGTCTGCTTGATATGAAAACTCAGATTGAGCTAGCCCATAAGTCACCGGTATAAATTACCTTGACTGGTATTATCTTAGTGCAAGCAACAGAGTGTATCCAGTGGCTCCCCAAATCCCAAGCAATGGCACATAATCGAAACACCCACAACGATAGAGGATCTCATTAGGGACCATCCAAAAGGCTCTCTACTCTACATCCTCGTCTTTGAGATTTTGGAGGATTATCATCCACTTCTCTTCTGAGATGTCGTTTCTCCTCTGTGTGGCTGCCTCTTCCTTTAACAGGGAATAATTTTCAGAGAAGACCCGATAAGAAACCTTGTCCACCTTCCAAAAATGTCCATGAAACCAGGTCAGTAGCAATTGTGCACATCCAATGAATCTTCATTCACCTTCTCTCCGATATAAGCTCAAAGATCTCAATGTCTCGGCCAGTATTGCGGGTACCGGCCTGATTCCTTTATCCAAACGATCAAATAAATCAGTGACTGCTTCATCTATGTGCCTTAGAGCTTTAGGAAAGATCACTAAGCCATAAATGCTTAAGGCAAAGATATCCACCCTCTTCTTTGCATCTGGGTGTGCTAGGATCAAGTCTCTCATAACCGCCCAAGGGATACATTTACCGTCACCCTTTTGTTGAATCCGAGCTGTAACCCAAGGCTCATTCATCCCCGTAATGCTCATTAATTTTTTTACAAAGGTCGGGGCATTAGCGACTTTAATGTAAGTTTTGTCAACTAAGATCTTCGGACAATGGAGCAAGGTCGTATACTCCTCAATAGTTGGCACCAAATCTACTCTTCCAAAAGTGAAGCAATTGTACGTAGGATTCCAAAATTGGGTCATAGCCCGAAACAAGTGTTTGTCTACCTTAATATCTAGCAAATAGGGGATATCACCGTAATTTTGGTAGAATATCTGCTTAGTTTCATTAGTCCCAACAGGCCCATATATCTCTCAACTCCTGTAGCTCATTTTGCACCACACTGACGCGAGTAAAGTCCAACAACTCCGATATGTATCCCTTAGCCAAACTGTCCCCTTTCTCTAACTGTAGCCTCTCTAACTAGATGCGGAAAGTCGCATTATCTTCGGCTCTATCAAGGAATTCGCTCTCCATGTTAAACCTTCTAACTTAGCAACTGAACACGAATCGACTCCTCCTTAAATATGCAATGTTATGTAAATCACAAAAAATCGCAGGTGAGTATCAAATAATCAGATTGACGGCAAATAATCAAACACCTATACGGGTAACCATTCGACACTAACATGCTTGATGAGTTCCTACGGTTTACTATATGGGGTTGAAGTTCTAGGAAAAGGGTACCCAAACCTGCAGATTCCTCAATCCTCACCCATTATAGGCTCATACGGATTAAGTTCGGGTCAGGGGAATACATTTCCCTATGCCCATGCGGAGCTGAAAACCTCACGAAGACATAGGTACGGATGTATTCTGGAAGCAGTCTACTAACCCATGTGGAGGTGAAAACCTCACGAAGGCGTAGTTTCTTACTCCCACTTAAAGGTATGACCACAACGATCATGCAATGCAATGCCAAAGTGTTATGGGCCTCGATATTATAGCTTTAAGAGAAACATAATAAAACAATTTTTCAAATTTTTAATCAAAAGGACAAAAATTAATCAATTTATGGCCTGACTCTCAACCAGTCCCCAGTGGAGTCGCCAAGCTGTCGAAACCATTTTTTATCGAGTTTTGAAAAACGGGAATCGACTTTAAAAACGTGGAGTCGCCACCAATCCTTTTTGTTTAGGTGTGATCGGGTCACCTATAAAATAAATTTTGGTCTGTGAATTTCAAAAAGAAAACAGGTTCGGGGTTGGTTACGTGCGAGGAAGGATTAGCACCCTCGCAACGCCTAAAATTGGTACCAAATTGATTAATTGATGTCCTAATGTTGAAAAGTTTGAAATGATTTTGAAATTCCGTTCCCTTTTTTATGATTTTAAATAACTTGACTGAATATTGAGATTCCCTTGTTCCAAAAGAATAGAATATCACATCCAGCATGATTGGACACGACAATCTGAGTCCTCGAATTCAAGCTCATCCCCAAAATTCTCCAAGCACCTGTATTGAAATTTTTGAAAGGGTGTTTGGTTATTTGGACAGACAGAAAATCACAACCCAGCACTATTTGGCACGATTTCTTCGAACCTCCAAACACAAATATCACCTTATCTTGAAAAATATGAATAAAACTTGAAAGGACACTCGTTATTTAGTCAAATAAGAGAAACCACATCCAACACGATTGGGCACGATCTCATCTAGTTTCCAAACGCGCGAATATTACCTTATTTTGGAAATATGGACAAAATTTTGAAAGGGTATTCGTTTATTTGGCTAAACAACAACAAAAAAAAAACCACACCCGTCACGATTGGGCACATCTTTTCGAATTTTCAAACGCACGAATATCACCTTATTTTGAAAATATGGACAAAATTTTGAAAGGGTATTCGTTCATTTGGCTAAACAAAAAAAAAAAACCACACCCAGCACGATTGGGCATGATCTTTTCGAGTTTCCAAACGCACGAATATTACCTTATTTTGAAAATATGGACAAAATTTTGAAAGGGTATTCGTTTATCTGGCTAAAAAAAAAACCACACCTAGCATGATTGGGCACGATCTTTTCGAATTTCCAAATACACGAATATCACCTCTTATTTTGAGTGAAAATGATTCTAAAATTCGAACAACATTGAAACATGATATTTTGAGGTGAATATAATGCCATGGCATAACAACATAATATGGAGCGATTATATACAAATGAAATACAGTACTATTGCATCGTAAATAACAAGTAATGTATGAGAATTACAATACACATAATTAAGACAATCATAACATACAATTCCAGCATTAAGAAAGAACAAAAATGACACAAAATGATATACAAAATAATTTTAAGATCGAATTTATCGAAAATGAAAATTTAATGAATAAGGTATAAAAAAATAACATAGAAAAAGTTTGATATGGGTAAAATATAGATATAAATGAATTTAAGAAGCAATACGTACATAAAATTGTGAAATTAATAACAAATACATAAGATAAATAATTAAGAAACAACAAACAACTAATTAAGCAAAATAATTAAAGGATTATATCGAAATCAGAGTAAAATCAGGGAGCTAGAGCAGTAAATTAAAAGAAATCAAAAAAGGATTAAGATATGATGTGCATAAACTCAAAAGGACCAAGAACGCAATTTGCCCCAAGCATTAAAACGCAGTGTTCAAAGAGTGATTAAACTTGAAACAACGTGAAATTTCTGGGCACAATTAAAATAAACACAAACTTAATAATAAAAGAAAATAAAATAAAAGAGGACTAAAACAAGAATTAACCCATTTAGGGAAAAAATACGCGGATTCGGGTCATCCAATCGGGTCGACACGCGAATCCCGCGTCCCCCAAACGACGTCGTTTGACACGCAATAAATAAGCCTAAAACAGATTCTACCCTAATCCCCATTAACTTAAAATAGAAAACAAAACCTAAGACCCCCTAATCCCCTCTTTTCAGCCGCCCCAAAAGGAAACAAAAGGTCGGAGAACCGTCCGACGACCAAACACCAACGATCGATGATGGCGCCAAATGGTGACCGAGGGTCATGCCTTACTACCCCCTTTCATAGCAATCGGTGAACGTGGCGAACGAAGACCCTGAAGGGAGCCCTCTTGCACCAGTCCTGAAGTCCCGCCCCCATCCGAACTCCGATCGCGACGGAGAGGACACAGATAGAACCATACAAAGGTACCCACTCTCTCCCCTTTTTGTTGATATTTCAAAAATAAAATAAAACAATGCTAAAAATAGACTCAAATAATGAATAACAGCAGAGAGATGTAATCGGAAAAAGGGACAACCTTTCTGTTTTTGATGTATTCTGTATTGTTGTTGATAGTGTACGTAAAAAAAATGTATACAATGATGGCTTTTTCTTTTATAGCCGAAACAAAAAATATAAATCTATTCTCTTTTTTTTCTATACATTTTTTGCTGTTTCTCTGCTATTGGAGCCTCTGTTTTGCAGGTACGGATGGTGTGGACGTGGCGTATGGAGGTGCGTGGGGCGTGCGAAAATATGTGTGGTCGCGCGCGTGGAGGCACGCGGTAGCCCAAGAGGCACGCGTGGTGAAGGCTGCAGCGCTGAAGGGTCTGGAAGCCTCCAGGGTTTCCTGCGATTCTGCTTTGTTTCGGGCTTGGATCTGATTTGAGTCCGACTTGGGTTATGGCTTAGTTGGGTCTAACATTTGGGCTACTGTAATTGGGTAGAGGCAGGTTTAAGTTATTGGGCCTGTTATTTTATTTGTGAATTTGGACTGTTTAATTGGTTTTTTATTGTGTATTTATTTTTGGTTATGGGTTAAGGGGCCCGGGCAAATTTAGGTTTCTACGTCTACCATTAAATAAGCTGAGGAAATAAATGCGTGTTGGACTAAAACCGCAAGCCCACGAATATTTCGCGTCGCCTACATCGTGCGGGGTGCACCCCAACCCTATCGAGTTTGGACAAGCACCCCCTTGCGCGTAAGGCAAAGTTACAAGCTTAATCATTCAATTACTTTTCAAGAGAGTTCACATACATAAACACATCTTACACTTGGTATTTAACCAATGTGGGATCTAAGCTTTTTATTTTTCCTCAAGAATATTTCCAAGTAGCTTACTTTGAGTATCAATTTCTCATTCATCACTCAACCATTTTGAGCATATGATATACCGCTGTAAAGGTCGCATGGAGTAGAATATGAAACCATAAAATTATGATTCAACTCTCCGCCTTTACCTATTGAGAATATGATTCAAAGTTACCACAAAATACAATTTTTCCAACTATTGCAAAAAAATTTATTTTAACAACCATAAAACATGGTTGTCAAATAATTTACGCAATAATAATATAGTTATTAATACTTTTACGTAATGATATTTATATAACTGTGAAATATTCATTTGTAACGACAATCTTAATTTATTTAGAAACAATATTATTTAATTTTAATTAAATTAAATTAAAATTTACATAAATTAAATAAATTTATAAGAAATATTGTAATAAAAATAATTCCACAACTAAAATTGCCCATAAAATTTAAAGTCAGAAAATTGTTTACTTTTATATATATATAGTATCATAATAAAAACATAACAAGAGTTTATATAAATCGTTACTAAAATAATTACCAAACAACGTATTAATAAAAATTGATGGCAAGAAAAATAAAGGTTTACATCAGCTAAACAGTAACAAAGTTTGAAATTTGAACCAATGCACATGCAATTAGTTTTTTATTAGTTAAACTTTATCCTATAATTGGAAAATTGTACAATAAAGATTAGAATTTTGATAAATATTATATTATTTTTATAATAAAATATTATATTTCTAAATTTTTATTATGATTTTGTAAATAACACTAAAAATAATATATATTACTGAAGATTGTGACTTTGTTGAATGAAATATAGGAAAACTCATATGGGAATGCATCAACATTTGTAATATTTCTTCTATTATTTATTGTCCGATTTCTCTCTAAATACATTCTTCATGTTCTACTCGATTTGCTTCAACATTTTCAAGGATCTTTGTGTGAATTCTTTCTTCAATCTATCCTCAGTCTGATGGCCAATCAAAACGAGCAATTCAAGTGTTGGAAGATATGCTATGAGTCTGTGTTATTGAATTTGTATCTGGCTAGGAACTTTACTTGCCATTAGTTGAATTTGTGTATAATGATAGTTTCCAATCGAGCATTCCAATGACTTCGTATGAAGCATTATATGGTCGATGGTGTAGAACACCCTTATCTTGGTCTGAATTGAGTGAGAAAAATACCATTAGGCTGGAATTGATTCAGGAAGTAGAAGATGTGGTTAAGTTGATCAAAAACAGATTGAAGGCGACCTCAGATAAACAGAAATCTTATGTCAATCTGAAACAGAAGGATATCGAATATGTTATAGGTGATAAGGTATTCTTGAAGGTTTCTCCATGGAAAAAGATCCTAGGCTTTGGTTGCAAGGGAAAGTTGAGTCTGATATGTCATATGAAGAAAAACTAGTTGACATCTTAGCTCGAGAGGTGAAAGAGTTGAGAAATAAGCGCGTGCCATTGGTGAAAGTCCTATGGCATAGTCATAGCACTGAAGAGGCGACTTGGGAACTAAAAGGAGCAATGGAATCCCAATGTCCCCGCCTCTTTCTAGGTAAATTTCGAGGACGAAATTTCTTAAGGGGGAATTGTAACAACCCAATTTTTAGCGGTGTCAGAAAATGCAATTTTGGAACCCCGTTTCTATAACCGAGCCCGTAAATTTAACGAGGGAAATTTACGAATTTATTATATTAATATACTAAATTTTGGTTAAGTAATTTAGTCGAAAATGTGGTTAATTAAGGCCTAGGGACTAAGTTGTAAAAGTTTAATCGCTATAAATTTTTAGTTAGGAAGAGGATTTAGGACTTGGATAGCAATTATACAAATGACTAAAATGGTTAATAAATCAATTTTAAATAAATAATAGTGGGATTTGATGGTGGATGCCATTAGTTTAAGTTAATTAAAGATTGGTGTTTAATTAATTAAGATTAAACTAATAAATTATGTTTAACTACAACTAAACCATACTGTATAAGCCAATGTTTAGTGGAGAAGATACCATCTTCTCCAAAGTCATATCGTCCACCATTGAAAAGCTAAAGAGAAAAGCTTTGAAAACCCTTATACAATCGACCATCATTTACAAGTAAGTCCCTAGCCATCATTTACAAGTAAGTCACTTATGCGCCAGGATGCATCTCATGTGCCAGGATGCACTTTATGCTCTAGGATGCATTTTGTGTGCCAGTATACGGTTTGTGCGTCAAGATGCGCTTCATGTGCCAATATGCACTATATGTGCTAGTTTCCCTTACTTTGATTTATCTGATGATGCACTTTGGTGCTAATTGGTGTGTTGGTTGGACGATCCATGTATACGTATGAATCTAAATCATGTTAATAGGGATTATTAATGGTAAACTTGGTAAATGGTATCAGAATGAAATGGTTTAATGATATGGACTCACTTGTGTGCATATGTGAATTGAGATAAAGAAAACATATAATCTATTGTGTAAATCAATTAAAAATGAGCTTTGGGGGTCGAAACGAGTGTGAGTCAATAGACTCCAAAAAAGCATTGAATGGTGTAAGTAAAAAGGAGAATTATATGGTTTGATCATGGAATTTGGATGATGTAATATCAATGATAAGTATGTATAAATGTTGTATTTATGGTTGATAATAAATACCAAATAGCTTAATGATAAACTAATGGGCAAAAAAATTGAATTGGTTAAATATGATGCCATATTGAGTAGTTTTAATTGACATATTTATAAGTAGGTTCAAATCTATATAATATGATGAATTGAGTTACATTATGAGATGTGTATTGGTAGATATTAAGAATATGTATATAATGTCATATAAATAATGTGTATGATATGATATCTTGAATCATTAAAGTACCGTTAAGCTCTATCACTCAACCTACGGTTTGTTTACTCCGTGCTCTGGTATAGGTGATCCTCTAAGCACCGGGAAGTGAAGTCAACATTCGACCGTCGTTTTCGACTCAACTAAGTTTGCAAAACTCTTTCCATTTTGATTAAATGGCATGTACCTAGGATTACCTTGTTAAATGTTGCAAATGGTCAAGTTTGTGTAAATAAGTTGTGAATATATGAAAATGGATTTGGTAATGCATGGAAATGATTACAATGGTTTGACAATTGTATATCGATCATGTTTATTAATGTTGAATGGGGTTTGGAGGCCTTAAGGCCAAACATTGTTGTTTCATGCTAAGTTGATGTCAAGGGAAATGGGAACTTAGTGGACTATTTGTGGAGTTGTGACTTCACACCTTAAATATTGCAACATCAGGTTATCACGTCACGGTGTCCCCCTATTTGAGGTCGTGAGTCGACTCTATTAGTTATGAAAACTTTATACATTGATCCTCAAGTTGGCAAGCTTGGCTACTGCCTTTAAAGTTGCGACACCCATATGAGATATTTTAAAAACTTTATAGTTTAGTCCGTATTCGACCTCTAAATATTATTAAGCTTTCATAAGCTTGTATTTTACCCAGGAATGATTGTATATCGTGTTTTATGCATGAAATGCTCATATTTGAATGTTGAATATGAAATATGTTTATAGTTGATCGTAGTTACTCTGGAAACGAATGTGATACTCCATAGCTCGAACCTGGTGATCGGATCAGGTAGGGGGTGTCACACTTCTTTATCATGTTCCTCATCAATATTTGATACATTCATTAGTACATGTATCTCTTCTGCTACTTCAGAATGAACTGTGTCTCCAATAATGTCAGGCCTTTGCAATATTTTGATTAGAATCGTATCATCCAATGATAATTGGGTATTCCCTAAATCCTTACAAGCTTGTTGTTGGTAAATTTAATGTTGTTAATATTTTATTGTTTAATAACTTGTTTTATCGTTACAAACTTTATTAAGTATTCACAATGACTACTTGTGTTGTTGTGATCAATAAGCAGAAAATTAAAATATATACCGACATTTTAGGGTTATTGATAATATTTTAATGTTTAACAAAAACTCGTTTTTTTTGGTTATAAATTTTATTAATAATTCACAACAATAAATCGCGTCATATCTATTAATAAGTATAAAAATAAATTATGTAGTGACATTTTAAGGTTGTTAATTTTTTCGAGTTTAATAACAACTTGCTTTGTTGTTACAAATTTTATTAAGAATTCGCACTAACAAATCGTGCCGATGAATAAGCATAAAACTAAATTACGTAACGATATTATAAGGTTGTTGCTGATATTTTAACATTTAGCAACAATTTATTTGGCCGTTACACATTTTATTAAAACTTTGCAACGACGACAAATTGTGTTGTTACAATTAATAGACAAAAAATTAAATTATGTAACGATATTTTAAAGTGGTCACTAATATTATAATATTTAGTAATAGTTTATTTTATCATTACGTATAAAAGTAAAAATTCACAGTAATAAACCTAATTGTTATGATTAGAATCTTAAAACTTAAATTTAACAACAATAAAACCATTGCAAATCCACTTTTACACAATAACATGCACACCATGTTTGGTTGGGGGAATGGAATAGCATTCCCCCCTTATTGAATTGTAAACCATTCATTTGTTTAGCTGAATGTAATACACATTCAATGGAATGACTATTACTTCCTTATTACTTGTCTTCCCATAATAGTTATTTTTTGGTATCACCAAAAAATAACTATTCTATGCAACCATAAATAACAAAACAAAATTAATTTTAGGATTAGTCCTTTAAAACTTTGACTTAGTGTAACACCTCTCACCCGTATTCAACGCCGGAATAGGGTTAAGGAGCATTACCAGACTGATAAAAAAATTACACATACAATTACTCATACATTTTCAATTTTCATGCAATTATCAATCAATACATTCATATCGTCCCTAATACGAGCCTATGAAGCCCAAAACATGCATTTGGGGTGGTTCAGGACTAAATCGATTACTTTGAAAACTTTAATAACACTTAGAAAATTTTTTCCAAAAATAGGGGACATACGCCCGTGTAGCTCGGCCATGTGTCTCACACGGCCAAAGACACGCCCGTGTCATAGGTCGTGTGGACATTCGAAAATGGGATCACATGGCTGTGTCCTCGCTCATGTCCGACCCCGTGTAACTCTCTGACTTGGGTCACATAGCCAACACACACGCCCGTGTGCCCTAAAAATGGCCATACACGCCCGTGTGCTAGGCTGTGTGCTAAGTCGTGCCAAACCTTTAGGGTTTACTGACTTATGCCACACAGCCAAGTCACACAGCAGTGTGTGAGGTCGTGTGGAGCATACTGACTTAATTTCTAATTCAACACTAGGGGACACATGGCCGTGTAACCTGATCGTGCATCGCACATGGCAGAGACACACGCCCGTGACTCTGCCCGTGTAGACAAAAATAGGTTATATACCAAGCCATTTTGCCACCCAAACTTGCTCACACCTACACAACCCAAATGGCTCAAATCATAGCATAAATAGGCATCCAATACAATCACAACCAAGACTAAAACATGCCATTTCAATTCCAACAACTAAAATGATTATAATATCATGTTTTACTCATTCAATAATACCAATTTCACATTCACAAAGCATTTATATGCACAATTTCATCTAAGCATTTCTTTGCTTAAAACCACAAACATATCAATATCAAATTCTTCACTATTAGCTACTTTAAACTCTAAACGTCAACAAGCCATTCACAAGCAATTATAAACCACATCACCAAGGAACATTAGCACATATATATACAACATCATATTTGCCAAAATGACACCAAAATAAGCCATCTCTCATGGCTACACACCAAGCAAAATACTTACCATATACAAACCAAACCAAATGGCTAAATTCATTACCAAACTATACATCAAAATGAAAAACTCCTATACATGCCATATGACCAAAAATTAATTTCAAGAGTACCAAGATGATAGTCGGATAGTGTGATGAAGTCTCCGACAATTCCCGAATCTGAGCTAGCTTTGATATCACTATATAACACGGAAAAATAAACAATGTAAGCTATAAAGCTTAGTAAGCTCGTATGAAAATAATAAGCAAGTCTCACCATTCATTTACCATTCAAATTAAATGACATAATATACAACAATACATTAATCTCAAGTTAACATGTATTTAACCACATACTTGATCACCAACTTACAACTTCCTTAGACTCATTGCTCATATAATTTTCTCTACATACCTATATCGATACGTAACTATTTCTCACCATTTCACATCTTCAATATACCCATTGAACCATTCGGAATAAAAGTCGGATACTTGGGAATCTCGCACCCTAAGTGCTAATGTCATGGCCCGAAGCCAAATCAATGTATCCCCTAATGACATGTCGTTCGTTTCCTAATCTATTCCTAAGGTTTAACCGAGATTTCCAATACTGAATCTTCGTCAAATGTATCCGCAAGTTCGTAACTCACAATTTATGCAATATCAAAGCATTTAAAACACAAATATAGCAATGTTTATTATATACGAACTTACCTCGAATGCAAAGATAGCGAAATAGGTCGATTAGTCGAGTACTTTGTTTTTCGCTCGATCTAGATCCGGATTTCGCTTTTCTTGATCTATATGTAACCAAACTTAGCTTATTTAATTACCTCTCTATCCAATTTAATCCAAAACATTCATTAAAGCACATTTACACTTTTGCCCCTAGTATTTCATAACTTTAACAATTTAGTCATTATTTCATAAAATCACAAATTCACGCAATTTAGGCACAACCCATGCTAGGCGAATTTCAATTAGGTCCCTAGCAGCCCATATTTTTCATTTATTTCACATTTTAACTTCAAAGTTTCCACATTTTACAATTAAATCCTTATTTTAAATTTTTCTCAAAAATCACTTTACAAAACTTGTATAGCTATCATCAAACATTCATAATCTATCATTAAATATCAAACTCATAGATTCATCAATTTCAGCATCCTAAATCTTTAACATTTTTGCAAAATAGTCCCTGGGCTAGCTAGACTAAGCTGCAACGATCTCTGTACAAGCCCAATTTAGCCCGGGGCCCAATTACAAAACCCAACTTAGTTTAACCAAAATAAGCCCAAGTCAGATGGCCCAAAATTAAACCCAATTTCAGAACCTAGCAGCCCAAATTAACAAATCAGAAAAAAAAACAAAAAAATAACCAAACCCTAAGTGCGCCACACCTAGGGTCTTCTGATCAGCCGCTACTGGCCACCGCCCATGCCAGGCCTGCCACCGCCCTTGCCCCATCTCCACCACCCACTTACACCTGCAGAAAACAGAGAAATCATTACAAGAAAACAAGTTGTAAAAATGGCTATAAAAAGCCAAGCAAATCTATTGCAGTTTTTTCCCCGATTATTGAATAGAACAAAAAAAAAAAGGATTCAAACACATCAAAGAAAAATCGAAAAACAGCAAGCAAAGAAAAATACGAAACACATCAAGGGTATTTTTATTTTCTTTAATTTTTCTCTTATATACACATATACATTTTCTTATTTTTCTTTAAGAAAAACAGTTTAAATATACTATATATATATAACATTAAAAAAAGAAGAAGGAAATTTTACCTTGAGCACCTTGCAGTACACTGTCGTCGCTGGTGGTGGAAGCGCGAGGCAGTCGGTGCGGACTCGCCCATGAGAGAAAAAAAGAGGAGGAAGGTTGTTCTTTTTTTTAAAGCTGATGAAAATGATTTTTTGGTTAAAATTTGACATTTATAGGGCCCCAAAACGACGTCGTTTTGGAGCTAGCCCTAGACGCCCAAAACGGCGTCGTTTCACTCTCCGACCAGATTACCCGACCCGCTCCAAGCTAGGATCCGCGTGTTTTTGGTTTTATTTTTATTTTTTCCCCAATAATTTATTTCGATTTTCAATCTGGTCCCCCCTGATGTTGTGCGTTTTCGAGGAGAAGGAAAATTTCCCTTTTAGTCCCTTCTTGTTAGTCGCGCGTTCAATGGGGTCTTTTTCCTTTTATTTTTTTTGTAGATTTACCCTGAACTTGCGTTTTAAATTTAATTTAGTCCATTTTTTAGTTATTTTGCAATTTTTATTATTATTTCTGTTATTTAATATTTTTATTATTATTGTTATTATTATTATTATTTAACATTATTATTATCATTACTCTGTTACTATTATCTTTATTTTATTTTTTTATTTCTTTTATATTTATTATTATTTTCATTATTATTATTTCTCTTATTATTATTTTATTACTATTATTATTATTTTATTATTACTATCACTTTTGTTTATTTATTTTTATTTTTTTACATTTTTATTTTTATTATTTATTATTCGTTTATTATTATTATATTTTTCAACTGTTTTACCTAAAATTACCCATTTATTTATTTGTTCAATATTAGATTTTTTAATTAATTTTTTAATTTTCATTTGTTTACTTACTCATTGTTTATATAATTGTTATTTTATTTTATTTATTTATTTATTTTATTTATCTTATTTTTATTTTTGCTCGTATTATTGTTATTTACATTAATGCATTTATTATTATTCTGTTATTCATATTAGTATCGTAATTTATTTCACATGTTACTACAAAATTGTGTTACAATTTTCCGATATACTAAAATGTTGTTTTAAATAAACAATATATCGTATTTTTTAAATTTGAAAGGTCGTTTCCTAACTTACGGGGTTTCAACTTTTTCGATAAATCCAAACAAACAAACATTTTTAAAATTTTTATAACCGCAGGAATTATGAAAGATCGTGTTCTAACTTACGGGATATGATCTCTTCCTAAAATTCGAGATAATCAAATACCCTTCAAAATAAATAAGTTTTCGACGTTTATTCTCGTATCGAGAATTTAAGATATTGTGTCCTAACTTACGGGACATAATTCTTTTTCTCGATTAACGTGAAACATGTCCTGTTCTCGAATTTTTTAAACTTTACAATAAAGGATCATATTTTAAAATTTTCTTGAATTTCCAATTTTCGACACTAAGACACTAATTAATCAACTAGGTACCAATTTTGGGCTTATCGAGGGTGCTAACCTTTTCTCGTGCGTAACTGACTCCCGAACCAGTTTTTCTGGATTTCGAAGTCCAAAAATCATCGTTTTAGTAAATTAAAATTTTTATTAAAATGATTGAATTACGAGGTGACCCGATCACACCTCATCAGAAAGGATCGGTGGCGACTCCCATTTTTTGCTTTTATTCTCAAAATTAAAGTCGACCCCGTTTTTCAAAAAATGGTTTCGACAGCTTGGCGACTCCACTAGGGAAATGAGAGAGTCCATCCGTAAAATTGATTATTTTCTGTCTTGTTGTCGAAAATTGAAAATCTAATTTGAAAAGTTACGATCCTATTATTGCATTTGTTCGTATTGTTATTTCATAATTACTGTGGTTTGAGTCTCGCATCATATTGCATAGGGACCATTTTGGTTTTCCCCTTTTAAGTGGGAGTGAGAAGCTACTCCTTCGTGAGGTTTTCACCTCCGTGCAAGATAGTGGATTGCTTTCGGTATACATCTGTACCTATGTCTTTGTGAGATTTTCATCTCCGTCCAGCCATAGGGAAATGTATTCCCCTGAACTGAACTCGGTTCGTATGAGCCTATAATGGGTGAGGATCGAGGAATCTGCTGGTTCAGGTACCCTTTCTTTAGAACCAAACCTCATATAGCGAGCCTTAAGAGCCCACCCTAAGTAGAACCACTCCAAACCCCTAGAGGTCACCCGAATAGGTGCTCTATTTATTTCTTTCTTGCTTAATTTTGTTTTGTTAGACATATTTTCTTTTGTTCTAGTTATGATTACATTGCATTTGCATCATAGAAAAGAGGTGTTGATTCACGTTCAGTTGCTAAATAGAGAGCTTGTCATAAGAAAATGGATTTCTTGATAAAGTGGAGGATAATTCGACCTTCCGAATATGGATTAGTAAACACGACGAAAAAAGAGTGATGGTCTGACGAAGGAGTACGCGACTCTGCTTCGTAACCTGAGGATTCAAGCTAACAAAGATTATCCGAGAGCCGTTAATGTCTCAATTTCCTTAAAGAAGCTAACAAGCATCACGAGAATGAGTGAGTAATGGGTCGCAGTCCAGATCAATCAAAAAGGAGCTAGTAAATGCATCCATTAGAAAAATTTGAGAGATTGGATCTTAACACACCCAGGTATGAAGAAAGGGGTCAATGTCTTCGCTTTGAGCATTTATAGGCTAGATGTTTTCCTTAAAGCAGTAGGGCTCATGGACGAGGAAGTTTCAAATTTGTTTGATAGACTTGACAAGAGGGTCACACCCGTCCTTGTAATTTTGGCTGAAATATTTCGATCTTTGAATACATGCCGAGGAGCAGGTGAAGGAAGACTCATTTGGATGTGCACAACTCTTGTTGGCGTGGTTCCATAGCCGTTTTTGGAGAGTGAAAAAGGTTTTTTATAAAGTATTCTCTAAGAACTACTCTCCATTGAAAGAATTAGTTGCTCAAATACAAGAGGTGGCCAATCATTGGCAAACCATAGCAGTTCAAGCTGACGTGCTAAGTTTAAAGTGAATTAAAATCAGATTAGGGATAAGAGTTAACCTGGCTTCTTTAGAAGGTTAAGGCTTCGAGCATTAGGGCAAGGCCGTATATGTAATCTGTTTTATGTAAAAAAAAATTGTTTTCCAGAAAAGTTGCTCTAACAGAATTGAATCAGAGTCAACACCTCTTTTTGCATTCATCTCATTCATTTGCATTGCATTGCATTGCATCATGTGCATTAAATTTCACAAAGAGTCCCTAATTAAAACAAAATTATTTCAATTAATCTGGAAACTGAAAAAAGCCAACCAATCGAACATCATTACAGTACTCGCGCCAAATCTAGAGTAATGGATCAAATATTAGAAAGGTTAGAACAAATACAAAAAGAAATGCAAAACCAGTTGCAAGTGCAATTACAAGAGCAGTTAGTGAAGGTGCAACAGGAAATGAGGGATCAAATCTTAGAATCCCAAAGAAGTATGGTGAATCAATTAGCGCAGTTGCTAGCCGAAGAACGAGAGAAGGGGAAAGGCACTGCGGTCAACTCAGGGGATGATAATGAAGATCCCACTTACCCTCCGGGTTTTACCCCAATAAACGTTCAGACCCGACCAGACGCGTATGCGCAAGTGGTACCCGTCACTATCGAACCCCAACAATATCAGGCCGGTACCTCGGCACCAATGAATTACCCGACAGGCTCAGGTTCCAATCCGGGGGACAACCTAACCAATCCTATAGTTCCTGATCTAGACAAAATGGTAAAAATAGAAAAAATAAGGGTGGAACTGCCAAAACAACTCGAACAACGATACAGGTGGTTAGAGGAAAAACTCAGAGCAATGGAGAATGTTGATTACCATTGCGGCATTGATGCCAAGGATCTGAGTTTGGTCCCAGATCTAGTACTCCCGCCAAAATTCAAAACTCTGGAGTTTGAAAAGTATAATGGGACTAGTTGTCCTGAAGCTCACATCATGATGTTCTTTCGAAGGATGACAGGGTATGTTAATAATGACCAACTATTAATCCACTGCTTCTAAGACAGCCTGATTGAGTCAGCTACCAAATGGTACAACCAGCTGAGCCGTGCCAAAATCCACTCGTGGAAGGACTTGGCATAGGCTTTCATAAAACAATATAGCCATGTAACAGACATGACCCCTGACAGAATTACACTACAGAATATGGAAAAGAAGCAAAGTGAGAGCTTCAGGCAATATGCCCAAAGATGGAGAAATGAGGCAACGTAAGTCCAGCTGCCTCTTCTGGAAAGAGAAATTACGATGCTTTTCATCAATACTTAGAAATCCTCGTTCATTAACCATATGTTGGGAAGCGCTACAAAGAGCTTCTCAGATATAGTAACGTCCAGCGAAATGATTGAAAACACCGTAAGAAGTGGGAAGATAGACGTAGGAAAAAGTACCAAGAGGACAACCCCAAAGAAAAATGAAGATGAAGTGGATAATGTGAGTATGTTTAGTAAAGGGTATCCCAAGCCAATCAATATGAGCCAGCCGAGGGTCGATCATTAAGGCCCTTCAAGGCAAGAATCCAACTCGAGGCCAAATTTAGAAAAACTCCAGTTCACTCCCATTCCCATGACGTATAGGGAGTTGTACTAAAATCTGTTTGATGCCCATGTGGTATCTCTTTTCTACTCAGAACCTATGCAACCTCCGTTTCCCAAATGGTATGACGCGAACGCCCAATGCGAGTACCACGCAAGGACCACGGTACACTCGATAGAAAACTGCACCACTTTCAAAAAATTAATTGAAAGGCTCATTCGAATGGGCATTGTGAAATTTGACAATTCGTCTGGTGTAAAAAATCCGTTACCCAACCATGCTCATAATGGGGTAAATGCAATAATTAAGAATAAAGGGAAAAGAATCAAGGAGAATATTGTAGAAGTAAAAAACCCCCATTGAAATGGGTCTTGAAACAAATGATAGAAATGGGATTAATCATTCAGACTTCGGAGAAGGTACCCAAAAGGATGAGGAGCTACTGTGAGTTCCACGCAGAAGATGGCCATGGAGTCTAGGAGTGTGCCGAATTCAAAGCTTTGGTGCAAAGTCTAATGGATAATAAAGAGTTGGTTTTCTTTGAAGAGGTTTAAAGCCCGAAAGGAATGTTGGGAAATCTGAACCTTAACACCATATCCAAAAAGAGAGTCGGAGAAGAGAATGTGTCAGGCATCTGCCCCTACAGACTTGGGAGTGTTTTGAACAATGGGACTGTGGAAGAGAGCCCTGTATTTTTAGAGCCAAATTCGGAGTAATGTCCAAAACACGCTTACTGCTCTAAGCCTAGGAGCAATAAGAATCTTTTTGTGAAATAGGCATATGTTTAACATTTATATTTTTAATGAAAATGCATTTTTGTGTCTCACTTTGAGCAAATATTCTTTTATTCCTTTATTTCATGTTCATACCACATAAATAATTATTTTTAGATTCATTTGTCCTTTGAATATTCTTTCGTACCTACAACAGGTCTCTAGATATCAACGACATGAGCCACGCTGCTACAAACTTAGAGTCTACTTTTGAGCAAGATATGTGTTTAGAGGGATCTCAGAACTTTGAAGACGACCGAGACTGTAGATCATTTCCTAATTTGTTAAGGATGGTAGAATAAGATGAGAAACAGATCCCACCTTATAAAGAATAAGTATAATCTATGACTTTCTTTATGTGGGGGCATGGATGGCAGCGGGCCAATCATGCCAAAAGCTTCTGACGGGTAATGATTCACCTCTGTGGTCGTCAATTACTTCACCAAGTGGGTGGAAGCTACTTCATATGCCGATGTCACAAAGTTGACAGTTAGCAAATTCTATGTCGGTATGGAATCCCAAAAAGGGATCATATCTGACGATGCATTAAATTTGAACAACAGCACGACATCAGAAGTTTACAGTATGTTCAAGATTAAACACCGTATTGACTCAAAAAAAAGGATCGCTAGGAAATTGATTGAGACTCATGAAGATTGGCATTTGTGCTTGTCAAACATCTGTTAGGACCCTCACCGGGGCAAAGTTTTTCTCATTAATTTATGAAATAGAGGTGGTTTTGCCCATTGAAGTCAATATTCCTTCTCTCTGAGTTTTATCAAAGTTGAAGTCGAATGAAGCAGAATGGATCCAATCCCAATATGATTAGTTGAACTTAATCGAAGAAGAGAGGCTAAGGGCCATCCTTATGGTCAATTATATCGAAAGCAAATGATGCGGGCATATAACAAGAAGGTTCGCCCCTAAGAATTCCATGAAGGAGATCTAGTTTTGAAAAGGATCCTTCCCATACAAAAGAACTTCTGAGAAAAATAGATGCCAAACTGGGAAGGACCGTATGTGGTAAAGAAGGCCTTCTCTAGAAAGGCATTAATTTTGACCTAGAGGGATAGAAAGGGCTTGCCTAATCCTATGAGTTCAAATCAAGAAATATTTCATTAAAAAAACAAAGAGGAGAGAAGAAAAATATGAGAAAAGAAAAGAAAAGGAAAAGGAGAGGCCAAGGTGAAAACCCGAAAAGGACGCCTTGAGACCAAAGGGGTTTTGAATTAAAAACCCGTAAAAGGCAATTCAAATAAAAGTGGGACATACAGTAGTCTTGTTATTCCTGAATTAACAATGAAGAAGTATGCTACGGATTGGGGCATCGACAAAGTACTTTGGATCCCCTAAATACATTGAGCTCAAAATGGTCTTCAAGAAGTTGGTACAGAGAAGCTCAAGCTGCGATATCTAGGGCACCTAGCTTTCTATTTTACCCATTTTGAATTTTCTATCTTTGATTATCTTATTCTTTTCAAGATATGTCCCTATAAATTTCCTTCTTAATTGCATTTGCTATCCTTGATTAACTTTCTTGCTTCGAGCTATGCTCCTAATTAATTTCCTTCCGGTCCATTGTTATGATCTTTTTCAAGCATTTTACATTGAAATATCGATTAGTGGACTAATAATACTTTCATAAAAGGAGTTTTAAATATTACTTTGGAAGCTTCTAAATAATACAATGATCTGAAACAAGACTATTATTTAGAATTCACCAAGCTTAAGGTTTGGAAATATTGAAGAAAGATGATTATCCCTTTGGACTTTTTATTGGTTGAACAAAAAGGCAAGACATTTCATCGATGATACAACTTCGACAAATAACGAGCAATGTCAACCCAAGTGTACAAAGAGATCATTCTCGGGAAACAAAAAATGATACTTTGCATTCATGCAAATATCAGGCATATACATCTGTTCATTACACCCAGCAAATGGTGTAACAGATCAAATTGATTGAAGGTGATACAAATCTTGTACCTAGGAGTTGCAGCAGGATGGATGGAAGAAATTAAATGTTATTCTCCTGAAGTTGCGGTAGGAGGTACAAACTTTATGTCCCAGAAGGTACAGTGGAAGGGACTTTGAAATTACAGCGGGGCAAGCTTGCTGAGCAGAATGTGATTGTTTCTTTGGGTTTTCTATTAAGAATACCAGCCGAACAAGATGGCAGCATAATACGTCAGTGATAATGCCTTGATGAACAACGAACGATTATACCTTCAGCAAAAAAGGATCATTCTCATGACATTCTGCATTCATACAAATGACATCCATAATATCATTTAGTTGGGAGCATTTGATTCATTCCGATCATTGCATCCTAATCATTGTATATATATACATAAAAAAGGATCATTCTCATGACATTTTGTATTCGTGCAAATGTCAGTCATGATATCATTTAGTTAGGAGCATTTGATTCATTCTGATCATTGCATCTTAATCATTGTACATTTAAAAAATGGATAGTTCTCATGACATTCTGCATTCATGCAAATGTCGTCCATAATACATTCATTTAGGAACATTTGATTCATTCTGATCATAGTATCCTAATCATTTGGCATAAACATAAGCATATGAAATCGAGTCTACAGGACATGTCCCCCAGAGGATGGTGTAGTAACATCGGTGAAATCACAAATCTTGTCTCCCTAAGCAGTAGTGGAACAGATTTAAGCCACCAATCCTATCTCCTTGACCAGCTTTGGAATAGGTCGAAGATTGTAGATCTTGTCACCCTAAGCAGTAGTGGAACAAGATCAAACGGCAAATCTTGTCTCCCTAAGCAGTAGTCGAACAGATTTAAGCCACCAGTCCTATCTCCCTGACCAGCAGTGGGATAGGTTGAAGATTGTATATCTTGTCACCCTAAGCAGTAGTGGAACAAGATCGAACGACAAATCTTGTCTCCCTAAACAGTAGTGGAACATGATTTAAGCCACCCATCCTATCTCTCTGACCAGCAGTGGAATAGGTTGAAAATTGTATATCTTCTCGCCCTAGACAGTAGTGGGACAAGATCGAAGGCAAATCTTATCTCCCTAAATATTAGTGGAACATGATTTAAGCCACCAGTCCTATCTCCCTGACCAGCAGTGGAATAGGTCGAAGATTGTAGATCTTGTCGCCCTAAACAGTAGTGGGACAAGATCGAAGGCAAATATTGTCTCCCTAAACAGTAGTGGAACATGATTTAAGCCACACCCCATCTATCTCCCGACTAAAGCAATGGAATAGGTTGAAGATTGTAGATCTTGTCGCCCTAAACAGTAGTGGGACAAGATCGAAGGCAAATCTTGTCTCCCTAAACAGTAATGGACCACGATTTAAGCCACCATCCTATCTCCTTGACCAGCAGTGGAATAGGTTGAAAATTGTAGATCTTGTCACCCTAGACAGTAGTGGGACAAGATCAAAGGCAAATCTTGTCTCCCTAAACAGTAGTGGAACATGATTTAAGCCACCCCTCCTATCTCCCTAACCAGCAGTGGAATAGGTTGAAGATTGTAGATCTTGTCGCCTTAAACAGTAGTGGGACAAGATTGAAGGCAAATCTTGTCTCCCTAAACAGTAGTGGAACATGATTTAAGCTACCATCCTATCTCCCTGACCAGTAGTGGAATAGGTTGAAAATTGTATATCTTGTCGCCCTAAACAGTAGTGGGACAATATCGAAGGCAAATCTTGTCTCCCTAAATAGTAGTGGAACATGATTTAAGCCACCATCGTATCTCCCTGACCAGCAGTTGAATAGGTTGAAGATTGTAAATCTTGTCGCCCTAAACAGTAGTGGGACAATATCGAAGGCAAACTTGTCTCCCTAAATAGTAGTGGAACATGATTTAAGCCACCATCCTATCTCCCTGACCAGCAGTGGAATAGGCTAAAGATTGTAGATCTTGTCGCCCTAAATAGTAGTGGGACAAGATCGAAGGCAAATCTTGTCTCCCTAAATAGTAATGGAACATGATTTAAGCCATCATCCTATCTCCCTGACCAGCAGTGGAATAGGCTAAAGATTGTAGATCTTGTCGTCCTAAACAATATGGGGCAAGATCGAAGGTAAATCTTGTCTCCCTAAATAGTAGTGGAACATGATTTAAGCCATCGTCCTATCCCTCTGACCAGCAGTGGAATAGGCTGAAGATTGCAAATCTTGTCCCCCTGAAGATACGGCGGAGCAGGTTGAAATTACCAATTTTCACCTCCTTGAAGTCCCAGCAGAGAAGGTCGAGGCTACAAATCCCTTCTCTCTAAAGTCACAGTGGAGCAAATTAAAAATAAACAAATCTCATCCCCTCGAAGTTGCAGCAAGAGCAAATTGAAGCTACAGGTCCTATCTCTCTAAAGTAGAGGTGGAGTGGATCAAAGCAATAAGATGCGGTGGACTAAAACGGGGCTACCTGAAGAAAAAGAGCACTAAAGAAGTCAAGACTCAACAAGACCGGGCAAAATTAGTCTTTCCTAAAAGTCTTTGCTCCATTCTCGTTACACGATAATGAGCAAAGATGGGCAGCTGTACAAGCCCAATATAGCCTGGGGCCCAATTACAAAACTCAACTAAGTTTAACCAAAACAAGCCCAAGTCAGATGGCCCAAAATTAAACCCAATTTCAAACCCTAGCAGCCCAAATTAACAAATCAAAAAAAAAAAAAAAGCCAAACCCTAGGTGTGCCGCACCTAGGGTCTTCCGATCAGCTGCCACTGGCCACTGGCCACCGCCCATGCCAGGCCTGCCACCACCCTTGTCCCATCTCCGCCGCCCACTTGCACCTGCGGAAAACAGAGAAATCATTACAAGAAAACAAGCTGTAAAAATGGCTATAAAAAGCCAAGCAAATATATTGTAGTTTTTTCCCCGATTATTGAATAGAACAAAAAAAAAAAAAAGGGGATCCAAACACATCAAAGAAAAATCAAAAAATAGCAAGCAAAGAAAAATACGAAACGCATCAAGGGTATTTTTATTTTATTTATTTTTTCTCTTATATAAACATATACATTTTCTTATTTTTCTTTAAGAAAAACAGTTTATATATACTGTATATATATTAAACATTACAAAAAAAAAAGAAGGAAATTTTACCTTGAGCGTCGCCGGTAGCAGAGGCGCGGCGGCAGTCGGTGCCGGACTCTCGGCGGATTCCCATGTTCTGCAGAGAAAAAGGAGGGAGGGGAAGGTTGTTTTTTTTTTAAAGCTGATTAAAATGAAATTTTTTGGTGAAAATTTGACATTTATAGGGCCCAAAAACGACATCGTTTTGGAGTAGGCGCTAAACGCCCAAAAGGCGTCGTTTAACTCTCCAACCCGATTACCCAACCCGCTCCAAGCTAGGATCCGCGTGTTTTTGGCGCATGGGATATGTGCGCATTTAGCCATTCTGCTTTTTTATGGTTTTGCAATTAAGTTTATTTTATTTTTATTTTTGCCCCAATAATTTATTTCGGTTTTCAATCTAGTCCCCCCTGATGCTATGCATTTTGGAGGAGAAGGAAAATTTCCCTTTTAGTCCCTCCTTAATATTCTCACGTTCAATGGGGTCCTTTTCCTTTTATTTTTTTTGTAGGTTTGCCTTGAACTTGCGTTTTAAATTCAATTTAGTCCCTTTTTTAGTTATTTTGCAATTTTTGTTATTATTTCTATTATTTAATATTATTATTATTATTATTATTTAACATTATTATTATCATTACTCTGTTACTATTGTCTTTATTTTATTTTTTATTTCTTTTATATTTATTACTATTTTCATTATTATTATTTCTCTTATTATTATTTTATTACTATTATTATTATTTTATTACTTGTATCATTATTATTATTTTTTATTACTATCACTATTGTTTATTTTTTATTTTTTTATTTTTTATATTTACATTATATTTTTAAATTGTTTTACCTAAAATTACCCATTTATTTATTTGTTCAATATTAGATTTTTTAATTATTTTTTTAATTTTCATTTGTTTACTTACTCATTTTTTATATAATTGTTTATTTATTTTATTTATTTATCTTATTTTTATTTTTGCTCGTACTATTGTTATTTACATTAACGCATTTATTATTATTCTGTTATTCATATTAGTATCATAATTTATTTCACATGTTACTACAAAATCGTGTTACGATTTTTCGATATATTAAAATATTGTTTTAAATAAACAATATATCGTATTTTTTAAATTCAAAAGGTCGTTTCCTAACTTACGGGGTTTCGACTTTTTTGATAAATCCAAACAAACAAACGTTTTTAAAATTTTTATAACCTCGGGAATTACGAAAGATCGTGTTCTAACTTACGGGATATGATCTCTTCCTAAAAATCGAGATAATCAAATACCCTTCAAAATAAATAAGTTTTCGGCGTTTATTCTCATATCGAGAATTTAAAATATTATGTCCTAACTTACGGGACATAATTCTTTTTCTCGATTAACGTGAAACATGTCCTGTTCTCGAATTTTTTTAAACTTTATAATAAAGGATCGTATTTTAAAATTTTCTCAAACTTCTAATTTTCGACACTAAGACACTAATTAATCAACTAGGTACCAATTTTGGGCGTATCGAGGGTGCTAACCCTTCCTAGTGCGTAACCGACTCTTGAACCCGTTTTTCTAGATTTCGAAGACCAAAAATCGTCGTTTTAGTAAATTAAAATTTTTATTAAAATGATTGAATTATGAGGTGACCCGATCACACCTCATCAGAAAGGATTGGTGGCGACTCCCGTTTTTTGTTTTCATTCTCAAAATTAAAGTCGACCCCGTTTTTCAAAAAATGGTTTCGACAGTCTCAAAAACACAAAAATCATTAAAAACGGGACAAAACACAGACCTATTTTGAGAGAGTAGGGTTGCCGAAAGCTTCAAGGTATTTTGATGGCATCTCAACCTTAATTTCGGTGGTGTGAAGCATTTTAGAAGATGATACTATATTTTACTTAATTTAGTTTTAAGTTATTTGATTAATTACTAAGTTAGCCTTAGCATATGACCGTTAATATCATCCATTAATGACCATAATTGTACACCCATGCTATTAGTGGTCTAATTACAACATAAGGACCTCTAATTTAATATTCCATAGCTATTAAATACTTTTAGCTTTTAGAACGCCACTTTTGCACTTTACGCGATTTAGTCCTTTTTATCGAATTGAGCATTCAAACGATAAAATTTCTTAACGAAATTTTCACACGAATATATTATCATGCTGTAAATATTAAAATAATAATGAAATAATTATTTTGACATCAGATTTGTGGTCCCGAAACCACTGTTCCGATTTGACTAAAAACAGACTGTTACACTTAGAAAATATAAAAACAAAATATTTAAAATATTTAAATATAATTTAATATAAAATATTTTATTTCAAAATATAATTTAAAACAAAATAGTTTATATAATTTAAAATAAAAATAATTATATTAAAATTGTTATTAAATTATATTTTATTATTTTTATTAAATTATATTTAATAATTATTATATTAAATTATGATTAAATTATTTATTATTTATTATTTATTATTAAATTACTAAAATTTAATAACAATAACAACAATTATCTACTTAAAAAAATTCTGCAGGATACTTGGTCATTTTAATTTTTTCCTTATGCTATTACAACATCTATTTCATTCAACTAAACTCAAAAATACAATTACAGTTCTATTCAATTTCATTCAATTCTGATAACCAAACCTATCATTAATATTATTGTATTACACAACAAATGAAATATCTTTGTAAAATTTGGCTACTAACCCATTTTTCTTGTATTGCTACCTTCTAGCATTAATCCCTCTAATTTTTTTAATAAAATTTTGGGTTACCAATAAAAATCCATTTATGATATTAAATATCACAATCAATATCATTTTGTAAGGTATTTTCTACCTCTATTAAACCTTACAATTTTATTCACGAAACACATCTTATATATTAAAAATGAATAGAGGCGAATATAAGGAGGCTGAGAGTGTATTTACCCCTCCCTAAAAGAATGTTAAAAAATTATAATTGATATTTGGAGAAATTTAAAAATGATATCAGTAGTTGAAAATCCCAATACTGATTGTATGAACCACAATCTTTAGGTTAAATTTGGCCATGCATTTTTGTTTTTTAAATTTTAAATTTTGTAATTTGTACTAGCTAGTTAATTTATTATGAGACTAGGCATGTGGGGTTTTGCTAAATAAAGTCCTCAAATCTCTGTGTCTCTCAAAGGAGTAGCTTGAGAGTTGGTAATTGAAGATCAACGTGACTCCACAGACAAACACTTCCCAAAAAGACAAACTTCTTTAAACACACACATATATTGCTTAATTTATGGTATGATTGTGATATTTTTTACCATAATATTAGTATAAGTTATGTTGTTGGTAAATAATGTGATTCCTCGATCTTATTTCTCATATATATAATCATACTTGAGACAAACAATCCATCATGAGTTTTTTAGCAATTGTTCAAGTAATTATTAGTTTTATGGAAGTCATTGTTTAATCTCAATAATTAATTGTACGGGTTTTTTTAGGGAGCTTCTGCCTCACTTTTTTTATATAGAATTTGCCATTAAATTATATTATATTTTTATTTTAGTATATAATTTTTTATTAAAAGTGATATTAAATTAATTTTCTTTTTCAAATTCATACATTCGTTAATCAACCGCTAATTAATTATAATCAATGATGATATGATCCAATCATCAAGTGACACATAATAAAAAATCACATAAACAATGTCAAATCATTGTTCATATGAAATAATTCCAAAAATAAGAAAAAATAGAAAAAAAATAATTTATGAAAATTTTATAATATAATATATAATTAGAAAATAAGAAAACTATTTTTTTCTTTCCTTTATTTTTTCTATTTATTTTTGTTCTAATATCATCATCATATATATTTCTTTTCAACTCTTAAAGAAAATGGATAAATCTAATAACTATACATGAATTATGATTCAATGTGTAATTGTATACACTAATTTTGATTTTGTGTAATTTTATCCATGAAATTTTGATTAATTCGATTCTTATAAATTATTAATATAATTATTGATATAACATTATTTTATATTTATATATTACATACATAAATAATTATATTATCTAATATAAAAATAAATTGATGTATTTATTTTTTGAAATTTGTATGATTAAATTAAAATTAAAGTTTCAAATATACATTTGAACCATAATTAGAACTTCATGTATATAATTACACTAAATTAAAATTTATGTATATAATTATACACTAAATTAAAGTCATATATAATTTTAAGATTTATCTAAGAAAATGAAACCTATAGCATCTTATGTTGAGCGTTGGGTAAGGAATTCATATTCTTCTAGTGCACCTTAAAACTTTTGTCTCATTACCATCTTCTTTTGAAATTTATTAATCCAAACGCTTCATCACCATCATTTATCCAAACAACTCAGAACCTCAAAATTAAACTTTCTTAATATTCAATCAGAACCCCAAAATCAGAAAATTTCTTTATGAGCACTTAGTCAAATCTGCAAAATTTTAGGAACTATCCCAAATCTATTTAATAAAAAAATTCTTTGTTGAACACTCATCCATTCCACACTGATGCTCAGCCCCATGAGTTCACCACCATATTCCCATTCCTCCACGTTAGTCCAAGAAAGGAAGAAGGGAAAACCCCTCAAAATAATGTTAGAAAGTCTCCTTGAACAGTTCTGTCTTCTCTCTCTAACTTTCAAAATTTCTCCAATTGATCCGCTCTCTTAATATGGATGAAAGTTTGAGAACAACAAGAGTGGCGGCTTGAAAGAAGGTATAGTCACTTTTACAAGACTTTTAGAATGAATAGAAACTAATAGTGAAAAATCCTCTGTTACTATTGGAATGAATCTAGTCTATCTTCTGACTAATGTACATGAGCTTATATAGAAAATGCATAGATTGCTAACTGCAATTAGTTTCATCTAACTACTTGACCTAACAGCTATAACAACTAAACTGTTCTTGATCTATACTCTATCATGCACCCATCTTCCCTATATGTTCGACCCGAAGAAGATGTTGAAACCGAGAGAACAAACTGACAGACAGTGGCTTGGTGAAGACATCCGCAACTTGATCACAGGCGGGCACTTCTCCAACTTGCAAAGACCCATTTGCGACTTTCTCACGAACAAAAAATAAATCAAGTTAGACATGTTTGAACTTAGAATGTAAAATAGGATTTGCGGTAACTGCCATAGCACTAGAGGTATCGCACCAAATATTCAGAGTGTCATCAGACTTAACACGTAACTCTTGAAGCAAGGAAAGCAACCATGTAACTTCACTCGTAGTAGCAGCAAGACTCCTATATACGGCCTCTACAGTGGAACGAAAAACCACCTGTTGTTTTTTAAAACACCAGGCTATAGGGGTCTGACCGAAATACACACAATATACTGTCGTAGAACGTCGATCGTCAAAATCTAGCCCCCAGTTGGCATCCGCATACCCAACCAGAGATAACCTATCAGACGGACGAAAAACAAGTCCAAACTCAAGTGTACCGTATAGATACCGCAAGATGCGTTTTAATGCTACCATATGTGTTGTAGTAGGGTTGTGCATGAACTAGCAGACCCAGTTTACGGCATAGGCAATATCAGGCTTGGTTAGAACAACATATTGGTTGGCACCTACAAGACTCCTGTACTCAGTGGGATCCTTCAAGCTGTCTCCATCATCCTTCGACATGGTAGACGAACTCACCATCAGTGTGGGAACACTCTTAGCTGTAGTCATTGAGCAGCGACCAAGAATATCCCGGATATACTTCTTTGGCAAAGATGTAAACAACTGGAGGACCGAGTGACTTTTATCCCAAGAAAATAGTGAAGTTCACCCATATCTTTGAGTGAAAACTCATTATTTAACAACTGAACAAACCAGTCAATCATGGTGGACAAACTACCAGTAATAATAATATCATCGACATAAACAAGGACGTAAAGGGTGGAGTCTAATGTTACCCGAACAAACAACGACGCATCAGATTTAGAAACAACAAAACCAATGGAGACCAAAAACTGTCGTAGTTTTTCAAACCAGGCCCGAAGTACCTGGCGAAGGCCATATATAGCTTTCGGCAGACGACAAACATAGGGTTTACCCTCAGAATCGTACTCTTCATAACCCGGAGGTTGTTGCATAAAAACCTCAGTATCTAAATCACTATTGAGGAATGCATTGTTCACATTAACTTGTCTCAGGGACCAACCTTTGGAAACGGCAATTGACAAAATAACTCGTATGGTTGCAGGCTTTACTATCGGACTGAAGGTCTCCTTAAAGTCACAACCAGGAACTTGTAAACAGCATTTGGCAACAACTCGAGCCTTCCGTCGCGCTATGGTACCATCAGGATTCTTCTTGACCTTGAAAAGCCACTTACATCCAATGACCTTGCAACTGGCTGGTCGAGAAACAAGTTGCCACGTAGAGTTCCGAACAAGGGCATCATATTCAGCTCGAGCTGCTACACGCCACTCAGACGTGGAAAAAGCTTCTTCAATCGATGAAGGTTCCACAGCCTCAAGATTCATAACCTTAGGTTTAAAAATACCAGCTTTTGACCGTGTCACCATTGGGTGACTATTTACTACAGCCTCAGGATGTGCTGAGTTATCACAGGTGGGCTCTTGAATCTCTATAGAACGATTTTCACCAATGCTCTGTGACTCAAGACTGGTCCCAATATCAGACTGAGCTGCCACAGTAGGAGTAGAAATTGGATACCCAACTGGCTGAGGAAGAGACAGAGACAAGTGATCACATGGAAGTTTAGAGGGCTGAGACACGACCCGTTGAACTATCGAAATAAACGTGGGCACAGACTGACTAGAACCTGTGAGTTCCTCTTCTGGACCAGACTCAGACGAAAGAAAATGATTCTCATCAAAAACATGTTGTGACATAATTATCTTGCCAGACGGTAGTCGACACTGGCACCCCTTGTGTTAAGCACTATAACCCAAGAAAGTAGAGGGTTGAGAACGAAAATCTAACTTATGCGCCACAAATGGTCGTAAGTACGGATAATATCAATACCCAAAAACTCTGAGATGATCGTATGTGGGTTCTCTTCCATACAAAGCCTTATACGGAGTTTGTCCATTTAGCACAGGAGTAGGAAGTCTATTTATGAGATGAACAGCATAGCAGAACGCATAGCCTTAGTATTCCATAGACAAGTTCACCTGAGCTAAAAGAGTGATGCCCATGTCAACAATATGTCGGTGTTTGCGTTCAGCAACTCCGTTTTGTTCAAATGTATGTGGACACATGAGCCGATGAATAATTCCTTGCGAGGCTAAAACAGATGTGAATGCTCTATACTCTCCGCCCCAATCACTTTGGAATTGTTTAATAGTCTTCCCAAATTGAGTTTTAACAAGTTTGCTGAAACTGAATAAAACACTTTACAGCCTGAGGCTTCTGACGTAGCAGATAGATCCACATAAATCGAGTGCAAACATCTATAAACGAGACATAATACCAATCATTACCATACGAAATAGAGGTAGGTCCCCAAAGATCAGACACAACCAGAGTAAAAGGATCACTATATTTTGTTGTAGATACAGGAAATGGCAATTTATGGAACTTCCCTTTCTGACATGCGGTGCATACAGTATCATCATAGAACTTATTTGCAGTAATGCTACATTTATTTAGAACAGATTTAACAACACTAGAAGAGGGGTGACCCAACCGTTTATGCCATAAGGAAAAAATATTACACTCCTTGGATGTATGCTGTACTGCAGATGAATTAGTGGAATGAGTTTCAGCCGACTGAGCGGACAAAACTGGTACCGGGAAATGATACAATCCATCATGAATGTGGCCCGTCAACAAAGTTCTCTGGGTCATGATGTCCTTAATAACACAGAAAGTCGGGTGAAATTCAAAGAAAACATTATTTTCTTTTGCAAATTGGGACACCAATAATAAATTCTTCTTGATGCTAGGGACACATAGAACATTAGACAAGTATAGCAATTTAGACGAAGTATGTAAGACAGTATGACCAACTGATGTGATCTTGGTGGGAGTACCATTGCCAATTAAGAGATTAGAAGTACCTAAATACAGTGTCACCTGATTTAGAACTGAAGGATCCCGACACACGTGGTTACTGGTGTCCGAGTCAGGATACTAAAAAGTGGAGCCGACCGACACGAGAATATAGGAATTTGAACCATCATTAGAACCAACTTTTGTAGAATTGACATTGTTCTCTGAGGATTCATAATAATCGGATGGGTGTAGATCGCCCAATCGAGGTAGACCAATGCATGGGTCGGACCCAGAGTAAACACGAGCACGTAGTTTAGTATACCACGAAACAGCGCCACCACCGGATTGATGCCCTACACCAGAAGATGCATTAAATTGAACATTGTTAGTAACGGGTCTATGGGGCATAGGAGGAGCATTCGGTCTAATGTCTCCAAGTGGCGGCCGAACTCCACGTGGTCCATCAACCAAATGTCGAGGCGCATCAAAAGGTTGATGCCCATGAACTTGCGGCCTAAACGTATTATACGCTTGTGGCCTACTATAACCATGCTGCTCAAAATTAACTCCAAAGTTTGTTTGTGGCCCACGTGCAGGAAAGGATGAATGATATCCATTAAGTGGCCTGACACAAGCACCATAATGTTGACCACTCATTTCTTGTTGACCAGCAACATTGTGATATTGACCAAAATTAGGTTCAAAACGAGGTCTTCTATTTACTTGAGAAGACCAATCAGCTTCCACATCTGACGAACGAAAACCAGACCCCGAAAAAGGAGTCGGACTAGTAGGAGTAAACAACGCCGGTGGAGGATCATCACGGTGGTACCTGTAGTAACAGCGCTGAGCAACATGGCCATACCTCGCGCAAATCTGGCATTGAAGCCTCTGTCGAAAGGTCCGCCCATGACCGCACGAGAAGGATCGGCCACCACGAGTAGACTCGTCTACCACCGAAGCAGGGGTGCTTTCTACCATGTTTGCCGCAAGCACAACCTCATGAACGGCCCGTTGTTCAAGGCGTTCACACTCAAGCAACGCATCCACTATGCGTTGGAAAGGCAACGACAAAGGGGAGAGCGTGACGGTCGAAACCACGGCTTCAAATTCGAAGGGGAGTCCGGCAAGTAATATCTTCGTTCGCTCCGCCTCAGATATCGGCGACCAGATGCCTCCAAAAGAGCACATAAGCTTTTAAGTTTTGTAACAAAATTGTGAACAGAGAGCGTACCTTTTCACAGAGAGTGAAGCTCGTGGCGCAAGCGGGATTGCTTCGTACCAGTGTCGGCAGCAAATAAAGCACTCGTCGTGGTCCACACATCAAACGCCGATTGGACATCGATGAAGGAGGGAAGAAAAGACGCACTAATAGTGGAGAGTAACCAGGACGTAAGAAGATTGTCCTGCTGTGTGAACACCGATGCAGCCGGATTCGGTACCAGCCCTTAGTCGGGTACTTGAACAAACCAAGCAGGAATTGTTATCAAACCGTCCAAGAACCTAGCCAAATCGTAGCCCGAAACAACAAGGCGCACCTGCTTTTTCCATTGGATAAAGGTGGTCTCGTCAAGTTTGACAATGTCATACCTAGGAAACAAATTAACAATTCTTACGCCAGTGAAAGGAGAACCTTGAGGCTCAACAGATGCAGAGTCGGGTGAATGAGTGGTGGTCATGGCCTAGGATCGGCGACGACTGATACCATGAAAGAAGGTATAGTCACTTTTACAAGACTTTTAGAATGAATAGAAACTAATAGTGAAAAATCCTCTGTTACTATTGGAATGAATCTAGTCTATCTTCTGACTAATGTACATGAGCTTATATAGAGAATGCATAGACTGCTAACTGCAATCAGTTTCATCTAACTACTTGATCTAACATCTATAACAACTAAACTGTTCTTGATCTATACTCTATCACGGCTCATGTCAACAGCAACAGCGGTGGCGATGGGGTTTTTGATAGAAGAAGAAAGAAAAAGAAAAAAAAGAGAGAAAGACGGGAAAGAGAGAAGAGTGAAAGAAAAAAAGAAAAAAGAGGGGAGGACAACGTGAAAAAAAATGAAAGGGTAATAAAAAAAAAGAGATAGAAAAAAATGGAAGGAAAGAAAAAAATAAAAATAATTTTTCTAATTATACATTATATAATAAAAAAATTCAATAAATTTATTTTATTTGAATTTTATATGTTTCTTCTAATTTTTTAATTTAATTTTTTGAAATTATTCTATATAAATAATGATGTGGCATCGTTCTTTTTTTCCATGTGTCACTTGGTGAATGACCACACTATTATTGACTATATTTCACTAATAGTTGATTGACCAAAGTACGAATCTCGGAAAAAAAAAATTATATCTCTTTTGACTAAAAAAAAATTATATACCAAAATAGAAAACAAGTATAGTTTAGGGAGTAATTTTATATTAAGCAATTAAAAAATTATCATATATAATTATGTTGATCAGTTTAATGATTAGATTGTTAAAATTAGTTGTATGACAATTTATTGAATTGTGTAAATTTACTTTAATTTTATACTAGTGTAAGTAAATTCATCTTTTACACATTTGCGTAACTTTTTGTAAAATTAATATTTTATCAATTAGATCGTCATACACATTAATCAATTTATACATGTCAAGCTTTAAGTAAAATTATAATTTCTTAAAATTTTGGTTTATATATATATTAACAAAGACAATATTTCAAATTGATGTGATAAAAAATTTACGATTTGAAAATTTATATACATAACAAATAATTGATAAATTCAATAGTTGGATTGAGGGGGGATCAACGTATTAATTTATTAACCTGATCATGGAATATTTAAATCCTAAATGTGATATTTTGTAATGTTGTACTAGTATATATTTAATGATAGGGATGATATAAATTTTGACCCTCGAATTTGGCAACTAGATTCACTTTAATACTTATATAATTTTTTATTCACTCTGTCACTTAAACTTGACAATTAGGTTCATTTTGATCCCAAAACTTGAAAAATATAAAAGTTTGGTGATGCAATACTCTGAGATTATGCTACATTATCACTTGAAATTTTAATGGTTTAATAAATGGACCATTGGTTAAACAGGTCAGACCGTCGAACCAACAATAATTAATTAAATAATTAAAAATTCATAAAAATTTATTAAACTGGTTCAACTATCTATTTTTGTCCCATTTTTTTATTTTTATCAAATTCAAGTAGTTATTGAGTCAATCGGTTCAATCCCTTCGTTTAAATTGTTATATCGATTAATTTTTGGTCTGTCTGATTTGGTCTTATTCCAGTAACCCTAGTCACATCATTTTGTTCAAACTGTTATATCGATAAATTCTCAATTCATCCGATCTAGTCTTGTTTCAATAACACTAATCACATTATCAAATCTTGACAGAATCCAAGTTTAAGGACTAAATGAATCTAATTGTAAAGTTCAAGGACCAAAGTGGATAAAAAAGTATTGGCACCAAAGTGGACCTATTTGTCAAGTTCAAGTTAAAAGGCCTTAGGTTAGTGTAATATATATAAGTGAAGAAATATTAAAATGTGTGTGTTGAGAGAAAAGAAAATAACAAGCGTGTGTGTAATAGAAAACTAGAAACAATTTATATAGAGAGAAAGAAAATTTATTTGTATTGTGTAATATTTGTTTATGATAAAATTATTTTCAAGTATTAATTGTCCACATGCTTCCAACAAGTGGTATCAAAGCTAGGTTCCTGTTGACATCATAATGACAAACATGATTCAACCACAGATCTTGAAATTAACAAAGACAAAATATGACAATTGAGCATTCAAATGAAAGCTTTGCTCGACTTTCAAAATTGTTGGGATATTGTTGAAGAAGGCTATGTCGAGCTTGAAAATATAGTTGTAGAAGCGACCTTGACAAACAAGGAGAATAGAGCATTAAAAAAAGTTCGTAAAAAAGATAAGAGGGTGTTGTTCTTTATTTTCCAAGGAGTTAACGGATCAACCTTTGAAAAAATTTCAGATGCGAAGACATCAAAGGAAACATAGGGAATTTTGCAAAAATCCCTTTAACGAGTCAAAAAGGCAAAAAAAGTACGCTTACAAGCGTTTAGAGTCGAATTTGATACATCGAAAATGAAAGTTTCAAAACGTATTGATGATTATGTCACTCGAGTGAAAGCAGTAGTAAATAAAATGAAAAGGAATGGAAAAACTCCTGATGACATAAGAGAAATGGAAAACAATTTACAGTCATTAACACACAAAATTGAGTATGTACTCATCGGAGATTCAAAAGGTCTATCACAAATATCTATCGACGAACTTGTGGGTTCTCTCGAAGCCCATGAGCATAAAATGAAGCAAAATGATGATACTAGAAATTTGGAGCAAGTCTTGCAAAGCAAGTTGTCCTTCAACAAAAGTTGAGCTAGCAATAGTTTTAGACATGGTAGAAGCAATCATGTAGGATACCGTGAAAGATATATTGACAAAAATAGAGATGGGTGAGGAACACGTGGACAAGGCAATCAATCATAAGGTAAAGGCTAAACAAGTGAAGAGTATCAAACATCAATTCATGGGCGAGGAGTTCGAGGCCGAGGTAGAGACAGATTTCAACAAGGAAATTAATCTCAGATACAATGTTATAGTTGTAACATCCCAAAATAGGGCCTAGAAGTTTGAGCCTGGTGAACAGAAGTCGTTAACTACTTTGGAGAACCAAGGTTCGCAAGTGGATTTGGTGAACTGTGATCGCCAATAGGCTTGGTTAGCTAGAGTTCACCAGAAGGCTTGGCGAGCTAGTATACGCCAATAGGTCTAGCGAGATGGTATACACCAACAAGACTAGCGCAATGGTGTACACCAGTAGGACTGGCGAGCTAGTGTTCGATAGTTAGTCTGGTGAGTTGGTGTTCTCTAGTAGGCTTGGCGAAGCAAAGATTGCCAGTAGGCTTGGCGAACAGGGTCGTCAGTGGGCTTGGCAAACTGTGATAGTTATTTTGGGCTGAGAGTCAAAACTAGGAGTAGTTGAAAGATAATTATACCAAAATTAGAAAGTCAACTTATTTTACAACATCATTCATGCACGTAACTTCTTTCCTACTTCTACTAGAACTAGGGTATTCTAAGAGCATTAGAACACTCAGTGCCTATAAATTAAGCCCCCATTAGAAATTTCATATTTTGTTAAGCATCAAAACTCTTTCAAATTCATCATCGACTATTCTGTTATCAAGTTTTAAGAACTCAACAGCTAACTCTTAGAATTTAAGGTATGACTTTGTTTCCCTATCATGTTTAGAAGTAATTAAGGAAAGGTGATTAAATTGCATGAATTTGTGATTTTATGAAATAAGGACTAAATTGTAAAAATGTAAAACATTAGGGGCAAACGTGTAAAACTATCTTCATGTGAATTTTGGACTAAATTGAATAGAGATATGATTAAATGAGCTAAATTTGATTACATATAGATCAAGAAAAGAGAAACTTGGATCTAGATCTGGGGAAAAACAAAGTACTCGACTAATCGACCTATTTCGCCTTTTTTGCGTCTGAGGTAAGTTCGTATGTAATAAGTTTCTTTATAAATGTATTTTAATTGCTTTGATATTGCATAAACTATGAATACGAGACTACGGACATATTCAAAAATGATTCAACGATGATTCGGCATTAGAAATCCCGGTTGAACCTTAGGAATAGATTAGGATACGAATGACATGTCATTAGGGGTTATTGTGATTATGTGATCCGGCTGCTGGTCCTGTATGTCCTACTGGTGGTTGAGTATAGCGGCATATGTTGCGGTTACTTGACAGCTTGTGTGAGCAACACCGTGTAGTTACGTCTTGACTGACAGCTTGTGTGAACAGGCCCGTTGATAGCTCAAGAGTGAGCATATATGTGATATGAGATTGAGATAGCAATGGCTGTGTATGTGGCACTTCAGTGCGAGTTTCTCAAGTATCCGATAGTATTCCGAATGGTTCAACGGGTAAATGAAAGACGTGGTTGAGTACGAGATTGATACGAGATGGTACAGGTATGTATATGAACCGTATAAGCTTTAAATCGAAGAAATTGTGAAGTTTTCATATAATCTTATGATTTAAGGATTTGAAAGGTTTGTTAGTTAATATGAACTACATATTGATATATTCAATTTGTTGAATTGTGTATTTATGATTACATTAAGTTTATTTCATACGAGCTTATATAGTGATTTCAAAGCTAACTTGGATTTCGGGATCGTCGGAAACTTCATCACACTATCAAGCTATCGTTTTGGTACTTTTGAATCTATGTTTTTAGAATATATGGGATGTATAGGAACTGGGTCATTTTGGTATATAAGTTGATGATAAATTTATCCATTTGAATTGGCTTGTAAATGTCTATGGTTTGGTTTGTATATATAGCCATAAAAGTTGGCTTAATTTGCTTGGTTTGATTGTGCATATATAGGAGTGCATATGGCTTATATTATATGATTGAGGTTGGTTTTGTGATGCTTATTGATAGTAGGTATTGTGGTTGTCAAATGGTTGAAATTAGAGAAGATATATGCTTGTGAATTTGATCATAATGATACATGTTTGGAAATGTTTACTTAGTTGAAATGTATATATGAATTTGGTACAGATGGAATTGCCTATTCTGTGACTTGTGTTTATTGTGGATATTGGAATTGAGTTGGCATGATTTAGGCTTAATTTAGTTGGTTTGTATGCCTATTTTTATGCCATGAATTGTGCAATTTGGTTTGGTGTAGGTTTGTGCAATTAGGGTGACAAAATGGCTTGGTAAATAGCTTATTTTTGTCCACAAGGGCAGAGACACGGGCGCGTGACTCAGTTGTGTGACACACGGTTATGTTACACGGCCGTGTGTCCCCTAGTATTGAAATAGAAACCAAGCCAGTATGCTCTACACGGCCTCACACACGGGCGTGTGACTTGGCCGTGTGGTATAAGTCAGTATACCCTACAGGTTTGGCACGGCCTAGCACATGGCTGGGTACAGGGGCGTGTTTGGCCATTTTTAGGGCACACAGGCTAGTCACATGGGCATGTGTGTTAGCCATGTGACCCAAGTCAGAGAGTTATACGGGGTGGGACACAGGCTGAGATACGGCCATGTGCTCCCACTTCGAATGTCCACATGGCCTGCGATACGGGCGTGTGTCCCCTATTTTTGGGAAAATTTTCTAAGTGATTCTAAAAGTTTCTAAAGTTATCGGCTTAGTCCCGAACCACTTTGAATGTATGTTTTGGGCCTCGTAGGCTCGTATTAGGGACAATATGAATGTTGTTGATTTATGATTATATAAAATTTGAAAATGTATTAGAAATGTATGTTTAAATGTGTGATATGTTCGGTAATGCTCTGTAACCCTATTTCGGAGTTGAATACGGGTGAGGGGTGTTACAGAAAGATAAGGAAATGTCGAGCTAAACTCTATTCACTAGGACATGTTGGTGTGCTGGAGAGTGTTTAGCTTCATGCTACATTTATGGGACATGTTGAGACTTATTGATTCATTCTGAGGCATTAGAAGGAGATTCGCTTATCCAATAGGAAAATAAGTTTATGTTTTCTAAAATAACATGTTTTACTATTTTTAAACTATCTGATAATAGGTTTTTGCAAACTAGACTTTGAGTAAGTATGGCAAACTATGTTCGCAAGTTCTGTAACTTTACCAAAGCTTTTGTTTAACTTTTTTTTTTGTTATGTGGTTATTATTTCTTGTATATTCAATGAGTTCGCATGAACTCACCCACTCATTTCCATTCACTGCAGATAGCTAGATTACAACATGCGCAGTGGCAAGGTAAATGATCCAGATGAAGTATACATGTTGTAAAAATAGTACAAGTGAGCTCTGGATTAAAGGAAATATAGGAATTCTACTTGGGCTTAGTGACATACTTCTATTGACTTCGTCGAATGTTTAGGACTTAGTTATTTCTATGCTTTCTTATGTTTTTCTTTATGTTTATAATTGCGAACTGATAATGTTTTATAATCACATCTGAATTTTAATTATAGTCCAAAGTTTGTTTGATGTTCTCTTACACATACAAGTACACTCTTATGTATTAATTTATAACATAGTGTTCGCACAAGCAATAACATAAAGTATTCAAACTTATAAACTATACAGAGTACGCCAAAATTGTTACGAAGTAATAGGGTTACAAACTATACTAAGTGCAAACCTTACATTTAGTGAATTGGTCTTTATGAACCCCTAATAACTTTTAAAACACGAGAAACTCTACAAACTATGGGCAGTTCGCGAGACTTACTCTGTCATAAAAACTTACTCCATGAAGGTCTTAAATTGTGCAAGCTAGTAGGGGTGCGAATCCTTATGTCAGAACTGTTGTGCTCCGCGAGGTACTTTGATTTGCAAAATTTAGGTTTCACATGTTCTTAATTCCTTTCTTCAAATATTTATTACTTTAGGTAAAGAGAAATCTTAGTATTTTCAAGCGAAGTAGGTTCACAAAATATTTCCGCTGCATATCATGAATCATGCAAGGCGAGTTTGCAAACTTGTGCTTCCTTATATTTACATATTTTTTATGTTTTGACTTGTGGTGTGTTGGATGTTAGATTGGGTGTTAATGCAGAGTTACTTAGGTGGTTAATGTGGCATTCCATAGCTCGGGTTCGGTAATGAACCGAGTATGGGGTGTTACAATAATTGCAATAAATATGGTTATTTTAGCTATAAGTGTAGATCAATTCCCAAGGTTAGAGGAGAGAAATCATGTAGCAGTAGGTAAAGAATAAAATGTGGAATCTAGTGTATTCCTTTCTTACAAAAGAAAGTGAAAAATCAAAGAAAAATATTTGATATCTTATTAATTATGCCAACAATCACATGTGTGGTCGAAAAGACTTGTTTTCAGAGTTAGACGAGAACATTCATAGACAGGTAATGTTTGGAGATGAATTGCGTGCCATGATCAGAGGTAAAGCAAAGTTACAATTATATAAAATAATGAAGAGAATGAGTACATATCAGATGTTTATTATGTACCAGCTTTGAAAAGCAACATCATCAGCCTCAGACAGCTTCTAGAAAAAAGGATATGAATTACATATGAAGGATCGCACGCTTACCCTAAAAAATAATAGTGGTGAATTAATTTCCCAAGTTGATATGACACGTAATCATCTGTTCACTATTGACATTGAATATGAAGAAGTGAAGTGTATGAAGAATGCGATCAAAGATGATTCATGGTTATGGAATTCAAGGTTCGGACATCTTGGATTTTTTGGCCAAAAGCTATTGTCAAAAGCAAAGATAGTGAATGGGTTGCCAGAAATTAATCCTTCTAATCAAATGGGTGAAGCTTGCACTAAAGGCAAACAACACAAACAAAGTTTTAAAGTTGGAAAATCTTGACGAGCCAAGAGACCATTAGAGATTGTGCACTTTGACATAGTAGATACTTTTGATATACCATCACTTGGCAAAAATACGTACTATCTTACTTTTATTGATGATATTAGTAGAAAAAAGTTGGATATATCTTCTTAAAACAAAATCAAAAGCACTTGAAAATTTTATCAAGTTCAAATCTATAGTAGAAAAATAGAGTGGGCATTATATTAAGACACTCAGATATGATAGAGGAGGTGAGTATACCTCGAAGCTATTTGAAAGTTTCTACAAATAGCACAAAATCTTTCACTAGTTGATAGTTGCATACATGCCACAACAAAATGGAGTTGCTAAAAGAAAGAATTGCATTATTCTTGATATGATAAGAAGTATGGTTAAAGTTAAGCATTTGCCAAGAACTTTCTAGCCTGAATTTGTTCAATGTGTTGTTTATTTGTTGAACCAGTGTCCAATAAAAAACGTGAAGTACAAGACACCAAATAAAGCCTAAAGCAGGCAAAAGCCAAGAGATGGACACTTCAAGATTTTTGGATGCCTCGCATATGCTCATGTTCCTAAATAGACAAGAAAGAAGCTCGATAGCAATACAGTGAAATGCATTTTCATTAGTTATGATAAAATAAGCAAGGAATATAGACTATACAACCCTCTTACAAAAAGAGTTATTATTTCAAGAGAAGTTGAATTCAATGAAGTTGATTACTAGAGATGGGGTGAAGGTGAAAAGAAAATTGAAGGATTACTTTTCAATGATGATAAAGATGATGACTTCATCAATCAAGATGAACAAAATGATCATCAAAGCCCTCCACCAAGTCATGCTGCAAAAACTCCTACAGCAACGTCGTCACCAAATAGCAGCATTAGCAGATGCTCATAGGAAACGCTTGTAAAAATGTGTAGTTTACACGATATTTATGATATCAAAGAACCTATAGAAACAACACTTGATTATTCCTTGTTCTATTTAATGACAGAATGTGATCCAATAACATATGAAGAAGCAATTCAAGATGTCAAATGGAAAAAAAGCAACGAATGAAGAAATTGTAGCAATAAGAAAAAATGAGTGGCAACTAAGGGGTTTTTAAAAGGAAGGAAAAAAAAACAAAAGAGAAAGACAAGAGTGAGAAAAAAGGATGAACGATAGTATTGGCTAGGGAAATAGGCTACAGAAATCTAACAATAGCAACAATAAAAAGGGCAGCTACTAAGGTTTGTGGGAAGAGAAGAAGAAAGAAAAGAAAGGGAGAAGAATAAATAATGAATTTTTTAAAAAAAAAAAAATTCTAAAAAAATAAAAAATGAAGAAAATTGAAAAATAAAGAAGTGAAAATTCCATGTCATCATTTCGTTACCATTTAACAGTGGAGTGACTAGTTTATTAATTTTTTTTAACGATAGTGACAAAATTAACAAAAAAAATTAGGGTGACTAAAATTGGAATAACCCTATTTAAAGGGATTAACGAAGTAGTTTTACTTTTTAAAATTATATCATATAAAATTACATCTCAAATAGATCATATACATATTTTAAAAATCTACCCAAAATTAAATATAAAACAATTTAAGAATACATCATTTAAAACTAAAATAATGTTAAAATTAAATTTAAAATATAAAAGAAAAATAATGAAAAATCAAAATAATAATAATAGGAAAAGACCTAAATGGCATTCTTATATTGGTAGAGATAATAGATAGAGCAAAATATTTTTTTTAATGTGTAATATTTTTTTAAAAGAAACTCTCTTGACAATCATGCAATAAAAATATCATTGTGATGGATTTAAATTCAATATAAAATTTTAATAGTGTTAATAATTATTAGAAATCACATTAATATTTTAATTAGAATAAAGTATTTAGATTAACTAATCATATTACAAATATTAGGGTAGTAAATTATGTTAAAAATTAAATTGTAAAAATTAAGGGCTCGTTTAGCTGTGCTTTTGAAAAGCACTTTTGGCTTTAAAGCTATGCTAAATAAATAGGTTTTGCTTGAAAATTTTAGCTTTTGAAAGACATTTTTGCTCAAATGGATAAGTTAAAAATTTTGCTCAAAATTCTATGTTCTTTGTTTTTTTCCATTTTCTTCAAGGTTTTTGTTACTTTCTTTCTCTTTTCTACTCCATTAATCTCATCTTCTCATTTTAACTACCCATCTAATTTTTTCGTTTTTCCCCCGTTTCAGGTTAACCTCTTTTTGGTTGCTGCTGAGTTTGGTTGCTTTCCATTTTGAAGTTAACTTTTTCATTTCACCTTTGATTTTCTTAGGTTTTCTATTTGGTTGCTCATTTTGATTCTTCTGCTGTTTTTTTCATTTAACTTTGATGCTTTTGCTGATTTTTTCTCCTTCGTTGTACTCCATTTCGTTCGAACTTGTGTTGATTTTCCAAAGCTTTATAATGGAAATTAGAATTGTTGTATTCATGGGGGGGATTTCAATAATGTTGAAAGGATTTGCTTTATTTTATTCAATTATGTTGGTTTAATATAAGAGGGAAATGATGTGGGAATCTGATGCCATTTCCCCTCATGATATTATGGCTAATATGATTATTTTGATGTGGGATGAGAGGGTTACAGTAATGTTCTAGTTGTAAACAAGTAGATTCTTAAAGTCTAATTTGGATTCCATGAGCATCATTTAGCCTAAAGAACATTAATGGTTAGGGGTTCCAGTACCTTGAAGTTAGACTTATGAATTGAAGTATTTACTTTATGCTCTGTTCAGTTGGTGAAACATGGGCTGCAAGATTAAAATTCGACATCTTGTTCTTTTGAACTTAGGAATTCCAAATTTTTTATCTTAATTTGGAGATTTTTCAATAATAATGGTGGCACAAGTTGTGTATTATCTATGCTTAAATCATTAACATATTGTTTATGATTCATCAATCCTTGCATTTCTCATATTGTATGCTCTGGTTGCGGCATTTAGAAGTGAATAGTCTAGAACTTTGCCCCTCTTTATTATATTTAAAAGCCCTCAAATTTCTTTGTTTTTTTAATCTTTATAACTTTTAAAATTTGTGCTTTTTTTTTTCATATTTACAATATTACAGTTCATTTATTTTCATCAAATTATGTAATATTTATAATATCATCTTTTGTGTTTTTAAAGTGTGTAGAAAACATGTTGATCAAAATGATGCAGATTTTATAGAATACGAAAATATTAACAAAACCTATGAGAATATTATTGATTCATAAGATGTGCATGATGGTAAAAGTGATGATAATGATGATGATGGTGAACCAAACAATTCAAGTGGTTTTAAAATGGAATTAACAAGAAATGCTATAACTTCTAGTTTAATGAATTCACTTTAAATTACAAATGCTAATGTAAGATTTTTAATATTTATATTTGGTATATAAATATTACCCCTTTTTGAAACTTTAAGCTAAATAAATATAATATTTTAATTTGTTAGGTTTATGTTATCTATGTTGTGTTAATACCCAATATGATTATATATTCAAATTACATTTTAAAATAAAATCATTAATTAAAAAAAATATTTCTCCACATATCATAATATTAATTAATTTGAACATTATTTAAATGTATATTTGTTACTTTATAATACCATATTTAAAATGGACATTTTATTTCTTAAAAATATTTTTTGACAGCAATACTAAATACTTAAATATTAAACCAAACTTTTCAAAAGTATTTTTTCACAACACTTTTTAAAAACAATGCTAAATTAGCCCTAAATCTCAAATTTAAACATAGTTTTGAGACTAAATTTATAATTTGACTCTTTTTATATGACTTAACAAATAAATAGATCAAAATTAAAATTTTACCATTAAATTTTTTGTATATAGAAATTTAATACTAAATTTGATTTTGATATATTACATAATTTTTAATATTATATTAATTATTACAGATTAAATAAAAATATATATCATACAAATTAAAATATATAATTAAAAATATAAAAATAATCAAAATCTAATTGAAGTTTAAAAAATTTATAAATTTAAAGAGGGGTATTTTGGTAATTTTAGAGGAAACCAAATTTAATTGATTGAAACTCTTCAAATCTCGTGGGATTCAGATTATTTTGCTGTTGAATATGCAAAGGGTTGTAAATTTAGGTCAGAGTAGTTGGGCCTGAGTTAACCAAAGTCCATTCCTTTTCTCTTACTTCATGTCTTTTTGTTTCTTAGCCCAAAAACCAACCCTAAAAAAGAGCCTGTTAAAAACCCTAGAGGCTCCAACCAACATAATTTTGTTGGAAGGGCGGCAGCGGCGGCAGCAGCAGCAGCTGGGCTAAGCTATCAAGCAAAGAAGAAGAAGAGGAAAAGATGGTTTCAGGCTCAGGGATCTGCGCGAAGAGGGTGGTGGTGGATGCTAGGCATCACATGCTAGGAAGGCTGGCATCGATATTGGCCAAGGAGTTGTTGAATGGGCAGAAAGTAGTGGTGGTGAGATGTGAGGAAATTTGCATTTCGGGTGGATTGGTGAGGCAGAAGATGAAGTACATGAGGTTCTTGAGGAAGCGTATGAACACTAAGCCTTCTCATGGTCCCATCCACTTTCGTGCTCCTGCTAAGATCCTCTGGCGTACCATTCGTGGGTATGTTTCTGTTTTCATTTTATGATGGATATTTGGTTTATTGATTTCAAGTTTTTTGTATATGTTGCTGGAAAATCTTGTAAAGAATGAAGAGGAATTTGCGTGCTGTTTATGTTTGATAATAGAAAGTTTAGATGGATTTTCTGATTCCTCATTATCCATTTAAGAAATGGAAAGTGTACTACGAATGTGCTTGAGGTTATTATCTGTGAGTTAAGAGAATACAGCTGTGAAGATCTATGGATCTTATGGTGCAAAGGGTGTTTTGATTCATTATATATGACGTTTACACTCACTGCATTTTCAGTTGTGATGTAGTTTTGCTTATGTTTAGTGTTGTGAATGGTGCATGAGGTATGGTGTGATGGTTGCTCATTTCGTCCCTTAATCATGTGGTTGAGTTCAATTCTTGCTTATGGAAATCAAGCACATTTCATGGTCAGCTGTTTACCTCTTTAGAGAGCATTTGTGATAAGGGGATTAGTCACTACTGTTAGTGGTGGATACTCTGGTTCCGAACAAAAAAAAATGGTACATTAGCCATTTTTAGGTGTTAGAACCTTTTTATCGTGCAAGGTGCTAAAAAGTGCTTGCTTGACTGAAAGGAGCTCATTGAATGTTTGTGTAAATACAATTCTGATAATAAACTCCGAAGAGTAGTGTAGTTTAGCCTACAATGCTTGCAGAGTTTTCTTTTTCCTTTGTGGTCAATATACATGATTTCTTTATGGTTCACATATATTGTTGAATACTCTGAGTATTGAGAAGTAGATAGGTCATTTATTCCTTTTCTTACTAGTAAAAGTATAGTGAATGAAATAAATTAAATATGAAGGTGCACACCTTAACTACGTTGCTTATCATTATTTATATTTATTTTTTATTGCAGTATGATTCCTCACAAGACTAAACGTGGAGCAGCAGCTCTTGCTCGCTTGAAGACTTATGAGGGGATTCCTGCACCTTATGATAAGATGAAGAGGATGGTTATTCCTGATGCTCTCAAGTGAGTTTTTGGTGGTCAATTTCTTATCCGTAAATTAGATTTCCTTCACTTGCATTGATCACGACTAGTTATGTACAATGATTTAAAATTCTTTTTGGTTTTTAAATTAGGGTTTTGAGGCTTCAGAAAGGACACAAGTACTGCTTGTTGGGCAAGCTCTCATCTGAGGTTGGATGGAATCACTATGACACTATCAAGGTGAAGACTGATATTTGGCTTGTTTTCGTTTAAAGTTCATCAACCTAGAACGTTGTTTATTACATTGTTATAACCTAAAAGCTTTTTTGCTGAACGCTTTAATCCTAGTAAAACTCCAAGAAGGTTTTCATAGAAAGAGATCTTACATGCAAGCAAGAGAACGTCACTTTTTGTTTTGTACTCTCAGCCTATGTTGCTCAGTCTCTGGTTTGAAGGTTGGGATCTGATTTTAGCATGCATGCTCGACTTTTCCCAACATTTTTTACCATGTATTGCTGACTGCTCAATTCTTTTATCGACTGTTATTTACTTGGATGAAATACTCTTATTTTGGTATTTGATATTGTACAGTTCTTCATCTTTTTGTTATACATACAACTATCTAAACCTTGGGAGTTGATAACATCTATTGATTTCCTGATTCCTTGTTTCTTCCCTCCAGGAGCTCGAGAGGAAGAGGAAAGAGAGAGCTCAAGTGGCATATGAGAGGCGGAAGCAACTCGTTAAGCTTAGGGTTAAAGCTGAGAAGGTGGCGGAGGAGAAGCTTGGTGCGCAGTTGGAAGTTATTGCTCCCATCAAATATTGATTCATAGACCAAGGAGTGTTGAAACAATCTGGTTAAGTTCAATGCATTTTGATAGTGTCTTTTTTTGAGTGGCTCATAATCTTATTGTCCCTTGTATCTTTTGAAGTAGATGATGTTATGCTTATATACATTTTGTATGGTACTCTGGTTTTTTTGTCCTCCCAATATTTGCTTCAGAATCATTTTCCTTCACTCTTGGATTATATGGCTTACTTTATATCCGATGTGTCTCATCACATAAATTATTATATTATATTTGACTAATATTATAAGTATTTCAAACCTAAAATTTATAGGCATATTCTAACTTTTGTGTTTGAATTTGTATTTTTTGTCAAATTATTTCAAAATGAAAATTTAAATTTTTTTTAACTTTGTTGATGCGATAAACAAATGAATTATCTCGTGGATGATATGTCAGTATTTAATTAATTTTTAAAATTTTTTTGAAGTAATAAAAATATTTTTATAATTTTTTAATATTTTAAAATCTAAACATTAATAAAATATTAACATGTTATTCGTATGTATGTGAAGCAAAATTTTAAAAAAAAGTTAATTTTTCATTCATGATTTAATAAAAAACATAAGTTTAAGAATTAAAAAGAAAAGCTAAAAATCAAATGAAATGTATATATATTAGAGCAATTGAAACTATGAAGCTTAAGCACACTATGTTCATAAAATGATTAATTTGCGAATGGGGCTTCAATATTTAATACTTATATTCGACTTTATCTATTTTCTAATTTTATTTATATATTATGTATTTATATCATATAAAAATAAATATAATATTATAATTTAAATAGTAGAAAAAAATATATGTTAAGCTAAAATTTTAAGAAAAGAAATATATAAAATCAATAAATTTAAAAAGTAAAAAAAGAATCATATGGCCAGATTAAATAAGATTGAATTAATCGATAATATTATAAAAATTTACAATTAAATATGAAATGATGCTGCATAATTCACCCTTGCTATGTGCCACTACATGACGATTGCATGTATTAGAAAAAAAAGTTTCTTTTAATGAAAAATTTTGAAACATGATATATTTTCTAAATATTAACAGTAAAATGTAACATATGACGCCACACAACAATATGTAATGATTTATGTGTATCAAAAAATTATTATTTTTATTTTTTAAAAAACATGCAAATTGATTGGTGAGAATTGGATGTCACATTTTATAATAATATAATTATTTTAAAATTAAATATCATTTTTTTTGGCAAAATGAAACTTCTTTTTATTTTTTTCTTCTTTCTAAAATTTTCTTATGTTGGCGAAATGTTTTCTTTTCTTTTTCAAAATTTTGAAAATTTTAAATAATTGTTTCAAAATGTTTAAATAGTTATTCCGAATCTGATTTTTTTTTTTTAATTTTTGTAAAGCATATTTTTTCACAATTTTAAGTACTTTAAAATGTTATTGATTTTTTTAAAAATATTTTTTATACACTAAAAATTTTTAATTTAATAATTTAGATATTTTTAACATTTCAAAAATTAGATATTAATGATGTTATATTTTTTCTATATTTAAAAAATATTTTAACCCCTCATATTTTAAAATTAATTCAAACTCATATTTTTACCATTATTAATTGTTTTTCATTTTTATTTTCACATAGCATCATTGTATATTGCCTAATGTCAATTCTAATATTAAAATTAAAAAAGAAAAAGAAAAAAGTTCTTCAAGATGTAATAAGTGTCACTCCATTTCATATTTAAGGGTGTTATTTATTAAATATTCAAATATAGCTATTCATGATATTATTTTTTACAAATATGAATGAATTTGAAAAAAATTTAAAGTCTACATTTTATTCCAAGTCTTGAGTAAATATGAATGATATAAAATCAACTTCACCCATAAATATATTTGTTTACCCCTCACTCTCCCTATATATATGTTGATATTAAAAAGTGGCATAGTGATTGAAGTCAATTCATCCTATTTAGACAGAACGCTACAAGGTGTGGACAAAGAAGTTAAATTGAGAAGAAAGAGCCTAGAAAAGAGAATGAAGGGGTAAGTTTGGAGCCCAAAAGAGAGTTTGTGTTTAAAGAGCCCTTGGCTGAAGGATGAGTGAGACGTAAATATGGATTGACTTCCCTTGCCACATGTTGGCTCCTATTGTTGCTAGTAGAGTCATTGTTCATAAAACGTTGTGCTAACATTTTCATATTTTCTTGCATAAGTGTAAATTGTTGTGAATCAAAGTCTAGATTTTGTGAAGTTTCATCATCATGGAGGCGTTGGGATTGCCCTAAGAGGGTGGTGGGTTGGTTTGTTGGTTCGGGTATCGAGGATAATACCTAGGTAGGTGTAGTGTGTGTAACTTATATGAAATAGATAATGGGGCCATACAAGTTGTGTTGTGATTGTTGCTAAGGATATTGTTGCCTCATGTTAATCTGGAACTAATTTTGAATCATCCGAGGTTGTGTCTAAGCTTGTGATCTGATTCTAGTTCTTCTTTATTTGATGGAACACCTAAGACAAAGTGAGCCATGCTCCACACTCAACACACCAATTGTTATACTAGAAAGTAGCGTAGAGATTAGAGTTGATTTGTAACACCCCTAACCCGTATCCGTCGACGGAACAGGGTTATGGAACATTACCGAAGTTTTTAAATCAAACAGACATAAATTTCCAACTATTCAAATCATATCAATAAACATTTTAAAACCAATTCAAAACATACATATTGTCTCTTATATGAGCCATTGAGGCCCGAATTGCACAAAGAATTTTTCAAAAAAGTAGTGAAAATTTTCAAAACTGCAGGGGTCACACGGCCGTGTGGCCAGGTCGTGTGGGCATTCTAAGTAGGGACACACGGCCGTGTCCTAGCCCATGTCCGTGCCCGTGTCCGTGTAACTCACTGACTTGGGTCACATAGCCAAGCCACATGCCCGTGTGCCACGCCGTGTTCCCTTCGAAATAACCCCATACGCCAGTGTGCCAAACCGTATGTTAGGCCGTGTAACAGCCTGACTTACAACCCTTCGAAAGCTACAGGGGACACACGGCTGTGTCACCTGACCGTGTGTCGCTGATACACACGCCAGTGTGAACGAAAATAGGCCATTTTACAAGCTATTTTTCTCACCCAAACTAGCATGTACCTATAACCAAAATGCACATATGCACAAGCCTTTATAAGGCACCAAAATCAAGTATAAACAAATCATATACATATGGTATAACATCATACAACCAATATGCCCTTAGGCACCTCAAATGACAAAATATAAACATGTTCAACCATGTGTACAATTTGGCCAAAATGACTAGCTAACTTTTAACTAGACTTGCATTAACTCAAACCATTGAATTAACTTATCATAGCCTATCACATGGTACAAAATATGCCATTCATCCACTAATATTAATAGACATATATATACCTTTCTTATCAAGATACCAAACAATAAGTTACAAGACTTATACAATATGCATATTCATCTATCACAATTCAAAAATATTAAGCCAAACATCGACCATAATAAGGTTAATTTTTACATACCATAAACTAAGCTCATATCAACATCAAAATGCTAAATCACAAGCCAAACCAAATGACTATTCCAACAACCAAAACATATGGCCAACATTAGCCATAATACCTATACATGCCATTATAAACAAAATTAAACATCCAAAAGTACCGAAAGAGTTGATAGATAGTGTGAAAGATCTCCGATGACTTTCCAACCCGAACAAGCTTCCGACAACCACAAACACAGAAAAATAACACAAAGTAAGCATGTCATGCTTAGTAAGTTCGTAGCAAATATAGTCTAAATCTGTCAACATTAAACAACCACAAAGCATTTATATCCAAATTCAACATGAGTACAACTAATTCGAAAACTCATATATATACATTCTTAATTTTAATTTCCACAAAGGTACACATTACCTACCTTTCATCATATTAATGTAATTTACATTGAAAACTCTTACCAAAGCTCACACGAGGTAATAATACGATGGTTGAAACATCCCTTTTCGTAATTCGATAACTGAGGTTATCCCTTTCAATAGTTCAACAGCTGAAGCTATCCCTTTTCATTGTTCAATGGTCGTCACCATCCCTTTTCATAATTTGATAGTCGAAGCTATCCCTTTTCATATATCGATAGCCGAAGCCATCCCTTTTCATAGTTCAATGTTCGTCGCAATTCCTTTTCATTGTTGATGGTCGTCACCATCCCTTTTCATAGTCGATAGCCGAAGCTATCCCTTTTCGTATTCGATAGCCGAAGCTATCCCTTTTCATTTGTCGATGATCAACATTATGCCGTTGGATTTTTCCATCAACACTCAATTTAATATTATACAATAATAGCATTCAGTTCATAAAATAAAAATGAAACTTAAACGTATGAACTTACCTCGACGATAAACGTAGAAAAATGAAGTCGACTAATCCGAAACTTTTTCTTTGCCTCAATCTAAAGCCGTACATGGTTTATCTTGATCTAAATGAATAAATTCAACTCAATTTAATAATCATTCTATTCAATTTAACTCAATTTCATATTTTAGCAAAATACAATTTTGCCCCTATACTTTTCATTTTTTTACAATTTAGTATTAGGCTCGTAAAATAAAATTCATGCAATTTCACCCCTACCCAAGCCTAGCCGAATATTATACAAGCTTATAGCAACCCATACATTTTATTAATTCACAGATTACACCATGACTATTTCACAATTTTCAATTTAACCCCTAATTAACAAATTTATCAAAAATCACTTAACAAAAGTTATTTATCTAACAACAAGGATTCATTTTCTTCCATTAAACATCACCAACAACTAAAATGCATTCATGGTAAAACCTTAGGCATTTAACAATTTTGCAAATTAGTCCTTGAACTAGCTAGATTAAGCTACAACGACTCCAAAAATATAGAAATAATTAAAAATGGGATGAAATACACTTACATGCAAGAGACTTGAGTAGCCAAAAGTTCAAGCTCCTTTAATGGAGTTTTCTATCCTAATTTTCAAATGAAAGGATGAGTATAACAAGATGATGGCTTCGTTTTTAGCCATTTTACTATTATGCATTTATTAAATTACCAAATTAACCTTAATTAAAAGCATTTAAAAACACATATAAAATGTCAATGATTGTCCACTCATGATACCAATAGTTTAATTACAACATAAACCCTCTAACCATTTAATAGCATAACCATTAGATTCCTTTAACTTATAGAACTCAAGTTTTGCACTTATTACAATTTAGTCTTTTTTATCGAATTAAGTATGCAAATGGTAAAATTTCTTAACAACATTTTTATACGGTACTACTATCATACTGTAGACAATAAAATAATAAAAAAATATATTTTTTGACATCGAATTTATGATATCGAAACTACTATTCCGATTTCACTAAAAATGGGCTGTTACATGATTCACCTTAGTTAAGCGAAGAGCTATAAGGTGTGAATGGAGGAATTAAGTTGATAAGAGAGAAGAGTCTGGAAGAGAGTATAAAGGGATGACTTTGGAGCCTAAAAGAGAGTATGTTTGAGATGAATTTGAACACACTGTCAATCCCATGAGTGAGAACTAGAGTAACCATATGGAGATGAAGCCTCAAGCCAAACTATTCTATGATGTTTCCAAGTTTTATATTGTGTTGTTCGGTCGACAGCAATGCAATCAAACTTTGGGAGAAAATTTAAGACAAATTTCTTCCATAGTGTTAACACATATATGTTACATCAAGAGCATCGAAACATTATAATCACTTGGCTCTACCAAGCATGTCTCATTTGTCAAAGATGATTATTTTGTTAAATCACTCGCAAACCAACAATCTTTGAATAAATAAGTCATTTCATCAAGACACTCGTCACTTATCAACTATATGCCTTGCAACCTGATTGTCTAATACCACGTCACCAACCTAACAAAGAACCATGAAACGACTGATCGACCTATCAAGAGGCAATGGAAATCGATCCATATTTATGTCCCACTCTGTGCCCGAACAAAGTGCACTTTAGACTAGAATTCACCCTTCATCCTTCTTCCTCCAGGCTCCTCTCCCAACTCGCCTCCTCCATCTACACTTCATAATAACCGATACCAATCTCTACGCTACTTTATATTGAAAGGGTTATATCAACTTTGACAATTAGTAAACATTTTAGTTTATTATTATTTTCAACTTTTGTAGGGCATGCTTTTATAAATTTTCTCGTAACCTTTTTGTACCGTAATAAAAAATTGCCAACGAAAGTATTTCAGTTTTATAGCAAGACTGCAAATGATACACTGGCATCTTAACAGGAAGCAAAATGCGTTGGGTTTTGACTTTTGAGTAAGCATATCAGACAAGCTTGATTCTTCATTAATCCACCCCCAAAAAAAAAAAAAAAAAAAGAAAAGAATTTGTCCAAGTAATTTATTATCCTCCTTTCTCTATGGGAAAAAAAGTGATACTTCTACAGCTGAAATAAATAAGGGAAAAAAAAAAGTTGACTCTGTTAACTTCGTAAATGCATGTCAGGCCAGCAAACTAGTCAGATTCCATCAACAATGACCTTGAGGTATTATAAACCTGTTACTTCTGAAAGTCAAATGGGCCGGCATTTCTGCATTTTCACTGTTGATAACTTACTTGATATTATGTGTGGGAACGCTGAGGTAGAATTTAGTGTTCTTGAAGTCATCCAGAAGAGGGTTGTATCCGTCTTTTGTTCTTGTCTTGGATGGCAAGCCAAACTCTTCCATGAATGAAGATGTATCGAGCTACAAATATAGGAAAGAGGAAATGGTTAGTGACAGTGAATTTGCTGAAAAGTAACTACTTTTACTAGTAGAATATAGTGTGCTGTCAACAACATTAGGGATTCCTTGGAGATTTTTGAAATCCAAGTACTAAAACCCTCTTCTGGGATACGAATGACAGATTTAAACGATAACAATGCTGTCAGCAAAGGTCTAGCTGCACTGATATTTATAATCGGTTGAGTTATTACACTCCATATTCATAAAAGCAGTTAGACTAACACATTGCTATCAATATATTTTCATCGGTGCAAATTGGAAAATTGTCCCAAAAATTGTCCGAATGCATTTTTTGCCTCTTATATTGCAGAGGCTCTTAAGGTTATAAGATTAACACGTTTTAACAAACCAGACTTGCTATATTTATATTTGGTTCCCCAGAGAATTGCTGGTAAGATTGGTCTCATGCCATGATACTGTTTTGGAAATATACCCTTCCATGGTTTTGAAATTTCACAATAACCAAGAGAGACAGCCCGCAAACATTTTATATAGTTTTCTCCAAAATTACTCTTTTTATTAGAAATAGAAAATCCCACATCATAAAAGAAGTGAACTTACTGTGATAGTTCGCCTCTTTTTCCCCTGCGAGGATGATTTATCCTTTTGCAGTTTCAGCCATCCAGAACAGTAATGATCAATGCGTTCCAAAAGCCAAAAGTCAGTAGGGAAGAAGATGTCAGCATCTCCCTGTCGAAGAAAGTACCACAAAAACAGATCTTGACATTTTAGATAGGTTCAACTTCGAAACCTCAAAATTAAAGAAAAGAAAACTATACTCGAAACCTCAAAATTAAAGAAAAGAAAACTATACTGCCAGATGCTATCAACTTGCATTATGATTTTATTTACATAATGCTGCTTGAGGCTCATAGATAAGGAAAGACGTAAACTAGCCCTCATATCTCAGTTTGTAGAGTTCGTCACCTGGAATATGGGAAAGGTTGTGGACTCTTCGTTAAAGCTGAAGAGCTTCGCCAAGAATTTTCCACAAAATCTCAGTCTTCAGCATCATTAGGAAATATATTTAGTTAAATAACTTTATAGTCCATTGATAACCTAGTACTACTTTTCCGAGTTGTTGAGCTTTATCCAGCCAGAGAAAGCTAACACTACTATAAACAGTATGTACAATGTCATTTACATAAATTTCATTTAAATTTAGCATTACCAAATGAAAGAAAACAAAACAAAAAAAAAGCACCTTTGCGTCAAGATAATTGCTGTAATCTGAGCTATGGCCATCTTTCTGCAGGAAATAAAAAAGGTGCACAGGTTAGACAAGATTGCTGAACCAGTGTCAAACGTAAAATCTTCATTGGGACACTTTCTTTCTGTAGTTTCCAGGAAACAAATAAAGTATAAGACCTAGAAAACCATACAAATATCTAACCATACTTTTAAGCACTCTCATTCATATGGGAAAGTGAAGACCCTGATATTAGAGTAATTACACAATGTATCTCAGGCAACTATAAACCACAAAATAATACTAATAAAGCATTAGATGGATTATGGCTATTTGCCGGTTGGATATACTGCAACTGTCATCCACAGTAAGCTTTATGCTATGTTACTTGGACACAAGTGTGAGCATCAGACACGAGAACGGTCACATTTTTGTAAGGTTTTCATGTATTTGGGAGATTCTTGGATGTGAAATCCCCATATCCATGAGTTGAACACAAGTATTGGACACAGGTACTTCAACAAAAATGAAGAGCCGGAGAAACATAGTTTACATGCACCTTGACAAATTTGTAGTTTTAGAAAATGTCACAGCTATGATACAATCAGCAGCAGAATAAGCAATGTTGAGAATAAGATTCAAATTTGATGAATTTAGGACAACTTCCTTTTGGAATTTTATTTATTTTGAAGCAATGTCAATGCAGTACTGAAGAAATATCAGCATAGTTAAAATCACAATTTGCTCTAATCATAATAATGAAGATCTTCATAACAGACATTGCGAATTTTTATTCATTCCCTATAATAGTTAAATGAATAATTTAGTCGGAACTAGCAGCAACAAAATTCATCTTCATTGGTGAAGAACTCCTCTCTTGGACAGCTTTAGGCACTAGTTTAAGGAAATCATTCTTAAAATTATACCTATATCTATATCTGAGAGTAAAAAGTAAAGAAACCCTGGCTTTGCTCTTTACTACCAAAGGCTCATTCAGGGATCAAACCCTAACAACTTCAACTAAAATAAATAAAGAAATAAAGAAAAGACAAAGAACCTACCTTGGTTGAAACTAGTGGAGCTCTTTCACCAGGTACCTTCACATCAGGTAGGAAACTGAAGTCTGAAGCAATCAAAGACATTTTTGGTAATGCTGCATGTAAAACTTCAAGAAGTTTCTGCATACATCAAAAGAAATATTATAGCAAAGAGTAGTTTGCACTTTGAACCAAAAACAAACCTTTTAAAAAGTTCTCTAACCATGCAACCAGTTGGAAGCCAACATCTTCGTGGTTTTGGAAACAATTTAGACCAAGCTTTAGACACCATGCTGCTTTGCTTGGTATCATTTTTATCTAGTTCCAGAATTTCGACACAACGTTTAATTAATGAGTCTTGTAAAGGTTTATATAGTTCTGATAGTCCTTCCCTGCAAAATAAGGAAAATGAGGGTGTTGGCAGAAGATCATTGAAATCATCACACATCTAACAATGTACTAAAGATATTAATTCTTTGCAATGTGAGTAGCTTTGCTAAAACTCTAAAGATACGTCCCTTCACTATAGAACTATAAATAAGTAGGCATAAAGGAGTTCTTTGAGTAGAGTAGGATGTTTCTGTTTCAACTTTAGAATCTAAAAAACGAGCAGAGTATGCCTGAAGTCAACAAATAGTTAAAATTGTTAAAGCATACTATATGGAAGTTATAACTTCGACAATCATTTGCTAGAGATCAGGAGAGATTTTGCCAACACCTTTAAGGTGAACATTCTGCCCATGAGCAGAAGTAGATAACAATAAAGACTAAATGTCTATTTCACCACAATGCATTAGTGACAAAATTCAATGAAGTCTCATCGCTATTTTCTGGATAGAAAATTAATAAAAAATAATGGAACCTTGATAACTTATTTACGAACATAATATCATTGTTAAGTTGTGTGTATCTCACATTGGCTCAGTCTGAAGTACGTGTGCCTTTATATAGGTAGGCCATCTCCACCTATTGCCAATTTTTCTAAGTTGGATGCTTAACACAGTTTTCAGTTGGTAGTAAACAAGGAATTAGAACTCAATTTGGTTTCCCTTTTGCAATTTTGTTGTTTGTTATTCTGTAGTTGTCCACATGGTAGATCAGTCTGTATTAGGTTTTTTTACAATAGGCCAAAATGTGAAGGGAAAGCTTTAAAAGCTATGATGTAATACATAATACATAAAAGCTGTAAATTATAGCATAGTGGTGAATACCCGTCCAGCTGTTTTTCAACCCATACTTCCATCCATGGGGAAACTTGACTTTCAGAATAGATAAGATCATGTGGAAGATTATCAAGCACCTGTGAAAAATCAATCACGTAAATTTGGTTTGGTACACAGGACCTAAAATGACCTGCTAGAACCTAAAAGAAGCTTGCCCAGAGACTACTTTTATTTAGAAGGTAAAAATATTTTTATTATTCATGAATATAGCTGACAGGGTTAGAATCTAGAGTCTTTTCACATGGCACAGCAAAAATTTGTTCCCATCAATTTATCATCAGCTGGTCTTACCATCAGCTCTGAAAGAGAATCATCATATCAACTGCCAGTTACATAAAGCAATTCCCATCTCCATCACTCTAACCAAAGCCTACATTCATATATTTATATTGATCACCTTTTGGGAAGAATAAATTTAAAGAAGCTCATTCCCAATTATTTGTTTGATCTTTTTACACTTGACCTATTTGTTTATTTGCTTTGATGTGTTGCAATAAATGTGCAAACTGAACAATTTTAAATTATCTAACCATTGCTCAAGTAGCAAAAACTGGTTACATGGATGACAAAGGATAAAGTTGAGGTAAAGCACACCTCAAGCATTATTACCCAACACGGCTGTTGCTCCACATCCCCTGTTAAAAACAAGAACTAGTTTAATTTCTTTCTTCATGATTGCTAATTCAAGACAAGACCAAGCTAATAAGATACACATATCACCTAAGAATAATTTAAGGTAACAAGGATAAGAAACAAACATGGATGCCACAAACTTGATTCTCTTTCTTTTGCTAATAAAGCATGCGAACTACAGAACAGTGAAAATGTACCAGCCATGAGAGAGAGAGAGAGAGAGAGAGAGAGAACACAATGCTTTTTCTGCCTATCTGTTTTTCCCAGAAAACTGTACTTATATATTCACATACATGAAGATCAATATAGTCATTCATTTCTACAAGTTCAGAGGCTAGAAAGAAAAAAAGAAACACTAGAAATTAACATCACTCAGAATCTTGGTAGAATAGCATAACAATAAAACATGGAATACCATGCTTGAATACAGTGTATATATAGTTCAAGTAGAAATTAAGAAAATAAAACTCAAAAAAGTTCAATATTGAAGAAGGCCTACCCCATCCACTCCTGTCCATGGCATCCCGGTGTTCTACTTTAAATTTTGAAAGGTGATTACGAACTTCTCCTACAGTTTGTTTTTGTATCTCAGCCAATGTAGGACTGATTTCCACTGAACTGCACAAAATAGAGAACTTTCACGTACAAGATTGTACGGTGTACAAATTGGATTCCAAAAAGGCCTTTTCATTTTTAGAGATGCCAATCAACGGCAGTTAAAGTCAGTAAGATATGCCTCAACAACAAGAAAATTCTCTTACGTTATGCTTGTGAAGATGAATTCAAGAGAGTGGGTTTGGATTTAGTTGGCTATATAAATTATGAGAATGAAATGCGCACACACTGAGCAAAAATTAGTTAAGATTTAATATACACCTATATATTTAAAAGGGCACAAATAGATGAATTTCAAATTCACTACTAAATGCATCCACCAAAATTTGAAAATAATCATGATGGTCATGTTTAAATGAGCTTTATCACACAATTTATCCTAAACTTGAAATTTTAATTACCAAATGCAACCTTAGGTACTTTTAATTGGTGTAAGCTAAATAGTGAAATTTGAAATACTGGCAGTCTCAACTGCAAATTTTGAGTATTAAAGCTATGTAAAAGCATGCTACTATCTGCAGAAAAGACCTTGAGGACATTGAAGATAACATTGAAAACCAGTTTCTTTCCCACACTACATAACTTTATTTGAATGATACCTTCAATCATGAATCAGTTTCATTCCCATGCCACATACCTTTGTTTGACTGATACCTTTTATGAAGTTATGATCTCGGCTAAACTGGGAATTTTATTTATTTGCTTCTAGACAGACCATGGACCCTTTTCTCTCAAATTTTAAAACAATGTAAAATTGCTTTAGCGATGGAATTTTTTAAAGGTGCAGTGTCTTGACATGTTTATTGTGTCCTTACAGAATACATATATTCATAAGTAATGCAAAATAGGACGACGGGATATGTAGCACATTATTTCATCCTAAATAAAGGATTAGCTAACATACATACATGTATGTCATATTGTTGTAAATTCTTGGAGGTGCATTCAACATTATGTAATCCAGTATGCCCTTTGCACATGTACCAGATCCACCGCCAATTTCATATATCTGAGCACACAGCACAAGCAGAATTAATTCAAATATTAGGTTTATATCCATACAATGATCCCAAGATTTACCACCAATCATGATGGTTTGGGATAAAGATGACTTTCCATGTAGAAAAGACAATCTAACACTCTATGTCTACATCTTGTAGAGTTTAAACTGAAACGAGGCAGCAGTTATGTAAACAAACATAGAGGATACTTGTCTCGAAAAGCATGTCTAAAAGTACAATGAGATAAAAACATAAATAACCATACAGAATCGTTTCGAACATAGTTTAACCCTCCAATACCAGATAACCACTGATCAGCTGAACAACAGATATAAAAGTGACAAAAATTCATCTTTCAATTTCCAAATATAGATTTTTTCCTTATATACCTGTGATCCTACACCTCCAAGTCTCCAACAGTGGAACAATTTGTATTCACCTATTATTGTAATCCTAGCGTAGTTGTGTCTTAGTTAAATTAAGTGAAAGTATTACTTCCAAGACTCTTAAGATGACCATTGTGCTTAAAAAACACAAGCAGTCTGGATTCTATAGTCTATAAAATACACAAAAGGAAGAACATATGATTATGTTTGCATATTAGGATCTTGAACGATGAATTGGTTCCCACAAGATAGGCATCTTCTGGTTATTGCCAAATGAAAGTATGAAGGAGGGCAAGTCACTGTTTTGCATCTAATTATTAACTCAAGAGGATTCAAAAGGAAAATAGAAGCGAACCAAGAGTTCCAAAGCATACATTCTAACATTTGCACTGCAAATTTAGAAATTTTACTTTCCAACACAGAATATCCATGCTAGTAGCACGGAATTAAACATTGTAACAAATTGTACTATGAAGAATCATTACAATGCCTAAGAACTATTAAGTTTTCTCATTAGCTGGAGTGAGAAAATAATCAAAACCATATTCCCCTAAAAAGTCGAGCAGTTTTTCTAGAAAAGAGAGATTGAAAAGGTCAAATTGACTTTAAAAATATAGAAGCTAGAAAATTATAAGTTGACAGCTTGTATGATTTTTAATATAAAGAGAATGAGGGAACTTACTTTTAGTGGAACTGAAAGATTAGCTGTACGCAATATGGCTTCAGCAATTCCCTGGGCATACCATGGCTACAAGGAAGGTAAAGCTCATAGAAATCACGTCAATAAAGCTCACTAAAAGGAAAAGGAGTTAAACTGTTTTGCTATATATGAAGCTCGGTTCAATAGTTTAATGGCCATGGAAAGGAATAAGAGATCAAGAACACACAAGGTTATACAAATTCAGACATTCAACAACAGTCCCCACCAACACAGAAGCATGATTACATGCACATATATATATGTGTGTATATATACAAAGAGAGAATAATCAGCCATAACCACCTTGCAAGGTGCAGAGAAAAACAAATAAAACATATATCAACGTTTTTCCTGCTCATACGACTACGGCCACCTTAAACAAAAGAAAAAGAAAAAAGAAATGTCTAGCTGCAAAACCATCTCATAATATGAAGGCACAGTAAATGGCCCTCGCAGGTGTAAGCCAAATGGTTAATAACATGACAAGCCTGAAGCAGAAACCTATGTAACTCTTCCATAACATAAGCCAAATGGTTAATAACATGACAAGCCTGAAGCAGAAACCTATGTACCTCTTCCATAACATAGTTGGAGTAAAAAAAAGGACAAAAGGAAAAACCTTAAATCAGAAAATGAAACAAAGAAACCAAAGGGAAAGGGGGAGCAATAGAAATCAATTACATAACCAGAGGACATGTCTTCTTGAAAGGGAATAGAGAGAAAATCAGTTTCCTAAATCTTTTCCTAAAACAGCCATTCTTAATAACATCAGTTAGTGAACTTTAAAGGCACAACAAAAAGATATCATAGCCTTCAAGTATCTTAATCTCAATAATTTAAAACAACACAAAAAAAAAAAAAGTTAAAAAGTACATAAATAACCATAAAAAACGTACTTGCTGCATTAACAGGAAGAGTGGCATGAGCAATGTCACACCAAAATACATGCTATGATACTGTGAACAATAAACTTCTTTTTAAAAAAATTGAATAAATAGATCTTTGCTCAAGTGCCAGTAATGTTATGGTTGTGATGTCTGCTAGAGTATTACCTTAAAAAGCTCCACGGGGGTGAACCATGCAATGCCACTCTGCTTATAAATCTTATCCAAGTGTTTCATGTATGCTTTCCTTCCTAAAACATGCGAAAAGATTGGTGCCAGCCTTAGCAATATAGTCTACAATAGAAGACCATCCAGCACCCATAAATGAAGCTTTTAAGGGCCACATCTACTAAATTTATACTTAAACTTGTCTATTGCAGTTCTTGCATTTCAAATAACAAATACTTTTAAACATAAAAGCACAACACAGATTCTATGAGCATAGATTCGAGGACACACAAAAGAAACGCAACTAAATCAAGCTAGTAAGTGATCAATATTGAAGATTTTGAAGCTACCTAAATATCAACTTCTTTGATGCATAGCTTATATTTTATATATATATATATATATCTGTGTGTGTATGTGTTTGGTACTGGTAAGTTAATCATCCTCATTATTTTTTTATTCAAAATCTATCACCAATCCACATGAAAAAGTACAAACACATTACAGAGCTTACAGATAACAAAATCCAAAAACTTCTAACAATACCTTCAAGTTGGTTGAACTTTATGCTCCTCTCGAGCACACCAACAGCACCTGACCTCTGAGAGAAGTACCCATTGTTAGGATCATATAAAGCCGAATGTATGAAATCCCTAACCTGGAATGAAAAAAAAAAATCCAACCCATCAATCAAAATTGCATGAAATTACAAGGATGCATATCAAATGAACAAGCCTTCAAATCTAAACCAGCGCAAAGCAACCAAGTAAAGAAAATCACAATAAATAATCCAATAGACAATGAAATGAAAAACAGACAAAAAAAGAATGTAGCCAGAATAATGCAATGATATTAACAAAATATCAAAAAGAAAAAAAGAAAAGGGAAAACCCAAGAATTAAAAGTGGAAAGAAGTTAAAATGACTTACAAGAATGGGTTTTTCTCCAACAATGCGGGTGGAGAAGAGAGCTTGAAATGATGGAGCAAATGGCTCATTTGGGGTGACTTCAGAGACATAAGTGAATGAATAAATAAAACATTTAAATCAATTAAGAGAGTGAGAAAGAGAGAAAGAGACGGAGAGAACCTTTAAGCTTGTTAAAGATAAATGGAAAAAGCTTTCCACTGGAATTAGAAGGAAGGAGCATGACCTGAACCTGTGTTAGATTCTTTCTTGAAGGACCTGGCTTTTTTTTTTTCCTTCTGATGAGGGAGAGGGACTCCTTAAACCCTTGTTCCCTTTTCCCTCTCAGGTTTCTTGGTTTACAGCATGATTGGTTAACTGGAATGGATTAGGGCTATATTAGAATATAACAGGTATTTGATTGAAAGAAATATATATTCAATAGAATTGACGAATATATTCTTTAATATATTTTTTATATCAATTTAATATTAAAAAATAATATTTATTAAAAGAATAATATTTAAATATAAAAGAATATTTATATTAAATCATTTTTATTTTTATAATAAATTAAAATCAAAATCTTTAATATATTTTATTTTAACATTTAAAATATTTTATATTAAATTATATTAAAAGGATTTTTTATTTTTATATTAAATAAAAAAGTGATAATAGTAGTATGACATACTTCCATGTCAATATATCTTGTAATTATATACAAAAAGTTATACTACCCTACCACCTCACTCATTTACACATACAAAAAGTGACAATCTACAATTACATACAAAAAGTTATATTAATTTACCACCACATTCATTTATACATACACAAAGTGACAACTTTCTATGGCATATAAAAAGTTATATTCATCTATCACCATAACCACAACCATTATTTTTATACTAATCACAGGTAAACGCACTGCCCATCTAAAGGGGTCCTTAGGAAAACGAGCATTTGCGTTGGATGATTAAGAATTCGAATAAAAAGATAAAGAAATAAAGAAGAAACCTTTGTAAAAGCCAATCATCTTCATGAAATTCAACCTTTAAACTAGGACTTTAAAAGAGCAAAACAATATGAAGGAAGTCGGATACTTTTTTACTGAATTCATTTTGGCATTTTATTTTGATTGAAGTTTAAAGACTCCTTCCATATTAGCTCTTTTATATCTTCTTCGTTCAAGGTTGATTGGCTATTTAACGTCACAACAATAATATGCAAGCGTATGTTGTCGATGTAAGTATAGTAGACAGATGTGAGTCTGTCAGATATCGATTCCACATGGATGGTTGTCTTTTGTCTATTAATGTCAGTGCAATAACTAGATAGAAACGAGATAAATTGTGAAGATAGTTGTCGGAGCAACAACTTGAAAACAATAAAATAAAATATGATAATGATAAACTGGGATCCCCAACATGAATCTTCGGCAAAATACTAAGTGCTCACAAGGTATAAAAGGATAGGTGATTTTCGAGGCAATAAATTTCAATGTATATCTTACCAAGCGCCACTCCTCTATTTAATCTGAGACTTAAACATGCACATTAACCCCACCTTCTGATGATGGCAATATGACACTATTAAGAATAAGTGGACTAAATTCCTCTAGTCCTCACTCAACTTCCATTGTAATGCTTGTTGGCTCGAACTGTCACTACACTTTCCAATGTCAGTGACTGTAATAACACTTTCGTGTTAAGAAACATTCAAACCCCAAGATTAAACAATAAAAACAAGATTGAATAAAATAACAATTAACCAAGAATTCATGTGTACTTCCATACAAACAGAAAATAGAGAGTAATCACCAGCATTTAGAAAGAAATAAGAAAGAATCGAGTGGAGAATACAATTCCTAGACAACTCGATTGAATCTCTCTATTCCCTCTTGTCTCGCACTTAGGTATCCTCGTCAGAAGCTAATCTGCATCAATTTTCACGTTGGCTCACCCGTGAAAGGCTTAAGCTGCCATAACCGCAAGCTTCAATGTAGGATGAAGAAGATGATGGTTAAGAAAAACCTCTCTTCCTCTATTTTTCTTCTCACGTCAACCTTTTATGTCCTCCTCCAACAGTACAAGTTTCCTCTCCTCAGAATTATTCTGTCCTTGTACGTACAGGTTGGTTATACTAGACTAGACAACTCATGCATTTTTAGTTCTTATACGGACAGCTGTCAAGTGTGTCGACAATTCTGGAAGCAATCTGGAATTAACTCATATAGCGACATTAATGCAAAAAGATAGCAAAATTAAGGATAAAATAGGCTAGGATTCACTGAGTTATAAAATGCAATTTACTAAACTGAAAATGCTAAAATATATGCTAAGGATAACTAAATGGGAACAATTTAACCAATAAGTAAGGAGGAAAACCTATGTTCTTTCTAGTGCTATCACACCCCCAAACTTGAGTTTTTACATGTCCTCAAGTAAAACAGAAACTAGCAAGGCTACAAAAATTTTACTAAGGCAAATGATCATTCTAGCAACTTGAATCCTCTAAATTCCCAATGAATGAATCACATTCAGATGAAAGAATATTGCATCGACAATACATAAGCATGAATGAATAAGGTTGCAACTTCATCAATGCTAGCATTATGCTTCAAACCCTAAGTTCTATCTACCAATACAACATTTATTGTATAATACTAAGTATTTATATATTATACATACATATATTTTGTTTTGGAATAAGGGATATCGTTGCATTTCTGTACCATTGTTCCTAAGAAGTAACGATGGAGTGCAACAAACCCCCAGGGAGTACGTAATTGCGCCGACACACACTCATGCAGCGATAGCCTTTAGTCAGATTGATTTTTCTAACGCTTATATTAGAGTGTTCTCTCTTTAACATTCCATACTACACCCACTTTGGAGTGTCTCTAATTTATAACTATATATATATATATATATATAAGCAACTGTAAAAAGCAGCTTCATTCAAGATTTAAGGAATGATAGTAGTCATCCATTACTAATGCAACCTAATCCATTCATCAAAGAATTGAAGCTATAACCTTCTGTCAAATTTATCCAACTCATTCATTGATAATTCACATGATTCAAGAATTAAGTGTCGAATATAACAAAAATTTTTGAACAATTTTCATTAACTATAATTAAACCTTGCATGCTTCATTACCAAAAAAAATAAAAAAAATAAAATGTGGGTGTATTTCCAAACCCCATGTGCATTCCCCCAAACTTAAAGTTTGCATTGTCCCCAATGCACTAACATGAAAATGTAATGACAAAAAAAAATGCAATGACAATGTGTACTTATCAAAATAAAACTTACAGCTACATGCAATACATGAATACTACAGCTAAAGCTTAGAATAAACTAACTCAGTTATCCTCAGCCATTAATGTGGTTGCATGATGTTTCTTCCTCCTCCTTCTTTTGTTTTTTTTATCCTTAGAGTAATTTCTCTTCATTTCTTTGGGCTTCACATGGTCTTCGGATTGCTCCTCAGTTTTCGGCTCTGCCTCGGCATCATCGGCTGCTTCCTATGTAGGAAAGGCCACCTGGAGTAGTCCACTATAGACCATTATTGCTAATGAATTGCATTACTCCTCACTGGTTACCTCAACAACTTCCGGCGGCCTCACTCCATCTCGCTCCAAATTATCAATATTTGCACCCACAAACTCGGGTGCGGTGACAATGTTCACAACAAAATCTTCCTCTTCTTTTTCTTTTTCATCTTCAGGAACTTCTTATTATTCAGCAACAACTTTCTTCTCAATAACAGTGTCCTCTTGATCAGCAAAAATACCATCTTTAAACAAGCTATCAATCTTTAATAGGCATTCTTCAATGTCTCTAGACTCCTCTTCTTTGTCATTATCAGAGATCTGCACAATGGGAAGGGATGCCACTGATCTGTCTGAGTCTTCTAAGTCATCATCCGCAGATGAGAGTTCATAATTTCAAATGATTGGTGGAAACACTTGGAATTTCGGTAGTGGGGATAGGCTCAATTGGCTTAATGTGGCTACAATAGAATTGTTCCAGGCTTTGGTATAAGCATAAAATAAATTTTGGGATTTCTCCATATCCTTTATTGTAGTGACAAGCCTGATCTGCCTATTGTTGATGCAATTGACCATTTTTTGACATCTTTCATTTTGTACCATAATGATGTCTCTGCATTCAGGTTTGTTCCTTTACTGTCGGCTTTGGTTTTGCCCTTCCTTGCCTTGCTTGTTTCTTCCTCCTTCAGTATCGGCGTATCTTTGCCACGAGTCATCCTTTCTATAGAGGCTTCATTGATCGGGCCCTTATTTTCCAGGATTTCCTCACCATCACGGGGCACGATTCCTCTTTTTTGGCACAATAACATCACCAATAATAGGAAAACCAAGATTCTAGTTTGCCTTGCGACGTAGTTAGCAATTTCCTGGTGGAGTATTGTGCCGACATCAATATTTCTGCCCTGGACGATGAAATGTATCAGGCACATTTTATCTAGGGTGGCTGTGGTGTTGTGAGTAGAGGGCTTTAGCCTGCTGTTGACTAAATAAAACCAGATTTTTCTTTGCAGCGTCAGGAAGCGATAATGCATCGTATGATTCTTTTGATGGGAACCCATTCACAATGCTCATTCGACACACAAGTCTTTCACCAACAGGTCTCATTTTTCATCTATGATATCCTCAATGAACTCGGAGTGTTCTTCTACATCCACCTTGGTGTTGTACAACTCGTTGATTTTTTTAGTGTCCCATGGTATTAAGTCTTCTCGAACAAAAATGAACTCTAACTCATGATCATAAAGGTTAGCATAAAACTCACATACCAGTGAAGAAGAATAGCTTCCAGGATGGGTGCAAAAAGTTTCCCACTTCAACTTCGAGACGGTTTTGTAGACTTGCTTACCCAAGTCTTGTTGTTGCGAAAGGGAAATACCCTGTTTGAGGTAGAAGTTTCGCTTCAACATGTTGTCTTGAAATCATTCCTTTGCCGCTTTATTTAAAAAGATTATTGGCTCCTTTTTTACACTGGCCTGGGGGATTCCGATTCATAAACTGTGGCAGCAAAAGACGCATGTTCTTCAGCAGATTTGGTGGCTTTCTTGACCAAGCCTCTCGTTTTTGCCATCTTTTGTTGAGGGAAAATGATTTAAAGTTGAAAAGGTATGATCTTGAGAAGAGAAAGGAAATAAAACTGGTTGCTTGAATGCTTTACAGTCGGTATAATGGAGGAGGATTTATAGTGAGTGAAAGAGGAAGATAGAGAGGCGTGTTATTTTGTAGAGAGATATAAAGTTGGCAGGAATAGTTGTGTCCAATAGAAATTATGCCCGCTCAAAAGGATCAAACGGCTAACTGATTTTTTATCCAACGGTGGAATCTGAATTTCCCTAAATTCTGATGAGTTATAATGGTAGTACAGAATTACGGAATGCGTTGACAATAAAATTTCATTGCATCGACAAATGTACCTAATTGTTCTGCAAAAATGAAGGAAAACAAACTTTAACAAAACATAATTAAAATAAACTAAAATTACGGAGTAATAATTAAAAATTAAAACTTTTCGACCAATTTAATGGTCTTTGCCTGCTTTTGATCACTGTTGCCAAAATAGTGTTTCAGCCTCTATCCATTTACTTTGAACTGGTGTCCATCACGTACATCTCGAATTGTGACTGCACCATGAGGAAATATGCCGACAACTTCAAAAGGTCTAGGCCAATGTGAACCCAATTTACCTGGGTGCAATTTAAGTCAAGAAATGAATAATAAAACCTATTGATCCGCGATAAATTGTTGCTGTAAATAATCTTGTCATGCCATCATTTGGTCTTTTTCTTATAAATCACAATGTTTTCATAGGTATTTCTCCTAATCTCCTCTAGTTTAGTGATATCCAACAACATTTTCTTTCCAGCTGCTTCATAGTCCATGTTCACTTACTTAATTGCCCATATTGCTTTGTGTTCCAGTTCAACTGGCAAGTGACATGCTTTCCCAAAAACCAATTGATACGGCGACATCCCTAATGGAGTTTTGTAGGTTGTCCGCAATGTCTATAAAGCGTCATCCAATTGGAAAGACCAATCTTTCTTTGAAGGGTTTACAACCTTCTCAAGAATGTTCTTAATTTGTCGATTTGGTACTTTGACTTGTCTATTGGTTTGCAGATGATAAGTAGTAGCCATTCTATGATTAAATCCAAATCTCTTCAGTGCGGTTACCACTTGGTTGCAATGAAACTGTGTACCCTGATCACTAATCAATGCTTTTGGTGTGCCGAAGCGGGTGACTATATGCTTGTGAAAAACTTTTAGCACTGTCTTTGCATCATTCTTTGGGACTGCAAATTCTTCTCTAAACTTTTACAGTCTTTTATCTCGATGTCAAATTCTTGTAACAGTAATATCCAGCGTATCAGTCTTGGTTAGGCATCCTTTTTCGCATAGAGATATCTTAACGCCGAGTGGTCAGTGAATACAATATCCTTTGCACCAACAAGATAGAAACGAAACTTGTCAAAAGTAAAGACTATAACTAACAATTCTTTCTCTGTGGTGGTATAATTGAATTGAGCCTCTGTAAGAGTTTTGCTAGCATAATAGATGGCGTGAAATAATTTTCCCTTTCGTTATCCTAGAACTGTACCCACAGCAAAGTTGCTTGCATCGCACATAACTTCAAATGGTTGAGACCAATCTAGTGAAATGACAATGGGTGCATTCACTAGCTGCTTTTTTAACTGAATAAATGCATCCTGACATGCATCGTCAAAGAATCAATTCTATTCCAGCAATGAGCATAAGGGCTTTGTAATTTTCAAAAAATCTCTAATAAACCTTCAGTAAAACCCCACATGTCCAAGAAAACTGCGAATACCTTTCATGTTTGTTGGTAGAGGTAATTTCTCAATGATTTTCACCTTAACTTTGTCTACTTGAATGCCTTGACTAAAGATGTGATGGCCTAACACAATGCCTTTAGTTGCCATGAAATGACTTTTTTCCCAATTTAGGACAAGATGTGTGTCCTCATTTTGCTTTAATACTTTATCCAAATTATCAGCGCAATGATCAAAATCATTCCTATAGACTAAGAAATCATCCATAAAAATCTCTAAAGAGTCTTCAATCATATCTGAGAATATTACCAACATGCACATTTAAAATGTGGCTAGTGCATTGTAAAGACTAAAAGGCATACGACGAAAAGCGAAAGTACCAAAGGGGTATGTGAAGGTTGTTTTCTCCTGATCCTCTGGTGCAATAGCAATTTGATTGTACCTAGAATAGCTGTCTAAAAAGTAATAATAGGCCTTTCCAGCAAGCCGATCCAGCATTTGGTCAATGAAAGGAAGTGGGAAGTGATCCTTCTTTGTGGCCGCATTTGATTTGCGATAATCCATACAAACTCGCCATCTCGTGAGAATGCGTGTAGGAATTAATTCATCCTTATCGTTGTGAACCATAGTGATGCCACTCTTTTTAAGTACGCATTACACTAGACTTACCCAATTGCTATTAGAAATCGGGTAAATAATTCCAACATCAAGCCATTTTATGTTTTCCGTCTTGACAACTTCCTTCATCTTCTCATTTAATCTTCTTTGATGTTCAATTGATTACTTGCTTTCATCTTCCAACTTGATCTTGTGCATGCAAAAAAAAAAGGACTAATACCTTGAATATCAGCAATACTCCAAGCAATAGCTCATTTATGTTGCTTGAAAATATGGACCAATTTCTCTTATTGAGTTACATCTAGTGTTGTGGAGACAATAACTGGGAGAGTATTGTGATCACCCAAAAAGACATATTTATGATGAGGAGGTAGTGGTTTCAATTCCAGGGTAGGAGCTTCTTTAATAGATGGTTTGAAAATTGGGATTGTTCTATTTGCTAGGTCAAAGGATTCAATCTGCTATCTATGCTTGAGATCAAGGTTATTAGCTTCAACCATGCTGTCACAATCGTCTAAGGAGCCGACATTAGATGTCACTGCAAACTCTTCAGAAAGTACCGTGCTTTGGTCATTGAATTCTTCCTCAATTAGATCATTTAGCACATCGACAGTATGGCATTCTTTTTTGTCCTTTCATTGAATAAATTCAAAAACACTGAAGGTGACTTGCTCATCATTAAGTCGTATAGTTAGTTCACCTTTGTAAACATTAATAAAAGTTTGGCCGGTGGCTAAAAATGGTTATCCCAAGATTATGGGAACCTCTTTGTTTTCCTCGCAATCAAGTATGATAAAATCAACCGGAAAAATGAATTTATTCACACGAACTAAGACATCTTTGATTTTCCCTTTAGGTTGAGCCAATGATCGATTGACTAGTTGGAATGTCACCGCAGTAGATTTTATGTGATCAATTCTCAACTTTCTGAAAGTAGATAGTGGCATTAGGTTAGTGCTAGCTCTCAAGTCACATCAAGCCTTGCCCAAATAATGATTTCCAATTGAACATGAGATGGTAAAACTCCAAGAATCTTTCAATTTAGGGGGTAACTTGTTTATCAAAACAGCACAGCCTTCTATGAGTGCAATAGTTTCAATATTAGTGAGCTTCTTCTTCTTGGACAAGAGGTCTTTCATAAATTTCCCATAATTTAAAATTTGTACCAGAGCGTCTACTAAAGGAATGTTGATCTGCAGTTGCTTCAGTGCGTCTAGGAGCTACTAATACTGCTTGTCATACTCATTCTTCCTGAATCTTTGTGGGAAAGGTAAAGGTAGAGATACATCTGCTTGCGCCGACACCTTTAATTGCGTCGACAGTTTTGAAGGTCTGACATTAAGCATATGAGTGAGAATTTGTGGAACTTCTTTGTCTGATGCATCGACAAACTCTTCAGATTCAACCTTTTCACTAGTGATCACTCTATCCATATCTTAAGGTGCTACAGTAGAGTCTATAAATGGTTTGCCAGTTTTTTTACCACTCCTAAGAGTGATAGCCTTACAATGTTCTTTCCCCCTCGGACTGATATTTTCCATGTCACTAGGTAATGAGCCTAGTGGTTGAGTATTCAGATTTGAAGCAAGTTGTCCTAATTGTGCTTCTAATGCTTGAATAGAAGATGAAATCCCTTGTACGATAGCTTCCGTACGAGTAATAAGCTCCTGCTTTAACGCCTTAAGAGTTGCTAACAGGTAAGAAGTAGAAGCTTGAGTGTACGGTTTCTGTCGATGTCCTTGAACATGCTGATTCGGTATTAAAAAGTGTTGTGGCTGCATCAAATTTTAGTGTGGATGTGTCTGGCCTTATTGTGGATGCATCTGAGTGTGCTGATTATAGTCCTGCTGTTGTTGATTGTGATTCCCTTGTTTTAGATTATAATTGCCCTGAGTAGACGTATTCCCATATCTAAATGTCGCAACATTTTGTCTAGTATTCAGAGTTCCCCAAAATCGTTGGTTATGTGCAGAGTTGTTGTAAGAGTTACCATAAGAATTGTTACGGATGTTACTAATATAACAAGCATTCTCTGCATGTTACAGACAACCTTCATAGCTTTAGTTGTCACTATACATATCACAACAAAAAGTAGGAACATCAACTTGCTAAGCGACTTGTATAGGTACAAAGCCACTAGTCCTTTGAATATTTTTAATCATGTTTGTGAGAGAAGAAACTTGAGCACTTAGTGTAGTTATTGCATCCAATTCAATAACTCCTAGAGTAGTTTTTGCTTGTGCAGCTTTGGAGATAGGTTATTGATAATCATTCTGAGCAATTCTCTCAAGAATTCTCACAGCATCATTATAAATACAATCCAGTAAAGGTCCATTGGCTGATGTGTTGACAAGATTCCTTGTATGTGAATTTAGCCTATTATAAAACAACTCAATTTGTGTTTCTAGTTGAATGCCGTGCATGAGACAACATCGAAATAAAGATTTATAATGTTCCCATGTGGTGTGAATCGTTTTGGGTTATTGAGAATCGTTTTTGGGAATGGTAATGTGGTGATTTCTTGTGTAGGTGTTGTTCAAGGGGATCAAAACTTGTCTTCCAGCGTGTAGTGTGTTTGGGCTATAGTATTTGTTTTGGTGAGTGATCGAACCTTCGTTTGAGATTGTTTCTCAAGTATGTCATTCGGGATTTTTGATAGTTTGGTGCTTCGATATTTTGAATTGATTGAGTGTTTGGTATTGTTCTTTGGTTTTAGGAGTCTCGGGATTGTTTCGTAGAAAAAACGAACCAGGTGTGTTCCCAAAATGTAAAAAATAAAACTTCGGCGAAAGCCGAAAAAGCTTTCTGTCGACACTACATGGGCGTGTGCGAGACACGGCTGTCTGTTTCAATGAAGGCTTGGCCGTGTGCAAGACAAGGCCGTCTGGAGGTGTGGGTATGACCATGTGGGCCATACGGAGTAGGCCAAGTAGGGCGTGTGGGTGGAAACATGAAAATTTACGTGTTTTTACATGCCCTTTTTAACTTAAAATCATGCTATTTCGGTTAAATTCTTGTCAAAAAATAATCAAATATTATAAAATAATTAAATTGTGTTAAAAATATGAACATGATGAATTTTAATTAATTTTATAGTTAATTTTGACTATTTTCGACAGAGTCGCACAAAGGGCAAAAATTGGCTCTGCAGACAGTGCTCGAAGAATAAAATCGAGAAGCAATTTGATGTATCGAGGAAAATTTATTTCCAGCCTAAGATGGTCCAAAAATGTGTGTTAATTCATAATATAATTAATTTTAACTTATTCCCAATTTAATTTGGGCTTAATAAATTATTATTAATGAATTATGGAAAAAAAGGGTCCAGTTGAACCGCACTGGTTGAACCGAATTTAGTGAACCGAACCAGCTACCAATTGGGCTACCCAGAACCGTTCACATGCTGACCCAAATCAGCATTTTAGCTGACTAAATAAGCTTGCAAAGAAGCCCTTGAAGAACTTTCAACCTTGCATTCAAACCCCTCCAAAAAATGTGGCTTTATGGATTTGCCCCAGGCTATTTTTAGCAAAGTTGAATCTCTCAACTTCGCCATGTGTGTGGCCGGCCAAGGGGGGTCTCTTTGGCTGATGGAATTTGCTATTTTTAGCAGCCACAATCAGCTATAAAATCCACCCCTTGCTGATCATTCAACTCATCCCTTACACTCACATTCTCTCTTCTCCTCTCTCACTTTCTCTCAACTGTCCCTTTCCATTTACCCTTTTGTTCAAGTGACGATTTCTTCTCTTGGGAAAGAGGTCCTCATCAGCCATTGTTGAGCAGCAATTAAAGTTTTCATAAGCCACCTTGATAGCCAAGGACAATGGAGAACGAAGAACGAAGCAATCAATCAAGCCACGGAGAAACACCGGATTTGCTTCTTATTCTCTATCTCTTTAAATTTCGTTGTTGTTTTGACAACCATGCTTATGAATATTTATGCTATTGAAATGGTTATTTTAATCAATTTATCTTGAATTTAATCCGTGTTGGGTTGATTATATTTTGCCTGCTTGAATTATCGAATTGTGTTTGTGCTGTTATAGGCGTCGGTAAGATGCTTGATTAAGTAAAATCGTGCCTAAGTTATTCTTGTAATATTAATTGTTAGATAACTAATGAATTAATTATTAAATCATATTGAAATTGTAATTAATTGACACAATACTTAATCAGTGCATGTTTATTCTTCTAAGGTAGCTGAAGTTTAAATTAGCATTGTATTCGGCAATACATATGCCTTGCATAACTTGCAAGATTATTGTGATTAAACTGTTTCAAGGTAGAAATACTCTGTTACCTTAGTTAGCAAATTACCGAGTTGTTGTGAATTTGTTCGTAGCAGTATAAACATAAGTTTAATAATTCCATGTTAAAGAAATGTAATTAATCCAACACAATTATATCATCTTGATTAAACCTTATTTGAACTTGTGCATTAGAACCTTTTTATTTATTTATATACTTAGTTTTTAGACCTTAGTTTTTAATCATCTTTAAACCAAATTATTTTCCATCACCAAAGTGTTTTTCCTTTTTACAGTCCCTGTGGCTATGATAACTCGACATTTACTTGTCACTTTATTACTTGTTGATATTGTGTACACTTGCACATTTTCGTCGTTCCAGTGGGCCCACACGGGCATGCCTCATTAGCCTATGGTTTTTAGGCCAGGTGGTGTGGGCCACACGAGGAAGGCTAATTCAAGCGTTTGGGCCCACACGGGTATGTGGGAATTCTGAAATTTTCCCTAAGGTCGCACGGGTCGCTACGATCGACTGTGGGCTAACCGTAGGGTTGGTAAGGGCTAACCAAACCCTAAACTCTGTGATTTTATATTCTGATGGTCTGTTCTGAGTAGGGCACTGTTACGCATGTCTGACTATTCTGTTAAATATTAAGTTATCTGTATTTGAACATGTTAAGCATGATTTTCTGTATTCTGTATATATGTTTGGGGTGGGAATTGTATATTTGGAGGAAGTGATCTGTATGGCGACCTTCGCCTATATTCTAGGAGCTTAACAGCACATTATTTGTTATGCGTTGTAATGACACTATATGGTGTGTAGAGATGTGTGAGTGTTTTTAACCCCACATGGTGTGATGGGATGGTCGGAGTCGGTGTGTAGAGGATGGGGGTAGGATTCTGTACATCTATTCTGCATATCTGATTCTGTTATCTATATCTGTAAATGACTTAAGTTCGAATCTAAATCTGACTGTATATGTGATTTCTGTATGTATGGTATGTCTATTTCTGTTGGGTTACACACTGAGATTACAAAAACTCACATCTGCTTGTTTGTTTTGTACAGGTAATCCACGGGCTTAAGTGGATCGGTGCAGCGGAGTCTCGCGGTGACCACTAGACTATGAACTCTTTTTAAATAAAGGTTTTTATTTAATTAATGACTATTTCTGAGAGTTTTGTAATTAATGGACTCTCCGGACTATTTGGTTTTAATTTGGATTTGGGTTTTCAATTTAACGCTTTATTTGAGACGATTAGCTAAAAACATGGTTTTTACTAAAACAAAGGTTTTTTGAAAACACGAACGGGATTTTCAAATATAACAATTTCTATGACTTCTGCGGTAAATTATGTTTTGGTAAATGAATTAATTAAATGATGCTTTCGGTAAAACTTTGGGCTTCAAAATTGTGTTTAAAAAAGAATTGGTTTTCAAATGATTTAGATCATTCTGAGTAAGTAAGTGGTAATTGAGTCTCTGGCACCGATCCTGCAAGTATTTCTGAACATAGTTAGAATATTCTAAAAATACTATAGTTAGCACTTTCTGAAACTACACTGAGTTAGTTAGAGACTAAAACCTCTGGAATACTTTTGAACTCCTGATAATTTAAAGCATAAAATATCTGCTAATAAATACTAGAACTGATGCATAAAATTTTATAATGTAGACAAATTTGAGATATACGATGAGCGCTCGAGGAACTCACGATAGTGGCATTCGTGGCCGCGGTAGAGGCCGTAAGGGGGCTCGAGCTGAGTCTTCTTCTTTGGGTAGTATACCAAATTTAGACACGAGTGAGATACCAGTTTCGCCTGCTACCGAGATTGGGTCTCAAAGTCGCTCAGCTGGGGACGACATACTGTCCCAAACCATGTTGCGGGTGTTAGAAAGGGTTACTGGACCTAATTCTGGATCTGGGGGCCGTGGGTAGGTAACTGAACGACTTTGGTTTAATAGAGTTGAGCTATTTAGGGGTTTCACTGGAATCACCCCTATTGTGGCCGAGTATTGGTTTGAGGCCATCGAGAGGATTGTGAACGATATAGACTGTACTCCCGAGCAGAAATTAAAGGTTGCAGTTTCATTGCTTCGTGACGAGGCGTATTAGTGGTGGTTGTCAGTTGAGGAAGGTACTCAGCCGAATCATCCGAACTTGGACTATTTTACGACTGCCTTCCAGGGGAAGTATGTGGGGGGGAACTATGTTGATGCTCGTAGGCATGAGTTCATGAATCTCACGTAAGGTGATATATCTGTGGCCGAGTATGAGGACGAGTTTTTGAGGTTGAGTCACTACGCTCGAGGCATGGTGGCATCTGAGTATGAGAAATGTGTCTTCTTTGAGGATGGTTTAAAGGATAAGCTGAGGATTTTGATTGCTTCGTAGAGGGAGCATGAGTTTGCTGTTCTGGTGGATAAGGCGAAGATCACCGAAGAGGTTAAGCGCGTGGAGCGCCAGAATTGAGACCGAGAGAGAGGTAAGAATAAGAGGGATTAAGAGCCTTCTAGTTTTGTTCAAAGGCCCAAGAACGGGCCAGACCTGATGGGCTAGTTAGAGTGGGGATTCCTGTTACTTCTACTGGGATTCAGCCATGTGGTGATTGTTGTAGGCGCCATCTAGGCGAGTGTTGGAGGAGGTTAGGGGCTTGTCAGAGGTGTGGGTGTTTGGAGCATCAGATTAGAGAGTGTCTATTATGGGCTGATCAAAAGAAAACTTTAGGACCGAGTTCGATACAGCCTCAAAAGGCAGTTCAACAGCCACCTAAAGGACGTGGACTGGTTAGGGGTGGTAATGGTATGGGCCGAGGACAAAGGGCACCGGGCAGAGGTACTAGTCAAACTAAGGCGAGGGAGCCTGCATTGGTTTATGCTGCTCGGCGCAGAGAGGATAGAGACACTCCTGATGTTATCAAGGGTACGTTCTTTATTTTTTTTCCATATACTACTCTGATAGATGTAGGTTCTACACATTCCTATGTAGCTAGTACTGTTTATGAAAACTTAAGGATTTCTGTTGAGAGTACTTCTAGTGAGATTTTCGTACTGAGTCCGTTGGGGCAATCTGTCGAGGTTAGTAGACTTTATAGGAATGTTCCATTAGAAGTGCAAGGGGCTATGTTTCTGGAAAATTTGTTGCAGCTACCGTTTGGGGAGTTTGATTTAGTTCTGGGTATGGACTGGTTAGTTAAACACTGAGTTAGCTTGGATTGCATGACTAAGAGGGTTGTTCTGAGGACTGTGGAAGATAAGGAGGTTGTTGTGATTGGTGAGCTTCGAGATTACTTGTCTAATGTGATCTCTTCTCTTCTGGCTAAGAAATTGCTTCGAAAAGGGGTGTGAGGCATTTTTGGCCTACGTCAGTGTTTCAGTTTCTGGGGACTCCTCTGTTTGGGATATCAGAACAGTGAGGGAATTTCTAAATGTCTTCCTTGAGGAGTTACCGGGTTTACCTCCAAGTCGGGAAGTTAAGTTCAACATTGAGCTTTTACCGGGTACAACTCCGATGTCCGTAGCTCCATACTACATGGCACTGAAGAAGTTTACAGAGCTTAAGGCTCAACTTCAAGAGCTTCTGGATTGTGGTTTCATCCGTCCTAGTGTGTCTCTATGGGGGGCACCGGTTCTGTTTGTAAAGAAAAAGGATGGTACCATGAGGATGTGCATTGACTATCGGCAGTTGAATAAACTGACTGTGAAGAATAAGTATCCACTTCCAAAGATCGACGACCTGTTTGACCAGATCTGAGGGACTTCAGTGTTTTCGAAAATAAATCTCCGATCTGGGTATCATTAGTTGAGAGTTAAGGAAGTTAATATTCACAATACGACATTTAGGACTCGTTATGGGCACTACGAGTTTCTAGTTATGCCCTTTGGTCTGACTATAACAACCCACAATTTCCATTAAAACACACTTTTACTACATATTTTATAACTTTTACAAATAGGTCATTTTAAGCACTTTCAGCAAAAATCACTTAGTAAAAGTTGTTTATCTAACACCAAACATTCATTTTCTACCATTAGACATCAACATACACAAATGTCTAACATAGGTCAAACCCTAAACCTTGATTATTCCTTAAATTAATGGTAGAAAGAGATAGATCGAGTGATAATGATTTCAAAAATGTAAAGAGCATTAAAAACGGGGCTAGGATGTACTTACAATCAAGCTTAGAAGTTGAGCAAACCCTAGCTATGGTGACCTTCTAAACTTGGAGAAGAAGATGGACAAGAATTTTGGCTTTATTTTCTATTTTTATTCATTTATTTACCAAATAACCAAAATGCCCTTAATGCATAACTTTGAAATTTTATCTCATCATGTCCATTTTTCCCACTAACTTAACAAATGGTCTAATTACCATCTAAGGACCTTCAATTTATATTTCATAACAATTGGACACCTCCAGCATGTAGAACTCAACTTTTGCACTTTTTAAATTTGGTCCTTTTAACTAAATTGAGTGCCCAAAAGTCAAAAATTTTCGAACGAAATTTTTGTGAAGTCATTTCGTAAAACTGCAGACCATAGAAATGTAATAAAAATAAACTTTACTACGTCGGATTTGTTGTCCCGAAATCACTATTCAAACTAGATCCAAAATCGAGCTGTTACAATCATACTATCTAACATAATTGTCACACTCTAAACATAAATCAAATAGTCTTATAATAATTAAACATGCATAAGGTTCATTTAGCAAAACTTCAAAATTGACTACATAGATATCGGTACTGAAGGTGACGTATCGATAATTCTCTCAAATGGTATCGATACTGCTTGGAAAACTGGTACCAAAACTGCTTATTGTTTCTCGCTTAAAAACCCAAACCTTGAAAATTATCAGCACCTCTACCAAAGTATCAATATTTCTACCCTAAGTATCGATACTCGTGATAGGGTATTGATACCAAATTACGTTACTAACTTTTTGGACATCTCAAAATCACATAGGTATCATTTTTACAGTACGAATATCGATACCTTTACTCCAGACAAGAAGAATACAACATACTTGAGCATATACATCATTCCAACATGTACCAATCCATCAAGCTATCATGTCATCATCAAATAAACGTCAAAACGGCCGTAATAACAGTCTCAAACATCGAAAGTAAGTCTGAATAATAATCAACATAATACGAAATGAATCTCATAAACTTAGGAAGAAATAGTCTATGGAGGCATCCAAAACATCATGGTAAATTTTAGTAAAAGTCTACCACATTGTCTTATTCCCAAAATGAAAACATATAACAATAACACCTATGAAATAATGGAAAAAGACTTGTTTGGATCACCCTTTGGAACCACACTGCTCACACTGGCACACAATTAATCTACAAGGGTTTTAAAAGGAGTGGGTGGGCTTTACAAGCTCAGTGAATGCCTAAAACAACTACCGTGCAAACAATTCATCAAGCATCAACGAAACAACCATTTAGCACAACCTCAATAGTTCCAACACTAGTGTCATTTTATGCTTACTCGTGCATTATTTACTAGTTTTTTTACATGGTATATATCACAATCCTCAAAAACATGTTTATAGATAAACTGGTACTTGAGCTATGAAACATAAAAGTGAACTCTATCATCACTTATCAGATACACGAATTTCCAACATACCACATAGACTCAAAGAGTCAAACATGTCCCAAAAGTGAAACATAAAGCTAACACTCTCCTTCTTTCCCCTTACATGTGCCGTTGAATGGAGCTTTGCTCACATTCCCTTATCCCTCAAACATGTCCCAAGGCCTCAACGCCCAAATCATATAACATATAAGTGAGTACTCACAATCCTATGTCATGCCAACTATATACAATGGTCTAAAGAATTATAAGACCAAAATATACGTTGTTAAACACATATTTCTTACCGATTTTCCACCCACTATCACTGCATATTTGCATCATAAGCACATAATGTAACCTCTCAAACCCGACCTAAACATTAGGGCAGAATCGTGAAGGCCACACTGGGCACCTTAGCGTCGAACCTATTCTATCGATAGTTTTAAACCTGCAAGTACCCACTTTTGTAAAACAAAGGTTTCTACTATTAACTTTGGAAAATGTCAATTTACTTAGTCCAACCAAGCTTAGGTCAAATTAGTGAATTGGGTGAGTTTTTATAAAACCTTACTGATGGCGCTGCCTTTGAAAAATCATTTTGTTATCTTTTTAGCAGCAGAAATGTATCATTACTAGTCAATTTATTAACTTAGCCATATATCATGCATAGTCTATTTCAATATATATATACAACCGTGTATCAATACCAAATATGTGTGTCAGGTATGCATGAAAAACCCTAAAAGTCTCAAATAGTCCAAAACCATAGTTTAAAGAAACTTTACAATCCAAAACCGAATAATAATATTAACAATAATAAAATAACTTAAAATATAAATAGATTAAAATATTATGACGAAGTGAAGTTTGAAGTCCCCTGTATGTCTGCATGCCAATTCTGATCCTAAGATTGATCATTACCGGAGAGGTCAAGGTAATGGATGGAGCTTAACAAGCTTAGTGTGAGACTAAACAAACAAATATTAAGCATTCATACAAGCAATTTCATAAAGATACCAATAGCACAATCAAACATTACTAATAGTAATTTCGAATGCATACGTTCGTGACAAATGCACATGTGAAATCCTACCCATACCATCCACTACACACCACGAGTTCCCAGAATCCGTCTGCTAAACTCCAACGTATATAAGTAGAGCTCGATGTGGTAAAACCACCAACAATCAATAATGTAGTGAAACTGCAAAATAACAAATAATGCAATATAATCGCCAGTCCCCTCGAAACACAAAATGCAGTGCACTGACTACAAATATATGTGGACTTAATATGCCGTAGATATTCCATTGAACTCCTTCGTCAACCAGAAAATTTCCCAACCCAACCCAATGCATATGCAATATGTCATACAAACTAAGACATATTCATATTTCTGTACTTTTCATATTTATTTGACATGTTCAACATGTCCTCAATAATCACATACTTTCAGTAAAACGAAACAGTGTTCCAACTTCTAAATTACCATTATGATGGTATCTATCAATATCATTTAACTTCACATATTTTACAAATTTCATTGTGCATAAATAGCAACCTTTTCAATATACATCATAGGGAATTCCTCATGCATTTAAACCACACATAAACTTAGTATTTCAATAATTCATACAATTCAATTAAACATTCTCAGATCACATAATATATACAATTACGCATAACAATCTCAATCACACATTCATACTGTCAAATTAGCAATTTTTCCAACACATCAATCTTTTAAGGCATGAGATGTACTTGGTTTGGCCATTCACAAAATTAGTATTTTAGCCATTAAGCCAATCCAATTAGAAATAAAATTTATCAAATATAATATGACAATTTTCAATATTTGAAAAATTTATGAGTTTAGGACTTACACCTTATTTCTCGCTTCCTCGCAGCACACTAGCGAATCTTCCAATTTTCCTTAATAAATTCTTATACGAATCTAAAACAAAATTGAGTATAAATGCAATAAATTTACCTTTAAACCTGCCCCCAAATACCCACTTATGGGTTCAAACCAATCATCTAAATTATAACAATTTTACGAATCCAAACTAGTTAGATTTCTTACACTGTTTTGATGCGAACCGTATGTGTGATCGTTCTTCGACTTTACAGTTGATTTGGGACGTTCGTGTAACACCCCTAAGCCGTGCCCGTCGTTAGATTAGGGTTATGAGGCATGACCAAACTGAACACTGTTCCGAATAGACATTCAGTTGAATTTGACACAAGTAAAGCGATCCCTATGTATCACATAACTAAATATGATATTCATTCATAAATCTATAATGCATATACAAGCATATCAAATTACATCCTGACCAAACATACAATTGATATTATGAACTTATATCGCATGCATTTCCTTATAACAATGTCACATTTATACTTGCACATGATTATTCAAATATCATACACTAAATTCGCATACATTTATTAATGTACCTGAACCTTGCAATTTATTTCTTTAACCATTCAAAGGTTTGGCCATACTATTACCAATATCATAAGCATATCGCAGTGTTTCAAATATTGAGATCAAACCATACCGTTTTCACATACCATTTGAGATTCATGCCTAAACGAAATATTACAAATACCAACTACCTCAAGTATACATCATTTACTAAATTGCCGAAGCCTATGTCACAACTCAATCATCATTAGTAATGTATATTAGCAAGTAACTCACGAATAGTCCTAGGACAAGATCATTCATACAATGCAACACCCATATTCCGTATATATACATAATTCAAGGCTCGGTATATTGATCCAAACATATAACAAGATTATCACCTAACTACTATATATATATACCTACATAAATCATCAAGTATCATCACCATCTCTTTACTAGCCAAATGCATAACTAAACACATCACACATATATGCCATGACTAAATTATATCTACGATATGCACCTAGACTATAGCCGAATATAACCAAATAAAATCCATATTATCCATGCATCATAATAACATATCCATATGCACCATTAGATCATTAAAAATCGTATGTCTCCACATTAACTAACATAGAACATAAGCCATATTCGTATGGCTATAATACATATAATAATAAAGTTTCCAACTCAAACAAGGACATTTACCAACCTATACATGCCTTTATCCAAAATAAACCAAACTAAAGGAGTACCAAAAAGATGATAGTGTGGTTGACTTTGCTGACAATTTCCCGAGCCCGTAGCTTGACCAAAATCTATAAAACAGATCATTGAACACTCAAAGTAAGCTTACTAGCTTAGTAAGTCTTAAGCAAATTCAATACAACATTTAAACATATAGGCCCTTTTAATCATTAAATTCGTAACATAGAATATAAGCATTTCATTATGTAAATAAATCATGACCAAATGTTTTTAGTACTATTAACCTAAGTATTAACACTTTATCACCATAAGCTTGTACATTGTCAAGTCACATAAATATCATATGCATTTGTATATTCCAAGTTGAATGAACATATTTTAAACATCAATCACATATTCATTCTTGTACGCACATGCAAATACCTTCAAACTCTTTTACCATGAACATCTCCCCTTATAGCTGATTCCTCAAAGTAATATACATATAAAACTCAATTTCATATATATAATGTTCATACTCATCATGGATAGCTTAATAGCACATAATAAAATCCTTATTGAATTATCAACTTAATCATATCATACTCAACTCAATGATAATATACCAACTTACCACATTTCCTACTAATACAATAGACTTACACTTACCCGAGTTTTTAGCACATTGCATTAAATGTGTCTCACCTTGTTTAATTCTCGGATTCTCTGTTTATAACTTATCACCGGCATTAAGCCTGCTAGGCATTATAGCCCGAATTATACACCAGCATTGAGCTTGCTGGGCAATAAGCCCGAAATAATTCATCGGCACGAGGCCTACTAGGCTCGAAGCCCGAATATCAATATAATCAACCATTCAATACACATTTCTTAATGCTAACATCACAAACATCTCATATAATTCATATTACCTTCACATATCAAATCGAACATACTTATTCACATTACATTAAACAAAATAAAGTCAATCCAATATAATACCCCACATTCAGCCATCTCATATATTTATGCTTAAAATTTCCAAATTCCATCATTTAATATATTCATAAATAATTCTTTGACATATATTTGCTTAAGGACTTACCTCGACTATCAACGGACAACGTAGACCGGCTATTCGATAACCTTCGCCTTTCCCCGATCCAAATCTATTTTTCTTTGTTCTTGATCTAAACACATTAAAATTCAGCTTATTCAAGTATATTTCATCTCAATTTAGTCCCAAAACACATAAACAGACAAATTACCATTTTACCCCTAATGTTTTACATTTTTACAATTTAGTCATATTTGCACAAAACACAAAATACACAAAATTTCATTATATCACCTAAGGGCCGAATGTTCATAGGGACCATACTAGTCCATTTATTTCATTTATTTTGTATTTTAGCCCCCTCAAAAATTCATTTTTGCAATTTAGCCCAAAATACTCAAATTCACTAAAATTTCCAATACAAAACATGCTAATCTTTAACATATCTTTAATATAAAATCATCAAACATCAAAAACCACAAGAACATGTCAATGGTCGAACATCAAGCATGCTCAACTTTAAAAATTCTAACATGGGTCAACTAATGTTCGAAGCAACGATCTCAAAAATGTAAAAATTAACAAAAACCGACTAAAAACTTACCTTGAATTTGGCTTGAAAGTAACCGAAAATCAAAAGAACCTAGCTCCCTTTTGTTTCTTCAATATTCGGCCTAGAGAAAGATGAAGTAAACATGTTTATTTTTGTGTTTTAATTAACATATATGGTAAGTAATTGTTTGATTACTAAATTAACCTTTATACTTTAATATATAAACAAATAATACTAAGGTTATTCTTGGTATATGCCGTCCACTAACTCTTAGGATGGGCTAATTTCCATTTTAATACCCCATATTCAAAAGCCACCATCAATTTAGCACATTTCACTATAGTTTGCAACTTTTACATTTTACGCGATTAAGTCCTTTTGTCAAATTAAACACACAAACGATTAAATTTTCCTACGAAACTTTCACACACATTAATTCACATATAATAAGCACAGAATATATTATTTAAATATATCTCAGACTCGAATTTGTGGTCCCAAAACTACCGTTCTGATTAGGGCCAAATTCGGACTGTTACAGTTCGAGTCAGCATCTAATTTAATAATATACTGGAAAATCAGTAGCTAATAATGATTAAATTATTTCATCTAATCAATCTGTAAGCTTTACCTAACAACTATGCTGAAAGAATAAACTAGTTTACACTTAACTGCACTTACGCTTCCCAATTTGTTAGTTTCAAATAGCGAATCGATCAATAACATTTTTACCTAAATGAAATAGGTTTAAAGGTTGATTAGAAGGGTTAAAGAACTAAAATTGTGGCTGAAATTAAATGGGAAAGATTCAAGAAACAAAATAGTCCCCTTTTCTACACATATGCACACATACCACCACTTATGGTGGCTAGAATTAGGACTGAATTTTAAAATGATTTGAGATCTAATTAAAAGCTAGAAAAATACATTTAAAATTACTTAAAATCCCCCAAATTATTTAAATTTCAAGATTACCCAAGAAAGGGCGGCAATGACACTTTCTTGGGAAGGTTGGAGTTGATCCTGGAGACTCAAGATTTCAATTTTGGGGCTGTTCTAATTGAAGAAAAATGGCAGCAAGATAGGGATGGAGATAGTGCTCAATCTTGAAGACAACAAAAAAGAAATATCAAAGGTGAATGGTGGTGATAGGTGAGACGACAACAATGGTGGGAGAATGAGAAAAGAAAAGAAAATATCAAGGAAGGTAGAAAAGGTTAGGGAGGACTAAGGTAGAAGAAAATAGAGTTAGAGGTTGATTATTTTGAGTTAAAATTGTATTTATACCTAGGTTTACTAGGCTTGAGCGGTAAAACATTAAAAACAAGGGATGTTTTTGCAAAAAAAATATTTTGTAAAAGATGGGACTTGAACTTAAGACCACTAACTAACTTTCAAGCCTTTACATTTAATGACTAACCATTGGGTAAATTCCCTATTTTTGATATTTTTATACATTTTTATTGAGTTAAATTTTGGGATGTTATAGCTCTACCCTCTTAAAGAAATTTCATCATTGAAATTACCTAGTTCGAAAAGATGAGGATATTGAAGCTGAATTGAGTCCTTGGGTTCTGAAGTAGCCTATTCGATGCCATGATTTCTCCACTGTACTTTAACTAGTTGAATTTGCTTTCGTGTTAACACTTTGATCTCAAGTTCTAATATTCAAACCGGTTCCTCCTTAAATGACAAATCGAGTCTAACCTCAATCTCTTTGACTAGAATAATATGCGTGGGATTGAATTGATACCATCTCAACATCGAGACATGAAATAAATTGTGAATACGATCTAACTCAGGAGGCAATTCGAGTTGTTAAGCCACAAGACCAACCCTCTTAAGTACTCGATAAGGACCAATAAACTGAGGGCTTAACTTACCCTTTCGGCCAAACCTCAAAACTTTCTTCCATAGAGAGACTTTTAGGAAAACCAAATCCCCCACATTGAACTCAATGTATATTAGAAGTTGCCTTCAGTCTTTCTTGAATTAATCCAATCTTATCTTCGGTTTTAGTGACCAATTCTAGGCAATCAACTTTCTTTCACCCAATTTAGTCTAACATAAAGGCGAGCGATACTTACGACCATAAAGAGCTTCGTATGGTGCCATTTGGATATTTGACTGATAACTGTTATTATCGGTGAACTCTGCCATAGTTAAATGTTCTTCCCAATTACCTTGGAAGTCGATTACACAACTCCTCAACATATCCTCCAATATCTGAATAATCCTTTCTGACTAACCCTCGGATTGTGGATGAAAACCCGTACTGAAATCCAGCTGAGTACCCAAAGCCTCGTGCAATTCTTTCAGAATCGAGACTTGAATGTAGGATCCTGATCTAAAATAATCGTTATTGGCACACCAGGCAATCTCACTATCTCAAAAACATAAAGTTTAGCTCACTTTTGGAGAGAATAATCAGTGTGAATAGGAACAAAATGGGCAGACTTAGTCAATCTGTCCACTACAACCAAAATCAAATCTTTCTTGGTAGGTGTCAAGGGAAACCCACTAACAAAATCCATTGTCACTCTCTGCCATTTCCACTGTGGTGTTCGAATCGGTTGGAGCAACCTTGATGGATACTGATGCTCTACTTTAACTTGTTGGCAAGTCAAACATTTAGATATGAATTCGGTCACCTCACGTTTAAGACCCGACCACCAATACATTTCCCTCAAGTCTCGATACATCTTAGTACTACCGGGATGCATATCATAAGGGCTGCTATGTGCTTCCTGAAGTATAGATTGTCTCAAATTCTTATCATTAGGCGCACAATATATCCTTTTAAAGCACCAAATTCCATCAAAGTTAATCCCAAAATCCTCAGTCCATCCATCTTCAACCTATTTAAACTGAGGTGTTAGAGTTCCATTTAAACCCTGTTTATCATTAATTTCCTAAACCCACAGAGGCTTTATGTAACACCCCAAACCTGGCCTAGACGTTATGGACGGGTTTGGCGTGTCACATTGAAGTGTCTTTCAAAATTGGACTTGTTGGTAAAAACTTGTTTCTAAGTTTAAAGCCCCTTTATTATTATTATTATTTAACAAATCATCTAGTCAAATGTTTGCCTTATTATTTACTATTGTTATAATAGGTTGATTTAGAATCGCGGAAGCTTTTGAAAACTCAATGTTTAAATTTCGTGCCTTTGAAAACAATAATTATTTTTGAAAATTTGTCTTCTCCTAGAGTAGCAGTTTAAAATAAGTAAACAAAGCCCAATTAAAAATTTAAACAAACATAAATGGCCTTATTACAAAAACAAAACCCAACATAAACTTTAAACTAAATGGAAGCATGCATAGAACCACTGCAGTTGTGAGGTCACCTCTGAGCCCCTCACAGCACCAAATCGCCTATGGCTGAGGATTACCTGTATAGTAAAAAGGAAAGGGTGAGTTTATGAAAACTCAATGTGTAATCCCGTATCGGTCAGTCAATATACCACATGTAGTAACAGTCTGGGCCTGAGCCCTATTCAGTAATAGTACAGTGTGGGTCCTAGCCCAATACATATCAGTACTGTGCAGTAATGTAACCCATTCCAATCCAGCCAACACACCACTTCGTACCACCAACACACCATGTGGGGATAAAATCGACCTACCTAGCCAATACACCAATATCGCAGCAAGGTTGCGAGTAATAGTATCGCAGCAAAGCTGCCAGTAACAATATTGCAGCAAAGCTGCCAGTAACAATATATGTGGCAAAGCCACCAGTACAGTATACTTCCTCCATAACATTATCCCAGCCCCATGCAGTATGTCATGTCATAAATCATACATATATGTAGAATGTCATACTCAGTAACAGTCATATACAAATCATGAACACATCAGTCAACCTACCCTTAGGGGTATAACGATCATTTCCATCCAATAGGGGTAAAATAGTCATTTCACCCTTTAGGTGTATTTTGGTTATTTTACTTACTTTGGGGTCTTTGTGTAGATATCAACCTCTTGATAGGCCCATAGTTACCTCGAGCGACTTCGGTAACCTATATGGTCATAACATTGTAAATGGCCTTAAGGCCCATTACTCAGCCCAAGTGGACCCGTACTCTCGTGCGGCCCGTTCAGCCCAGATTTCGCCACGGTTATGTGACCTACATAGCCCAGTCTAGTATATGCCACAAATCGTGGATTTCATTCGTGTAGGGCCCACGAGCCTATTAGGCCCACACAGACCATTTCGGCCCAACGTGGCCCAATACGACCTAAGCCCATGAGAATGCTTATGGAGGCCTCCACAGTCATACGCCCGTAATTCATGGGCTCGGTTTGACCACAGGAGCGTTCGCACACCCATGTGACCTCAATGCCCAATCTTCTGGCTTTTTGGCTTTTGCCGTTCGACAGTCAAAATAGTGTGAATAAACACCTGTTTACGCAACCGCTCCAAGTTTTTCACGCACCCAACCTTGACTGAGTAATATGTGATTTACACCTCTTAGATTGCTGACCAAAATAATCAAATGCTACTTGCCGACTTACTGCAATAACACCATATCTCGTCAGCTAAAATCATTCACAAGTGGTTAAATCCATGAATATCAAACTTGCAGAAACATAGGGATATTCGGCCTACGCTCAAAAAGACCAAGATAACACTTTTACCTTAACTGAACATGGATGAAAAGGTTTTGATTGCTTCAGTCACTTGTACCCCTTCACTCCACTGAAATCCCTAGTACCCAGCAAACCACCACATTGCAAGGAAAAGACAAGAATCGCAATTAGAACACATAAGAAGAAGCATTCAACTTTCAGAAAAGATAAAAGAATTACAGAGAATCAAAGGAGGAAACTTATGAGTACCTACCAATTCATCAGAACTCTTGCAAGACTGAAACCACAACACCACAGCAGAGTACGGAGACAGTCGACCAAAACCCAAAAATAGAAGAACACCGAAAGAAAAATATAGAAGGGCAAAAGGGATATACTATTCTGTTAAGGTTTAGGAAAGTAGAGGAGAGAAAAGAAACAATAAAGAGAAGGGGGAAGAGAATAGTGGATTCGGCATAGGAAAATAAAGAGAAATGCAAAAAGAAAAAAATGAGTAGAGACAAAATGCCAAAAGCACCTACCACATTCGGCCAAAGAGAGAAAAAACTCAAATGAGCATTATACCTCTCTTGGCTGAAATCTTGAGTGCCAGAGTCCAAATCAGAATAGACTACCTCAGATCAGAATCCCTCGGTACACAGATTGTCCCGCTGAAACACAATATTCTTTTACTATTCAGCCCGAAATTCAAAGTTTCCCTATTCTCAATCTGTCGAAAACAAGGAACCAGTGACTCATCCAACAACTATTTACCCTTAATCTGTTAAGTCCACATCGGTCTAACTAGCAGCTCATCCAATAAGCTACCATCATCAAAAAGGCTGAGACGAGCAAACATTACTCTCAAATCAGATACAGCCCTACGGCTCAGTGCGTCAGCTACCACATTAACCTTACCAGGGTGGTACTCAATCGAGCAATCATAATCCTTATAAAGCTTTATCCATCTTCACTGCCTAAGATTCAACTCCTTCTGAGTAAGGAGAAAATCGACGCTCCTTGCTGCTGATCAAATAAATCATCAATCCTTAGCAAAGGATACTTATTCTTGATAGTCAGTTTATTCAATTACCGATAGTCGATGCACATGCGCATGGACCCATCATTCATCTTTACGAACAACACTAGTGCCCCCTATGGAGACACACTAGGTCGAATGAACCCTCGATCTAGTAGTTCTTAGATTTGAGCTTTTAACTCCACCAGCTCCTTCGGTGCTATCCTATAAGGAGTGATGGACACTGGAGCTGTTCCAGGTAGGAGCTCAATACCAAATTCAACTTCGTGGTTCGGAGGCAACCTAGGGAGCTCATCAGGAAAACATCAGAAAAATTCTTAACGGTTCTGATATCTCCAACTGAAGGACCCTCAGAATCAGATACACCAATATAGGTTAGAAATGCCTCACAACCCTTGTGAAACAATTTTTCTGCCCTTAATGCAGAGATCACATTAGACAGAAAGTCCCTTCGGTCCCCAATCACAACCACCTCCTCATCATCTGTAATCTTCAACACCATATGCTTAGCAGCACAATCCAAACTTGCACGGTGTTTTACCAGCCAATCCATTCCAAAAATTAGGTCGAATTCACCAAAAGGTAACTCCATCAAATCCACTGGAAATTTAACTCCTTGAACCTCTAGGGGCACATCTTTGAACAACTTGTCTACTCTTATTGACTGTCCCAGTGAACTTAACATAGTCATCTCATTAACAGTAACAGTACTCTCACACATGATCCCCAAGGTGCCAGACACAGTACATGCAATGTATGAATGCGTAGACCCTATATCAATCAGAGCAGTGTATGGTACATTATGAATTAGGAACGTAGCGGTTATAACATTTGGAGCACCACCATCCTCTCAGTGAAGAACAACATAGACCAGTGCTAGCCACCTCGCCTCAATGTTACCAGCACCTCTGCCTGGCGCTCCACAACCTTGTCACACACCATTTCCACCCCTGGCCGCCCACGGCCTCTCGGTGGCTGCTGACCACCTCTCACTGGTTGAACATAACCCTGACCTACAGCTTGCATCTGAACAGGCCTCTGAGGACAATTCTTGACTTGATTCTCCGTAGATCCACATCTGAAACATGCCCCAATCTTCTTCCAGCACTCACCCAGGTGATGCCTCCTACAATCAGCACAGGGCTGTGGTCTTGCAACAGGAACCCCAGCTCGGACTGGCCCTTCAAACCTGGCCTTCTTTTTAAGCCTTTCAGAAGCACTTGAGGGCTCTGAATCCCTTGTATATCTACCTCTATCTTTCTCATGGTTCTGGCGCTCAAAGCACTTCACGTCCTCAGTGATTTTTTCCTTTTCTACTATGGCAGCAAAATCTCGCTTCCTCTACGGAGCTGATAAACCGTAAAAGTAACATATTTTAGGCCCACATTTAGCATACTTTTGGATAATTTAAGCTTCAATTTATGTAGAAAGGTGCTCTTAATCCTTTCTTTTCATGCCTTATACTCAGGAAAGCACCCACGGATGAAAAGAACGTAAAATGGGCTTAAAATGGGCCAAATGGGCCAATTCACGAAATCGACACAGCTTGGACTTCAAGCCACGCTGCCGTGCCTCATTAAATTACTAGAACACGACCTGGACCGCGATAAACACGGCTGTGCCTCATTAAAATTCCAAACACGGCCTGGCCACGGTTCACACGGGCGTGTGCCATGGCCTTGTCCCTGTCGCTGGAAAGAGAAATTTCATTCGGAAAAAGATACTTGGAGGCAAAGAAACACATTCCAAAGCCTATTCAAACACCCTAGCAGGAGTCCTACTTAAATTAAGAAACTTAGGGGCCAAGTAAAACATCACAAAGTCTATATAAACACCCAAGGGGTAACTTGAAAGGGGAGTTCGGCAGAAGCCGAAACCGGCGTCAAAGCTACGCCAAGGAGCCAAGCCGAGAAGGTCAGAGTTAGGGAATAGCGCAAAGATAGCCAGTTGATCCATCCCAAAAAGCTAAAATTGTACTCAAGACGGCGGATTTCTCCTTCAATTCCTTTAGGGGGTTTGAGGGTTTTCTTATATTTTGTTTTATCTTTTCTCTTGTGATTTTATTCATTATGAACTAAACCCTTCAGATACCTGAAGGGGATGAAACCTAGATGGATTTTGTTATTTGATTTCTAAAGTTATATGATAATTGCTTAGTTTGTTCTTAATTATGTTGCTTAATCCAAATCTAATGTACTTAGGTGGAGGAGGAATAGATCCTGCCTAAGAGTAGATCTAACATAATTAAGCGGAGTTGATCGAACGCCTAGAGATAGGGTTAGGAGATTTTTTCGGATTAGGGTGAAACCTAATTATCTATGGAGAAGATGGCACTAAATAATTATCTGTGGCAAGTCATGAGGACAATTCCTACTAAAGCAGCCAGTGCCTTCGACCTCGACGTGTTCACCAGGTTATCTACCCAACTAGAGATGATGAATAAAAAGATCGATGGTTTATGTAGTCGCTCGCAGGTACACCTAGCAATGCAATATGATTCGAATCTAGGAGACGTGGCGAATCCTAAGTACCCACCCTATGGATATGGCATGGAGAACGAACAAGTCCACTATATGGGTAACTACTCTAGACCTCAAAATAATTTTTATAATGATACTTATAATGCAGGCTGGAGGTACCATCCCAATTTCTCGTGGAATGATCAAAGCAGCCAAAGACAGGAACTTTATCCAGATTTTCAACAACCACCTCACCAACAAGAAGAGGAGTCGAACATTGAAGAGATGTTGACAAAATTCATGGCAACCACAGATACCCCTTTCCAAGACACTGAGAAAACATTTAAAAGTCAACAAACACCGGTTGAAGAGAACAAGAACCGATTAGAGGAAGTTACTAAGTCAGTAAGGGAAGCCACTAAGGCAGTTGAACAACTTGCAAAGCTAATGTCAGAACGACTGCAAGGACGTCTACCAAGCAACACAGAGATTAATCTAAAGGTGCAAATTCAAGCCATAGCAGCTCAGGAAAATACAGAGGTAGACGAACCCATCCCACAACAAGAAACCAAGGAAGAAAAAGGTAAAAATGAGGTAACACAAGAAAGGCCAAAACCGGTAATTAAGGAGTATCAACCTCGCATACCTTACCCCGAAGCATTAGAAAGAGATGATTCAGAAGAACAGTTTGGTAAGTTTCTTAAACTTTTAAAGAAATTACATATCAACTTACCTCTTCTTGAAGCTCTTTCGCAGATGCCAGACTCTAGAAAATTTTTAGCGGAGTTGTTAACAAAAAAGCAAAGGATAGACGAGGAATCACATGTGGAACTCAACGCAAAGTGCTCTGCAATTCTACAAAATAGACTACCACAGAAATTAAAAGATTCAGGGAACTTTACTATTCCATGCATAATTGGTAGTTTATCTATAAAAAATGCGTTAGCCGATTTAGGGGCAAGCATAAATGTTATGCCTTATAAACTGTTTAAACAACTAGGTCTCGGGAAACCCAAACAAACTAGGATGTGCGTTCAATTAACTGATAAAACTATCAGAATTCCTAGGGGTATAATTGAAAATGTTCTAATCAAAATTGATAAATTCGTATTCCCAGTAGACTTTGTCGTTTTAGACATGGATGAGGACAATAATATTCCTTTAATTTTAGGAAGACCCTTTTTAGCAACTACCAGAGCTAAAATTGATATCTATGCAGGTGAACTCATATTTCGCGTAGGCGACGAGATAGTCACTCTTCAAGCTCTTGACTCGGCCAGAACATCAAGTGATAAAAAATACAACCTCGTGCGCCATATCCCGATGCAATAAAGAAGGACCACATAGAGGAAGAATCCGATGAACTCACACTTCGTGAAGACAACGAAACAATCACTCTTCAAGCTCTTGACTCAGCTAGGACATCGAGTAATAAAGGTACGAACGTTAATTCTATTGATAATCATTTGGTTCAACCTTCTTTACAGGAAGCATCATGAAATTACTTAGCTGAGCTAGATCTTAAACCTCGTGTTAACAATGAAGAAACACATAAGGAACAAAGCTTTAGGGTTGACAAACTAAAAGAGAAGGAAACACAAATCAGAGAGGAACAGGAGCCACACGAAGTGAAACTGAAGTAGACCCCAAACGAGCTAATAGGAACAACAACTCACATCAAAATAGAGGATCAGATATTGTTGAATAAGGAAGAACCTTGAATCACCAATTCAGACCTCAAGGCAAACGAAGAAATCACTTTTGAGGTACTTAATGTCTTCTTATATGGCACAATCGAGATAAGCAATCCTAAATTCAACACTTTTGAGGTAAACATTACTCGATTTAAACTATATATCCATAACCGAAGTAATCATATGAGAAAGGATTTTCACCTCCTCAAACCACCATGACCATACGAATGAGAGGTAAAGTCTAGCTTAAGACTATAAACGAGCGCTTCTCGAGAGGTAACCCGAGCACTAACCCCATTTTTACATTTTTTATTTTTTATTTTATTTTTCCTTTTAGCACCTAACCATAAACTAACCAAAGAGCAAATTTCTAGGCCACACGGCCATACACACTGGTGTGCCCGTGTGGAAGTCAGGGGATGAACCATGGGCATGCCAGTAGCCGTGCACGACATAGAAAAAAATTTCTTTTCCCAACACGGGTGGCGATAATAGTCCACAACCGTGCCGACGCCCCGTGCGAAGTTACTGACTTGTTAAGCACGGGCTAAACACGGCCATGCCTCTCAACCGTGCCAACATTCTGACTTATCGAACACAAGAGGAGCACGCCCATAGTAAATGATCGTGTGAAGAAAGACACGGGTGTACCACTACACCCACGGCCGTGCCCGAACACCCTGAACGCGCTCAAAATTCAAAATCCCAAAAAACGGGCTACATCTCTATCTAAACATCATTCTCCCTTTTTCTAATTGTCTTTCATTTTCCATTATTTTTGTTTTATTTTTATTTTTATTTTATTTTATTTTCATTTCATTATTATTATTATTTTTACTTACTTTATTTTCTTCTTATTCTTTATGATATTTAGATTTAGCTTAGGGCACAATAAAATTCGACCGGCTGCTTCAAGGATTCAATTTCAAACGGTTCGAGAGCTTCCCCACGATCACCTCCAATCCTATCCGGTTCCTTTTCATTGACTTGATCCAAAAATTCAGAAGTTTCACATCTCTCCCTATCTTTTGATTTTCTCACTATATTGTCATTTTATCCATCTTTGTACATTGAGGGCAATGTACATCTTAAGTGTAGGGGGTTAACTATAGTATTATTTGAAAATCCCTGAATTATGCCTCGTTCTAAAGTAAGTTTCTCATATTATGATTAGAATGAAATTTCTTTGATTTATGATTTTTATTGATATGTTTTGGATTAAGTCATAGTTAATTGTGCATTGATGATTAAATTTGAAGAATACTAGAGAATCAAGCATGAAAAGTCTAATTTTCAAAAATTTAAAAACTTTAGGTTGTTAACCTGAATTTGAATATTACTTTGAAGTTTGAAATTTACGAGGTTGATGTCAAAAACACCCATAATTTTTGTGAGACTTTGAGCCTTATAGAGCATATATTCTTTTTCATGCTCACTTTATTGGTTATGAGTAGGTCAACATTGAACTGTTATTCTAGAACTTGCCTTGATTATACATTTCGAGACTACAGTTATGATTTGATAGACAGAGATGATAAAGGCACTTAGGATTTAACCCATTAACACCACTAAAAAGCCAACCTTCATAATTAACCCCTAGTGAACCCCGTTGATCCTAACAACCCTTTTTATTGACTTACCTACTAATTTTAACCCAAAACCCTTTGTATTTGTTATCAGCATTTCTTTTAATATCCTTTTTGTCGAGATTTGATTTTGAATAGTTTCCTAACTATGTTCTATATTTCAGTTGTAAAAGTTCTTTCTTATTATTGTAATGATAGTTTGTTCTAAAAAAAACGAAGTATATTCATTATTAGTTTGTGATTAGGTGAGCTTACACATTAAAATTCAAAAATTCTTGAAGAAAAAGCTCGTATTATTAGTATTATTAGGCTTCAATTGATTATTTAAGATTAGTTCATTTTTCTAGTTAGGAAATTTATCAGGTCAATCTCGATTCTAACCTTCTAATTCAGCCTCTATCCACACCTTTAAACCTAGCCCCGTTACAACCCTGTTAAAGACCTTTTGATCTATTTGTCATCTCATTTTACAGTGGTGAAGATTTGATTTTCAGGCAAGCCTATGGGATTAACTTTTCATGTTCAACTATTAAGTGCTTAATTCTGAACCTTAAACACTTTGCGTGATTTGAGTGAATCTTTTGTGAGGATATCAATCCTTGTCGATTTTGAACCAAAGGTAATTATTTAGATGAAGGGAAACACCTATGTTTTCGTACTACAAATGTATGACTTTGATTGTTTGAATCTTTAGGACTCTTTGAGTTAAATTATCCATGTATAAATTATCTCTAAATTATGATGAGACATTGTTGATAGAAATTATGAATTATGGAAAGTTCTTTTTAATTGTAAGTTGAGAATTTTGCTTGAGGACAAGCAAAAGCTTAAGTGTAGGGGTATTTGATAAACTGTAAAAGTAACATATTTTAGGCCCACATTTAGCATGCTTTTGGATAATTTAAGCCTCGATTTGTGTAAAAAGGTGCTCTTAATCCTTTCTTTTCATGTCTTATACTCAAGAAAGCACCCACGGATGAAAAGAATGTAAAATGGGCTTAAAACGGGCCAAATGGGCCAATTCACGAAATCGACATGGCCTGGACTTCAAGCCACACGGCCGTGTCTCATTAAATTACTAGAACACGGCCTGGACCCCGATAAACACGGTCGTGCCTCATTAAAAGTCCAAACACAGCCTGGCCACGATTCACAAGGGCGTGTGCCATGGCCGTGTCCCTGTCGCTGGAAAGAGAAATTTCATTCGGGAAAGGATACTTGGAGGCAAATAAACACATTCCAAAGCCTATTCAAACACCCTAGCAGGAATTCTACTTAAATTAGGAAACTTAGGGGCCAAGTAAAACATCATAAAGTCTATATAAACACCCAAGGGGCAACTTGAAAGGGGAGTTTGGCAGAAGCTGAAACCGGCGTCAAAGCTAGGCCAAGGAGCCAAGCCGAGAAGGTCAGAGTTAGGGAATAATGCGAATATAGCCAGTTGATCCATCCCAAGAAGCCGGAATTGTACTCAAGACGACGGATTTCTCCTTCAATTCCTTCAGGGGGTTTTAGGGTTTTCTTATGTTTTGTTTTATCTTTTCTCTTGTGATGTTCTTTTTATTCATTATGAACTAAACCCTCAGAGATACAGAAGGGGATGAAACCTAGATGGATTTTGTTATTTGATTTCTAAAGTTATATGATAATTGCTTAGTTTGTTCTTAATTATGTTGCTTAATCCAAATCTAATGTGCTTAGGTGAAGGAGGAATAGACCCTACCTAAGAGTAGATCTAACATAATTCAACAGAGTTGATCGAACGCCTAGAGATAGGGTTACGAGATTTTTTCGGATTAGGGTGAAACCTAATATAGGAGTCTATTGATCGATTTACTGCTATCCTAGGGGGTTATTATAAGCGAACGAGAGTTTCACTAATTAACCTAACGTTAGACGTTATTCGCCTCGAGAAAGGGTTTAATATAGGTTAGGGAGTCTTACGGATCAAGCTAAGTAAAAGAAATCATATAATTTAGGGTTAAGTAATAAGTGAAGTTTAGGTGGATTCTTCCTAAGGGTATCGTTGTAATCAACTGAGTTTTCCTTCAAAGTTATTTTCCTATTCGTCCTTTTTGTCTTTGTGTCCTTAGTTTAGTCTTCATCAAAAGCAGCTTCACTCTATTTTTAAGGCTAAATAATAAAAAGAAAGTTAGTATTAGTACTTTTAGTTCCTTTGGGTTCGATATCCGGTCTTGCCTAAGCTATACTACTGTTCGATAGGTACACTTGCGTTTAATCGTTGTCAGGGTTAGTTTTTAGGTTTTGGTCATTCTTTTATAAATTTTAAAACTCTGATTTACAGCGATCAGGAGCTATCAAGACTCATAACTCATCTTGGAGGCCATCCTCAAATTGCACACAGCATTCATATTCAGTCGCCACTATCCCACGAGCATAGGGACTCAGTCGCAGGAATTCTACCTCATATTCTGCCACAGTTTTATTCCCCTGGGTCAAGCTCAGAAATTCTATTCTTCGGGCATCCACATAACTTGCGCCCACATACTTTCCTTGGAATGCCACCTTAAAGAAATCCCACGTTAACTGGTCGGCCTGAGTACCCTCTCTTACAGTAAGCCACCACTGATAGGCCTCGTCTCGCAGTAAAGACACTACACCTTTTAGTTTTTGTTCAGAAGTACAGTCTAGGTCATCCAATATTCCTGTGGCTTCCAACCAGTATTTAGCCACATTAAGGGCTACTCCAGTAATACCCCTGAAGATATCTGCTCCATTCGATCGGAGTTGTTCTGAAATCGATCCACGGCCCACAGCACCAGTACTGGTCCTTGCGACCCTTTCCAAAATGTGGAGCATAGCTTGAGATAGTACATCATCCCCAGCCGCTTGATTGTATGATCCTATCTCAGTCACCAATGAAGCTGGTGGCTCCCTAGGATCAACATTAGGCATGTGCCTGATGCCAAAGACCTAGCCCTAGCACTTCCTCGGCCTCTACCTCGACCTCGTGTACCCATTTCGCTACTACCTTTAGTGCTCATATCGAATAACGTATTTTCTATTTAAGAAGTTTTATGTATCAGTTTGTAATTCCAGTAATTATTAATAGATGTCTTATGAAAAGCAGTAATCAGAGTCTTGTTTTTGCAAATCAAAGTCTCCCTACAGTTTTCAGTTCTCTGTAGTCTCAGTTTACTGTAACTAAAGAGTTTTAGTACAGTCCTACCATTTATAGTTGTCTCTCAGTGTATTTCAGTTCATGCAGTCTATAGTATAAAGAAAACTTACGGATTCAGAACTGGAGACTCGGTGTGCCACACTTGTAAACCTTCCAAAACACCTCAAAAATAGTTTTCCAACAATTCCAAATATTTTCAAAACCCATTCCATAGCCGAGTTTTGCAACTTTACTCTGATACCACTAAATGTAACACCCCATACCCGACTTAAACATTATGGACGAGTCTGGCGTGTCACATTGAAGTGTCTTTCGAAATTTAGACTTGTTGGTAAAAACTTGTTTCTAAGTTTAAAACCCCTTTATTATTATTTAACAAATCATCTAGTCAAACATTTGCCTTATTATCTGCTATTGTTATAATAGGTTAATTTAGAATCGCGGAAGCTTTTGAAAACTCAATGTTTAAATTTTGTGTCTTTGAAAACAATAATTACTTTTGAAAATTCGTCTTCTCCTAGAGTAGCAGTTTAATAAACAAACATAAATGGCCTTATTAAAAAACAAAACCCAACATACACTTTAAATGTAAATGGAAGCATGCTTAGAACGCTGCAGTTGTGTGGCCACCTCCGAGCCCCTCACAGTACCAAATTACCTATGGCTGAGGATTACCTGTACAGTAAAAAGGAGATCGTGAGTTTACGAAAACTCAGTGTGCAATCCCCTATCACCACGGTATACCACTTGTAGTGTGATGCTGGTCCGAGTCCTATTCGATAAGAATTATGATAGTGTGGGTCTTAGCCCAATACATATCAATACTGTGCAATAATGCAACCCATCCCAATCCAGCCAATATACCACTCCGTACCACCAACACACCATGTGGGGATAAAATCGACCCACCTAGACAACACACCAATATCGCAGTAAGGTTGCGATATGAGATCGCAAAGAAAGTCGCAAGCATAGTATTACAAAGAAATCGCGCGATAATGATACAAAGCAATGCTAATAATATGATGATTGTCGCAGAGCTATAAGTAATAGTATATGTGGCAAAGCTACTAGTACAGTATACTTCCTCCATAACAGTATCCCAATCCCATGCAGTATGTCATGTCATAAATCATACGTATATGCAGAATGTCATACTCAATAACAGTCATATATAAATCATGAGCACATCATTCAACCTACCTTTAGGGGTATAATGGTCATTTCGATCCAATAGGGGTAAAATAGTCATTTCACTCTTTAGGGGTATTTTGGTCATTTTACTCACTTTGGGTTCTCTATGCAGATATCGACTTCTCGGAAGGTCCGCAGTCGCCTCGAGCGACTTTGATAACCTATATGGTCATAACAGTATAAATGGGCCCAAGTGGGCCCGCACGCTTGTGCGGCCCGTTCAGCCCAGATTTCGCCACGGCTATGAGACCTACATAGCCCAGTCCAGTATATGCCAGAAGTTGTGGATTTCATCTGTGTGGGGCCTACGAGCTCATTGGGCCCACATAGCCTATTTCGGCCCAACGTGGCCTAATATGGCCTAAGCCCATGAGAATACTTATGGAGGCCTTCACAGTCATATGCCCGTAATTCATGGGCTTGGTTTGACAACACGAGTGTTTGTACGACCATGTGACCTCAAAGCCTAATCTTCCGGCTTTTTGGCTTTTCAGCTTTTGCCGTTAGATAGTCAAAACTGTGTGAATACGCACCTGTTTACGCAACCGCTCCAAGTTTTTCACGCACCCAGCCTTGACTGAGTAATATGCGATTTACTCCTCTTCGATCGCTGACTAAAAGGATCGAACGCTACTTGCCGACTTACTGCAATAACACCAGATCTCATTAGGTAGAATCATTCACAGGTGGTTAAATCCATGAATATCAAACTTGCAAAAACATAGGGATATTCAGACCATGCTCAAAAAGACCAAGATAACGCTTTTACCTTAATTGAACGATAGACGAAAATGTATTGATTTCTTCAGTCACTTGCACCACTTCACTCCACTGAAATCCCTAGTACCCAACAAACCACCACATCGCAAGGAAAAGACAAGAATCGCAATTAGAACACGTAAGAAAAAGCATTCAGATTTTGGAAAAGATAGAAGAATAATAGAGAATCAAATAAGGGAACTTATGGGTACCTACCGATTCGTCAGAACTCTTGCAAGACCGAAACCACAACACCACAGCAGAGTACGGAGACAGTCGGCCAAAACCTGAAAACCTAAGAACACCGAAAGAAAAATAGAGAAGGGCAAAAGGGATATACTATTTAGTCAAGGTTTGGGAAAGTATAAGAGAGAAAAGAAATAGCAAAGAGAAGAGCGAAGAGAATAGTGGATTCGGCCAAATGAGCAGAGAGAAAAAAGTAAGCAGAGACAAAATGCCAAAAGAACCTACCACATTCGGCCAAAGAGAGAAAAAAACCCAAATGAGCAGTATACCTCTCTTGGCCGAAATCTTGAGTGCCAGAGTCCAAATTCGACACAAACTCCCTCCCTTCTCATCTCATTGATTTTCTCCTACAATCCCTCCTCAAACCTCTCCATGACCAGTTCAAACTCCATTCAAATTCTATTCAAACTCCCTTTAGCTGTGTTTCAGTCCAACTCTACTACCTACACAGCTCAAGTAGCAAAATAAACACTCCATTGTACAACCTAGGACTTGAACCTCAAACCCCACAGTTACACAACACGCCACCTTGCCCCTGGATCACAAGTTCTTTTTGTGTCATAAAACAAACACTATTATTTATAAGGTCTTTATGCCAGTGTCCAGATTCATTTAAGAGCAAAACTAAAAATTCTGCAAAAGCCAAGACTTGAACCCAGGCTTCTCACACACCCCCATACACACCCAAATCACTTAGGCATTAAAGCAAACAAGCAATTTGTGTCATATCATGCAAAAATTAAATACTTAAATTTTTAGGGTGTTAGAATTTTACCCCATTAACAAAATTTTGGCCCTGAAATTTACCTGGACAAAGTAGATGAGGGTATTGTAGGTGCACCACCTTCTCAGGTTCCCACGTGGATTCTTCTGAACCTTGATTAAGCACTTTGACTAGTGGAATAGATTTCTTCCTCAGTACTTTACCCTCACGATCCAATATCTACATTGGCTCCTCCTTGAAGGTCAGATTTGGCCTAACCTCAATCTCCTTGACTGGTAATATATGTGTGGGATCAGAGCAATAACGCTTCAGAATGAAAACGTGGAACACATCATGAATCCGATCTAATTCTAGAGGCAACTTAAGTTGATAGACGACCGGTCCCACACGCTTCAGTACACGGTAATGCCCAATGAACCTACGGCTAAGCTTACCCTTTCTCCCAAACCTCAGTATCTTTTTCCATGGGAAGACCTTGAAAAATAAGAAGTCCTCCACAGAATATTCAATCTCTCAGCGTTTAATATCCGCGTAAGACTTCTGCCTACCAGATGCTTCCTTCAACTGGTCTCGAATCAGTTTTACCTTTTCTTCGGTATCAGAAACTAAATCTGGCCCCAAAACTCGCTGCTCGCCCAGCTCAGTCCAATAGGTAGGAGTACGACACCTACGACCATATAACACCTCGTACGGTGCCATTTGAACACTGGACTGATAGCTATTATTATACGCGAACTCTGCTAGCGGTAAATAGTCTTCCTAGCTGCCTCGAAAATATATTACACAACTTCTTAACATGTCCTCCAGTATCTGAATCACCCTCTTTGACTGACCATCTGTCTGAGGATGGAATGCAGTACTGAAGTCCAACCTAGTACCCAAAGCCTCGTGTAATTTCTTCTAGAATCGAGATGTGAATCGAGGGTCTCTGTCAGATATGATGGAAATCGGTACCCCATGCACTCTCACAATCTCAGCCACATATAACTTTGCCAGCTTCTGCAATGAGTAACCAGTACGGATTGGTATAAAATGGGAAGATTTAGTCAATTGGTCTACAATAACCCATCTTGAATCCTTTTTAGTAGGCGTTAAGGGTAACTCACTCATGAAATCCATGGTTACCCTCTCCTACTTCCAAAGTAAAATCTTAACTGGCTGCAGTAACCCTGAAGGCAGTTGATGCTCAGCCTTAACTTGCTGGCACGCCAAGCACTTACTCACCAAATCAATAACTTCGCGTTTCTGTCCTGGCCACCAGTATAGCTCACGAAGATCTCGGTATAACTTGTTCCTACCAGGATGCATAGCATATAGACTACTATGCGCGTCTTGCAGTATAGACTGCCTCAGATCAGAATCCCTCGATACATAGATTATCCCACCAAAACATAGTACTCTTTTACTATTTAGCCCAAAATCTGAAGTTTCCCCATTCTCAACTTGTCTGAAACGAGGAACCAATGACTCATCCAACAACTATTTACCCTTAATCTGTTCAGCCCATGTCGGTTTAACTTGGAGCTCAGCGAACAAGCTACCATCATCAAACAAGCTGAGATGAGCAAACATTGCTCTCAAATCAGATACAGCCCTATGGCTTAGTGTTTCAGCTACCACATTAGCCTTACCAGAGTGGTATTCGGTTGAGCAATCATAATCTTTAAGTAGCTCTATCCATCTTCGCTGCCTAAGATTCAGCTCATTCTGAGTGAGGAGGTACTTGGGGCTCTTGTGATCTGTGTAGATAATACACTTCTCACCGTAGAAATAGTGCCTCCAAATTTTTAGTGCAAATATCACCGCGGCTAAATCCAAGTTATGAGTACGGTAATTTGCCTCGTGAGGCTTAAGCTGATGACACACATAAGTAATCTCCTTACCCTCCTGCATCAGCACACAACCCAAACCAACGTGTGATGCATCACTGTAGACAGTGAATTCCTTCCCAGACTCTGGCTGTATCAAGATAGGGGCCTCAGTTAGAACTTTCTTCAGCTTTTCAAAACTTTCTTACTGCTTATCAGTCCAAGTAAATGGTACCCCTTTACGCAGCAACTTAGTCAGAATTGCAGCAATCAAGGAAAACCCCTCAACAAAACATCTGTAATACCCTGCCAGACCCAGAAAGCTTCGAATTTTAGATACGATCTTAGGTGGTTTCCAATCTAGTACGGCTTCAATTTTTCGAGGATCAACCCTAATCCCCTCGGAAGGTACTACGTAACCCAGAAATGTCACTTCTTGCAGCCCGAATTCACACTTGCTGAACTTAGCGTACAGTTGTTTCTCCCATAAAATTTACAGAACAATTCGGAGATGTGCACTAAGTTCATCCCCGGTTCTCGAATACACCAAGATATCGTTTATAAATACCACCACGAACCGATCCAGGTAGGGCTGGAATACTCGGTTCATCAGGTCCCTGAAGGCAGCTAGTGCATTCGTCAGGCCAAATGGCATTACTAGGAACTCGTAATGACCATAACGAGTCCTAAACGTAGTCTTATACACATCAACCTCCTAAACTCTCAGCTGATGGTACCCAGAACGAAGATCTATTTTGGAGAAAACTGAAGCTCCTTGTAGCTGATCAAATAAATCATCAATCCTCGGCAAAGGATACTTATTTTTGATTGTCAGTTTATGCAATTGCTGATAGTCGATGCACATGCGTATGGAGCCATCCTTCTTCTTTACGAACAACATTGGTGCTCCTTATGGGGACACACTAGGTCGAATGAATCCTCGATCCAGAAGTTCTTCGATTTGAGCTTTTAACTCTACCAGGTCCTTCAGTGCCATCCTATAAGGAGCGATGGACACCTGAGTCGTATTCGAGCGCAGGAGCTCAATACCAAATTGAACTTCGTGGTTCGGAGGCAACCCAGGGAGCTCATCAGGAAATACATCAGAAAAATCTTTAACTGTTCTGATATCTCCAACAGAAGGACCCTCAGAATCAGATACACCAATATAGGCTAGAAACGCCTCACAACCCTAGCGAACCAATTTTTCTGCCCTTAATGCAGAGATCACATTAGACAGAAAGTCCTTTCGCTCCCCAATCACAGCTACCTCCCCATCATCCGTAGTCTTCAATACCATACGCTTAGCAGCACAATCCAAACTTGCACGGTGTTTTACCAACCAATCCATCCCAAAAATTAGGTCGAATTCACCAAATGGTAGCTCCATCAAATCCGTTGGAAATATAACTCCTTGAACCTCTAGGGGCACATCTCTGAACAACTTGTCTACTCTTACTAACTGTCCTAGTGCACTTAACACAGTTATCTTATTAACAGTACTCTCACATATGATTCCTAAGGTGCCAGACACAGTGCATGCAATGTATGAATGCGTAAACCTTATTCAATCAGAGTAGTGTAAGGTACATTATGAATTAGGAACATACCGGTTACAACATCTGGAGCGTCACCATCCTCTTGGTGATGAGTAGCATAGACTAGTGCTAGCTGCCTTACCTTAATGTTAACAGCATCTCTGCCTAGCGCTCCACAACCTCGTTCCACACTATTTCCACCCCTGGCCTGCCCACGGCCTCTCGGTGGCTGCTAACCGCCTCTCGCTGGCTGTACCTAACCCTGCCTGTAGCTTGCATCTGAACAGGCCTCTGAGGACAATTATTGACTTGATTTTTTATAGACCCACATCTGAAGCATGCCCCAATCTTCTTCCAGCACTCACCCAGGTGATGTTTCGCACAATCAGCACAGGGTCGTGGTCTTACAACAGGAACCCCAACTCGAACTGGCCCCACAAACCTGTCCTTCTTTTTAAGCCTTCTAGAAGCACTTGAGAGCTCTGAATCCCTCTTATATCTGCCTCGATCTTTCTCACAGTTCTAGCACTCAGAGCGCTTCACATTCTCAGTGATTTTCGCCTTTTCTACTAGGGCAGCAAAATCTCGCTCCCTCTGCGGAGCTATCAAGACTCGTATCTCAGAGGCCATCCTCGAATCGCACACAATGTTCATATTCAGTTGCCACTATCCCACGAGCATAACGACTTAGTCGCAGGAATTCTAGCTCATATTTAGCTACAGTTTTATTCCCCTAGGTCAAGTTTAGAAATTCTCTTCTTCAGGCGTCCACATAACTTGTGCCCACATACTTTCCTTGGAATGCCACCTTAAAGAAATCCCACGTTAACTAGTCAGCCTGAGTACCTTGTCTCACTGTAAGCCACACTGATAGGCCTCGTCTCGTAGTAAAGACACTGCACTTTTTAGTTTTTGTTCAGAAGTATAGTCGAGGTCGTCCATTATTCTCTCTATGGCTTCCAACCAGTATTCAGCCATATTAGGGGCTACTCCAGAAATACCTCTTAAAATTTTCACTCCATTCGACCACAGTCATTCTGAAATCGACCCACAGCCCACAGCACTAGCACTGGTCCTTGCGTCCCATTCGAGAATGCGTAGCATAGCTTGGGATAGTGTATTATCCCCAACTGCTTGATCGTATGATCTCATCTCAGTCACCGGTGAAGCTGATGCCATCCTAGCCTCAACATTAGGCATGTGGCCTGATGCCGAAGACCTAGTCCTAGCACTTCCTCGGCTTTTACCTCGGCTCGTGTACCCCTTCTACGAGTACCTCTAGTGCTCATATCGAATAACGTATTATCTGTTTAAGAAGTTTTATGTATCAGTTTGTAATTCCAGTAATTATTAACAAATGTCTTATGAAAAGTAGTAATCAGATTCTTGTTTTCGCAAATCAAAGTCTCCCTATAGTTTCCAGTTTCCTATAGTCTCAGTTTACTCTAACTAAAGAGTTTTAGTACAGTCCTACCAACTATAGTAGTCTCTCAGTGTATTTCAGTTCAAGCAGTCTATAGTATAAAGAAAATTTACGGATTCAGTGCTGGAGACTCGGTGTACCACACTTGTAAACCTTCTAAAACACTTCAAAAACAGTTTTCCAAAAATTCCAAATATTTTTAAAATCCATTCCACAGTCGAGTTTTGCAACTTAACTCTGATACCACTAAATGTAACACCCCATACCCGGCCTAGACATTATGGACAAGTTTGGCATGTCACATTGAAGTGTCTTTCGAAAATTAGACTTGTTGGAAAAAACTTGTTTCTAAGTTTAAAACCGCTTTATTATTATTTAACAAATCATCTAGTCAAACGTTTGCCTTATTATCTGCTGTTGTTATAATAGGTTGATTTAGAACTGTGGAAGCTTTTGAAAACTTAATGTTTAAATTTCGTGTCTTTGAAAATAATAATTATTTTTGAAAATTCGTCTTCTCCTAGACTAGCAGTTTAAAATAAGTAAACAAAGCCCAATTAAAAATTTAAACAAACATAAATGGCCTTATTACAAAAACAAAACCCAACATAAACTTTAAATTTAAATGGAAGTATGCGTAAAACTGCTGCAATTGTGTAGCCACCTCCTAGCTCCTCACAAAGACCAAATCCTCATCAATCGGTCAAGATACCACTTGTAGTGTGATCTGGCCAGGCTCGAGCCCTATTCAAGAATAAAGATGCGGTGTGCGTCTTAGACCAATGCATATCAGTACTGTGCAGTAATGCAACCCATCCCAATCCAACCAACACACCACTCCGTACCACCAACACACTATGTGAGGATAAAATTGACCCACCTGGACAACACACCAATATCGCAACAAGATTGTCAATAATAGTATGGCAGCAAAGCTACCAGTAAAAGTATTGCAGCAAAGCTGCCAGTAACAGTATATGTGGCAAAGCCACCCGTACAATATACTTCCTCCATAACAATATCCCAACCCCATGCAGTATGTCATGTCATAAAACATACATATATGCAGAATGTCATACTCAGTAACAGTCATATAGAAATCATGAAAACATCAGTCAACCTACCCTTAGGGGTATAATGGTTATTTCCATCCAATAGGGGTAAAATAGTCATTTCACCCTTTAAGGGTATTTTGGTCATTTTACTTACTTTGGGGTCTTTGTGCAGATACCGACCTATCGGAAGGTCCGCAGCCGCCTTGAGCGACATCGGTAACCTATATGGTCATAATAATGTAAATGGGCCCAAGGCCCATTATTCGACCCAAGTGGGCTCGCACGCTCGTGCGGCTCGTTCAACCCAGATTTCACCACAACTATGAGACCTACATAGTCCAGTCCAGTATATGCCACAAATCATGGATTTCATCCATGTATATGCCCCTTAGCTGTGTTTCAGTCCAACTCTACTACCTACACAGCTCAAGCAGCAAAATAAATACTCCATTGTGCAACCCAGGACTTGAACGTCAAACCCCACAGTTACACAACACGCCACATTGCCACTAGATCACAAGTTCTTTTTGTGTCATAAAACAAGCACTATTATTTATAAGGCCTTTATGCCAGTGTCCAAATTCATTTAAGAGCAAAACTAAAAATTCTGTAAAAGCCAAGATTTGAACTTAGGCTTCTCACACACCCCCATACACACCCAAATCACTTAGCCATTAAAGTAAAGAAGCAATTTGTGTCATATCATGCAAAAATTAAAGACTTAAATTTTTGGGGCGTTACACTTTACTTACAATTCTTCCAAAATACCAGCCTCATCAAAGAGACTCAAGCGAGCAAACATAGTTCTCAAGTCAGATATTGCCTTTGTAATAGCCCATTTGTCAGTGAAATCGAAATAGTGGTTTCGGGACCACAAATCCGACCCAAAAATATAATTTATTTTTATTTTATTATATGGTCCATTATATGGTAGATATGTCATGTGAAAATTTTGATACGAAAATTTTATCGATTTAGTGCTTAATTATGAGAAGGACTAAATTGCATAAAATGTAAAAGTTGCATTCTAGTAGCTATAAGGATCAAATAGCTATGGAATTCAAAACTAGAGATCCTTATATGGTCATAGACCATTAAGAAAAGTATGTAGATTTTTCATGGTGACTCATCCATGGAATTATAGAAAAAGGTCAAGGATTAAATTGAAAATAATAAAAAATTAATTAATTAAAAGATGATAAAAAGAAAATATCATCTTTTTTTGTCATTTTCAACCTTAAAAATACATGGAAACCCTAGGAGAGAGAAAAACAACTTTCAAGGCTTAATTGGGTAAGTTCTATTGTCCCATTTTTAGTAATTTTGGTATTTTTGAAATCGGGATAGCTTAATGTCTCTATTTGAAGGATTAACTTGAAAATTCATCAAGGGATGAAAATGAGTCATGGATGTATATGCTGGAAATTAGAAATTTATGGTAGAAAATTAAAGGTTATTGATAGATAAACAACTTTTACAAAGTGATTTTTGATGAAAACATAATTTAGGGACTAAAATGAAAAGTTGTAAAATTTGATGAAAAATTCTAAAATTTTATGAATACATGTGCTGGAAAATTTGTAATGGGGCTTTGGTTAGGCTTGGAATAGGGAGTAATTTGCACAAGTTTCATTTTCCGGGCCTAGGGATGAAATTGGAATTTATGGAAAAGTTAGGGGCAAAATGGTAATTTTTCGTAGGACGTAAATTGAGTCCATTTAAATATGAATGTATGAAATTGAAGGATAAACTCATTTATATAGATCAGGACAACATTAATTTGAGGATAGATCGAGGAAAAGAAAAGGTTTCGGATTAGGAGATTTCTAACGCGAACAAGTGTCGAGGTAAGTTTGTGTAACTTAGTTGGACATGTAATTATGTTAATTGAATGTTGTGTTTGTATGTTATATGATTTATGTTAATGTGCTTTACTTGTATGCTATGATGGAAAATTGCTACATGCTTGAAATGGTGATAAAGGGTTAGTCCCGATTGAATGTTGAATTCTAATGATTATATGTGCTTTCCCGAAACTAATAAGGTCCTGCATTTGTTGCAGATGGGATTTAGCTTGGACAAGTAATCCCATTAACCTTGTTATATAAAGGATTTAGCCTGGATGGGTAATCTTAATATAATACCTCTCGAGTATGCATTAAGATTAGGGTTTAGCCTGGACTGGTAATCCTAATTGAGCTCCTCCAAGCTTACGTTACATAAATGATTTAGCCTAGACTGGTATTCCTATTATACGATATGTAGCTCGAGAGTGTGTTCCTAGGTTAAGTGCCCTAAGAGATACCCTTAAATAAGAAATTGATGGATTATGGAACCGTACACTTCGAGTGTACTACTTGAGCATCCATCGGAATTCAATAATTCAATGGGCATGAATCTCTTGACTTGGCATGAAAATCTTGAGATGTAATGATAATGACTTGAAAGAACATTACATGACGAGCTCATCTATTTTTACTTGACATGTTTGTAAGTGTTGTGACTAACATGTTTTATTGAAGGCATGTGCTTAGAAAATTTTGCTAACGGATGGAAAACATGATGTTGTGTGCTTAAATTTAATAACAGGATTGGTAAGTTTAATTTCCATTATACGAACTTACTAAGCATGTAATGCTTACTTCGTTTATTTTTCCCTTGTTTTATAGTGCTCGGAAGCTCATGAAGGTTGGAAGATCATTGGAGTATCGTCACACTATCAACTAATCATTTTGGGTATACTTAGTAGAAATCATTTTGGTATAATGGCATGTATAGGAAATTTGGTCAATAGAGGCTTGAAATGTTATTTTGTAACCTAGCCATTGGAATGGCTAGTAATGGTTCATTTTGGTATGACTAGGTAAATTATTATGATATATTCATATACATGTGTTATGTTAAGAATGTGTGATCAATGTTGTGAATGCCTAAGTTGTTCCAAGGTAAGTCTATAAACACTTATGCATGTAGTGATATGCCTTGTTAAATGATGTGGATTGCCCAATTTGAATGCTTGAATTGGTTGGTTTTGGATGTGTGTTCCAAGTGCAGGTTTTGGGTGAGAAATGAAGTTAGAAATGGCTTTATTTTGTCCACATGGGCATGTGTCTAGACTGTGTGTGACACACAGCCTGGTAAAACGAGCATATAGTTAGGCCGTGTGTCCCCTACACCTAAATTTTGAGAAACAGAGTGCTCAGGATTGAGCACACGGGCAGAGACACAGGCGTGTGTCTCAGTCGTGTGTGTCACATGGTCTAGAACACAGGAGTGTGTCTTGGCCGTGTGAAACCTGCACCTTATTTGAATTAATTTAATTAACCACACGGCCTAGCACACGACCATGTGGCATGGCCGTGTGGTGCAAGTTAGAGAGCAACCTAAATTGAATACGACCTGTAACACAGGTGTGTTCCAGGGTCACACGGGCATGTCCCTTGGACCATACGGGCGTGTGAGTTTTACACCTGAGAAAAATTTTGTAATTTTGCAAAAAATTCTTAGAGTTTCGGATTAAGTCCCTATTCAATTTTAATGCTCGTATTGGGCCTCGAGGGCCCGATCAAGGGTCGTTATAGATGATCTCGATAAATGAATAGAGAATTCATGTAGTTTAATAGAAAAATGTTTTGAATGTTCTAGTAATGCTTCGAAACCCTGTTCCCGCGACAGGTACTAGTTAGGGGTGTTACAGCCTTTTTGCTTAAGGCATCAGTCACAACATTGACCTTCCCAGGATGATACTTGATCGTATAGTCATAGTACTTTAACAATTCAATCCATCTCCGTTGCCTCAAATTAAGTTCCTTATGGGTGAGGATATATTTGAGACTCTTGTAATCGATGTAAATAATACACTTCTCACTATACAGGTAGTGTCTCCAAATTTTAAGAGCAACACAACAGCTGTCAACTCCAAATCATGAGTGGGGTAATTACCTTCATGTGGCCTAAGCTATCTCGAAGCATAAGCTACCACTTTACCATCTTGCATCAAGACACAACCAAGTCCAACATGTGAAGCATCACTATACACACCATATTTTGTAACACCCCTAACCCATATCCATCGCTGGAACAGGGTTACAGAGCATTACCAGAGTTTACATATCAAATACTATTAATTCATGTCATTTACTATTCATATTCAAAATCAATCATATTGACCTTTAAATGGACTCTTGAGGCCTAATTTATGCATTAAAAAAATCAGGATTATATCAGGAATTTAGAGAATTTTTCATAAAATTCCAAAATTTTACTTAAATACAGGGGTCACATGCCCGTGTGGGCAGGCTGTATGGCTCACATGGCCAAATGACACGTCCATGTCCTAGGCTGTGTGGGCTTTCTATGTAAGGCACGCGGCCATGTCCCAGCCCGTGTTCATACCTGTGTAACTCTCTGACTTGGGTTACACGGCCAGCCACACGCCTGTGTGCAAGGCCGTGTGGACAATTTAATTCTTTTTTGAAAATTAGGTGTAGGATTCGCACGGTCAAGACACATGCTCGTGTGTTGGGTCGTGTGTTTCACACAGCTGAGACACGCCCGTGTCTCTTCTCATGTGACCAATTCTGAGCATCCTGTTTCTAAATTTTTAAGACGTAGGGGACACACGACCAAGCCACCCGCCCGTACGTATGGTCGTGTGTCACACACGGCTGAGACACACACCCGTGTGGACGAAAATAGGTCATTTTTCTCACCCAAGTATGCCATTAACCAACAACAACACTTGAATACATTTATCAACCCATTTAAGACATTAAAACTAAACCAAAACCAATCTTATGCATGTCATATTAGCTCATATATTCAAGTATTTAAACTTACCAATTTCACACTTATGTTCATAGACAAATTTTATCAAATATACTAATTCAAAATCATTCATTAATAAGTTTATATACTCTCCACCATATAACCATTTCATCACACATTAAACATGATTAAGTCTTATATAATTACATTAAAATATGCTTAACACTAGCCATTCACAACCAAAATATTTCATCATTTGTTCTATTTTAGCCTATAGATGCCATTATAATAAAAGTAGTTTTGCTATTTATACCAAAGTGAGCTGTAGGATAGTGTGATCTTGCTCTGACCCGCTCCAACCTTTACGAGCTTTGGAATACTATAAAACAGAGAAAATGAACAGAGTAAGCATGTAATGCTTAGTAAGTTCATATAACAAGAATTTAACTTACCAATCATATTCATTTCAAGTAAACATACAAACATGTATCCAAAACATTGTGGCCAATAGCCTAAACACATACTCATATCAAACAAATTAGTCTTGAAATTTGCATGAATATCAAGAAAATGAAGATGAGCTCATCATGCAACCATTTCCAGGTATTTCAAGGATATTTATGATATAACTCATTTAATTCTCATATTTTCTTACATTAGGAGTTTTTGTCTGTTGAATCATTGAAATATCGATGGATACTCGGGTAATACACACAAGGTGTACTTATCAATAGCCCATTAATTCATATACGGGGGTGCTCATCAGAGCACATAACTGAGAGGCACACTCTCGAGCCTTATAACAGGAAGCTCTCAAAGAGCCATATTGGGAAGCTCATAAAGAGCCTAACGGGAATCTTATCCGGGCGATATAATGGGAAGCTCATAAGAGCCATAATTAGGAATTTCACAAAGAACCATATCGGGAAGCTCACAAAGAGCCATGTAACGGGAAGCTCCGGATAGCCATATATCGGGAAGTTTAAGCGAACACTGTCAGGAAGCTCACAAAAAGCAAATTTCACGGGAAGCTCACAAAGAGCTAGATATCAGGATGCTCATAAGAGCTAAGGTGTGTCTACAACACATGTAGGATCACAACCTATCGAGACGCTATGAAGAGCTATAACGGGAAGCTCGCAAGAACTTATACGGGAAGTTTGAGAGGGCTAATAACAGGACGCTCTTTTGAGCTGTGGTGTGTCCGTAACATATGCAAGACTACAACCAATTAGGGAAAACTTGTATCCATCGAATTTCATCTATTCAAACAGAACTTAACAATTCTCGAGCATGTCAGATATATAATTATTTTCATATACATAAAAAATTCATAATTCACATATATAATATTCAATTCAAACATGAAATATACTCAATTCAGTTACACGAACTTACCTCGATACTTGTTCGTATATGAGAATCTACTAATCTGAAACTTTTCTTTTCCTCGATCTAACTCCTTATTTGGTACTTCCGGATCTATATAAATGAATTTAATCATGAATTTATTACATTTCACATTCAAATCAATCCATTTCACATCTTAGGCAAAAATACCATTTTGCCCCTATACTTTTCATTAGTTCCAATTTCGTCCGTGGGCTTAAAAAATAAAATTCATGCAATTTATTCATTATTCCAAGCCTAACCAATTTTACATATAACATTTACAGTCCATATATTTCATAAAAATCAAAAAAATTCCATGAATTTTACATCTTTACAATTTATTCCCTAAATCACAATTTTATCAAAATTCACTTTACAAAAGTTGTTTATCTATCAACAACTTTTCATTTTCTACTATAAATTTCAAAATTTCAGCATATTCATCCATGGAAAAATTTTAATACTTTGATAACTTTACAAATTGATCCCCAAAATAGCTAGATTAGGTTATTCCGATCTTAAAGTTACTAAAAACAGGACAAGATTACTTACCCCATTAGGCTTGCTTGATTTTCTTTCTCTTTCCTAGGGTTCCTATAGAAAATTTTTGGGGAAGATGATGGACTAAGATGATATTAAGTTATTATCATCTTTATTTATTTATATTTCCAATTTAGTCCTTTTCTTTTTCTAAATTTTCGTGGATGAATCATCAAAAACATCTACTAACTTCTCTTAATGGTCTAATTACCATATAAGGAACTCAAGTTTTGAATTCCTTAGCTATTTAATACTTAAAACTACTAGAACTCAACTTTTAAATTTTATGCAATTTGGTCCTTTCTATAATTAAACATGTAATCAATAAAATTTTCTTATCAAAATTTTCATACGTATTTTCTATCATAATGCAGACCATGCAATATTATTAAAGTAAACTTTCTTTCTAACTCAGATTTGTGGTTCTGAAACCACTGTTCCAATTTCACTGAAAACGGGCTATTACATATTCCTTACCGGATTCTGGTCGAATTAAAACGGGAGCTTCTGTTAACACGAATTTAAACTTTTTGAAACTGGCGTCTTGTTCGTCTCCCCACTTAAAATGAGCATTCTTCCTAAACAATTTAGTCAATGGGGCTGCTATCAAGGAAAAACCCTTAACAAACCTTTAATAATACCTAACAAGGCCCAAAAAACCTTGAATTTCTAAAATATTCTTCGGTTTCCTCCAGTCTAGAATAGCTTCAACCTTTTTAGAATCTACATGAACACCCTCGCCGATACCACGTGACCCAAAAAATCACTTCCTTCAACCAAAATTCACACTTAATGAGTTTAGCAAAAAAGTTACTTTTCACGAAGTATTTGTAAAACCATTCTCAAATGCTCATCATGCTCGGTCTCTATCTAAGATTACAGAAGGATGTCGTTAATGAAAAACACGACGAACCAATCAAGGAAAGGTTGAAAGACTTGATTCATAAGGTCCATGAAAGCCGCTGGTGCATTAGTCAACCCAAAAGGCATGACAAGTAACTCATAATGTCCATAATGAGTCCTATAAGTAGTTTTAGGGATATTAGATTCTTTCACTTTGAGTTGGTAATACTCAGATCTTAAGTCAGTTTTGAAAAAGAAGTTGCACCACTATATTAATCAAATAAGTCTTCGATCCTTGGTAAATAATACTTATTCTTGATAGCTAATTTATTCAGTTACCTGTAATCAATGCACAACCATAAGGTTCCATCTTTCTTTTTCACAAATAAAACCAGTACGCCTCATGCTGAAACACTGGGTCCAATAAAACCACTATCCAAAAGTTCTTGCAATTGTATCTTCAACTCCTTAAGCTTTTTCGGGCATTGCGGTAACGAAGGACGGACACCACTGTCGTTCTAGGCAACATCTCAATTCTGAATTCCACTTCCTCCTCTGAAGGTTTCCTTGGAAATTTCTCAGGAAATACATCAAGAAATTGCCTCACTGTATGTATACTTTCAACTAAAGGATCAATGACGCTTGCATCTCGGACATAAGCCAAAAACCCTTCACACCCTTTTTGCACAATCTTTTCTACTTCTAAAGCAGAGATCACACTAGATAGATAATTCCTATGCTCCCCCACCATAATAACTTCTTTCCCAGACTCGGTCACCAAAATCACCCTCTTCAATGCACAATCTAATAGAACTTGATGCTCAACCAACCAGTCTATTCCTAAAATTAAATCTAATTCATTAAAGGAAGTTCCATCAAATCGGCAAAAAACACCTCTCTTTAAACCTTTAAAGGGAATCTTCTATAAATTCTATTCACAAGTGTAGAGGATCCTAAGTGACTACCTACAGTTACAATGTTTTTGGTTTCCTCTACCCATATTCCCAATTTTACAGCCATATTACAAGCAACATACGAATAGGTAGATCATATATCAATCAAAGCAAAATAAGGTATCGAGTAAATAGTGAAGGTACATGCTATGACGTCAGCCGCATCTCTATCTTCTTGGCACCTAGTCGCATAAACCAAAGCAGGTTGTCTTGCCTCAACTCGACTCACACCTAGAGTAGGTTTTCTTTGATCTAGATTACCATTCCTATTTCTATTCTGGTTATGGCCCCTCTGAGCACCCAGATTACCTCTCTGATTTTGATCCCAGCTAGGCCTTGAATCTGATCTAGAGCTTGCACCTGATCCTGACGACGAGGACAATCCCTAATCTTATGCTCCATCGAACCTCATACGAAACAAACACCAATCCTCCTCCAACACTCGCCCGGATGACGCTTCTGACAATACTGGCAATCCTAAATCTACCCTTCCCTAGGGTCCACTACTTCCCTATACTACTGTGGCCTAGCCTATCTGGCTTGCTTAATAGGTCACAGGTTTGGGCCAGTAAGGCTCGTTTCTCTTTTGGGCTGATCTCTCTATTTCCTTTTCTTCTCAAGCTCTATGCACTTAATCTCCTCAATAGTCTTGGTCTTCTTGACCAAAGCATCAAACGCACGCTCTTGGTGCGGAGCACCTGAACCTTGAGGTCATACCTTTGACCCTTCTGAAAACAGAAACTCTTTTCCTACTCAGACGGCACCATACTAGGTGCATAGTTGTTCAACCTTAGAAATTCTGCCTCATACTTAGAAACTATATTGTCTCCATGTTTAAGTTTAATAAATTCCAACCATCAGGCCTCTACATAGCGAGGGCCCATATACTTACCCTGAAAGGCCTTCTGGAACTAAGCCCAATCAATACGCTCTGACAGCGTACCTCTAATCACTGATTGCCACTATCGATATGCCTCATCCTGTAACACCCCTCACCCGTATTCAACACCCGAATAGGGTTACGAAGCAATATCAGACTTATTACACAATTAAATATACATTTCACATACATTTCAAAATTTCATGTAATCCTCATTCAACATCATTCACATTGTCCCTAATACGAGCCTACGAGGCCCAAACATGCATTAGGAGTGGTTCGGGACTAAACCAATAACTCAAAATTTTTTTAGAACACTTAGAAAATTTCCAAAATACAGGGGACACACGCCGGTGTGGCCCGGTTGTGTGTCTCACACAGCCAAAGACACGCCCGAATCATAGGTCATGTAGAAATTTGAAATGGGATCACATGGTCGTGTCCCGACCCGTGTCCTACCCCGTGTAACTCTTTGACTTGGGCCACACGGCCAATCACATGGCCGTGTGACCTGTAACACCCCAGACCCGACCTAGACGTTATGGTCGAATCTGGCGTGTCACATTGAAGCGTCTTTCAAAAATTTGACTTGTTGGCAAAAAGTTGTTTCTATTTTTAAAAAAGCCCCTTTATTATTATTTAACAAATCATCTAATCAAAACGTTTGCCATATTATCTGCTCTTGTTATAGTAGGTTGATTTAAAATCACGGAAGCTTTTGAAAAATCTAATGTTTAAATTTCGTGTCTTTGAAAACGATAATTATTTTAAAAATTCGTATTCTCCTAAACTACCAGTTTAAAATAAGTAAACAAAAGCCCCAATTAAAAATTTAAACGAACATAAAAGGCCTTATTACATAAACAAAACCCAACACAAACTTTAAATTTAAATAATTAGAAAGTGTAGAATAGCTGCAGTTGTGTGGCCACTTCTGAGTCCCTCACACCACCAAATCGCCTATGGATGAGGATTACCTGTACAATTAAAAAGAAAGGGTGAGTTTACGAAAACTCAGTGTGTAATCCCCTATTAGTCAGTCGGTATATAACATGCGGTAACAGTCTGGGCTTGAGCCCTATTCAGTAACAGTTCAGTGTGGGTCTTAGCCCAATACAGTAACAGTGTGGGCCTTAGCCCAATACCATATCAGTACAGTCCAATAATGCAACCCATCCCAATCCAGCCAACACACCACTCCGTACCACCAACACACCATGTGGGGATAACATCGACCCACCCAGCCAACACACCTATATCACAGCAAATGTTGCCAGTAATAGTATCGCAACAAATGTTGCCAGTAACAGTATCACAACAAAGCTACCAGTAACAGTATTGCAACAAAGCTGTTAGTAACAATATATGTAGCAAAGCCACCAGTACAGTATACTTCCTCCATAACAGTATCCCAACCCCATGAATATGTCATGTCATAATTCATACGTAAATGCAGAATGTCATACTCAGTAACAGTCATCAACAAATCATGAACACTCCAGTCAACCTACCATTAGGGGTATAACGGTCATTTTCATCTATTAGGGGTAAAATAGTCATTTCACCCTTTAGTGGTATTTTGGTCATTTTACTTACTTTAGGGTCTCGATGTAGATATCAACCTCTTGGGAGGTCCGCAGTCGCCTCGAGCGACTTCGATAACCTAAATGGTCATAACAGTGTAAATGGGCCTAAGGCCCATTACTCGACCCAAGTGTGCCCACACGCTCGTGCGTCACGTTCAGCCCAGATTTTACCACGGTTATGAGACCTACCTAGCCCAGTCCAGTATTTGCCACAAATCGTGGATTTCATCTATGTAGGGCCCACGAGCCCATTAGGCCCACACGGCCCATTTCGGCCAAACGTGTCCCATTACAGCCTAAGTGCATGAAAATGCCCATGAGGGCCTCTAAAGTCATACGCTTGTGATTTATGGGCTCGGTTCGACCACATGAGCTTTCGCTGGCCCATGTGACCTCAAAGCCTCTAAAGTCATACGCTTGTGATTTTCGGCTTTTGCCGTATAGCAGTCAAAATAGTGTGAATACACACCTATTTACACAACTGCTCCAAGTTCCACGAGCATCTAACCTAGAGTCAAACATGACCCAATGTCAGTCCTTTAATCGTTAGGGTAAAACACCCTCTTATTGACACTTAATCCAAAACCACAATCCTTACATTGCTTGAATGAGGCGAATTTAGTCCTCCAAGACCGCTAACCAAAAGTGATCACACGCCTTTACAGATTATCTGTACCACCAACACCGATCTCATTAACCAAGGTAGGCCATATAAGTGGCCTTAATCCACAAATGATATCCTATAAGAACATAATCAGTATACGGCCTAAACTCCAAAAGTGAGGTAACACATTACCTTGATTGAATGCTGAGAATGAGGGTTGCGACTACTTCAAAACCATTTACACTCCACCACTCCTTGAGGAACACCCTAGAACCGCAATGAGTAACACATTGTGAAGAACGGAACAACAATCGGTAATCAAAAGATAAATAAGAGGGTATTCGATTTTAAGGAAAAGAATAGATGAGAACATGTTTAATCAAAAAGTGAGGAGTATAAACACTTTACCGATAATTAGAAAGACTTGCAACACTAGAACAGCAAGAAGCATCAAAGAGAAGATTGACACAGAGAGTGATAAAATAAAAGGTGATATTCAGCCAAACTACAATCGATAAGGAGAAGTAGCTCTCGGTCAAAACAAGAAAAATATTGGGAGGTAGAAAATGGAAAGAGAAGAATCAGACCAAGTCAAATTGATTAAGAGCAGAACCTAAAAGGTAAAAAGAGAAATATTCTGACAAAGGTAAACTGATTGGAAGGTAAGGGATATTCGGCCAAAAGAGTGTACAAATTGAGGAAGAGAAGAAGAGAGAAAAGAAAAGGAAGAGTTGCTCACAAAAACAATTAACAACTATTGACCGAAAAGAAAGGGGCTTTTGTTGACTAATGCGCAGCAACCAATACAAATCCAAATGAACCAAAAGCCGATAGATTGAAAGAAAGAAAAGAGAATTCGGCAGATGCTAACCCAATGATAAAAATGACAAACATTTTCCCCCCAGCCGAATTCTCAAGGCTTTGAGTTCCCCCAAATGGCACAGCACCTCCTCTCAATCAAACTCCTTGATTTTCTCCTAGTATCTCTCCACTTATCCCTCATTGAAGTACTCTACCAATTTCTCCTCAACTCCCCCAACAACTCCATTCAAATTCTATTCAAACTCCCCTTAGCTGTGTTTCAGTCCAACTCCACTACCTACACAACTCAAGCAGCAAAATAAATACTCCATTGTGCAACCCAGGACTAGAACCTCAGACTTCACAGTTACACAACACGCCACCTTGCCACTAGACTACAAGCTTTTTTTGTGTCATAAAACAAGCACTATTATTTATAAGGCATATATGCCAGTGTCTAGATTCATTTAAGAGCAAAACTAAAAATTCTGCAAAAGCCAAGACTTGAACCCAGGCTTCTCAAACACTCCCATACACACCCAAATCACTTAGCCATTAAAGAAAACAAGCAATTTGTATCATATCATGCAAAAATTAAAGACTTAAATTTTCGGGGCATTATAACTCTACCCCCTTAATGAAATTTTGGCCTCAAAATTTACCTGGTTAGAATAGATGAGGGTATTGCTGATGCATTGCCTCCTCAGGTTCCTACGTGGCTTCTTTTGAACTGTGATTATGCCAAAGCACTTTGATTAGTGGAATAGATTTCTTTCTCAATACTTTAAGCTCACGGTCCAATATCTGCACTGGCTCCTCCTTAAAGGTCAGATCTAGCCTAACTTCGATCTCCTCGACTGGTACTATATGTGTGGGATCAGAGCGATAACGCATCAGCATGGAGACATGAAACACATCGTGAATCCAGTCTAATTCTGGAGGCAACTCAAGTTGATAGGCGACTGGTCCTATAAGCTTCAGTATATGGTAAGGCCCAATGAACCTAAGGCTAAGCTTACCCTTCCGCCCAAACCTCATTATCTTTTTCTATGGGGAGACTTTGAGAAATACGAAGTCCCCCAAAGAATACTCAATCTCTCGACATTTAAGATCCGTGTAAGACTTCTACCTATCGGATGCTTCTTTCAACCGGTCTCGAATCAGTTTTACCTTTTCTTTGGTATCAGAAACTAACTCTAGCCCTACAACTCGCCACTCACCTAGCTCAGTCCAACAAGTAGGAGTATGAAACCTACGACCATATAAAGCCTCGTACGGTGCCATTTGAATACTGAACTGATAGCTATTATTATACACGAACTCTGCTAGCAGCAAATAGTCTTCCCAACAGCCTTGAAAATCAATTACACAACTTCTTAACATATTCTCCCGTATCTGAATCACCTTCTCTGATTGACCAGTTGTCTGAGGATGGAACGCAGTACTGTAGTCCAACCTAGTACCTAAAGCCTCGTGTAATTTCTTTCAGAACTGATATGTGAATCGAGTGTCTCTGTCAGATATGATGGAAACCGGTACCCCATGCAGTCTCACAATCTCAGCCACATACAACTTTGCCAGCTTCTGCAACGAGTAATCAGTACGGACTGGTATAAAATGGGTAGATTTAGTCAATCAGTCTATAATAACCCATACCGAATCCTTCTTAGTAGGCGTTAAGGGAAGCCCACTCACAAAATCCATGGTTACCCTCTCCCACTTCCAAAGTGGAATCTTAACTGGCTGAAGTAACCCTGAAGGCAGCTGATGCTTAGCCTTAACTTGCTGGCACGTTAAGCACTTACTCACCAAATCAGTAACTTCGTGTTTTAGTCCTGGCCACCGGTATAGCTCACGAAGATCTCGGTATAACTTGTTTCGACCAGGATGCATAGCATATGGACTACTATACGCATCCTGTAGTATAGACTGCCTTAGAACAGAATCCCCTCGCTACACAGACTGTCCTATGGAAACACAGTACTCCTTTACTATTCAGCCCAAAATCTGAAGTTTCCCTATTCTCGACCTATCAGAAACGAGGAACCAGTGACTCATCCAACAACTATTTACCCTTAATCTGTTCAGTCCACGTCGGTCTAACTTGAAGCTCAGCCAACAAGTTACCATCATCATACATGCTATCAAATCAGATATAGCCCTATAGCTCAGTGCGTCAGCTACCACGTTAGCCTTACCGTGGTGGTACTCAATCGAGCAATCATAATCCTTAAGTAGCTATATCCATATTCGCTGCCTAAGATTTAACTCCTTCTGAGTGAGGAGGTACTTAAGGCTCTTGTGATCAGTGTAGAATCATTCACAAGTGGTTAAATCCATAACTATCAAACTTAAAGAAACATAAGGATATTCAGCCTATGCTCAAAAAGACCAAGATAACGCTTTTACCTTAACTGAACGATGGATTAAAAGGTTTTGATTGCTTCAGTCACTTCTACCCCTTCACTCCACTGAAATCTATAGTACCCAACAAACCACCACATCGCAAGGAAAAGACAAGAATCGTAATTAGAACACGTAAGAAGAAGCATTCAGCTTTCGGAAAAGATAAAAGAATTATAGAGAATCAAAGGAGGAAACTTATTAGTACCTACCGATTCATCAGAACTCTTGCAAGACCGAAACAACAACACCACAGCAGAGTACGGAGACAGTCGGCCAAAACCCAAAAATAGAAGAACACCGAAAGAAAAATAGAGAAGGGCAAAAGGGATATACTATTCTGTCAAGGTTTAGGAAAGTATAGGAGAGAAAAGAAACACTAAAGAGAAGGGGGAAGAGAATAGTGGATTCGGCATTGGATAATAAAGAACAATGCAAAAAGAAAAAAGTGAGTAGAGACAAAATGCCAAAAGAACCTACCACATTCGGCCTAAGAGAGAAAAAAACTCAAATGAGCATTATACCTCTCTTGGCTGAAATATTAAGTGCCAGAGTCCAAATCAGAATAGACTGCCTCAGATCAGAATCCTTCGGTACATAGATTGTCCCACCGAAACATAATATTCTTTTACTATTCAGCCCAAAATTCAAAGTTTCCCCATTCTTAATCTGTCGGAAACGAGGAACCAGTGACTCATCCAACAACTATTTACCCTTAATTTGTTAAGTCCATGTCGGTTTAACTAGCAGCTCAGCCAATAAGTACCATCATCAAAAAGGCTGAGATGAGCAAACATTGCTCTCAAATTAGATACAGCCCTATGGCTCAGTGCGTTAGCTACCACATTAACCTTACCAGAGTGGTACTCAATCGAGCAATCATAATCCTTAAGAAGCTCTATCCATCTTCACTGCCTAAGATTCAGCTCTTTCTGAGTGAGGAGAAAACCGAAGCTCCTTGTAGTTGATCAAATAAATCATCAATCCTTGGCAAAGGATACTTATTCTTGATAGTCAGTTTATTCAATTGCCGATAGTCGATGCACATGCACATGGACCCATCGTTCATCTTTACGAACAACACTGGTGCCCCTTATGGAGACACACTAGGTCAAATGAACCCTCGATCCAGTAGTTCTTGGGTTTGAGCTTTTAATTCCATCAGCTCCTTCGGTGCCATCCTATAAGGAGCGATGGACACTGGAGCTGTTCCAGGTAGGAGCTCAATACCAAATTCAACTTCGCGGTTCAGAGGCAACCTAGGGAGCTCATCAGGAAAACATCAGAAAAATCCTTAACGGTTCTGATATCTCCAACAGAAGGACCCTCAGAATCAGATACACCAATATAGGCTAGAAACGCCTCACAACCCTTGCGAACCAATTTTTTTGCTCTTAATGCAGAGATCACATCAGACAGAAAGTCCCTTCGCTCCCCACTCACAGCCACCTCCTCATCATCCGTAGTCTTTAACACCATACACTTAGCAGCACAATCCAAACTTGCACGGTGTTTTACTAGCCAATCTAACCCTAAGATTAGGTCGAATTCACCAAACGGTAGCTCTATCAAATCCCCTAGAAATATAACTCCTTGAACCTCTAGGGGCACATCTCTGAACAACTTGTCTACTCTTATTGACTATCCCAATGGACTTAACACAACCATCTCATTAAAAGTACTCTCACACATGATACCCAAGGTGCCAGACACAGTGCATGCAATGTATGAATGCGTACATCCTATATCAATCAGAGTAGTGTAAGGTACATTATGAATTAGAAACATACCAGTTATAATATCTGGAGCGTCACCATCCTATCAGCGACGAGTAGCATAGACCAGTGCTGGCTACCTCGCCTCTATGTTACTAGCACATCTGCTTGGCACTCCACGACCTCGTCCCACACCATTTCCACCCCTAGCCTGCCCACGGCCGCTCGGTGGCTGCTGACCACCTCTCGTTGGCTGAATATAACCCTGACCTGTAGCTTGTATCTAAACAGGTCTTTGAGGACAATTCTTAACTTGATGCTCCATAGAACCACATCTAAAACATGCCCCAATCTTCTTCCAGCACTCACCTAGGTGATGTCTCCCACAATCAGCACAAGGCTGTGCTCCTGCAACAAGAACCCCAGCTCGGACTGACCCATCAAACCTGGCCATCTTTTTAGGCCTTCCAACAGAATTTGAGGGCTCTGAATCCCTTTTATATCTATCACTATCCTTCTCACAGTTCTGGCGCTCAGAACACTTCACGTCCTCGGTGATTTTTGCCTTTTCTACCAGGGCAGCAAACTCTTGCTCCCTCTACGGAGCAATTAAGACTCGTAACTCATCTCAGAGGCCATCCTCGAATCACACACCGCGTTCATATCCAGTCACCACTATCCTACGAGCATAGCGACTCAGTTACAGGAGCTCTGCCTCATATTCTGCCATAGTTTTATTCCCCTGGGTCAAGCTCAGAAATTCCCCTCTTCGGGCGTCCACATAATTTGCGCCCACATACTTTCCTTGGAATGCCGCCTTAAAAGAATCCCACATTAATTGGTCGGCCTAGGTACCCTCTCTCACGCCACTAATAGGCCTCGTCTCGCAATAAAGACACTGCACTTTTTAGTTTTTATTCAGAAGTGCAGTCGAGGTCGCCCATTATTCTCTCTGTGGCTTCCAACCAGTATTCAGCCACTTTAGGGGCTACTCCAGAAATACCCCTGAAGATTACTGCTCCATTTGACCGGAGTCATTCTAAAATCGACCCACGGCCCACAGCACCAGTACTGGTCCTTGCGACCCTTTCCAAAATGCAGAGCATAGCTTGGGATAGTGCATCATCCCCAGCCGCTCGATCGTATGATCCCATCTCAGTCACCGATGAAGCTGGTGCCTTCCTAGCCTTGACATTGGGCATGTGGCTTGATGCTGAAGACCCAGCCCTAGCACTTCCTCGGCCTCTACCGCGGCCTCGTGTACCCCTTCCGCGAGTACCTCTAGTACTCATATCAAATAACGTATTATCTGTTTAAGAAGTTTTATGTATCAGTTTGTAGTTCCAGTAATTATTAACAGATGTCTTATAAAAAGCAGTAATCAGAGTTTTGTTTTTGCAAATCAAGGTCTTCCTACAGTTTCCAGTTTCCTACAATCTCAGTTTACTCTAACTAAAGAGTTTCAGTACAGTTTTACTATCTATAGTAGTCTCTCAGTGTATTTCAGTCCAAGCAGTCTACAGTATAAAGAAAACTTACAGATTCGACGCTGGAGACTCGGTGTGACACACTTATAAAACTTTCAAAACACTTTAAGAACAGTTTTCCTGAAATTCCAAATATTTTCAAAACCCATTCCACAGCCGAGTTTTACAACTTAGCTCTGATACACTAAATGTAACACCCCATATCCGTCCTAGATGTTGTGGTCGAATCTGGCGTGTCACATTGAAGTGTCTTTCAAAAATTATACTTGTTGGCAAAAATTCGTTTCTACGTTTAAAAAAAACCCCTTTATTATTATTTAACAAATCATCTAGTCAAAACGTTTGCCATATTATCTGCTCTTGTTATAATAGGTTTTAAAATCGCGGAAGCTTTTGAAAAATCTAATGTTTAAATTTTGTGTCTTTAAAAATGGTAATTATTTTAAAAATTCATCTTCTCCTAAACTATTAGTTTAAAATAAGTAAACAAAAGCCCCAATTAAAAATTTAAACAAAACCCAGCACAAACTTTAAATTTAAATAATCAGTAAGTGTAGAACAGCTGTAGTTGTGTGGCCACCTCTGTAACATTCGGGATTTACGGGTTTCGCATTTACATCATATCTATGTGTTTGGTATGCTTTGTATGTTGTTTGAGTGTGTTGGGGCCCCAGGGAAGCACGGGGTTAAGTTTGAGTCTTAGTGAAAATTTTTGATTCTAAGCATTTTAGGGGAGAGCTAGTTGAGCCAGGGCTTAGGGGATTAATTTTTGTGGTTGTTGACACAAGGAAAGGGTTGGTGTAGTGGCAAGGAGGTGCCATCTTGTGTGCTTGGAAGTTGCGCCATAAGAGAGTTGCAAGGGGGGAACGAGTTCGAGCTGCATGGATAATATTTTGGAGTTTTATTTTGCGCCTGGAGAGGTAAGTGGTGGATTCGACAAGGGCACTTAAGGGGGGAATGTTGAAGGGGTCAACAATTCAAATGAATGGTGGATAGTGATCAAGGGAGTTTGAATTATTCAAACTTGCTTGAATAGGTAGAGGAGATGGAATCAAGGCATGTTGCAAGAGGACGGCATGGGGGATTGGGGTGAGTTGGCTGTTAGCTGAATTTTGAAGGGTGAAGGGAGGGTGAGATTTCAGTTTGGCATGGAGAGTAGGTGTCGAAAGTTTGAGATATAGTCACTTATAGGTATAATGAGTGTTCTTTTCGGCATTTGTTGGTAGTGCATTAGAAGCAAATTGGTCCATTCTTTCTATAGGTAAGCCGAAACATCTTCTCCCTCATTAGCATTTTTCTTTTGTGCCGTGTAAGCCTTGTTGCATTTTCTAAAGTTGAACCCTTTACTATTCTTCTCTCATTTTCCACTTTCACTTCTCAACTCTCTCTTCCTCTCTTTTACACTTTGGGTAACCCGAATTGATCATTTCACCATCAAAAGCTGAAACAATCCTTTTCTTCTTGTGACCGAATGTGTTTCCATTTGTTGAACCATAGCCGAACCTTTTAACCATCTCCATTCCTTTATTTCCTTCTTCTGTTCGTTTATTTCTCAAGCCCACCTTTTGGCTGAATTCTCTCTAATCTTTTCTTTCTTTTTGTGTTTCCCATCTCATTTAATCTAGACGAAACCTATCTCTATTTCATCTCTTTGGATTTTACTTTCATTTTCTATTCTCTTAAGCCGAACTTCTCTTATGTGGTGACTTCTTTCCGTTTGTTGATTTGCTAGAAGAATTGTCGTCACTCTTCTCTTTTCAATCCTCTTAATCGGATTCTTCTTGGTAGTGGTAAGTGTCCCCTTTCTCTTTCGAATCTTTCTCTTCTCTCTTTTTGTTTGCCGAAACCAAAGGCATTAATCCTATTTCTTAGGTTTTGACCGTGCATATGAAGGGCTTGGTTTCGTGCCTATTCTGTTTTTAGCCGCATGAAGGGTATTAAGGGTTATTCGAATTCGATCAATCGGGGTAAGAGGTTTATATCATTCGTCCGGCCGAAGGCCACTTCTTTTAGCCATAAGTTTGAAAGGCCAAATCTAATGTAGGGTTATGTAGGGACTTTGACGATCTATTAGCTCAAGTGTGGAACCTCTGGGTTTTGTCAATTTCGGTAAGGATCTATTCGTTCAAGTGATTATTTTCTGCTATTATCTTATTCAATGATTTAACCGGGTCTTCTGACCAAGATCATTTTTATGGAATTGAGTACCAGTCAAGTAAGGGAAAGGGTTGGACACGTAGTCCTGCCCCTAAATTCAAGAAGCGAGCAGCTTCAGTGGTTCGAGATTGGCCACCGGGTTGTGGGCCGGCATCGGAGAGGGATGAGGAGATCGTTGTGATCCCTGTGGGTGAGAGCGCTAGCGAGATCGATAGCGTAGTTCTGTGTGTTTACAGGTGTGTAACTTCCACACCATTTTTGGTTGTTTCTGTTTATTATATGTATATGCTATGTAAATGCTGGAATTCGGTATGGGCTGCTGGATTACCCATGGAGGGTAAAAACGAGATGCCAGGTTAGTGATTCTGACTGTGCTATACGAGTGTTTATGATGACATGTTTACATGCACAATCTGAATGTCTATTACATGTATGTCGAAACTTGCTGTATACATACATCATGACTATATGTTTGCATGGGGATAGGCATATGATATTGATGAAAGGGAAGCATTCATTACGGTGGCTTTTGCCACAATGCATTACAGTGGCTCGCCACGTCGCATTCAGTGTAAATCTATTCATATCTTACTCTATGTGTTAACTCGGTCTTCTGACCAAGATTTGTTCCATGGGCTCGAATGCCAGCAATTCTAAGGAGGGGGTTGGACCTGTGAACCCAGCCCCTAAGTTTAAGAAGCGAGCAGTGTCAGCAGTTCGGGATTGGCCACCGGGTTGTGGGCCGGCCTCTAAGCAGAGTCGTAGGCAGATAGCAGTGGTTTCGATTAACGATAATGTCGACGTAGAGAGTGTGATATTACGTGTTATCAGGTGTGTTCCTCTCACACACTTCATGTTTTATTTATGTTATTGCTATGTTTGGCTAAAAGTCGAAGTGATGGTATGGATTACTATGCTACCCTTGTGGGTAGGATCGAGGACTTCAGGTAAGTTCTACTGTGCACTGTTATCAACAAACGTATGTTGAATGAAGTGATTGTTTGTTATACATTGAAAGCATGATCATACCATCTTGTTAAGCATGAACATGAAACTGAGGTATGATGAGAAGAGGGAGGAAATATGATCTCTTTTAGACTGTCACCAGTGGTTAGGTACCAGAAGTGGGTTGGCCCCACATATTATTATTTTGTGACTAAGTCTCAGTGGTTTGGAACCACCAGTGGTTAGGTACCACAAATATCTTATTTCTATGACTTGTTCCAGTGGTTTGGTACCACAGTGGGTTGTCCCCACGTATTGATATTAGGGATTGTCACTAGTGGTTAGGTACTACAAGTAGGTTGGCCCCACATATGATTATTTGTGACTTTTGTCACCAGTGGTTAAGTACCACAAGTGGGTTGGCCCCACATATTATTATTATTTGTGACTTTTGTCACCAGTGGTTAGGTACCACCAGTGGCTAGGTGCCACAGAGATTAGGTAGTTTTTGGAGATATGGAGGATGGATAATAAGTTGGTTGGGTTGCATTACATACATGCTTGTTATATGATTTGTGAGAGAGCTCTAAACTCTGTTGGACGGGGAAGTACACACTGAGTCTCGGTGACTCACCCCCTCCGTTAAAATTTGCAGGCAATCTTTAGACCGCGGATAATGAGCCGAGGTAGACTCGAGGTGGCCATGCATAATATTTTGGATTTTATTTTAAATAGTTATTTTGGAATTATTCTACTTTAATTTGGATTTTGGTAATGTAATAAGGGCATCTAAACGTTAATTTGGTTTTTATTTGTTTTTTTAATTTCCTTTTATTTTATTTTTGATCATTAAGGCATGCCTACTAAACTACGAAATGGATGATTTCCAAAACTTAAAAACTATGGGATTTTGAGATTCTACAATTGATTAATTAGCAAACGGATTTTAGTTGCAAAGTAACTAAAATTTTCAAACTAAGACTCAAAATTGTTTTCAATTGATCACTCAATATAAATTATGTTTCTATAAAATCAAAGATTTTTCCCAACTCATGACGTTAACTCAGTTTTCAAAAATTTTTTTCTTTCCTGTGACATGCCAGATTCGGTCGTAACGTTTTGACCGAGTTTGGGGTGTTACAGTTGTGGTATCAGAGCCTGGTTCGAAAGCTCGGCTGTGAGTATAAGGCCCAAATTATTTCTCAACAGATGGTTTGCAAAATGGTTTTTGATGAAATACATGTTTTCGGGAAGCATGGAACCTGAGTCTCCGGCACCGATTCGTGACGGTAAGTTTTCTAATTATTGATTGTATGATTTAGTTGTTTTGTGACGTGGTTGCTAGTATTAGGAAATTTACCTTAGAGACTGAAGCCTGTAGGAATGTATGCATTTGCAAAAACAACTACTCTGATAATATACTCATAAGACTGTTCGATAATAAACAGTGGAAGAAAGCTAACTCATAAAACTCTTAATCAGATTAAAATCGTGAACATTAGTCATGAGCACTCGAGGACGTGGGTGTAATGTACATGGTCGTGGTAGGGGTAGGATTACTGTATCGGAACCAGTAGGGTCTGGTCATGGGTCAAGAAATGAGGGGCCGCCACTGCCAGCTGTGGAACTAGAGTTTCAGGACCAAACGGGTGAAGACGATGCGGTGTCTCAGGCAATGCTATGGGTCTTAGAGAGAGTTGCTGGAGCAGGCATGGGTACGGGGGCCTGAAAATCTATACCTGAACGACTCCGAGCCAATGGAGCGAAAATATTTAGGGGTGTTTTTGGTGTAGCTCCCAACGCAGCTGAATATTGGTTAGAAGCGACTGAGCGTATAATGGATGATCTTGATTTCACGGCAGAGGAGAAGTTGAAAGGAGTGGTATCTCTTCTTCGAGAATAGGCCTATCAATGGTGGCTCACGGTTAGGGATGGCACGATGGCTGATGAAATCACCTGGGATTTCATCAAAACAGCATTTCAGAGGAAGTATGTTGGATCGAGTTATGTGGATGCGCATATAACACCCCTATCCCTAGTCTGTCGCCGGATTAGGGTTAGGAGCGTTACCTGATAGATCGGAAACATTCATAGACAAAATCATACATTCAATCATCTTTCTCAGACATAATGTCCCTTAATCGGGTCCTCGAGACCTTAAGCATGCTTATAAACCGAGTCGGGACTAAATTGAAACGCATACAAAATTCCATGAAAATTTGAAACTTTTTTAAAATACAGGGGAGACACGCCCGTAGGAGGAGACCATGTACCCTCCACGACTTCTATACACCCCCGTGTAACCATCCGTGTTCAACACAGTCATTAAGCACGCCCGTATGCCATGGCTGTGTACTTTTAGGTCATATACTGACTTCCCACCACGGCCACCAAGCACGCCCTTGTCGAGGCCATGTATTTTTATGTTAGCTACTGACTTGCACACCACGGCTAGATGACACGCTCGTGTTGAGGCCGTGTGATTTTATGTTGCATCCTGCTAATTTACCCACGGTCTAAGGCACGCCCGTGTGCCACAACCGTGTGACATTATAGGCCATTTACAAGGCCAAAATGCCAACCAAAAAGGTTCATATCTATAAGCATCATTTACCAACACATATCAAGCAGATATGGCAACCAAAAACATACAAATAGCCATCCAAATCATGCACATTTGATCACTAAGATATTCACAACTATAAATTAAATTTTTATTCAATATATACATTCAAAACCAATACTAAACATACCAATTTGCATAACTAAAACTCAATTATACCTATGCACCATTTGTCTATATACTTACTATCTCATAATCATTCCATATATCAACTAATCATGTCACATTCATCTAAGCATGGTACCAAAACATAACTAGCCAAATCACATGGCTAAGTTCACTTTACAAATCATCACAAGAACTAGCCTATACATGCCATATCTAGCTATATACATATCCAAGGTGTACCAAAATGATATTAGTAGTGTGATGACGATCCTTGACGGTCCCGAGCCTTCAGTAGCTTTGACGACCTATAAAACAGATTAACCACACACACAGAGTAAGCTTTCCAAAAGCTTAGTAAGTCAATATACAACAACGTAGCATAAAATGCATATATTTGCTTTGATTCATACACTTTTGACCACATTAGCCATATTCCCAATTCAAAGATCATATAAACACATATCTCATTTCACTAAAACCTTATACAACATATCATCAATTCCATATTCATAGCATCATGGTAAGATCATATTGATGCTTACCTTGTACACACAATTAGTGTATAATCAACATACTTGAATTGAATTTACTATCATGTATTTGTTTATAGCTCGGATTTTGCAATTAGTATCATAGACTTGCCCGTTGAACAGTAATAAATCTAATGGGATACTCAGAAAGCTCAGAATAATCGCACAATGCCAACGTCCCAGATGAGGTCTTACATGCACTCAGATATCGATGCCACTGTCCCAGACATGGTCTTATACGAATCAAAACGATGCCGATGTCCCAGACATGGTCTTACTCGTAAGTGTCATAATGATGCCAACGTCCCAGACGTGGTCTTATACGTAAAGTTTATATTGATGCCAACGTCCCAGACGTAGTCTTACACGAATCTCAAATCAATGCCAACGTCCCAGACGTGGTCTTACATGATAAAACAGAACAGATACCTATGTCAAGGTTCATACTAGGCTTCTCAGACTTAGTCAATATACCGAACTTATCTCGGAATTCAATTATAGAATTTCTGATAAGCATTCATTATCATCATTAAACATATGAACAATTACAAATGCATACATATTCATTTATTTGTATAGTGACTTACCTCGGATTCGATTTATCGGAATAGAATACGACTACTCGATAACTTTCGCTTTCCTACGATCTAAATCCATTTTCCTCGGTTCTTGATCTAAACATATTCAGAATTAACCCTTTTATTCACTAGTTCATTCAATTCAATCCGAAGACACACAAGTAGGGCAACTTGCAAATTAGCCCTCACATTTGCACAACTTAGCAATTTAGTCCATTTTCTCAAAACATCAAATTCACAAAATCTACTTTTACACAAGCTTGGCCGAATACATAAATATCACATACAAACCCACATTTTTCATCAAATTCACAAATTAGTCCCTCAATTTGTCATTTTCTCAATTTAGCCCTATTAAGCTAAATTCATCAAAACTTCAAGAACAAAACATGTTTATCTACCACCAATCTATCATTTAACACCTTAAAGCATCATAAAGCTCAACTTAGCATCAATGGCATAACTTACAAACATCACCAATACACAAAATTGAAACATGGGTTTGATAGTAGATGAAGCAACGATTACAAAAACATAGAAATTATCAAAAACCGACTCAAAGTCATACCTTAATTGAATCTTTCAATGGCCGAATAACCTAGCTTCTTTGTCTTTTCTTTTTCTCCACTAAATTCGGCCAAAAGATGATACCCATGTCTAATTTCATTCTTTGTTTTTATTATAAAACATTTTAATACATAAATGACAAAATTAACCTTTTATAATGCTTATAAAAATCTCAACTAACTTTGGCATTAATGTCCATCCATTTTCCAATGGTAAAATTACATTATAAGGACTTCGTACTTATAAAGACATGACACATAAGTGCTTTAGCAATTAGCACGCAAATTTTGCATTTAACGCAATTTAATGCTTTTGTCAAATTAAACATACAGACGTACAAATTAGCTTACGGAAATTTAACACATGGTTAATCACATATCATAAGCACAAAAAATAATATTAAAATATTATATAGACTCGGATTTGTGGTTCCGAAACCACTGTTCTGACTAGGGTATAAACCGGACTGTTACAATTCTCCCCCTTAGGGATTTTCGTCCCCGAAAATCTTACCATTAAACAAGTTCGGATATTGTTGTCTTACTGAATCTTCAAGCTCCCACGTAGCCTCTTCTAATCCATGTCGATTCCACAGTACTTTCATTAACGGAATTCTTTTGTTTCTCAACTTTTTCAATTCACGAGTTAAGATACGGATCGGTTCCTCTTCATATGTCATATCTGATCGAATTTTAATTTCAGATGGAGCAATCACATGTGATGAATTGGATCAGTATTTACGGAGCGTCAAAACATGAAATAATTGTGTATCTTTTCTAGCTCAGACGGCAACTTTAATCTATATGCAACAGGTCTGACACGTTCAATGATCTCATAAGGTCCGATAAACCTCGGACTTTATTTGCCTTTATGTCCGAATCGAAACACTTCTTCCACGAAGACACTTTCAGAAATACTTTGTCACCGATATGAAATTCTATATCTTTACTTTTCAAGTCTGCGTAAGACTTCTGACGATCAGATGCTGCTTTCAAGCAATCTCGGATCTGTTTCACTTTCTGTTCTGAATCTTTTATCAGATCAACCCCATGTAACTTATTCTCGCTAAGTTCAGTCCAATACAAACGTGTACGACATTTCCGCCCGTACAAAGCTTCATAACATGCCATTTTAATACTCGACTGAAAACTGTTATTATATGTAAATTCGATCAGTGGCAGATACTATTCCCATGAGCCATTAAACTCTAGTATGCAGCATATTAGCATGTCTTCAAGAATCTGAATAGTCCGTTTGGACTGACCATCAGTTTATGGATGAAAAGCTTCACTGAAATGGAGTTTCGTGCCTAAAGCCTCTTGCAATTTCTTCCAGAATCTCGACGTAAATCTCGGATCTTTATCAGATACAATAGACAGTGGCACCCTGTGCAATCTCACAATCTCCAAGATATAAAGCTCGGCTAATTTGTCAAGTGAGTAGACAGATCTTACTGGAATGAAATGGGCAGATTTCGTTAATCTATCAACCATGACCCATATTGCATCTTTCTTTCTTGGAGTCCTATTTCCATTCAGGAATCAGAATTGGCTGAAGCAATCCAGATGGAACTTGATGTTCGGCTTTCACCTGCTGACAGACTAAACATTTTGAAACACAGTCAGAAATGTCCCGTTTCATACCAGACCTCCAGTAGTGACGTTTCAAATCATGATACATTTTCGTACTTCCCGGATGAACAGATAGATGGCTATTATGGGCTTCATTCAAAATTAACTGAATCAACTCCGGATTTCTTGGAACACAGACACGATCCCGGAATCTCAAACAATTATCAACAATTTGAAATTCAGATTCAGAATTCACTTTACATTGAGCTCGTTTCACTAGCAATTCATTATCAAATTTCTGAGCATCACATATCTGTTGTAAGAACAACGGTTTGGCTTTTAATTTAGCTAACACAGAACTATCATTAGACAGATCTAACTGAGCATTCAACGCACATAATGCAAATAATGATTTTCTCCTCAAAGCATCAGCAACAACATTCGCTTTACCCGAATGATAATCTATCACGAGCTCATAATCTTTTAACAGCTCTAACCATCTTCTTTGACGCAGGTTCAAATCTTTCTGGGTCATCAGGTATTTCGGACTTTTATGATCTGAAAACACGTGACATTTCTCACCGTACAGATAATGACGCCAAATCTTTAGCGCAAACACAATCGCCGCTAACTTAAGGTCGTGCGTCGGATAATTCTTTTCACGAGGCTTTAACTATCTTGAGGCATAAGCTACCACTTTGCCTTCCTGCATCAAAACACATCCCAGACCATTTAACGAAGCATCACTGTACACAACAAATTCTTTACCTGATTCTGGCTGTACTAACACTGGAGCTTCTATTAACAGAGTTTTCAATTGATCAAAACTTTTCTGACACTTATCTGACCATTCAAATCTGACATCTTTCTGAAGCAGTCTAGTCAACAGAGTAGCTATAGTCGAAAAGCCTTTTACAAATCTACGATAATAACCAGCTAAACCCAGAAAACTGCGGACTTTAGATACATTTCACGGAGGTTTCCAATTCAGAATAGCAGAAATCTTGTTCGGGTCAACTCGAATTCCAGAAGCTGACACAATATGTCCCAGAAAACTAACCTCGTGCAACCAGAATTAACACTTGCTGAATTTCGCATACAATTGCTTTTCTCTCAAAGTTTGTAAAACAATTTTCAAATGTTCCGCATGTTCAGCCTCGTCACAAGAATAAATCAAAATGTCATCTATGAATACCACAACAAATCGATCTAGATACGGTCTAAAAATTCTGTTCATCAGATCCATAAAAACAGCAGGAGCATTGGTTAGTCCAAATGGCATAACTAAAAATTCGTAATGCCCGTACCTCGTTCTGAAAGCAGTCTTCAGAATATCTAAATCTTTAACTCTCAACTGATAATATCCCGATCTCAGATCAATCTTGGAAAACACAGTAGCTCCTTTCAACTGATCAAACAAATCATCAATTCTGGGCAACAGGTATTTATTCTTTATTGTCACCTTATTCAACTGACAATAATCAATGCACATTCTCATTGTGCCATCTTTCTTTTTCACAAACAAAACAGGAGCTCCCTAAGGCGAAAAGCTCAGTCTAGCGAAACCTCTATCAGTCAATTCTTGCAATTATGCCTTTAACTCTTTCAACTCTGTTGGTGCCATTTTATACGGAGCTATCGAAATAGGTGTAGCACCAGGCAACAATTCAATACCAAACTCAACTTCTCGAATTGAAGGTAAACCCGGTAACTCTTCAGGAAACACATCAGAAAACTCACAGATAATAGGTACTGACTCAATCTTTCTTTCAGACATTTTCGAATCAATCACATAAGCGAAATATGCCTCATAACCCTTATTCAAACAACTCTGAGCTTTCAAAATAGATATCACAGCAGGCAATCCATTTAAATCATTCGACTCAACACGTACAATCTCATTATTCGGACATCTCAAATCTATAGTCTTTCTTTTGCAGTTCACAACAGCATCATTCATAAATAACCAGTCCAGACCCAAAATAATATCGAATTCATCAAATGGCAAGAGCATCAGATCAGCAGGGAAATAGATATTTCGAGACATTAACGGACAGTTCTTGCATACTTTGTCAACAAGGACACATTTACCTAAGGGGTTCAATACTTTTATAGCAAACTCAGTAGACTCTACAGGCAAAGTCTTACTGAATACTAAATTCATACATATATATGAATGCGTAGAACCAGGGTCTATCAAAGCAATCATAGAAGTATCATAAAGAGTAAAAGTACCCGTTATAACATCTGGTGACGAAGCTTCTTCTCGAGCTCGGATAGCATATGCTCTAGCTGGCACTCTAGCTTCAGATCTAACAACGTTGCCTCTCGTAGTTCTCTGACTACAACTAACATTTCTGACATTTTTCGATGGCCTACCTCTCACAGGTGCATTATCAGATCTCAAATTCTGAACAGTCTCTGGTTCGACAAACTTAGGGCAATCACGTATAAAATGATCAAGCAATCCACATCTAAAGCAAGCTCTGTCATTTAATCTACAGCTTCCCGGGTGCCTTTTTCCATAATGTTTACATTCAGGTCTCTCGGATCGAACATTACCAACACTGGCCACTGAAGTTGCTGGAGTTTTAGAACTCATTTGCGGTCTAGGTTGATTTCTATTCGCATGTCCCACATGATCTCTGGAACGACTCTGGTTATCTCTGAATTTCTTCGAAGATGACTGAAATGATTTGCTTGCAAATATTTTTCTCATATAACGGGCTTCAAATTTAGCTTTTCTTTTATCTTTCCCGAGTGCCTCAGCTTTACAAGCTCTGTCAACGAGTACAACAAACTCCTTTATTTCCAAAATCCCGGCTAGCAGACGAATGTCTTCATTAAGGCCATCTTTGAACCTTTTGAACATTATAGCTTCAGATGATACACATTCTCAAGCATACTGACTCAGTCTCACAAATTCTCGTTTGTATTCTGAAACAGACATACGGCCCTGCTTTAGTTCCAGAAATTCATTTCGTTTCTGATCAACAAATCTCTCACTGATATATTTCTTCCGGAACTCGATCTGAAAGAAGTCCCATGTAACTCGTTCTCTCAAAACAACAGAAATCAGAGTTTTCCACCATTGATATGCTGCATATCGGAGTAATGATACAACACATTTTATACATTCTTCTGGAGTCAGAGATATTTCATCAAACACCTAGATCGTGCTTTCAATCCAGAACTCAGCCTTTTCAGCATCATCATCTTTAGTAGCTTGGAATTCTTCGGCCCCATACTTACGAATCTTGTCAACAGGAGGCTTATTCAATAGATTCGGATGCATAACCGATGCTTGCTCGTAGTCCGAGGGGATTAAGCGGGGCGGGGTTGTGAAATAGTCGGGTTATTCTTTACAAACTGAGTGAACCACTCACTCATCATCTGGAAGAAAGCTTGTTTAGCTTCTATCTCTTGACCGCTCCTAGCCGATCTCGATACAGAGGGCGCTGTCCCTTGTGCGGGAGTAGGTGCATTACTTTCTTCGTCATCAGCTACGGCTCTTTTGGGATCCATTACTATACAAAAATCACATTTATACGACAGGATTCATCACACTATCACAATTCAGATATATGGCATGTATAGCTAGACTCTGACACACTACGTTAGTCCGAGAATTGGCTAAATCGTAGCTCTGATACCAACCAAATGTAACACCCCTATCCCGAGTCCGTCGCCGGATTAAGGTTAGGACTGTTACCGGACAGATCGGAAACATTCACAGACAAAATCATACATTCAATCATCATTCTCAGACATAATGTCCCTTAATCGGGTCCTCGAGACCTTAAGCATGCTTATAAACCGAGTCGGGATTAAACTGAAACGCATACGAAATTCCATGAAAATTTGAAACTTTTCTAAAATACAGGCAAGACACGCCAGTGGGAAGAGACCGTGTGCCCTCCACGGCTTCTATACACCCCATGTAACCATCCGTGTTTATACTGACTATACCAACACGGTCATTAAGCACGCCCGTATGCCATGGCCGTGTACTTTTAGGTCATATACTGACTTCCCACCACGGCCACCAAGCACGCCCGTGTCGAGGCCGTGTATTTTTATGTTAGCTACTGACTTGCACACCACGGCCAGATGACACTCCCGTGTCGAGGCCGTGTGATTTTATGTTGCACCCTGCCAATTTACCCACAGTCTAAGGCACGCCCGTATACCACAACCGTGTGACGTTATAGGCCATTTACAAGGCCAAAATGCCAACCAAAAAGGTTCATATCTATAAGCATCATTTACCAACACATATCAAGCATATATGGCAACCAAAAACATACAAATAGCCATCCAAATCATGTACATTTGATCACTAAGATATTCACAACTATACATTAAATTTTCATTCAATATATACATTCAAAACCAATACTAAACATACCAATTTGCATAACTAAAACTCAATTATACCTATGCACCATTTGTCTATATACTTACCATCTCATAATCATTCCATATATCAACTAATCATATCACATTCATCTAAGCATGGTTCCAAAACATAACTAGCCAAATCACATGGCTAAGTTCACTTTACAAATCATCACAAGAACTAGCCTATACATGCCATATCTAGCTATATACATATCCAAGGTGTACCAAAATGATATTAGTAGTGTGATGATGATCCTTGACGGTCTCGAGCCTTCAGTAGCTTTGACAACCTATAAAACAGATTAAACACACACACAGAGTAAGCTTTCCAAAAGCTTAGTAAGTCAATATATAACAACTTAGCATAAAATGCATATATTTGCTTTGATTCATACACTTTTGACCACATTAGCCATATTCCAAATTCAAAGATCATATAAACACATATCTCATTTTACCAAAACCTTATACAACATATCATCAATTCCATATTCATAGCATCATAGTAAGATCATATTGATGCTTACCTTGTATACACAATTAGTGTATAATCAACATACCTAAATTTAATTTACTATCACGTATTTGTTCATAGTGCGGATTTTGCAATTAGTATCATAGACTTGCCCGTTGAACAGTAATAAATCCAATGGGATACTCAGAAAGCTCAGAATAATCGTACAATGCCAACGTCCCAGACGAGGTCTTACATACACTTGGATATCGATGCCACTATCCCAGACATGGTATTATACGAATCAAAACAATGCTGATGTCCCAGACATGGTCTTACTCGTAAGTGTCATAATGATGCCAACGTCCCAGTCGTGGTCTTATACGTAAAGTTTATATTAATGCCAACGTCCCAGACGTGGTCTTACACATAATTAGATATCGACGCCACTGTCCCGGATAGGGTCTTACACGAATCTCAAATTAATGCCAACATCCCAGACGTGGGCTTACATGATAAAACAGAACAGATACCTATGTCAAGGTTCGTACTAGGCTTCTCAGACTTAGTCAATATATCGAACTTATCTCGAAATTAAATTACTGAATTTCTCATAAGCATTCATTATCATCATTAAACATATGAACAATTACAAATGCATACATATTCATTTATTTGTATAGTGACTTACCTCGGATTCAGTTTATCGGAATAGAAAATGGCTACTCGATAACTTTCGCTTTTCTGTGATCTAAATCCGTTTTCCTCGGTTGTTGATCTAAACATATTCAGAATTAACCTTTTTATTCTATAGTTCATTCAATTCAATCCAAAGACACACATTTAGGCAATTTGCAAATTAGCCTTCACATTTGCACAACTTAGCAATTTAGTCCATTTTTCTCAAAACATCAAATTCACAAAATTTACTTTTACACAAGCTTGGCCGAATACATATATATCACATACAAACCCACATTTTTCATCAAATTTACAAATTAGTCCCTCAATTTGTCATTTTCTCAATTTAGCCCTATTAAGCTAAATTCATCAAAACTTCAAGAATAAAACATGTTCATCTACCACCAATCTATCATTTAACACCTTAAAGCATCACAAAGCTCAACTTAGCATCAATGGCATAACTTAAAAACATCACCAATACAAAAAATTGAAACATGGGTTCGATAGTAGATGAAGCAACGATTACAAAACGTAAAAATTATCAAAAATCGACTCAAAATCATACCTTAATTGAATCTTTCAATGGCCGAATAACCTAGCTTCTTTGTCATTTCTTTTTCTTCACTAAATTTGGCCAAAAGATGATACCCATGTCTAATTTCATACTTTGTTTTTATTATAAAACATTTTAATACATAAATGACAAAATTAACCTTTTATAATGCTTATAAAAATTTCCACTAACTTTGGCATTAATGTCCATCCATTTTCGAATGGTAAAATTACATTATAAGGACTTCACACTTATAAAGACATGACACATAAGTGCTTTAGCAATTAGCACGCAAATTTTGCATTTAATGCAATTTAATCTTTTTGTCAAATTAAACACACAGACGAACAAATTAGCTTACGAAAATTTAACACATGGTTAATCACATATCATAAGCACAGAAAATAATATTAAAATATTTTACGAACTTGAATTTGTGGTTCCAAAACCACTATTCTGACTAGGGTATAAACCGGACTGTTACAGCGCAGCGTAAGGCATTTTTGAATCTGGTTCAGGGGAGTACGTCAGTGTCCGAGTATGAGGCAAAATTCTTACGGTTAAGCCGTTATGCCCGGGGTATTGTGGCCACGGACCATGAGCACTGTGTTCGGTTTGAGGATGGGCTGAGAGATGAGCTGCGAGTGTTGATTGCTCCACAGCGAGAGAGGGAATTTGTTGTTCCTGTAGAAAAGGCTAAGATAGCCGAGGAGGTGAAGCAGTCTGAGAAGCAGAACCAGGAAAGGAGTAGGAACAAAAGGAGTTTGGGGCCATCAGGGTCTTCTGGGGATTTTCAGAAAAAGGGCTAGGTTAGGTGGGCCAAGTCAAGCTGCGAACCCTGTTGCTGATCAATGGCCACCTCAGTGTATTCGATGCGGGAAATTTCATTCGGGAGAATGTTGGGCAGGTAATAGAGGATGTTTTGAATATGGATCTTTGGATCATCGGATAAGGGATTGCCCATGGAGGCGATCCACAAGACAATCGAGAGGTTAAAGGCGCACCGCTCGTAAGAGAGGACAACAATCGCAGAGAGGTCGTGGTCCGGCCAGAGGAGGAAATAGCTTTGGTCGAGGGCATGGAGCACCAGGCCGGGATGCTGGGAATGCAGAAGCGAGGCAGCCTGGGTTGGTCTATGCAGCTAGGCGCAGAGAGGAGGGCGACGCACCGGACGTCATAACCGGTACGTTCCTTATTTATGGGTTGCCTTATACTGCTTTGATTGATATTGGTTCGACGCACTCTTATGTTGCTAGTACTATAGCAGGAACTCTAAACTTAGACTATGAGACTTCTACTAGGGAGATGACTGTAATTAGCCCTCTAGGACACTATGTAGTGGTGAATAAACTGCATAGGAATATACCTCTAGAACTTCAAAGGGTGGTTTTTCCAGCTGATCTGATGGAACTGCCATTCGGGGAGTTCGATTTGATCTTGGGTATGGATTGGTTAGTGAAGTATCAAGCGAATCTGGACTGTGCAGCCAAGCTTATGATGTTAAGAACTATTGAGGGTGTAGAGGTGGTGGTGATAGGCGAGAGAATGAATTTTCTAATGTTTTCCCAGAGGAGCTTTCGGGATTGCCTCCGGATCGTGAGGTGGAATTTGGTATTGACCTTCTACCCGGAACAGCGCCAGTGTCTATTGCCCCATATAGAATGGCGCCGAAGGAGTTAGTGGAGCTGAAAGTACAAATTCAAGAATTGTTGGATCGGGGTTTCATCCGGCCGAGTGTATCGCCTTAGGGAGCACCGGTACTATTCGTTAAGAAGAAGGACAGATCAATGCGAATGTGTATTGATTACCGTCAGCTGAATAAGTTAACGATCAGGAATGAGTATCCGTTACCGAGGATAGAAGACCTGTTCGACCAACTTAAGGGAGCATCAGTTTTCTCCAAGATAGATTTAAGGTCGGGGTATCACCAGCTTAAGGTCAAGGAGGCGGATATTCATAAGACGACGTTTCGTACTCTCTATGGTCACTACGAATTCTTGGTGATTCCCTTTGGATTGACCAACGCACCAGCAGCGTTTATGGATATGATGAATCGGGTTTTTCAACCGTATTTGGACCGATTCATCGTAATGTTTATAGAAGATATTCTGGCGTATTCGAAGTCCTAGGAGGAGCATGATTCACATCTTCGAGTGGTTTTACAAAGTCTGAGGAAGAAGCAGTTGTTCGCTAAGTTTAGTAAATGCGAGTTCTGGCTAAGGGAAGTTACCTTTTAGGTTCATGTGGTGTCAGCTGAGGGGATTAGGGTGGACCCTCGGAAGATTGAAGCTGTGTTGGATTGGAAACCACCTAAGTCTGTGGCAGAAATTCAGAGTTTTCTTGGTCTAGCTGGGTATTACAGAAGGTTTGTGGAAGGGTTCTCTTTGATTGCAGCACCGTTAACTAAGTTGTTAAGGAAAGGGGTTCTGTTTATATGGTCTGGCAAGCAACAGGAAAGTTTTGAGAGGTTAAAGAAGATTCTAACAGAAGCTCCAGTGTTAATTCAGCCTGAGGCAGGAAAAGAGTTCACCATCTATTGTGATGCGTCGCATACAGGGTTAGGATGTGTGTTGATGCAAGAGAGGAAAGTGTAGCGTATGCTTCTCGACAGTTGAGGCCTCACGAGGTGAGTTATCCAACGCATGACCTGAAGTTGGCTGCAGTAGTTTTTGCCCTAAAGATCTGAAGACACTACTTGTATGGGGAGAAGTCCATCATTTATACGGATCACAAGAGTTTGAAGTATCTCCTTACTTAGAAGGAGTTGAATTTAAGACAGCGGAGGTGGATCGAGCTAATGAAGGATTATGACTGCTCGATTGAGTACCATCCGGGTAAGGCTAACGTGGTGGTAGACGCATTGAGCCGTAAGGTAATATCAGACTTGAGAGCAATGTTTGCCCACCTTAGTTTGTATGATGACAAAAGTTTAATAGCGGAACTGTAAGTGAAGCCGACATGGGTAAATCAAGTTAAAGAGAAACAATTATCAGATGATGTCTGGAGCGCTCGACTTTTGTAAGTGCAGAATGGTAGATTAGAGGGGTACAGTGTGAACAGCAACGGAGTTTTATGTTTCTGTGGAAAGGTTTGCATGCCGAAAGATGTGGATTTGAGGTGGAAGATTCTTCAGAAAACATATAGTAGTCCATATGCTATGCATCCTGGAGGTAGTAAGATGTACCGAGATTTGCAGGAACAGTTTTGGTGGCTAGGGTTAAAGCGAGAAGTAACCGAATTTGTGGGTAAATGCTTGATGTGTCAACAGGTCAAAGCCCAGCATCAGTTGCCTTCAGGGTTGTTGCAACTGGTCAAGATTCCACAGTGGAAGTGGGAGAGGATCACGATGGATTTTGTTAGTGGGCTACCCCTTACGCCTACTAAGAAGGATTTGGTTTGGGTAGTCGTTGGTCAGTTGACGAAGTCTACTCATTTCATACCTGTGCGTGTGGATTACTCTCTTCAGAAGTTGGCTAGATTATATATAGTGAAGATTGTAAGGTTGCATGGGGTGCCAGTGTCGATCATCTCGGACAGAACCCTAGATTTACATCGAGATTTTGGAAGGCGTTGCATCAAGCATTGGGTACAAAGTTAGATTTCAGTACAACGTTTCATCCACAGTCTGATGGATAGTCAGAGAGGGTAATTCAGATCTTAGAGGATATGTTGAGGAGCTGTGTCATAGACTTCAGAGGTAGTTTGGAAGAATTTCTACCGTTGGCAGAATTCGCGTATAACAACAACTACCAATCTAGCATTCAGATGGCACCGTATGAAGCGTTGTATGGTCAGAAGTGTCTTTCTCCTACATGTTGGACGGAGTTGGGTGAGCGTTAGTTGTTGGGTCCTAAGTTGGTGGCTGAGACAGAGGAGAAGGTTAAGTTAATTTGGACCCGATTGAAGGAAGCTTCGGACAGACAGAAGTCTTATGCCGATCTAAAGCGTAAGGACATTGAGTTTGAGGTGGGTGATCAGGTGTTCTTAAAGGTGTCACTGTGGAAGAAGGTGCTAAGGTTTGGGCGGAAGGGCAAGTTAAACCCCAGATTTATCGGACCTTATCATGTGTTGAAGCATGTAGGACCAGTAGCCTATCAACTCGAGCTACCTTCAGAATTAAGTCAGATCCATGATGTGTTTCACGTCTTGATGCTTAGACGCTATCGTTCGGATCAGTCTCATGTTGTACCAGTAGAAGAAATTGATGTAAGCCTAGATTTATCTTTTGAGGAAGAACCAGTGCAGATTTTGGATCGGGACGTTAAAGTATTGCTTAGGAATCAGTTCCTTTGGTGAAGGTGTTGTGGTGGAACCATGGATCAGAAGAAGCTAAGTGGGAGCCAGAGGATGTTACGCGCCAACAATACCCTCAACTCTTTTGACCAGGAAATTTCGAGGCCAAAATTATTTTAAGGGGGTAGAAGGTGCCACAAAAGTTGGGTAGATTCCGGAGATATAGAGGATGGATACTAGGTTGATTGGGTTGCATTACATACATGCTTAATATATGATTGGTGTGAGAGCTCAAAGCTCAAATGGACGGGGATTTACACACTGAGTCTCGGTGACTCACCCCTTTGCCTATTTTTCCAGGTAATCTTTAGATCGCGGATTTGGGAGCTGAGGCGGACTTGTAGTGGCCATACATTACGATTGCTTTCGTAAACTTCGTTTTAATTTGAAATTATTTTAATTCGGGATTTTATTTTGTAATAAGGCCACTATTACTTTAAATTTGGTATTTTATTTGGTTTAGCTTTTAATTTGATTACTTCCTATTATTATTAAATATTCAATACGAAAATTTCCTAAACCCTTAATAATCGTTTTCCAAAATGTTAAATAAAGCATTACCAGCGAATAAATATTTAAACTCGAAATTTTTAACAAATGCGCAGATCTTAAATAACCCTTGCATGTGACATGCCAGATTCGGTCATAACTTCTAGGCCGGGCTTGGGGTGTTACAATACAGGTGCATTTGGTTTTAAAAGAAAAGCAGAGAGTAGCCTTTGGTCACTTATCGATTGCAAGAGCGATTGCAGTAAACCAACGTATAGAGGGGTTAACAACTGCAATATTCAGCCAGCCTAGATTAAAGGATGAGCTGAAGTTAAAAAAGGGAAAGGGAAGGTTCGGCCTTTAGATAAAAATAGAAGAGTAGAGGGGAAGAGAAGAGAAGTGCACTGGTAAAAGAGTAGAGGATCGGCAAAGAAAGGAAAAAGAAACCACAATGAAGGATACCTATTTGACAGTTTGTGGAAAAAGAGAGAGAGTAGAAGCAGTTTTGGTCAGTTCAATAGCTCAAACGTAAAACCCGAAATGTAAAAAAAAAATGGGAAACTAAGCAGTCAGCAAGAGAAATCGGCAATTCAACTCTCAAATCCCATAAAACCGAAACGAAGGAGTGCTTAGTGCAGAAAATGCTCCCTATTTCCTCCTTAGCCGAAAACCACAGTCTTAGAGTCCCAATCAGCCATACACTCTACCAACCTCCCACTTTCAAAAATCCTTGATCTTCTCTCCAATCTCCTCCTTGATTTGTTCCACAATTCCTTCCAAGACAAATTCAAATTTCATCTTACAAAGTTTCAGTCCAACTCTTCCACCTACACGGTAGAAGCAGCAAAATGAACACCCAATGCGTAACCCAGGACTTGAACCTCAGACCTCTTAGTTACATTACACGCCACTTGCCACTAAACCACAAGCTCTTTTTGTGTCATAAAACCAACATTATTACTAATAAAGCCTAAGTGCCAGTGTCCAGGTTTATTTAAGGAAAAAAATAAAAATTTTGCAAGAGTCAAGACTTGAACCCAGGCTTCTCAAATACTCCCATACACACCCAAAACACTTAGCCACAAAAGCAAACAAGCAATTTGTGTCAGGACATGAAAAATTAAAGACCCTATATTTTTGGGGAGTTACAAATCCCTAAATGACAATTTTGTTAAAAATCACTTTACAAATGTTGTTTATCTAACAACAAGCATACATTTTCTATCATCAAACATCAAAATACACCTATATTTTAATCAATAGAAAAACCCTAAACCTTTAACAATTTTTTAAATTAGTCCCTAGGCTAGCTAGATTAAGTTACAACGACTCCGAAAACATAGAAATCATTAAAAACCGAGCAAAATTATACTTACATGCAAGCTAGCAAGTGACCAAAGCTCTAAAACCCTAAATATGGCTTCTCCAACGTGAAATTTCAGTGGTACAACATTATGAAGAAGATGATAGCTTAATTTAGGTTATTTTACTTTAATTTTTATTTAACTACACATTTAACCTTATTTTTTAAACATTAAAATCACTTAATGCTTGTCCATAAATGTCCACCCATATTTCAAATGGTCTAATTATCACTTAAGGGCTTTCATATTTAATTTCATAGCCATATAGTACTTTTAGCTAATAGAACTCAAGTTTTACACTTTACGCGATTTAGTCCTTTTTATTGAATTAAGCACTCAAACGTTAAAATTTCTTAACGAAATTTTCACACGATCATATTATCATACTGTAAACCTTAAAGTAATAATTTCAACCTCAGATTCATGGCCCCAAAACTACTATTCTGATTTGACTAACAATAGGCTATTACACATCCCTTAACAGAGACACGACACCTTTAAATTTCTGCTCAGGAGTGCAGTCTAAATCCTCCAAAATCCATTTAGTGGCCTTCATCCAGTACTTAGCCACTGTAGGAGTAGTACCAACAATATCCCTAAACAATTTTACCCCATTAGAGTGGAGCCTCTCAGCAATCGTCCCACGACTAACATCTCCTATTGGAGCCCCAAAAACCCTATTCAAGGCCCTCAATAAAGCCTGAGTTACTGGATCATTCTCGACATAGTCATAATTAATATTCCTATTTTTCATATTCCCACCCTCAGTAATGGGTTCACCGTTAACCTCATTCGATTCATTATCCTATTTCGGCCCTAATGATGTAGCCGACTCAACTAGAGCCCTCATAGGTCGCCTCTTACGACCCCTTCTACCATGAGTTATCATTCCACGTGCGCTCATTTCTGTGTTTTATGAATCTACAATTTTCAAGTAAGAGCTTTTAGTACTTTGTTTAGTTTTTTATGCATTCACATTTTATAATTCTTTCATTAAAGTTTTATGCAATAGTCTTTATAATCTTACCAAAGTTTCGTTACTATTTCTATGGACTTAGAATTAGACCTTTAGACTCCGTCATTCCCTGTAAAAAAAATACTTTCAAAATTCTATGGTATGTTTTCCCCCAAAATTTTCCCTTTTCATGTATGCATGCATACAGACTTACTTAAAAAGATTTAAAAACTCAATCTAAGGTTTTAAACCAAGACTCTGATACCACTAAATGTAACCTCTCAAACTCGACCTAGACATTATGGTCGAATCATGAAGGCCATATTGGACATGTAACGCCCTGAATTTGGGCCTAGTAAAATTGGGCCTATTGGGCCTTGGGCATGGAAGCGTTTAAAACTTTTGAGAACAAGAGAACAGAACTAATGCAAGTTGGATCTATTAGGTAAGTGATTTTGGAAGGTTAGGGGGCTTCTATGAAGTCCTGGGTTTAAGCCATGTCATTTGGAAAATTTTTATTTTTAGCATTAGGAGAACCCTGACTCCAGGTTGTAAGCCTTATAAGTATTTGTGATTAAAAAAGAAACACAAGAGAGCCTATGGTGGAGTGGTTGTGGCGTCACAGGTATGGCAAGGAGGGCAGAGGTTCAAGTCTCACTGCATGCAAAACGGGATTATTTATTTTGCTCATGAGTGGGCAAGAGTTGGTGTTGGATTCGAACTTTGTGTTGGAGAGTTTGAATAATTTAATTGAGGGATTTAAGGAGTAGATATGGGGGAGATTTTGGTGGAAAAATCATGGAGTTTGATAAGGGGTGGAGTTGGCCGAATTTAGGAGTCTAGAGGTGCCTATTCGGTTTGGACTTATGCCGTTTTGGTAAGGGGAAAAACATAGGAATTCGGCTAGGTGGGTTATCTTTTCATTTTTGGTCATTTTCTTTATTTCTGAGTTACCGAGTTCCTAATCTCCTTTCCTCTCTTTTCCCTCTTGTGCCGAAATTGTAAGTAACCATTTGAGATTCTATTGTTCTGCAACTATTCAGCAAATGTACCAAAACCATTAATTGTCAAAACACCAAAGCCTTGTGTTGTTTTGCCCAAGTCTCTTTCTTTCCTGTTTCAATCCCCGCCGAATCCCTCAATTGTGAGTTATCTCTCCTACCTTTTCTTGTTTGGCCGAATAGGTGTTTATCTGTTGGTCTCATTTTGTCGCCAAGCTTTGCTTCTTTCTTCTTAAACCTTGCCGAATTGACCTTGACTCTCGCCATATGTTTGCTTTCGGTTTCTAAAACTTCTCAAGGTGTAGAAGAGTTTTCAAGTATCATTGGAGCATTCGAATCTGCCTTTTGTCTTTCGATTGAATATCTAAGGTAAGTTAGATTTTATTCTTGGTTTGGGCTGAATGCCACTTTTCCTATTCTAGGGTGTTGAGCCTGCTGCAGATTAATATATGTTTAACCCGTGGGTTTAGGCAATTAAGAGATTATCATGGAGGCAAGTGATAGCCAGTCTGAGGGAGGATAAAGAAGAGTGCCTACTGGAAGTGGACTCGTAACCTCTACTCCCAAGTTTAAGAGGCGTACGGTGTCTGCCGTTCGGGACTTTCCGCCAGGATACAGAAGGGTGGCTGCACCAAACTCTGGTTCGAGTCGGCTAATCACAGTCGATCGATCTAGTCAAGGCAAGTGGTAATCGACCTCTTGGTTAAGTGGTTGTTAAGGATTCTTCTAACACTATTTGATAAGTGATTAACTGATGTTATGTCCGAATAGGTTCTGGCGCGCGGGAATTCTTAGTACTCTACGTGATCAGGTGTGTACACACACCACTCAAACAGTATATCGGCAAATGCCAAAAAGTCGAAGTACCGGCGAATGAGGCAACACGAGTGTGTGATCGCACATGTGGTGGATTAAGCCCACGAAAATGGGCAAAAGATGGTTGAGGCACCCTGAGCGTTCTTATGGGCTTAAGCCGTTTTTGCGGCCAAATGAACCAGAATGGGCCGAGTGGGGCCAATGGGCCATGGGCCCTACGCGAGTAAATTTTATGGATAGATAGGAAATAATGAGCCGGCCATGACGATCACATGGCCAAAGACAGTTCTGGGCTAAATGGGCCACACAAGTGTGTAGGCCCACTTGGGCCGAGTAATGGGCCTTAGGCCCATTTACACCGTTATGACCATATATGATATCCGTGTCGCTCGAGGCGACCGTAGACCTTCGGGAAGGTTGCAAAATTATCGAAATCCCCTCGAAGGGTAAAATTACCAAAATACCCTCAAAGGGTAAAATTATTGAAATACCCTCAATTTGTGAAAATTACCAAAATACCCCCAACTTGTGAAATTATCGAAATACCCTCAATTTGTAAAATTACCAAAATACCCCTAATTTGTAAAAATTATCGAAATACCCCTAGTTTGTAAAAATTATCAAAATACCCCCGATTTGTAAAATTACCGAAATACCCTAGTTTGCAAAATTACCGAAATACCCTCAGTTTGTAAAATTATCGAAATACCCTCAATTTGCAAAAGTATCGAAATACCCCCGGTTTGCAAAATTATTGACATACCCCCAGTTTGCAAAATTATCTAAATACCATTGTAAGGTAGAATTATCGAAATACCCCTAAAGGGTAGGATTACCGAAATACCCTTATAGGGTAAAATGACTGTTTTTCCCCCGTGGGTAAATGATTGTTTTATGCTATGTTTTGACTGGCCTGAGCTATGATTTGTCTGTCTTTCTAGAGTATGCCATGTGATTTATATATATGTGCTTTGCATACATGACATACTGCATGGGATTGGGATTTTGTAATTAGAGGAAGTGATTAATCTGTTAGGATCTTACGAGTCGCTTGAGACGACTGTGGACCCACCGATTCGATTGTTAGGGTCGTACGGGTCACCCGAGATGACTGTGGACTTACCGACAGCTTTAAGTCGCTTATATTCTGGCAGCTCTACTACAATATCGATTAGTGCCGCAACCGGTGCTAACATTGGTGTGCTGGCTGGGTAGGTCGATTAACGATATTGCAATAAGCTTAGGCCCACTGAAACTGTACTGTGATTGAATAGGGCTCAAGCCCAGTCTACATCTGTATTCTGTTTATCTGACTGACTGTTTTTATATGAGGGGATTACACACTGATTTTTCATAAACTCACCCCATTTTTAACTGTGCAGGTAATCCCCAGCCTTAGACGGATCGAAGCTGCGAGGGACTCAGAGATGGCCACACAACTGTTTCTATTTTTCTATTAAGCAATTCATAAGTACTTTATTTTAGGTTGGTTTGTAATAAGGACTCTTAAATTTTTTGGATTTTAAATTTTAGGTTTGGTTTTATTTTAATTTATATCTGTTAGAAGTAAATCGTGGTTTTTTTCAAAATGATTTTTGTTTTCAAAACACTACGTTTTCACGACTTAATCTTTAAACATCATGTTTTCACGAATCATCTACTTTAAATTAAGCTTCTGCAGTTGAAGGAGACTTTGATGGAAATCAATAACACTTCAATGTGACACACCAGATTCGGGCCTAACTTCTAGGCAGGGTTTGGGGTGTTATAGGACACCTTACTGTTGAACCTACTCTATCAATAGTTTAAAATATGCAAGTACCCTCTTTTGTAAAAACGAGGTTTCTATTGTTAAGTTTGGAAAACGTCCATTTACTTAGTCCAACCAAACTTAAGTCAAATTAATGAATTGAGTGAGTTTTTATAAAACCTTACTGACAACGTTGCCTTTGAAAAATCATTTTGTTATCTTCTTAGCAGCGGAAATGCACCATTACTAGTCAAATTATTAACTTAGCCATATATCATGCATAGTCCATTTCAATATATATACAGAACCGTGTATCTATACCAAATTTGGGTGTCACACGTGCATGAAAACCCCAAAAGTCTTAAACAGTCCCAAACCACAATTTAAAGAAACTTTACAACCCAAAACCAAATAATAATAATATTAAAAATAATAATAAAATAACTTAAAAATATAAGTAAATTAAAATATTATGACGAAGTGAAGTCCGAAGTCTGTCGTACGTCCGCATACCAATTTCGATTCAAAGTTTGATCACTACTTGAGAAGTTAAGGTAATGGGGGAAGTTAAGGTAATGGGGTGAGCTTAACAAGTTCAGTGTGAGACTAATCAAGCAAGTATTAAGCATTCATACAAGCAGTTTCATAGAGATACCAATAGCATAATCAAATATTATCAATAGTAATTTCAAATGCACATGATAGTGACAAATGCACATGTGAAATCTTACCCATACCATCTACTACACACCATGATTTCCTCATGACCCATCTGCCAAACTCCAACGTATATAGCAGAGCTCGGTGTAACATCCGAGATTTGAGGGTCAGGCATTTTATCTTGTGTTTATGTGCTCTTGTATGCTGCATGACTATCTGAGTATGTTTGGGGGCTTCGGGAAACCTTGGGGTAAGGAAAGAACCTTAGTGAAAATTTTGGGTTCTAAGCTTTTAGGGGAGAGCTAGGGGAGCTAGGCCTTAAGGGATTAAATATGGTGTTTGATGACACAGCAAGTGGAGTGGTGGAGTGGCAGGGTGATGCCTAGGAGCAAGGAGGGTGACGCTACAAGGAGGGAGTTTAAGGAAGATGGGAGTTCAAGCTGCAAGGGTAGCATTTTGGAGCTCATTTTTGCGCATGGAGAGTGAAGAGGTGGTTTAGGCTGGGACACTTGAGTGTAGGAGGTTTGATATGGTCAAACATTTTGAATGTGTGGTGGAGAGCTAAGAATGAGGTTTGAATCATTCAAACTAAGTTGAATGAATGATGTAGAGGGAATTAAGGAGAGAATCGCGGGGGGTGTTGGCTAGGTGAGTGTTAGCCGAATTCTTGAGTGGCATAGGGGAGTGGGAGTATTCGGTTTTGAGCTTAAGGGGAGGGTGCCGAAATTTGGTGCTAGTGTGAGTGGTAATTTTTTTGGCATTGAGTTGTGCTTTTCATCTCTTGTTTTGGCAATTCATTTCCTCTTTTTGATTCTTAGCTGAAAGTTAGAGGACCAATAGGGTCATTTGATTCATCTTCTCTTCTTATCCTCAAAAGCCGAAAGTGAGAACCCTTTGATATATTTTTGTTCATCTTCTCTTCTCTCTTCTCTAAAGCCGAAACCTCTATCATTGTTCATCTTTAATCTCTTTTTCTTCTAAAAGCCGTATAACCCTTCTATCTCTTTGAACCTTGGCCGAATCTCTCATTCATCCTCACTTCTCTCTTTTCGTTCTATTCTTCTTTTCCCTTTTCTATCTCGTGTGTTTGTTCAGCCTCATTTCTTAGCCGAATCTGTCAGAGCCAAATATCTAAGGGTGGTAAGGATCTTTTCTCTGTTAAGTTTTCTTTCTTCTTTCTCCTTTGTTTGCCGAAACCAAGAATCTAACACAACTTGGGGGTGTGGCCGGATCTATGTGAGGCCTTAATTTCGTGCCCTTCATTTGCAGCCAGCGTTAAGGGAGGAGGATCTTTCGGGATTCGGTTGAGCAAGGTAAGGAGGCTATAATGTTCGGCCAAAGGCCATATCTTTTGACATTAAACAGTAAAACTGAATCTAATGTAGTTTACGTAGGGAGTTCGAGAACCTTTAGATTCAAGCGAATAGTTTCGGGATTCTGTCGACTTTGGTAAGATGTCCTTTAAATCAAGTATTCTTTTAGGTTCCATTGTTATTTGACTCAAAGTTTAACTGGGTCTTCTGACAGGATCTCATCTCATGGAATTGAGTACCAGTCAGATAAAGGGAGGGGTGGACACGGCGTCCCTACCTCTAAGTTCAAGAAGCGGTCTGTTTCAGCAGTTCGAGATTGGCCACCGGGGTGTGGGCCAGCATCGAAAAAAGACAAACAAATCACTGTAGTCTCGTCGAGTGAGGACGTTAGGGAGATCGATAGTCTAGTTCTTCAGGTTTCCAGGTGTGTAGTTATCACACTATTTTCTTAATAGTTTTAATAAAATATATGTGTGTTATGTGTGGAAGCCGAAATAGTGGCTATGGTGGTGTTGTTACTCATATTGGGTAACCCGGTAATCAGGTTAGTATACTGCCTATATCGAAATTATGGATAAATGCTTATGGATGCATGTAAGCATGTGGTTTATGTGGATATGGATGTGTTCATAATTGGTTGCTATGCCATCTCATTATATTATGCTACATGTATTGCCATTTCTTATAGTACGCTGCATGTGCATGGGGATCTGGATATATGTATTGATTAAAGAGGAAGTGCATAACTATAAGTGGGTGACTTTGTCACGATTAATGATGGCCTCGAGCCTCAATGTGGATTGATGATGACCATGTGTCTCATCGTGGATATCTGTGATTTAATCCAGTGGATCAGTGGCTTGACCACTAAGTGGACTTTGAGTGGTGTGTCCGTCGGCATAGACCGCCAAAGAGGTGTGTAGCGGATGGAGGGTCGATTTAGTAATCCCCAGGTGTGTATTGGATGGATGTACGGGTGGTGTGTAGCGGATGGATACTAGGTCGGGTGGGCTTGCATGTTGTATTTTTATTTTGCTCATGGTATTCTGGATGATGTGGGTGTGGGCTAAGCCCATTAGCGGAAACTGTGTCGTTTAATTTAACACTGAGTCGGTTTGACTCACCTTATTTTTCCTCAAAAACAATACATGTGACTCATGATTAGATGGACCGGGTTGGAGGAGATTTGAGGTGGCCATGCAGAAGATGTTCTCAAATTTTAATTTTAAATTGATAAGTTTTATTTTGGGTTATTTCATTTTTGTAATAAGGCCACTCTAACTACTCGAGATTTATGGTTTTAAGCTGGATTTTATTATTTAGTACTTTTGAAATGTGACACTAAAACATTTTTGATATGGAAACATAAAGTGAGTTTTAATTATTTAGAAGCAAACATTTTCTTACAAAACTGGCGCTAATAACGAATTGGACTTTTATACATCTCGGACACTTTTTTTTTTTAAATTTTCGGCAACTTACTATTTCTTAAATGGCAACCCTTGAAAAGATAGTTTTCTCGAATATAAAATCTATTCCCATTTTCAAAACAACAACTCACCTTCATTTTTTTCTCGTAACATTTTGAATTCGGCCGTAGTGTTTTGGGCCGGGTTTGGGGCGTTACAATTTGGTATCAGAGCCTAGATTTTAAACTCGGCCTTTGGGTTTTAAGGCCCACAACGTTTACAAACTTGGTATTCAAAGTGGGTAAAAGGAATTTTTAAGAGGAATGGATCGGTGAAGGCGTGGCACTCGAATCTTCCGGCCCAGGTCTACCAGGTAAGTCGTCTGACTATTAAATGAATGGGATAGAAGTGGTTATATGATGCTTTGCTATGAATGTTAGAATCTAGGGTATTCTCTTTAGAGACAAAAACTTTTAGGGGTGTGTGAACTTTATGAAAGAATAACTTGAAATACTGTGTCATAAAACTACTTCTTTAATCAATAAGTGGGAAGAAAGCTAATGCATAAAACTTCTTAACACAGATTAAGACGAGGCAATATACATGAGTAATAGGGGACGTGGACATAATACGCATGGCCGGGGGTAGAGGAGAAACGATCAGACGGAACCGGGGATTGGGTGCAGTGGGGATCGAGAACAGGCGCCGCCACCGACCACGGAAGCGGAGTTTTAGGGTCAAACGGGTGGAGATGACGCGGTGTCGCAGGCTATGTTACGGGTTTTAGAGAGAGTTGCGGAAGCTAATATGGGTACTGGGGCCCAGAAGTCTGTGTCTGAGCGACTCCGAGCGAATGGAGCTGAGATATTTAGGGGTGTCTCGGGGTAGCTTCGAATGTGGCGGAGTATTGGTTAGAGGCAGTCGAAAGAATCATGGACGACTTGGACTGCACAGCTAAAGAAAAGTTGAAGGGCGCTATTTCTTTACTCCGGGATGAGGCTTACCAGTGGTTGTTCACTGTCAAAGAGGGTACTCCGTCGGACCGTATAGATTGGAGTTTCTTTAAAATGAAGTTCAAGGGGAAATATGTTGGAGCTAGTTACGTGGACGCACAGAGGAAGGCATTCCTGAATTTAATGCAAGTGGGTAAGACAGTAGCTGAGTATGAGGCAGAATTTCTGCGGTTGAGCCAGTACACTCGGGGGATTATTGCAATTGACTACGAGCGTTGTGTGAGATTTGAGGATGGGCTACGAGATGAGCTGCGGGTGCTGATAGCTCCTCAACAGGAAAGGGACTTTGCTACTTTGGTGGAGAAAGCTAGGATAGCCGAGGAGGTTAAGTGTACCGAGAGGCAGAATAGGGACAGAGACAGGGGTAGGAATAAGTGGGTTATGGACCATCAGGATCGTCGAAGGGACTTCAGAAGAAGCCTAGGATTGACGGACTTGTTCGCACATCTGCACCATCTACTGGGAGTCAGTTTCGACAGTGTGCTCAGTGTGGGAGGTCACACACAGGAGAGTTCTGGGAAAGAAGTAAGGAGTGTTTCCGGTGTGGGTCAACGGATCACCTGATTAAAAATTGTTCGCAAGACGCGACCAGAGCTCGGACGGTAGGTTAGGGGTATGTGCAGCCAGGAAGGGGTGGTCAACAGATGGTAAGGGGTCATGGTCTGAATCGAGGAGGGAATGGTTCTGGCTGAGGTCGTGGAACATCAGGTAGAGGTACTGGGAGCGCAGATGCGAGACAACCTGAGTTGGTTTACGCAGCCAGACCTCGTAAAGAGGGGATGCACCAGATGTTATAACGGGTACGTTTCTCATTTCTGGGTTACCCTTTACTGCTTTAATTAATTTTGGATCGACGCACTTATATATTGCTAGCATGGTGTCTGGTACCTTGAATGTGAGGCTTGAAATTGCCTCTAGGGAGATTACAGTACTTAGTCCTTTAGGCCAATCAGTAGTGGTAGACAAACTTTTTAGAGATGTGCCTTTAGAAGTTTAGGGGTCAGTGTTTTCGCTGACTTGATGGAGCTACCGTTCGGAGAATTTGACTTGATCCTAGGCATGGACTGGTTAGTAAGGTATCGTGCAAATTTAGACTGTGCTGCTAAGCGCATGATGTTAAAGGCTCCCGAGGACAATGAGGTTTTGGTGATAGGTGAGAGGAGAGACTACTTGTCTAATATAGTGTCTGCTCTTAAGGTGGAGAGAATAGTAAAGAAGGGGTGCATGGCTTTCTTAATGTTTGTTAGTACCTTGGATGCAAAGGAAACAGCTGTGACGGAGGTCAGAACAGTAAAGAAATTTGTAGATATTTTTCCGGAAGAACTTCCAGGGTTGCCTCCAGATCGCGAGGTGGAGTTTGGAATCGAGCTTCTGCCAGGTACGACTCTGATGTCTATCGCTCCTTACAGGATGGCACCGAAGGAGTTGGTTGAACTTAAAGCCCAAATCCAAGAGCTACTAAATCGCGGTTTCATTCGACCAAGTGTGTCTCCATGGGGAGCATCGGTCTTATTTGTGAAGAAGAAGGACGGGTCTATGCGTATGTGCATAGATTACCGCCAGTTGAATAAACTGATGATCAAGAACAAGTACCCACTGCCGAGAATAGACGACTTGTTTGATCAGCTTAAAGGGGCTGCGGTCTTTTCGAAAATAGATTTAAATTCGGGGTATCACTAGCTTAAGGTGAAGGAAGCAGATATTTAAAAGACGGCTTTCCAGACTCGATACGGGCACTATGAATTCCTGGTAATGCCGTTTAGGTTGACAAACGCACCAGCTGCGTTCATGGATATGATGAACCGGGTTTTTCAACCCTATTTGGACCAGTTCGTCGTGGTGTTCATAGACGACATTCTGGTATATTCCAAATCAGAGGAGGAGCATGATACGCATCTCTAGGTAGTGCTGCAGGTTTTAAGGGAGAAGAAATTGTATGCTAAATTTAGTAAGTGCGAGTTTTGGTTGAGAGAAGTTACCTTTCTCGGGCATGTGGTATCGGCAGAAGGGATAAGAGTGGGTCCTGGAAAGTTTGAGGCGGTACTGGATTGGAAACCACCTAAGACGGTGGCGGAGATTCGCAGTTTCTTGGGGTTAGCAGGTTATTACAGAAGATTTGTCGAAGGGTTTTCCTCTATAGCGGCACCGTTGACTAAGTTATTGAGGAGAGATGTACCTTTTGTATGGACGGATAGGCAGCAGGAGAGTTTTGAGAAGTTAAAAAGGGTTTTGACCGAGGCTCCGGTACTAATTCAGCCCGTAGCAGGGAAAGATTTTATGGTATATTGTGATGCTTCTCACACGGGATTAGGGTGTGTGCTGATGCAGGAAGGGAAGGTTGTTGCCTATGCGTTTCGGCAGTTAAGACCACATGAGGTTAACTATCCCACTCATGACCTGGAGTTGGCTGCTGTGGTTTTTGCGTTGAAGGTGTGGAGACATTATTTGTATGGGGAGAAGTCGGTGATCTACACTGACCACAAGAGTTTAAAGTATTTGTTGACTCTAAAGGAGCTGAACTTGAGATAGAGAAAGTGGGTAGAGCTGTTGAAGGATTACGACTGATCGATTGAATATCACCCGGGAAAAGCGAATGTGGTGGCAGATGCACTAAGCCGAAAGGTAGTATCAGATTTGAGAGCAATGTTCACTCACCTTAGCCTGTATGACGACGGAAGTTTATTGGCAAAACTGCAGGTGAAGTCGGCATGGATAAGTCAGGTAAAAGAGAAATAGTTGGTGGATGATGTTTTGAGTGCTAGACTTCTGCAAGTACCGAATGGGGGATTAGAGGATTACAGTGTGAGCAGCGACGGAGTTTTGTGTTTCCGTGGAAGGGTTTGTATGCCGAAAGATGTGGAGTTGAGGCAGAAGATTCTTCGGGAATCGCATAGTAGCCCTTACGCTATGCATCCTAGAGGGAGTAAGTTGTATAGAGATTTACGAGATCAGTTCTGGTGGCCTGGATTGAAGTGAGAAGTTACGGAATTTGTGGGGAAGTGTTTGACTTGTCAGCAGGTTAAAGCTGAACACCAAGTGCCTTCAGGGATGCTACAACCGGTAAAGATTCCACAGTGGAAGTTGGAGAGGATCACTATGGACTTTGTTAGTGGGCTTCTTCTTATGCCTACTAAGAAAGACTCAGTGTGGGTGGTCGTTGATCAGTTGACAAAGTCCACGCATTTCATACCTGTTCGTGTCGATTACTCTCTGCAAAGGTTGGAGAAGCTGTGTGTGGCAGAAATTGTGAGACTACACGGGGTGCCAGTGTCAATATTATCAGATAGAGACCCTAGATTTATGTCACGATTTTGGAGGGCATTGCATCAGGCTTTGGGCACCAGGTTGGACTTTAGCATGGCATTTCATCCGCAGATGGATGGCCAGTCAGAAAGGGTAATTCAGGTGTTAGAGGATATGTTGAGGGGTTGCGTTATCGATTTCAAGGTAGCTGGGAGGAGTTCTTGCCTTTAGCGGAATTCGCGTACAACAACAGTTATCAAGCTAGTATCCGGATGGCACCGTATGAAGAATTGTATGGACGAAAGTGTCAGACTCCTACGTGTTGGACTGAGTTAGGTAAACGTCAAGTTTTAGGTTCGGAGTTGGTGGCAGAGTCGAAAGAAAAGGTTAAGGTAATCCGAACTCGGTTGAAGGAAGCATCAGACAAGCAGAAATCGTATGCAGATCTTAAACGGAAAGAGATAGAATTTGTGGTGGGTGATCGGCTGTTTCTGAAAGTTTCACCGTGGAAGAAGGTGATGAGGTTTGGATGTAAGGGTAAGCTGAGTCTCAGGTTTATAGGGCCTTATCGAGTTGTGAAACGTGTGGGGCCGGTAGCATACCAGTTGGAGTTGCCTCCCAAGTTGAAACAGATGCATGATGTGTTTCACGTCTCTATGCTAAGACGTTACCGTTCAGATCCGTCTCACGTAGTTCTAGTCGAGGAAGTTGAGTTAAGAGCAGACTTGTCCTATGAGGAGGAGCCAGTTCAGATTTTGGAGCGAGATGTGAAGGTACTACGGAAGAAATCAGTTCCTTTAGTCAAAGTATTGTGGCAAAACCATGGTGCTGAAGGAGCTTTGTGGGAGCCGGAGGAGGCAATGTGTCAACAATATCCTCATCTATTTTGTCCAGATAATTTCGAGGCCAAAATTTCTTTAAGGGGGTAGAACTGTAACATCCGGAATTTGGGGGTCAGACATTTTATCTTGTGTTTATGTGCTCTTGTTTGTTGCATGACTATCTGAGTATGTTTGGGGGCTTTGGGAAACCTTGGGGTAAGGTAGGAACCTTAGTGAAAATTTTGGGTTCTAAGCTTTTAGGGGAGAGCTAGGGGATCTAGGCCTTAAGGGATTAAATATGGTTTTTGATGACATAGCAAGTGGAGTGGTGGAGTGGCAGGGTGACGCCTAGGAGCAAGGAGGGTGACGCTACAAGGAGGGAGTTCAAGGGAGATGGGAGTTCGAGCTGCAAGGGTAGCATTTTGGAGCTCATTTTTGCGCATGGAGAGTGAAGAGGTGGTTTCGGCTTGGACACTTGAGTGTAGGAGGTTTGATATGGTCAAACATTTTGAATGTGTGGTGGAGAGCTAAGCATGAGGTTTGAATCATTCAAACTCATTTGAATGAATGATGTAGAGGGAATTAAGGAGAGAATCATGGGGGATGTTGGCTAGGTGAGTGTTAGCCGAATTCTTGAGTGGCATAGGGGAGTGGAAGTATTCGGTTTTGAGCTTAAGGGGAGGGTGCTGAAATTTGGTGCTAGTGTGAGTGGTCATTTTTTCGGCATTGAGTTGTGCTTTTCATCTCTTGTTTTGGTAGTGTTCTCATTTCTCTCTTGTACCGAAATCACATAGCTTGGCAATTCTTTTCCTCTTTTTGATTCTTAGCCGAAAGTTAGAGGACCCATAGGGTCATTTGATTCATCTTCTCTTCTTATCCTCAAAAGCCGAAAGTGAGAACCCTTTGATGCATTTTCGTTCATCTTCTCTTCTCTCTTCTCTAAAGCCGATACCTCTATCATTGTTCATCTTTAATCTCTTTTTCTTCTAAAAGTCCTATAACCCTTCTATCTCTTTGAACCTTGGCCGAATCTCTCATTCATCCTCTCTTCTCTCTTTTCGTTCTATTCTTCTTTTACCTCTTTTGTCTCGTGTGTTTGTTCAGCCTCATTTCTTAGCCGAATCTGTCAGAGCCGAATATCTAAGGGTGGTAAGGATCTCTTCTCTGTTAAGTTTTCTTTCTTCTTTCCCCTTGGTTTGCCGAAACCAAGAATCTAACACTACTTGGGGGTGTGGCCGAATCTATATGAGGCCTTAATTTCGTTCCCTTCGTTTGTAGCCAGCGTTAAGCGAGGAGGATCTTTCGGGATTCGGTTGTGTAACACCCCAAACTCGGTCCAAACACCACGACTGAATCTGGTATGTTACGAGGAAAACATGTTTGAAAATTTCGAGGTTGCACTAGATAGATTTGGTAAAACTTTGTTTCTTTTTAGAACACAAGTTGTTTAATATCGTTACTAGAACATTCAGTCTTAGTAAAATTTTTTGTTCCAAGTTTGGATCCAATTGAGTTTCATTCAATTACAAAAACGGTGTGATACCCGATGATATAGTTAGAAACATATCGCTTTGTTGGTTTGAAAACGTGGCCTTTCCAAATTTTAATAAAATTCGTACCAAGTTATTTTGTTACAGCATAACAAAATCTAACGTAAAGCATAAACATCATAAAGCACATCTTAGAAGGCCTTTTACAAATCCAAGATAAAACCCAAATAAAAGTAAATAAGCTAAAGTACCGAAATGCAACAGTCTGAGCAAAACTTTTATTAAAGCATGGCATGTGCACCCCGAGTCCATCCCGGCTCCAAGTCCGCGTCTACGAGTTACCTGAAATGTTAAAGGAGAGGGTGAGTCGAGTGACTCAGTGTGTAAATCCCGCTCCCGATGAAACAACATACTAACACACATCATACATAGCAACAAAATTAATGCAACCCGATCCTAACCATCCGTACACCTTTTCTACCCCGTGTGGTACCAAACCACTGGTGACATATAGTCACAATGTGTTACCAAAACACTGGTGTCCCAAAGACACAATATCCGTCAATGTGGTACCAAACCACTGGTGTCCCAAAGACACAATTGTGCTACCAAAGCACCGTGACCGAAGTCACAAATCCAATGATGATGGGGCCAACCCATCGTGGTGATACCAAATCACTAGTGAGACGATCCCATATCTCAAGTGGGGCCAACCCACGGTGGTCAAACCACGGGGACAAGTCGCAATGAGGTGCCCAACCTCACGGTGTCCCAAAGACACAATGTGCTACCAAAGCCTTTGGTGACCGTAGTCACAAACTGCGGTGATGGGACCAACCCATCGTGTGATACCAAATCACTTTGGCGTCAATCCCGTATCTCACAAGTGGGGCTAACCCACGGTGGTGTTAACCACGTGGGGCGAGACGCCGAGGTACCAAACCTCCGGAGGTGCCAAACCTCCGTGACCCAAAGTCACAAAGTTGTGTTACCAAAAAACACTGGTGCTCGTCAGCACAAAATACCACTGCTCCCTCCACTCGTATCACCCATCAACATACCATACTCATGTAATCATGCATATCATACAATCATGCATCTCATGCTATTATGTCTAATCTCATATCCCGTGTCACATATATCCACATCCATGGTAACATATAGATCATCATTAAACTCATAATAATAATAATCTCGACTTACCCGAGTCGAGAATCATACCCTTTTAGGGTATCATATCAATCATCCTTTGTTTCTTTAATCATCACACAGGTTATCAATCATATTACTAAACGGAAGTGTGTTAGTTTACACACCTGAAAAATACGAGTCTAGAAATCCCAACGAATGATCTATGTCCCTCGATTATCAAGCTCCTATAACAATCGGCCAACATAGGATTAGGCACTAAGACCAATCGGCCAAAGACATGTAACCCAAAGGAGTTAGTTTCGATCCTTTACCTTGAAGGTGATTTGGTTTCCTACCAAAATCCGAATCAAGCAGTGATTCTTCCTCCAACAATCGGCACCCTAATAAACAAATAGTTAATCACCAAACACCTATAACTTACCCAAAAGAATTGAACTCACAACAATATACCAATAAAGGTCAAAAGAGGGAGATGTGGCCATTCGGCCTTGCACTTACCAACACCAACCAAATATTCGACCAAGAAACCACTAGGGGGGAGGGAGAGAAGGTTCGGCCTTGGTGCTTTACACACACCTATGTCTGGCTTCAAAGGTGAGAAATGGAGTGTAGACAAGAGAAGAAATAGAGATTACTTGAACAGCAGGTTTTGAGAAGAACAAAAGAAAGTTTGGCAAGTTGATATGGTTTGGCACACAAAAAGATGGACAAGAAGAATGGAGAAATCGGTTGGGAAGGGAATGGTAAGTTTCGGCACTAGTGTTTTTCAAGAAGAGAGAAGAAAAATGAATAAGAGAACAATTAGTACTAGTTTTGGCTTATGCAGTGAAGAAGAAGAGAAAATGCAAGGGTGCATTCGGCCAACAAAAAGGTTGAGAGAAAAGAAAAATAAATTCGGCAAGTCTTAGGAATTTTGATCTTTCGGTTTCAAGAAGAATACACAAGGAATTTACTTGGAAAACATTCAACTTTGGTATAACAAAAGAGACTTTCGGTTTAGGCAAACAATGACCAGAAAGTGCACAAATTTCCAATTGAAATTCGGCACTACTCCATCCCCATACAAAACCGTCACTCCCTACCAACTCCCCTAAAAATTCGGCCAACATTCCCCATGCACTCTCAACCACACGTTCAAACAAGTTGAACAAGTCTTCCTCCACTATTTGCTCTCCACCTTCCATTTGAATGGGAAGACCAAGTCCAAGGCGAGTTCAAATTTCATACACCTCTTCCCTCCTATGCCGTCCAAAATATAAGCCAAAAAGGGAGATTTCTACAGCTTGAACTGGACCTCCCACTCTTGCAGATTGACGCCAAACACTAGCTCCCAGGTGGCGTCACACTTGCCACTTTGCTAGCCTTATTTTTGTGATCCAAAACACCCAATAAAACACATATGGCCCAGCTCCTTTCGGCTCCCCTCATATAAAGCCAAAAATTAAAATTTTTCTTATCACTCGTGCACACTCCTAGCTTACAATTAAGTCCTGAAACTACATAAACAACAACATAGCATTCTAACAACATGCAGAACATGCCAAGACAAAAATAGCCCCTAACCCGGAATATTACAGTTCTACCCCCCTTAAGAATAATTTCGGCCTCGAAATTACCGGTCAAAAGAGTTGCGGGTATTCTTTGTCTCATCGTATCCTCGGGTTCCCGCGTGGCTTCTTCCACGCCATGGTTCCGCCTAAAGTACCTTAACAGAGGCACGGACTTCCTACGCAGAACCTTCACATCCCGATCAAGAATCGCACGCGAGGTTCCTCTTCCATAGTCAAACTGGATTTACCTCGATCTCCTCCATCGCTACTACATGTGATGGATCTCGAACGATACCGCCAAGCATCGACACGTGAAAAACATCGTGAATCGCTAAGCTCCGGCAACTCAAGCGTCGACGCCGCCATGGTCCAACTCGCCTCAATACCTTATACGGCCCAATAAACCTCGGACTTAGCTTGCCTTTTCTCGCCAAACCTCAAGACCTTCTTCCAAGGCGAGACCTTTAAGAAGACCTGATCTCCCACAGCGAACTCTATATCTCTTCGCTTAAGATCGGCATAAGACTTTTGCCGGTCCAAGCTTCCTTCAAACGAGCTCGGATCAACCTAACCTTGTTCTCGGTCTCAACAACCAACTCGGGTCCCAACAAGCGGCGTTCACCTAACTCTGTCCAACATGTAGGTGGCGACACTTCCTACCATCTGAGCGCCTCATATGGTGCCATTTTGATGCTTGCTTGGTAGTTGTTGTTATAGGCGAACTCGGCTAACGGCAGAACTCTTCCCAACCGCCTCTCAAGTCCGTAACACAACCTCTCAACATGTCTTCCAAGATCCGAATAACCCTTTACATCGCCCGTCGATCATGCGGGTGAAAAGTGTCTTTGAAATCAAGCGCGCACTGCCGAGCCGATGCAACGCTCTCGAACCTTGACGTAAACTGGGATCCCTATCCGAGATTATCGAACCGGTACACGTGTAGCCTTACTATCTCGACACATAAAGCTTCTCCAATCTCAAGTGAATAGTCCACTCTCACCGAAATGAAATGGGCCGACTTAGTCGACGGTCCACACAATAACCCAAATCGAATCTTTCTTGCTTGGTAAGCGGTAACTCCACCGACGAAATCCATAGTTATCCTTTCCCATTTCCATCGAGGATTTTCACAGTGAAGCAAACCCGACGCAAGAATCGATGTTCAGCCTTGACTGGCGACAAGTCGGACATTTCCCAACAAACTCTGTCACCTCTTTCTTCAAGCGCCAAAGCCACCAAAATCGCTCTCTAAGATCCCTATACATCTTGCTACCTCCGGGATGCATAGCATAAGGATCGCTATGTGCGTCCCGAAGGATCTTCGCCTCAACTCAACATCTTTAGGCATACAAGCCTTACCTTGAAAACACGAGAACCTCATCACTAGACAAGTCAGTAACCCTCCAAACCACCATTCGCACTTGAAACCTTCGCGCACTCGTAACCTCATCCTCTAACTGCTTTTTTCTCGATCCGCTCAACCCAAGTAGGCTTAAACTGCAGCTCTGCGCGAGAATACTCCCGTTGTCATACAAACTCAAATGGGCAAACATCGCTCTTAAGTCCGAAACAACCCTACGGCTCAACGCGCGTCGCCACCACGTTAGCCTTGCCCGGTGATATTCAATCGAACGATCGTAGTCCTTGAGCAACTCAACCCATCTACGCCGCCTCAAATTCAGATCCTTACGAGTCAATAGATACTCGGACTCTTATGATGCGTGTAGACTATTGATCTCTCATCTTTGTACAAGTAATGCCTCCAGATTTTTAGAGCGAAGACTACGGTGCTAGCTCTAAATCGTAAGGCGTCGGATAGTTGACCTCGTGTGGCCTCACCGCCGCGAGAAGCGTAAGCCACAACCTTACCTTCCTGCGTGATCAAAGACACAACCCAATCCCGTATGAGATGCGTCGCAATATACGCGTGAATTCCTTACCACCTCGGGTTGAATTAAAGCAGAGCCTCGGTCAAGATCTTCTTTAACTTATCAAAACTCTCCTGCTGTTTCTCACCCACACGAACGGTACTCCCTTCCTTAATGACTTAGTCATCGGCACACGCAATCAACGAAAAACCTCTCACGAATCTTTCGGTAGTATCCGCCAAACCCAGGAAACTCCGAATCTCAGCGACTGACTTAGGAGGCTTCCAATCCAAAACCGCCTCAACCTTCCGAGGATGTACTCTAATCCCCCCAGCTGATACCACATGACCCAAAAACGTCACTTCACTAAGCCAGTAACTCGCACTCATCGAACTTAGCATAGAGTTGCTTCTCCCTCAAAATTTGCAACACCACTCTCAAGTGTGCATCATGCTCTTCTTCCGACCTTGAGTAAACCAAGATGTCGTCAATAAAGACCACGACGAAACGGTCCAGATACTGCTGAAACACCCTATTCATCATATCCATAAAAGCTGCCAGAGCGTTAGTCAACCCGAACGGCATTACCAGGAATTCGTAGTGCCCATACCGAGTCCGAAACGCTGTCTTATGGATATCCGCTTCCTTAACTTTCAACTGATGGTACCCAGACCTCAAATCGATCTTTGAAAACACCGATGCACCTTTCAGCTGATCAAACAAGTCATCTATCCGTGGTAACGGATACTTGTTTTTAATCATCAGCTTATTCAGTTGGCGATAATTGATACACATCCGCATCGCACCGCCCTTCTTCTTGGCGAATAATACCGGCGCTCCCACGGTGAAACACTTGGTCCGATGAAGCCTCGATCCAACGACTCACGAACCGAGCCTTAAGCTCCACCAATTCCTTTGGCGCCATCCTATATGGAGCAATAGACTTTGGCAGCGATCCCGGTAGCAGATCTATCCCAAACTCTACCTCACGATCCGGTGGCAAACCGGAAGCTCCTCCGAAACACATCAACAAATTCCTTAATGAAGACGAACCTTCTCAACAAGCAGACTCTTTAGCCTCCAAGGCATACACATGAACCACATACGCTTCACGACTCTTCCCGACCATCTTTACTGACTTTTAATGCCGATACCACATTGGATAAGTAATCTCTCCTATTACCTATCATAATCACTTCATCTCCCTTATCCGTCGATAGAACCATGCGCTTAGCCGCGCAATCCACCTTGGGCCGGTACTTAACCAACCGGGTCCATCCCCAAGAATCGATCGAACTCCCCAAACGGCGGTTCCATCGGATCAAGAAGACAAATACTACCCCTTGGAGTTCTAGGGGTACATCCTTATACTGACTTATCTACCACTACTGAGTGACCTGAGAGGGCTAAATACGGTCATCCGTCTAGAAGCGGTTTCGAGTCTAAGTCCATGGTCTCAACTATACTACTAGCAACATACGAATGCGTGGAACCCAAGTCAATTAAAGTAGTATAGGAGAACCAAAAATCAAAAACGTCACGGTGATTACGTCCGGCGCGCGCGCCCTCTCGCGGCGCCTAGTCGCATACACACCGCATCAGCCGTCGTGCCTCGTAACTACCCGCACCTATGCGGTGCTCCACGACCTCGACCAAATCCATTACCACACCGCCATTACCACGGCCCCTCCGTGGTGGCGGTCCATTACCTCGAATCGACACGGCCCGACTCGGATCGAATCCTCGGCCATCCCACGCGGGACGGTCCCTAATGCGATGATCGAGAGAACCACACTCGAAGCAACCTTTTCCACCACCCAACAACCACCCCAATGAGATTTCCCCACCACCATTTATCGCTGCGGCGTCCCCGCCTAGAAGCAACAATAACCCTAGCAGATCGATTACGCCACTCGGTCTAGCCCTCTTCTGCGGATTACCAGACAATCCAGAAGACTCAAAGCTCCTCTTAAGCCTACTCCTGTCCATGCTCTGTCTTACCGACTCTTTAACACCCTCGGCTACCTTAGCCTTCTCAACTAAGACAGCAAACTCGCGCTCCTGCTGTGGAGCAATCAGCAGCCTCAACTCGTCTCGTAGACCATCCTCGAAACGAACACACCTCTCGTGCTCAGTGGCTACAATGCCCCTGGCATACCTACTCGACCTTCAGAACTCACCTCGACTCAAGAACATGATTTACTCCCCTGAACAAGCCTCAGAAATGCCTTTCGCTGGGAGTCGATGTAACTAGCCCCGATGTATTTCTTTTGATATGCAGCTCTGAAATAATCCCATGTCAAATCTTCTGCGGCCACACTATCCCGAACCGTGAGCCACCACTGATATGACTCATCCCGAAGAAGCGATACGATGCCCTTCGCTCTCTTCTTCACCGTCAAGTCCAGATCATCCATGATCCGCTCGATTGCCTCCACCAATATTCAAGAAGGTGCTAGGAGCAACACCCGATACACCTCGGAAAAATTCAGCCCCATTAGCCCGGAGTCGCTCAGGAACAGATTTCCTAACTCCTGCACCACCACCTATACCAGCTACTCTTTCCAACACCCGCAGCATCGCCTGTGACACTGCATCGTCCCCAGTCTGATCTTGGAACTCACCACCTCCAGCTGGTGGCGGAACCGGTACCTCATTTTCTGACCCTTGACCAGATCCTACGGGTTCAAAAACTGTCATCCTACCTCGACCTTGACCACGAGTATTACGGCCACGTCCACCTCGAGTACTCATGACTAAATGATCTACGTCTCTGATTAAGAAGATTTTTATGCATTAGTATCGTTCCACTTTCTTAACCGCAAAGAAATTTTATGGATGGAGTTTAATCAGGGGTTCTTTCGAGCAACCAAGGTTTCAATCTTCTATCCTATTCACCCAAAAGAGGTCATACATCCATTCCTTAACCCTTTCCATACCTATTCACTCTTCGGACATTGCTGCCCATTTCTAGCCCAAGGGTATTTTCGTCCTTTTCCCTACAGGGTATTTTCGTAATAAAAGATATTTTAAACTTTTGTAAAACCGGTCACTTTGGAATTCCAAAATTTGAGAGTGTTCTTTGAAAATTTTGTAAAATACTTCGCTTTGGAAACTGAGGGTATTTTAGTAATTTTCACAAACCGAGATGCGTTTCAGTAAATTTCAAGATAAATTTTTTTTTTTTTCGATTGATATTTTGTAACACAGAGTATTTGAATTTCGTACAAACTTATTGAGTTCGAAATTTTATAAACCGGGGGCATTTTAGTAAATTTACCCCTAAGGGCATTTTTGTAATTTTCACAAATCGAGAAATTCGTGGCAAAAGTGACATTCACGATTTTGAAAGAGTTTATTGTAAAAGTTTGAAAACATTAAGGTTCTTTGTATTTTGAAAACATGGCTAATTCCCTTTTCGGGTTTTAGTCGTTAGGTTAAGTCTATGACCGAGCCTTCTTGGTCGTGGTGAACTCGAGCTACGCACGGTGGGATACTGCGAAGAGGAGGTGAGTCACGAGGATCGCTTAAATACCAAGCTCTTTTGGATCCTCTCCTAGACATGCGTACCGGAGTTACCACACCCTAGCCCCGTGGCTGAGTCATAGATTAGTTTAGTGCTTTAAGTCTTATGCTTTAGTTCGAGTGTTTGAGTGACCTAATCCTAGGGTTCAAGTCCTATAAATCTATCTACGTTCCATATCACCTACCCTCTACAAATAGTAATTCACGTAAAAGTTTAGAACTACTTACAGGCGAATCGCAAGTGCAGGAGACTCGGTGCCATGCCTTGTATACCATGCCATGTCTTTAACCCAAAACATTTAAAACAGACTTTTGAAAACAGTTTGGGCCTCGGGCCCACAACCCACTTTTGCGGCGGCTCGATACCACAATTGTAACACCCCAAACCCGGTCCAAACACCACGGCCCTAACTGTATGTTACGAGGAAAACATGTTTGAAAATTTCGAGGTTGCACTAGATAGATTTGGTAAAACTTTGTTTCTTTTTAGAACACAAGTTGTTTAATATCGTTACTAGAACATTCAGTCTTAGTAAAATTTTTTGTTCCAAGTTTGGATCCAATTGAGTTTCATTCAATTACAAAAACGGTGTGATACCCGATGATATAGTTAGAAACATATCGCTTTGTTGGTTTGAAAACGTGGCCTTTCCAAATTTTAATAAAATTGTACCAAGTTATTTTGTTACAAAGATAACAAAATCTAACGTAAAGCATAAACATCATAAAGCACATCTTAGAAGGCCTTTTACAAATCCAAGATAAAACCCAAATAAAAGTAAATAAGCTAAAGTACCCAAATGCAATGATCCGAGCAAAACTTTTATTAAAGCATGGCATGTGCACCCGAGTCCATCCGGCTCCAAGTCGCGTCTACGAGTTTACGAAATGTTAAAGGAGAGGGTGAGTCGAGTGACTCGGTGTGTAGATCCCGCTCCCGATGAAACAACATACTAACACACATCATACATAGCAACATAATTAATGCAACTCGATCCTAACCATCCGTACACCTTTTCTACCCCGTGTGGTACCAAACCACTGGTGACATATAGTTACAATGTGTTACCAAAACCTCGGTGTCCCAAAGACACAATATCCGTCAATGTGGTACCAAAGCCTTTGGTGTCCCAAAGACACACAATTGTGCTACCAGCCTTTGGTGACCGAAGTCACAAATCCAATGATGATGGGGCCAACCCATCGTGTGATACCAAATCACTAGCGAGGCGATCCCATATCTCAAGTGGGGCCAACCCACGGTGGTCAAACCACGTGGACAAGTCGCAATGAGGTGCCCAACCTCGGTGTCCCAAAGACACAATGTGCTACCAAAGCACCGGTGACCGTAGTCACAAATGCGGTGATGGGGCCAACCCATCGTGTGATACCAAATCACCGGCGTCAATCCCGTATCTCACAAGTGGGGCTAACCCACGGTGGTGTTAACCACGGGACGAGACGCCGAGGTACCAAACCTCTGGAGGTGCCAAACCTCCGTGACCCAAAGTCACAAAGTTGTGTTACTAAAACACCGGTGCTCGTCAAGACAAAATACCACCGCTCCCTCCACTCGTATCACCCATCAACATACCATACTCATGTAATCATGCATATCATACAATCATGCATCTCATGCTATTATGTCTAATCTCATATCCCGTGTCACATATATCCACGATCCATGGTAACATATAGATCATTATTAAACTCATAATAATAATAATCTTGACTTACCCGAGTCGAGAATCATACCCTTTTAGGGTATCATATCAATCATCACTTTGTTTCTTTAATCATCACACAAAGTTATCAATCATATTACTAAGCGGAAGTGTGTTAGTTACACACACAGAAAAATACGAGTCTAGAAATCCCAACGAATGATCTATGTCCTCGATTATCAAGCTCCTATAACAATCGGCCAACATAGGATTAGGCACTAAGACCAATCGGCCAAAGACATGTAACCCAAAGGAGTTAGTTTCGATCCTTTACCTTGAAGGTGATTTGGTTTCCTACCAAAATCCAAATCAAGCGATGATTCTTCTTCCAACAATCGGCACCTAATAAACAAATAGTTAATCACCAAACACCTATAACTTACCCAAAAGAATTGAACTCACAACAATATACCAATAAAGGTCAAAAGAGGGAGATGTGGCCATTCGGCCTTGCACTTACCAACACCAACCAAATATTCGACCAAGAAACCACTAGGGGAGGGAGAGAAGGTTCGCCTTGGTGCTTTACACACACCTATGTTCTGGCTTCAAAGGTGAGAAATGGAGTGTAGACAAGAGAAGAAATAGAGATTACGAAATGTGTTTTGAGAAGAACAAAAGAAAGTTTGGCAAGTTGATATGGTTTGAGACACAAAAAGATGGACAAGAAGAATGGAGAAATCGGTTGGGAAGGGAATGGTAAGTTTTGGCACTAGTGTTTTTCAAGAAGAGAGAAGAAAAATGAATAAGAGAACAATTAGTACTAGTTTTAGCTTATGCAGTGAAGAAGAAGAGAAAATGCAAGGGTGCATTCGGCCAACAAAAGGTTGAGAGAAAAGAAAAATAAATTCGGCAAGTCTTAGGAATTTTGATCTTTCGGTTTCAAGAAGAATACACAAGGGAATTTACTTGGAAAACATTCAACTTTGGTATAACAAAAGAGACTTTCGGTTTAGGCAAACAATGACCGAAAGTGCACAAATTTCCAATTGAAATTCGGCACTACTCCCATCCCCATACAAAACCGTCTACCCCACCAACTCCCCCTAAAATTCGCCAACATTCCCCATGCACTCTCAACCACACGTTCAAACAAGTTGAACAAGTCTTCCTCCACTATTTGCTCTCCACCTTCCATTTGAATGGGAAGACCAAGTCCAAGGCGAGTTCAAATTTCATACACCTCTTCCCTCCTATGCCGCCCAAAATATAAGCCAAAAAGGGAGATTTGCAGGCTTGAACTCTGGACCTCCCACTCTTGCAGTTGACGCCAAACACTAGCTCCCAGTGGCGTCACACTTGCCACTTTGCTAGCCTTATTTTTGTGATCCAAAACACCCAATAAAACACATATGGCCCAGCTCCTTTCAGCTCCCCTCATATAAAGCCAAAAATTAAAATTTTTCTTATCACTCAGGCACACTCCTAGCTTACAATTAAGTCCTGAAACTACACAAACAACAACATAGCATTCTAACAACATGCAGAACATGCCAAGACAAAAATAGCCCCTAACCCGGGATATTACAGGTTGAGCAAGGTAAGGAGGCTATAATGTTCGGCCAAAGGCCACATCTTTTGGCTTTAAGTAGTAAAGCCGAATCTAATGTGGTTTATGTAGGGAGTTCGACAATCTTTAGATTCAAGCGAATAGTTTCGGGATTCTGTTGACTTTGGTAAGATGTCCTTTCAATCAAGTATTCTTTTAGGTTCCATTGTTATTTGACTCAAAGTTTAACCAGGTCTTTTGACAAGATCTCATCTCATGGAATTGAGTACCAGTCAGATAAAGGGAGGGGGTAGACACGGCGTCCCTACCTCTAAGTTCAAGAAGCGGTCTGTTTCAGCAGTTCGGGATTAGCCACCGGGGTGTGGGCCAGCGTCGAAAAAAGACAAACAAATCACTGTAGTCTCGTCGAGTGAGGACGTTAGGGAGATCGATAGTCTAGTTCTTCAGGTTTCCAGGTGTGTAGTTATCGCACTGTTTTCTTAATGGTTTTAATAAAATATATGTGTGTTATGTGTGGAAGCCGAAATAGTGGCTATGGTGGTGTTGTTACTCACATTGGGTAACCTGGTAATCGGGTTAGTATACTGCCTATATCAAAATTGTGGATCAATGCTTATGGATGCATGTAAGCATGTGGTTTATGTGGATATGGATGTGTTCATAATCAGTTACTATGCCATCTCATTATATTATGCTGCATGTATTGCCATCTCTTATATTAGGCTGGATGTGTATGGGGATCGGGATATATGTATTGATTAAAGGGGAAGTGCATAACTATAAGTGGGTAACTTTGTCACGATTAATGATGGCCTCGAGCCTCATTGTGGATTGATGATGACCATGTGTCTCATCGTGGATATCTATGATTTAATCATGTGGATTAATGGCTAGACCACTATGTGGACTTTGAGCGGTGTGTCCATCGGCATAGACCGCCAAAGAGGTGTGTAGCGGATGGAGGGCCGATTTAGTAATCCCCAAGTGTGTATTGGATGGATGTACGGGTGGTGTGTAGCGGATGGATACTAGGTTGGTTGGGCTTGCATGTTGCATTTTTATTCTGCTCATGGTATTCTGGATGATATGGGTGGGGGCTAAGCCCATTAGCGGAAACTGTGTCGTTTAATTACACACTGAGTCAGTTTGACTCACCCTATTTTTCCTCAAAAACAATGCAGGTGACTCATGATTAGATGGACCAGGTTGGAGGAGATTCAAGGTGGCCATGCAGAAGATGTTCTCAAAATTTTAATTTTAAATTGATATGTTTTATTTTCGGTTATTTCGTTTTTGTAATAAGGCCAGTCTAACTACTCGGGATTTATGGTTTTAAGCTGGATTTTATTATTTAGTACTTTTGAAATGTGACACTAAAACATTTTCGATATGGAAACATAGAATGAGTTTTAATTATTTAGAAGCAAACGTTTTCTCACAAAACTGGCACTAATAACGAATCAGACTTTTATACAACTCGGACACTTGTTTTTTTTTAAATTTTTGGCAACTAACTATTTCTTAAATGGAAACCGTTGAAAAGATAGTTTTCTCGAATATAAAATCTATTCCCATTTTCAAAACAAGAACTCACCTTTATCTTTTTTCCCGTAACATTTCGAATTCGGCCGTAGTGTTTTGGGCCGGGTTTGGGGCGTTACACTCGGTGCGGTAAAATCACCAATAATCAATAATGCAATGAAACTGCCAAATAACAAATAATGCAATATAACCACTAGTCCCTTTAGAACTCCAAATGTAGTGCACTGACTAAGAATATATGCGAACTTAATATGCCACCGGTACTCCATGAAATTCCTCTGTTAACCACAAAATATCCTAGCCCAATGCATATGCAATATGTCACACAATTTCATACATATTCATATTTAAATACATTTAATATATATTTGACATGTTCAACATGTCCTCAATAATCACATACTTTTGGCAAAAGGAAAGAATGCACCAACTTCCAAATTACCGTTATGATGGTATCGATCAATATCGTTTAATTTCACATACTTTACAAATTTCATTGTGCATATATAACAACCTTTTCAATATATATCATAGGAAATTCCTCATGCATTTAAACCACACATAAACTTAATATCTCAGTAATTCATACAATTCAATTAGACATTCTCATATCACATAATACAATTATGCATAACAATTATGCATAATAACCTTTTAAGGCTCGAAACATACCTGGTTTGGCCACTCACAAAACTAGTATTTCAACTTTTAAGCCAATCCAATCAGCAAGCTAAATTTTCAAATATAGTATGAAAATTATCAATATCAAACAAATTTATGAGTTTAGGACCCACACCTTATTTCTCGCTTCCTCGCAGCACACTAGCGAATCTTCCAATTTTCCTTAATAAATTGTTATACGAACCTAAACCAAAATTTAGTATAAATTCAATAAATTTACCTTTAAACCAGCCCCCAGATACCCACTTATGGGTTCAAACCAATTGTCAAAATTATAACTACATTACGAATCCAAACTCGTAGATTTCTTACACTATTTTGATACGAACCGTACGTGTGATCATTCTTCGGCTTTACGGTTGATTTGAGATGTTCGAGTCAGCACCTAATTCCTTCATCTAATCAAATTCCTTCATCTAATCAATCCATAACCTTTACCCAACAACTATGCCAAAACAACAAACTAGTTTACACTTAACTGTACTTACTGTAATAGCCCACTTTTAGTGAAATTAGAATAGTGGTTTCAGGACCACAAATTTGATGAGTAAATTATTATTTTATTATTTTTTAATGTTTACAAGAATTTATTAGGACTGTATTAAAATTTTGTTAAGAAATTTTGATGTTTGCATGATTAATTAAGTTAAAAGGACTAAATTGTAAAAAGTGTAAAAGTAGAGTTCTATTAGTTAATAGGGTCAAATGGCTATGAGACTTTAAAGTGAATAGATTTAAATGGTAATTATACCATTCATAAAGCTAGTGGAAAATTATGGACACAAATTAAGTGATTTTTAAAGTTAATAAGCAAGGATAATAAGGTAATTTAATAATTAAGTAATAGTAAAATAAAGTAAAACTAGTACCATCTTCTACATTTGTTTCTTCCACCAAATTTGAAGAGAAAAATAGCCATTGTTAGGGCTTTGAGGTTTAGCTAGCTTTGGTGTATGCATGGAAGTTTTTGATGATTCGACTAAATTTGTAAAAAGTGTAAAAATAGCCTCGTTTTTAAAGATTTTTATATCTTTGTACAATATTTATGACTTAATTTATTTTTGACTTATTTAGCCGCTTTACTTTGCAAACAATGTAATATTATTCTTTCTTTAGCAAAATCAATTCTATTGCCTATAGAATCTATATTTGCTAAATCTATTCCAGAATCTTTACTATGTTTTAATATATAAGAAGCATATTTATTTATGCAAATTTCATCCCATGGTGGTGGTAATTTATGAAAGTATTGGTTTTTCCAAAAGTCTATACTATCATTTTTTAGCTTCTGATATTCATGAAGAAAATTTTTAGAAAATTCTTCTAAATATCTTAATCACATAATTTTAATTTTGACAAGATATAACTGGATTGGCTATCCTGATCTTTTTTATTAGTATAACCACAAAATTCTGTTTTTAGAATTGAAGATAACCCTTTTAGTAAATCTTTAGGGGAACTTATTTGATTAATAAGTTGACCCTTTTGTTCTTTTCCTTTCTCAGATTCTTCCCATCGTCTGAGAAATTGTAGAACATCTCCTTGAAATGTTCCTACAAAATAATTTAAAAACTTTTCTTTTGACCAGACTGTATTGTTGTTATTTACAACAATAGTCATTGACTGTGCCCAATCATCTATTATTTTTTCATATTCTGCTAAAGGAACATGAGTTAAATCTAAATATATTCCTCCTTGAGCAACATTTCTTTTATTTAAATCATCTAACTTATAAGGTATTGGTGTGGGCTGACTAGATTCTCCTGGGGTTTCTAGTTTTATATCATTAGTAGCTATAGTTTCTATTTGGTTACCTAATATTCTTGTTGTATTTTCAACATTTTCATAATTTTTATTAATAGATCTTAGATAATCATCTGTTTGAAGATCTGAATCTATTTTTCTTTTACCATAAGGATCTTGTTTATCAATTTCCCTAGGTTTTGGTATTTCATAATCATATAGATCTGCTTGTTCAGTATCCATGGGTTCAGGAATTTCTATATTTTCATCCTCTTCTGTTGAAGTGTTTTCTTCATCAGAATTATGACTAGTGACATTTATATCTACTTTAGAATTATTAGAACTATTACTACTTTCTGTAATATCATAATTTAGCATATAGTGATAATTATACTTAGAAAATAGATCTTTATGTTTTTCATAAAGTTCTTCTATTAATTTTAAATATTCTATTTGCTCATTTTTATCTTCTGTTTTGGAAAATTGGTTTTTCCAATATTCTATAAGAGTTTTATAGGATTCAAAGTCATTTTTTCTTGTTTTTTAATTTTTTTCTCTTTTTTGGTTTTCTTTTTTATTATAGGTAGAAGATTCATCCATAGAATCCTCTTCATCTGATAAAGTTAAAATAACATTACTATTACTATAATATAAAGGTCCTAAATCTAAAATTAAAGATTGAGGGGTATGCCATGAATATTATTGTATGATTCTTGATGTTAAATGGTAGATTTTGAACCCTTGTTGTTAAATAAACAAGTTTTGTAAAGTGATTTTGGATGAAATTTATATTTAGGGATTGATTTGTAAAAATAGTAAATGTTCATGGAAAATTTATGAAATGATGGTTTTTATGAGTTGATATAATTGGTTTTTATATTTAGGATCTTGTTTATCAATTTGTAAAATTCTTAAAGATTGAGGGATATGTCATGAATGTTATTATATGATTCTTGATGTTAAATGGTAGATTATGAACCCTTGTTGTTAAATAAACAAGTTTTGTAAAGTGATTTTGGATGAAATCTATATCTAGGGATTGATTTGTAAAAATAGTAAATGTTCATGGAAAATTTATGAAATGATGGTTTTTATGAGTTGATATAAGCGGTTTTTATGAGTTGATATAAGTTCTTAATAAATTCGATTAGCTTGAATAAGGGATTAAAATGCTTAGATTTCAATTTATGAGCTTAAGGACTAAATTGTGAAAAGTTAAAATGTTAGGGGCAAAATAGTGATTTTTCATAAATATTAATTGTGGACTAAATCTAATACTAGGGCAATTAAATGGATTGAATTTGTCTATTTAGATCAAGATAAACCACATGCAGACCTAAATCGAGGAAAATCAAAAGCTACAAAATAGCTCTTTTAACTTCTACACCCTAGTTGTCGAGGTAAGTTCGTATGAATGGTTGTTATATTCATGTTATTCAAATGTATGTTATTATGTATTCATAATATAATTGAATGATGTATATTCAAAACAATGCTATGACAGTTATCGAGTCCTAGTTACCTTAAGAATTCGTAGGATACAAATAACATGTCATTAATGATTTTATGTTTCGGGTTTTGGTCTTGAATGTCTTACCGATGACTAAGGTCATGCACTTGTTGTGGATATTCCATAGCTCGTGTGAGCAATGATGTAAAAGAAATGTTACATTTATATGTTTAAGCACACTTTGTGTGAGCTATTAAAATTGAATTGAAATGTCAGAATAATGAGACTATTAGAATTGAATAAGATGATCTGAATAGTTTGCCAGTTGTGATCTCGTCTATGTTAGCTCAGAGATTTGTGAGAAAGCGGTGTGAAGATTGAATCAGTACCAGTTGTGTGCGAGTATCTAGATGTGTTTCCAGAAGAGTTATCGGGTTTGCCACCAATCAGAGAGGTTGAGTTTGGTATTGAATTAGTACCGGGAACAATACCGATATCGATAGCTCCATACAGAATGGATCTGATAAAGTTGAAAGAATTGAAAGCTCAGTTGCAAGAGTTGACAGATAAAGGTTTTGCTAGAGTTAGCTGCAATAGTGTTCACATTGAAAATTTGGCGTCATTATTTGTTTAGTGAGAAATGTCATATTTATACCGACCACAAAAGCTTGAAATATCTAATGACTCAGAAAGACTTGAATTTGCGATAGTGAAGATGGTTAGAATTGCTAAAAGACTATGAATTGGTGATTGACTATCATCTGGGGAAAGTGAACATAGTTGATGATGCTTTGAGCTGAAAGTCCTTATTTGCTTTACATGCTTTGAACACACAATTATCTTTTTCTGACGACGGTTTGATAGTAGTCAAGATGAAAGCAAGATCGTTATTTCTACAACAGATTTGTGAGGTTCAAAAATTTGACAATGAATTGCAAGCAAAACGAGCTCAGTGTGAGTCAGTTTCTGATTCAGAGTTTCGAACAGGACCTAATGCCTGTTTGATGTTTCATGATAGAATATGTATACCAAGAAATTCTGAGCTCATTCGGAAGATTCTAAACAAAGCACACAGTAATTGTTTATCAGTACATCCAGGAAGCACGAAAATGTATAATAATTTGAAATAATTTTACTGGTGGCACGACATGAAACGAGAGATTTTAGAATTTATTTCAAAATGTTTGATTTGTCAGCAAGTCAAAGCCGAGCATCAAGAGCAGTCAGGTTTATTATAGCCTATTATGATTCCCAAGTGAAAAAGGGATAGAGTAACAATAGATTTCGTATCGAGTTTACCCTCATCTTTTAGAAAGAAAGATGCAATCTAGGTTGTTGTTGACAAATTGACAAAATCGACTCATTTCATTCCTGTACGTACGGATTATTCACTTGATAAATTGGCTAAGTTGTATATCTCAGAGATTGTTCAATTGCATGGAGTGCCACTATCTATTGTTTCAGATAGAGATCCAAGATTCACTTTCCAATTTTGGACGAAATTGCAAGAAGCTTTAGGTACAAAGCTACATTTTAGCATTGCATTTCACCCGCAAACAGATGGTCAGTCCGAGCGAGTTATTCAAATACTTGAGGATATGTTACGTTGTTGTATTCTTAAGTTTGAAGGTAGCTGGGAGAAATATCTACTGCTGATTGAGTTTGCTTATAATAATAGCTTCCAATCGAGTATAAAGATGGCACCGTACGAAGCTTTATACGGTCGTAAATGTAGAACACCGTTGTATTGGACTGAGCCTAGTGAGATTAAGATTCATGGGGTAGAACTGATCAGTGAAACAGAAGAAAAAGTGAAGGTAATTCGCGATAGTTTAAAAGCAACTATGGATCGACATAAATCATACGTAGACTTGAAACAGAAAGATATTGAGTTCCATATCAGGGATAAAGTGTTTTTGAAAGTGTTGCCGTGGAAAAAGATATTGCGGTTTGGTCGAAAAGGGAAATTGAGTTCGAGATTCATTAGACCGTACGAGATTATCGAGCAAATCGGGCCAGTTGCTTATCGACTATCTTTACCATATGAGTTAAAGAAAATACATAATGTGTTTCATGTGTCGATGCTTCGACAATACCGATCTAACCCTTCACATGTCATTTCCCCGACCGAGGTTGAAATTCAATCTGATATGTCATATACTGAAGAATCGATTCAAATTTTAGCTCGTGAGATCAAAGAGCTGAGAAATAAGAGAATCACATTAGTAAAAGTATTATGGCATTGACACGGGGTTGATGCTATAAGAAAACAATACCCGAACCTATTCACTGGTAAGATTTTCAGGGACGAAAATCCCTAAGAGGGAGAGTTGTAACAACCCGATTTTAGCTAAATCAGAATAGTGGTTTTGAAACCAAAAATTCGATGTCAAAATTATTTTAATATTATTTTATGTGTTTACAACATGTTATTTGATATGTGTGAAAATTTCGTGAGCTAATTTTATCGTTTAAATGGTTAATTAGAGAAAAATGACTAAATCGTGTAAAGTGCAAAACTTGTGTTCTATTAGCTGAAAGTGTCTAATAGCTATAGAACCTTGATGTTAAGGTCCTTATGTTGAAATTAGACCATTAACATGATAGTGGATGATAGTGTCTTGGTAAATTTGAAATTATTAATGTTCATTAAGGTTAATATTATAATTCATTTAATAAAGGTTAAGTAATAAAACAAAATCAATTTTTAAGCTTCATTTTCATCTTCTTGGTCGAATATTGAGAGGAAGAAAACCATTCTTAGGTTTTAAAGCATTCGACACACTCCTAGCTTAATTAAGATCAAGAAAGAAAGAATTTGGATTTAGATCAATGGAAAAGTAATGTTATTGAGTAGTCAACCCGATTCATCAATTTCGAATACGAGGTAAGTTCTTATGCAATGAGCTTATTTATAATTGTATTTAAATGCTTTGATTATGCATAAATTGTAAATACTAGACTACAAACTTGTTCGACCATGATTCGACAATGATTTGACAGTATTTCGAAATGATTCTACTATGATTTGGTATTGGAAAATCCTGGTTGAACCTTAGGAATAGTCTAGGATATTAATGACATGTCATTAGTGTATTAAGTTGGCTTCGGGCCATGATATCGGCACTTCAAGTGCGAGTTATGCCTTGATTTGGCTTCAGGCCATGGTATGGGCACTTTGGAGGAGTTACCTTGATTTGGCTACGGGCCATAGTATAGGTACTTATCGACTGAGATTCTTTCGTATCCAACTTCTATTCCGAATGGTTCAACCGGAAAATGAAATATGTGAATCAAAATGAGATTGGTACGAGTTGGTACAGGTATGTGAGTAAAGTTTATAAACATTGAATCTATGAAATGGATGAATTTTTAGTAAGCTAGTGAATGAATGATCAAATGACTTGAGATTTAATGTATTAGTGTTATCTTGTATTTATATTGTTTGAATTGGGAATAAATGGTGAAGTTGCTCATTACATTAATACGAACTTACTAAGCTATAAAGCTTACTTTGTGCTATTTTTCTATGTTTTATAGGTAATCAAGGCTATCTCAAATCCAGGAGTCGTCGAGAACATCATCACACTATCAAATATCTAAGTTGGTACTTCTGTGTTACGTATATAGAATATGGCATGTAGAGGCTAGATGTGATATTTGCTTGTGATTATAGCCATGAGAGTTGGCTTGTAATTGATGTTAATATTAATGTGTGTTTGGCAATTTGAAATGGCTTATAAATTTATATATTTTGATATGTTTTGGTATGATGTGATTATGGTTTTATAGTTGATCATGTAGTTAATTGATTTGTGGTATAAAAGATATTGGTTTATGACTTTTGGCTATATATTTGTGTCTTGAAATTGTACCGATTGAGCTTATATAGGTATGTACAAAAAGGGTGGCAAATTGGCCTTGCAAATGGCCTACTTTTGTCCACACGGGAAGAGACGCGGGCGTGTGTCTCAGCCGTGTGTGGCACACAGTCAGGTTACACGGCCGTGTGTCCCCTGGTGTTGAAATTAAATGAAGTCAGTATACCCCCCTAAATGGCACATGGCCTAGCACACGGGCGTGTGACTTGGCCGTGTTGCATAAGACTGTTTACCTTATAGGTTTGGCACGGCCTAACACACGACCTGGTACATGGGCGTGTGTGGCCACTTCGTAGGGTACACGGGCTAGACACACGGGCGTGTGGTCGGGCGTGTGACCCAAGTCAGTATGTATGCCCTATTTTCACACAGCCTGAGACACGGGCGTGTCTGGAGCCGTCTGAGGCACATGGCCTGTTCACACGGGCGTGTGACCTCTGTATGGAAGAAAAATTTCTAAGTTTTCCAAAACTTTTGTATGTTATTAGTTTAGTCCCGAACCACTTCTAAAGCATGTCTAAGGCCTCATAGGCCCTAATAAGGAACAATGTGATTGTGTTGAATGGTATTCGAGTATGAATGCATAAATGTATGAGTTATGTATGCTTTATGATGTATATTGATCGGTAATGCCTCGGAACCCTACTCCAGCGACGGATACGGGTTAGGGGTGTTACAAGTGCAATCTAACTTGTTTTAAAATTTTCTATAATTTGCAATACAATAAATTTGATATCTATGATTTCCTTACAGGTTTTTGGAGCCTTTGTTCTTGATTTATTTAGAAGTCTTTCCTTTGTTGAACATTCTGTCAGTTAGTCTAGGGTGAGCATTTAATTTTACTAAATAAAGGTATCGATTTTCGATAATTTTCAACATATAACCCACTTAAAATGTACCATAATATCATGATTTGTTTTTCATTTTATGGCATATTTGATATAATATATATATATGATCGATAACACAAGATTTATACTGCATTCAAGAATCATATTGACCTACCTAATTTTTGCACTTGGAAAATCTTAAAGTAGATAACCTTATTCAGTGTAAAGTTGTTTAATTTTAGGTGTTCAATTTTTTGCACATCAATTTTTTGTGCATGGAAAATCTTAAACTAGATAACCTTATTCTATGTGAAGTTGTTTAATTTTAGGTGTTCAATTTTCACTCAACAACTTGTTATTATTGCAATTCGCTGTAACATTAAGAGTTGAATTCTTAAAACTTAGAACAATTTTATTTTCTTCATCTTTTATTCTTTATATAACTTTGATGCAGACATTGTGATATTTCATGCATCACAAAATAAAACAAGTAGAGAAGCAAAGTCTGAGTCATTTAAGATGCTATTGACAAGACCATCATACTTTCAATAGTGGTACAAGATTCGAACATCAACATAAAGAAAAGTATATATCATAGTGGAATATGCTCTCTCTCTCTTCTTACAAGATTCCACATCAAGTTTTTGCACATGGAAAATCCTAAACTAGATAACCTTATGTTGTTTTAATTTAGGTGTTCAATTTTCATTCAACAACTTGTTATTACTACAATTCGCAGGAACACTAAGAGTTGAATTCTTAATACTTAGAACAATTTTATTTTCTTCACCTATTCTTCTCTATATAACTCTGATGCTGGCATTGCGATGTTTCGTGCATCATAAAATAAAACCAAGAGAGAAGCAAGGTTTGAGACATTTCAGATGCTATTGACAACACCATCATACTCTCAATGGTAATACAACCTAACCTGTTCTAAAATTTACCATAATTTTCAATGCAATAAATTTGATATCCATTATTTCCTTATAGGTTTTTGCAGCCCTTTTTCTTGATTTATTTGCATCAAATTTCTTGATTTTTCTGCCTATACATATGAATTCCATCCAAGAAGAACTTCATTCCAAACCAACTGAAAGGATAGTAAAGCATTCCTTTTTAACTTTTTTACAGGTTTCTTTTGTCTTTTGATCTTTTTTGTAATGGTAAACTCAAGGAAGGAAACTGGGGGAAAAAAGAAAAATTGAGATTAAGATAATTGAGAATGAGGATGATAGGCTCATCTCATTTTCCAAACGATGTACAAGAATTTATAAGAAAATCACTGAGCTCTCTACTTTATGTGGTGTTGAAATTCTTTTTAATAGTTTCTCACCAACTGGTAAGCATTATTCGTTTGGTCATCCTTCTCTTGAATCTATCGCTAAATGATTTTTGAACCTAAACCAACCTCTTAATGAAACCACTCATGCTCCTATTGAGTCTTACCATAAGGAAGGAATCAACTTGCTTGTCTAAGATTTCAATGACGTCCACCAAGAAATCTCCCTTTGTTTTTCTTCTGAAGCATCTAGTTAGTCGTGGACGTCATTGAAATCTTTGATAAGCAAGTTAATACTTACATTACGATAAGCCTGAATAGGAACATGAGTGGTTTTATTAAGAGGTTTGTTTGGGTTCAAAAATCATTTAGTGACAGTTTCAATAGAAGGATGACCAAATGAATAAGGCTTACTAGTTGGTGAGAAAATAATAAAAATAATCTCGCCGCCACATAATCTGGAGAGCTCAAAGGTTTTCTTATAAATTCTTGCACATCATTTAGAAAATGAGATGAGCCTATCGTCCTCATTCTCAATGATCTTAATCTCAATATTTCTTCTTCCTCCACTTTTCTTGCCTCAACTGGCCATTACAAAAAAGGATAAAAAAAAGAAAAGAAACGAGCAAAAAAGTTAAAAAATGAATGCTTTACTAGCCTTTCAGATGGTTTAAATGAAGTTTTTCTCGGATGGAATTCATATATATAGGTGACACAAAATCAAGAAATTAGATGCAAATAAATCAAGAAAAATGTCACCAAAAACCTATAAGGAAATAATGGATATCAAATTTATTGTGTTGTAAATTATGGTAAAATTTAAAACAGGCTAGGTTGTACTACCATTGAAATTATGATGATTTTGTCAATAGCATCTGAAATAACTCAAATTTTGCTTCTCTGTTGGTTTTATTTTATGTGGCATGAAATATCGCAATGTTTGCATCAGAATTATATAGAAAAAATAGTGGAAAAATTATTCTAAGTTTTAAGAATTCAACTCTTGGTGTTACTGCGAATTGCAGTAATAACAAGTTGTTGAATTAAAATTGAGCACTTAAAATTAAATAACTTCACACTAAATAGGGTTATCTAGTTTAGTATTTTCCATGTGCAAAACCTTGTTGTGGAATCATGTAAGAAGAGAGAGAGACCACACTCCACTGTGATATATTTTTCTCTTTATGTTGCATGAAAACTTTTTAACAGTATCCTAAAACTGAAGAGTGTATAAAAATATATGCAAATTCACAAGCTTGAGCTCAAATGTTAGCAAAATAGGATGCAACAATTTTATTAATCATCGGTTGATTGAAAGCAGATCGTTGATACAACCTAATGATTTGAATCGAAATAGTCCTAGACCATAAATAGTCGTGGCTCAGGAATGCTACAACAGATACCATAGACCATATGATGGTTGGCTACATGAACAGGTTCATGTATGCCTTGTTGACTCCCAATATTGACAAACCTAATAAACATAAAAAATAAAACAATAAAATAACATTTAACATCGTGGACTTTGAGGTACAAAACTACTACTGACTAGGCCCATATCTAAGAAGGAAGGCAAAAGGGATACCCTTATCCATTGGAGCATACATTGAGGAAATATTTGCAGCCTTCTTGTCCCTCGTCATAGAGAGCAAGTTCATGTAGCCAACCAACATATGGTTTATGGTCTTTATTGTAACATTCCCGAGCCTTAACTATTAAGGGCCTAAGACTATTTCTGTTCCAAATATCATGTTGTATCAATAATCTGTTTTCAATAAATCGGTGATTAATAAAAATGTTGCATAATGTTTTGCTAACATTTGAGCTCAAGCTTCTGAATTTGCTTATATTATTGATACACTCTTCATTTTCATAATAGTATTAAAAAGTTTTCACGCAACATAAACCGAAGAATATATACAGTGGAATATGTGCTCTCTCTTTTTTTTTTACAAGATTCCACATGTTTTTTCACATGAAAAATCCTACGCTAGATAACCCTATTTAGTGTGAAGTTGTTTAATTTTAAGAGTTCAATTTTCATTCAACAACTTGTGATTACTGCAATTTGCAGTAACACTAAGAGTTGAATTCTTAAAACTTAGAATAATTTCATTTTCTTCATCTATTCTTCTCTATTTAACTGTGATGCAGACATTGCAATATTTCATGCATCATAAAATAAAACCAGTAGAGAAGAAAATTATGAGTCATTTTATATGTTATTGACATCATCATCATACTCTCAATGGTAGTACATCTTAACCTGTGCTAAAATTTACTGTAATTTGCAATGCAATAAATTTGATATCCATTATTTCATGAGGACTTTTTCATTATTTATTTGCATCTAATTTCTTGAGTTTTTTTTACCTATATATATAAATTCCATCTAAGAACTTCTTTCCAAACCATCTTAAAAGCTGGTAAAGCATTCCTTTTTAACTTTTTTGCTCGTTTCTTTTTTCTTTTGATCTTTTTTGTAACGACATGCTCAGGCAAGAAAACTGGGGGAAAGTGAAAACTTGAGACTAAGATCATTGAAAATGAGGATGATAGGCTCATCTCATTTATAAGAAAATATCTGAGCTCTCCACTTTATGTGGTGTTGAGATTCTTTTTATTATTTTCTCACCAACTGGTAAGCCTTATTTGTTTTGCCATCCTTTTATTGAATATGTCGCTAAACAATTTTTTATCTCAAGCCAATCTCTTAATGAAACCATTCATGCTCCTGTTGAGGCTTACCGTAAGGTAAAAATTAACTTGCTTGTTCAAGATTTCAATGAGGTCAACGACTTACTAGATGCATCAAAAGGAAAACAAATGGATGTTGGGGATTGACCAAATTAAACAACGAACAAGTAAAAAATAACGGAAGAAATTAAGAAATTGAACACACAAATTTAACATGCAAAAAGCCCTCCAAAGAGGATAAAAAAAACCATGGGCAAAGATAATTTTACTATAATGGCAAAAGAACAGAGAGTAAAAAAGATGGAGATAAAAAACTAAACCTCAAAACCCAAAAACAAAGAACCTTCAAAACGTAAACACAAAATTCTCCAAATGTGTTGTAGTTCTAATCTTTAATGGGTGTTTTTCTAAGGTTTGAAAAGAGCCTATTTATAGGCTAAATTCGTAGGTCAAATAAATTATGCAAATAAATACTAAATATATTATACTAATAAATACCAAATATTTTAGAAAGAAAATATATTTTGTTTAACTTAACTTGAAAACAATCTCTTCTTTTATTTAATAGGAATTTGTGTCACACAACTCTAACAATGGAGATTTCCTTGGCCCGAAAGTCACATGGAAAAGAAACTCATCATTGGTGGAAAATTGCCATTGATCAGCTTAACCCGAGGGAGATCTACCAATGAGAAGAAAGTTTCGAAGAGTTTATCAACTTGTTCTCTATCACGAGGGACAAGAAGACTGTAGATATTTCCTCAATGCATGCTTCAATGGAAGAGGATATCCCTATTGCCTTCCCTCTAAGATATGGCCCTAATTAGAAGTAGTTTTGTACCTCAAATTCCACTATGTTAAATGTTAACTTTATTGGTTTATTTTTTATGTTTGTTAGGCTTGTCAATATTGGGAGTGCTCGAGCCATACATGAACTTGTTCATGTAGCCAACCAACTTATTGTAACACCTTTTACTTGTATTCAATGCCGAAACAGGGTTCGAGGCATTATCGAACTTATAACACAAGCATTCACACAACCTCGAGTCATAAATTTGCATCTAAATTAAAACCATTCATATTCGATCATGAAGTCCCTATTACGAGCCTACAAGGCCCAAAATGTAATAGCCTGGTTTAGACCCTAGTCGGAACAGTGGTTTTGAGACCACAAATTTAAGGTTTGAAAAATATTTTAATATTATTTTTGGTTTTTATAATATGTGATTGAGTATGTGTGAAAGTTCTGTGTGAAAATTTTATCGATTGAGTGCCGAATTAAGAAAAAGGACTTAATTGCATAAAATGTAAAAGTTGTGTGCTGATTGTTAAAGTACTTAATTGGCATGGCTTTCTAAATGAGAAGTCCTTATGTGGTTATTTAACCTTTGAATGTTTTAAATGACAAAGATGGGTATATGTTAGTAGCTTTTAAATGTTATTCATTAAGGGCAAAATGGTAAAATGTTAATTAAGTTAATATTAAATAAAACAAAAACATTTGGTGGCCATTTTATCAACTTTATTGCACCGAAATAGGAAAAGAAGAAGAGAATTTGAGGCTTTGTGATATTCGGCACTAGTGAGCTTCAATTGGTAAGTGTTTTGTGCCCGGTGTTTGATAATTTCTACGTTTTTGTGATCGCTGCTTAGTGTATTATCAAACCCATGCCTTAATTTTGTGAATTGATGATGTTTTTGAAATGTGCCTTTGATGAATTCATGAGTTTTGAAGATGAATTATGAAAGATATATGTTTGATTAACATAGTTTGTTTTTTTGAGTTTTTGGTGATTTTGAGTATTTTGGACTAAATTGAGAAAATAATATTTTGAGGGACTAAAAGGTGAAACAAATGAAATAAATGGGTTTGTATTGATATAGGGAGAATTTGGCTAGCATGGGTGAAATGAAATTTTGTGTATTTGATGATTTTATGAAATAGGGACTAAAGTGTCAAAATGTGAAAATGTGAGGGTTATTTTGTAAAATGCCCTAAATATGTGTGTTTGGACTAAATTGAATGAATTGGTGATTGAATGAGCTAAATTTTGAATATGTATAGACCAAGAAAAGAGAGATTTGGATCGAGATCGAGGCAAAGACAAAGTACTCGATTGATCGGCTAGTTTCGGTATTTCGTCATCCGAGGCAAGTTCGAATATAATACATGTTGTTACAATATGTTTTAGTATTATGGAATGAATATATGTATGATTATGAGATTAGAAATGCTATGTGCGGAGTTGAATTAGATGGAACTAATATGCGTAATTGAAATCGAAACAGAGATGAATAGCACTATGTGTACGAAGTTATGGAAGCTTCGGCTTATTGATTAGGCACTGTGTGTGCAATACCGAGATAAGTCGGTTAAAAGAATAAGCACTAAGTGTGCAATGACAAATATTCTTCGGCTACGAATTTGGCACTAACTGTGCGATTAAATTAAACGAATAACAAAGGTTGATCGAAATGTAATATTGGGCATTGAGTTGCTTGGGTGGTGAATAACTATGTGTTGGCTAAGGTATGTATTGAACCTTTGTGGTTGATGAGATTGTATATGAATTTATGAATGGTTGAATGAGTATTTTAATTATGGATGATATGGTATGAATATTGAGAGTTGATCTATGTGATGGATTTACTTGTATAATGAGTTTGGTTTGTTAATTTGAATGTATTATGTTACGAACTTACTAAGCTTTTGAGCTTACTGTGTGAAGTGTTTCTCTGTTTTACAGCGTCAGTAAAGCTAGCTCGAATCCAGGGATCGTCAGTGACTCAATCATACTATCGTCTGTCTATTTTGGCACTTTTGAAAAAAATGTATATAAATATGGTATATGGCATGTATAGGCTAGTTAATGTGGCATGTTTTGTAATGTGTAATCTTTGCCATGTGATATGGCTTAAAGGTTGAATAATGTTAGTATGCATGTGTGGAAATATGTGACTGATAAATATGGCATGCTTCTTGCTTAAATGGTTGATGAAAATTGTGGTTTGAATGTGAATTGTGGTAAGGTTTATATGGTGATTAACCTATAAGACTTGAGATATGAAATTGGGTGTTTTGGATGGATTTATTTGAGTAAGAAATGAGTGTGGAAGTAAATAATTTAAATGATGATTAAATGGTGCATATAATGGTATGATTGGTTGCTATTTGTGGTATAAATGTATGTGAAATGAGACTTGTAGGTGAACTCAAGTGTGGGTGGCAAGTTTGGCCTTGAAAATGGCCTACAATTGCCCACACGGTTGAGCACACGGGCGTGTGGCTCGACCGTGTTCTTCAAAGTTGTAATTTGATTCAAGTCAGACTCAACCACGAGCAAGACACACGGGCGTGTGACTGGCCGTGTGGATCTAGTCAGTAGCAACCACGGGCTGGACACATGGGCGTATGACTGGCCGTGTGGTGCATGTCAGTGTTGACCATGGGTGAGGCACACGGGCGTGTCTCAAGCCATGTGGACAAGTCAGTAGGTATGCCCTGTTTTGCCACGACTTGGACACATGGGCGTGTCCGAGGCCGTGTAAGGCACACGGCCTACCCACACGGGCGTGTGACCTCTATAACTTAGAAAAATGCTTGAATTTCAGAAATTTTTGTATGTGTTCGGATTAGTCCCGGCCTTATTTTAAAGCATGTTGAAGGTCTCGTTGACCTATAAAAGGAACTATATGATTATAAATTGACATATTTGGTTGTGAAATGTTATGAAATGTTCAGACTTGATTAGTAATGCCTCTTAACCTTAATCTGGTGACGGTTACGGGTTAGGGGTGTTACACAAAACATGTATTGGAAGTGGTTCGAGACTAAATTGAGAACTTAATAATTTTTATAAAACTTAGAAAATTTTTGCTAGATGCAGGGCTCACACACTCGTGTTCAGACCGTGTTCAAATTAGGGGTGCTATCTGACTTGTGCCACACTACCGTGCCACACGCTAGTGTGCTAGGCTGTGTAGCACACACGGCTGAGACACACGCCCGTGTCTTTGCCCGTGTGCTCAATTCTGGACATTCTGTATTTCCAAAATTAAGGTGCAGGGGACACACGGCCGGGGCACATGCCTGTGGGGCAGACCGTGTGTCACACACGACATAGACACACGCCCTGTGTCTACCCGTGTGGACAAATTAAAGGCTATTTACCAAGCCATTTGCCACCCTTGTACGCACATACACTTACACCAATTCAAGGCACATACATAACATACTTAGGTAATCAAATCATCCACAATTAGGATCAACACAATATCCATATCTATCATACTCACAAAATTACTAAGTCATATTTGACTACTTTCAAGATTCCTAATTTTACACCACTTTATCATTTCATCAATAGACAACATTTCCAAACATCTCACATTCATGTTATAAAACATATTTCTATCATTCTCCAAGTATACCATGACCATATAACCAAAGATATTCGCTCATAAATAAATATACTTAGGCTTACAATCATGATAGCCCAAATAAACCAATCTACATGGCCAATTATAAAAACAAACACTTGACAATCACAAGCCAACACATTGGCTACAATCACAATGACCTATTTAACACATGACTAAGTCCCTATACATGCCATAGACTCAAAATACTTGAATTCGTCAATAGCAATATTGATAGCTTAATAGTGTGATAGGATCTCCGGCGATCTCCAACTCGAGCTAGCTTAATAACCCTAAAAGACATTGGAAAGGAAGGGGGTAAGCTATAATATATAGCTTAGTAAGTTCATATGTAAATAATATAAAACATGATTTATACACTTAATGTACAAATAACTTACCAATTATTAACATGAATGTCATTAAAAATTCATAAACACAACTTACTCAATCCCAATCTTACCAACAACTCATCATATAAATAACTAACATATTTCAACTTGAATGTTATTAAACTTCAAGAATATAATTTATTCCATTACATTCTTGCCTATTGCTCATCATATGAATAACATAACATATGAACATAAATGTCATTTAATATCAACATAACACATGTCAACATAATTTCCATATACTAATAGCTCATCGTATGAATAACATAACACATATCGACATAAATGTCATTTAAGCTTCATAACCACATCTTGCTCAATCACAATGTTACCAATTGTTCATCATATACTAAGTTCATTTTCTTCGAGTTTTACATACATACCTATAGCATCTCATAATATATTCACGTACTTTCTCATCTTTGACATACTCGTTGAATTTCTCGTTGAACCACTTGCAATACTAAAGGATACTCGTGAATCTCGCACACACAATACCATACCAATGTCATATCCTAGATATGGTCTTACATGGGATCTCTTATCGATGCCAATAGCCCATTTATGGTCTTACACGAAGTCTCATATCGATGCCTTATCCCAGACATGGTCTTACACGTAATCACAGTAACCCTAATGTCATGACATTTGTATCCTATCCATTCCTAAGGTTCAACTAGGATTCCTCGCTTGTCGAAACTTTGATGAATACTTCCATAGAGTCAATCACAATTCATACTACTTTAAAGCATTTAAAACATAAATATAACAATGCATTATTTACATACGAACTTACCTCAACATAAATATGGCGAAAAGGACTAAATCGTCAAATACTAGTTTTTCCCTCGTTATAGGTCCAAACCTCTTTCTTCTTGATCTATAATATCACATTTAACTTATTCAATCATTATACTATTGAAATTAGCCCAATTCACATTGTGGAAAACATTACATTTTTGCCCCTAAACTTTTGATATTTTACAATTTAGTCCCTAGGCTCGTAAAATGAAATGTACTCAATTCCTTCAATACCCATGCCTAACTAAACCTTATAAATGCTTATAGCAGCCCACAATTTTCATTTATTCACATTTTTACACCATATTTTATAACTTTTACAAATAAGTCCTTTTAGGCATTTTCATAGAGAATTACTTAGCAAAAGTCGTTTATCATACATCAAACATGCATTTTGTACTATTAGACATCAAAATACATAAACCACTATAATGGGTAAAATTTTAGACCTTGAAATCTCTTCAAATTGAAGGTAGAAATAGAAAGATCGAGTTACAACGACTTTAAAAACGTAAAGAGCATTAAAAACGGGGCTAGAACGGACAATCGAGCTTGAAAGCTTGAAAAACCCTAGCCATGTCTTCTCCATGTAAAATTCGACCAAGGAAGAAAAAGATGGACAAATTTGGCTTTATTTCAGCTTTTTAATTCATTTTAATTACTAAATTACCAAAATACCCTTAATGAAAAACTTTAGAAACATGCCAAACCATGTCCATTTTTGTCCACCAACTTAACCAATGGTCTAAATTACCATTTAAGGACCTCTAATTTAAAATCTCATAGCAATTGGACACCTCTAACATATAGAATTCAAGTTTTGTACTTTTTGCAATTTAGTCCTTTTGATTAAATTGAGTGCCCAAACGTCAAAACATTTCAAACGAAATTTTCACAAAATCATTCCATAAAACTGTAGACCAGTAAAATATAATAAAATAAAATTTCCTTTGTCGGATTTATGGTCCAAAAATCACTATTCTGACTAGACCCAAAATCGGGCTGTTACAACTCTCCCCCCTTTAGAGATTTCATCCCCAAAAATCTTACCGGAAAATATGTTTGACTTTCAGGTAGACTTCTCTATCTTGTGCCACTACTAAAGAACTCTCACTAAGGTTATACTTTTATTTCCCAACTTTTTAATCTCTCGTGTCAAAATTTTAGTCGATTCTTCATTACACAACACATCGACTGAATCTTAATCCCCATCGGAGAATTCATACTTAAAAAGTCCAATCGATACCATCGCAACATAGATACACAAAACACATTTCAAATCTTTTTCCCACAATACTTTTGGAAGCATGCTATCGCTAAACAAGAATTTCATATCCTCACATTTCAAATTCACATACATTTTCTGACAATCTGAAGTGGATTCTAAACTGCCACAAGTCACTTTTACTTTCTGTAAGATTTCTAATCGGGTAGTCTCTGAAACACATAACTCAACTAATCTATCATGTTACATACTCGATCATCGGAACATCTATTGCAAATAACTGTACATTTTATTACTCCCTGAATGAACAAACGAGCTACTACTGAGCTTCGTACAAAATCTTCTGCATCAACTCTGAATTACTCAGTGTGCAAATTCTATCTCAGAATAATAATAACAGTCATCAGGTCCAATCTGAAATTCAGAATTTTGAATTTGCACACTGAGTAATTCAGTGTGCAAATTCTATCAACTCAGTGTCCTTGTATCACACACCTTTTTGAATATAAATTCTTCATTTAGACTGTTCTTCAATTTACCCATGAATATACAAGATTTTATCTTCTTACCTGAGGATAAACTTAAATGCATATAACTCAAATTACCTTTCAACTGACCAGCTCGCTCAGATAAAAAAGCAATTGAGTTGATCTTAACTATCAAATAATATCATATCAAGATACTTCCTTCTTCACGCTATTAAAATAACAAAAACATACAATCTTTCTAAATTTCCTCACATGCTAGTCAAAGAGCTCCACAACTGCATTAGCTTAAGGAATCAAAATATCATGATTGAACTCATTGACCTTAATCAAACTTGCCTGAGAAAAGAAAACCATCGTACAATTTAAGCTTGAGCTTCCACTATATATACCTTTGCCGATGTCAATTCCTTTCACAAAAATTAGAAAAATCCTGATACCAGAATCACCACGTTCCTATGATCGAACTAGAAATACAACCATAATAGACATAGTTATCACAAGCCAAATAACACACTTTAAAGATGAGCCATGATTGATAATTTACGAAATAATGATGATGAGAAAACCGAGATAAAAAATCCAAGATACGATATCATACTGGAAGTCCGAGAACATAACTCATAAGAAAATAATAAAGATCTTGATGATTCCTCAGAGAAAAACAGAAGAAAAACAATACTTATACGCTCTGGAATCAATTGTAACGGAGAGAATATATTTTCCAAATATATATATAAAACAAAACAACATCCAGTAGAAACAAAAGAATACCCTCACATAAATTTTCACCATCAACTTTTATTCCAAGCATAAAAGAATAGAGTCCCACAAAGAGAGATAAGAAATGCTGCTCATCAATCAACCAGACCAATAGTGCTTTCATCTAACATTATAATCAGCTAGCATTCTCATACAATAAGAATTTCATTAGAAAATGAATAATCACATATATCTCTGAGGATAAATGAATATATAAAATACCCAAGAGAGGTCATCATAATCTATTCAATTACAACTGTTACACTTAGACATCTTTACGATTCTAATATCATTTCTCTGACTAATTTTGTCATCACTAATCCCATATTATTCCATTCACTAATGAAAATCAATCTGGAAGAAATTCCAGCAAATACATACTTTAGACATCATACCTGAATGAGTCGATTAGCCAAGATTAACTTTTTCTTTAACCGTGACATCACAAAATCTGAATGATTTTTAGAATAACCTGGCATCTTTTCTAGAACTGTATTCACTTGCCAAACTATTCTTAACTCAAACCATATCATTAGTTATTCCGCTACTGAACTCTTTAGTCTCTTACTTATGAGCTCATTTAGCTTAAATCTTGTGAAATTTCGTTACAAAATACCACATTGGTGAGGTCGTAAAGCCTCTAACTCGACTCTCATAAAGACACACATATAGCTTAGCATTCATCTTCAACATAATATCTTCTCAATCATGTAATTCACTTCAAGCTAATTAACATACATATTTGTGTCACACGATTTTTTGATTACCTTTATTCAAATAAGTGTACATAAACATACATTCCATAAATTTGAGTAAGTTTACTTATCACATTCACTTAATCAAACAAATTAGGCACATAACATCATATAAATGCCAAATAAACATAGATGAGCTTATCACAATACAAACTTTTATTTCACTTCACCTTTCCATATTTCAAGAATAATTCCCATTGAACTATTGTAATTTCGATGGACACTCGGGTAGTATACTTAAGGTATACTTATCAACAATCCGTCAATTCATATTTAAAATTGCCCTTTTGACACATATTCATGGAGCACACTCTCGAGCCACATATGACATAACGAGATTGCTAATTCAGGCTAAATTCTTTCGATAACGTATGCTCTATAGGCTTACTCTGGATTACCCGTCTGGGCTAAATCCATTTCATAACTTATGCTCGAAAGGGCTTAATTCAGGAATACCCTTTCGGGCTAAATCCTTTTTGCAACATTTAAAACATTTTATCCGTTTCATAAAATCACCATAATCCATCAAAATACAACGTTCAACCGGAACAATGACATTTTATCCATATTTCTCAACTTATGGTTATTTCATTTCGTACATCATCACATACATATCATGAACTTTTATTCATACGTTTCCAAGTTCCGACTCATCACAAACACATTTTCAAATATCTTATTATCACATTCAGTTTTTTCAAAAATAGCTCAGTTGGAAAGCATCTCTGCCTCAACAAAACAATTTCATTAGAGCCGGGAGATATCACACTATCACAGGTAGTAATATGGCATGTATAGCTAGACTCACATACGCTACGTTAGTCAGAGAATCAACTAAACCTGGCTCTAATACCACTAAATGTAACACCCTTTACCCATATTCAATCCTGGAACAAGGATCGAGGCATTACCGAACTTATAACACAAGCATTCACACAATCCCGAGTCATAAATTTACGTCCAAATTAAAACCATCCATATTCGATCATGAAGTCCCTATTATGAGCCTACGAGGTCCAAAACATGTATTGGAAGTGGTTTGGAACTAATCCGAGAACTTCAGGAATTTTTATAAAACGTAGAAAATTTTTGCTTGAAGTAGGGCTCACACGTCCATGTGGTCCAAGGGACAAACTCGTGTGACCCTGGGACACGCCCATGCTTCAGACCGTGTTCAAATTAGGGGTGCTCTCTAACTTGTTCCACACAGCTGTTCCACACGCCCGGGTGCTAGGCCGTGTAGCACACACGGCTGAGACATACGCCTGTGTCTCTGTCTGTGTGCTTAATTCTGGACATTCTATTTTTCCAAAATTAAGGTACAGAGGACACACGGTTGGATCACATGCCCGTGGGGCAGACCGTGTGTCACACACGGCATAGACACACGCCTGTGTGTCTACCTGTGTGGACAAATTAAAGGCTATTTACCAAGTCATTCACCACCCTTGTACACACATACACTTACACCAATTCAAGGCACATGCATAACATACTTCGGTAATCAAATCATCCACAATTAGGGTCAACACAAATATCACATCTATCAGACTCACAACATTACTAAGTCACACTTGGCTACTTTCAAGATACCTAATTATACACCACTTTATCATTTCATCAATAGACCACATTTCCAAACATCTCACATTCATGTCATAAAACATATTTCTATCATTCTCCAAGTATACCATGACCATATCACCAAAGATATTCCCACATAAATAAATATGCTTAGGCTTACAATCATGATAGCCCAAATAAACCAATCTACATGGCCAATTATCAAAACAAACACTTGACAATCACAAGCTAACACATTAGCTACAATCACAATGACACATTTAACACATGACTAAGTCCCTATAAATTCCATAGACTCAAAATACTTGAATTTGTCAATACCAAAATGATAGCTTAATAGTGTGATAGGATCTCCGGCGATCTCCAACTCAAGCTAGCTTAATAACCCTAAAAGACATTGGAAAAGAAGGGGGTAAGCTATAATATATAGCTTAGCAAGTTCATATGCAAATAATAAAAAACATTATTCATACACTTGACATACAAATAACTTAACAAATATTAACATGAATGTCATTAAAAATTCAGAAACACAACTTACTCAATCCCAATCTTACCAACAACTCATCATATAAATAACATAACATATTTCAACTTGAATGTCATTAAACTTCATGAGTATAATTTACTCAATCACATTCTTGCCTATAGCTCATCATATGAATAACATATCTCAACATGAATGTCATTAAAACTTCATAAATGTCATATGAACATAAATGTCATATGAACATAAATGTCATTTAATATCAACATAACACATGTCAACATAATTGTCATATACTAATAGCTCATCGTATGAATAACATAACACATATCGACATAAATGTCATTTAAGCTTCATAAAAACATCTTGCTCAATCACAATCTTACCAATTGTTCATCATATACTAAGTTCAATTTCTTCGAGTTTTACGTACATAACTGTACCATCTCATAACATATTCATGTACTTTTTCATCTTTGACATACCCGTTAAATTTCCCGTTGAACCACTTGGAATAAAAGGGTACTCGAGAATCTCACACACACAATACCCTACCAATGCCATATCCTAAACATGGTCTTACATGGGATCTCTTATCGATGCAATAGCCCAGCTATGGTCTTACACGAACTCTCATATTGATTCCATATCCCAGATATAGTCTTACATGTAATCACAATAACCCTACTGTCATGACATTTGTATACTATCTATTCCTAAGGTTCAATCGAGATTTCTCGCTAGTCGAAACTTTGACGAATACTTCCATAGAGTCAATCACAATTCCTACGAATTTAAAGCATTTAAAACATAAATATAACAATGCATTATTTACATACGAACTTACCTCGACATAAAAATGGCAAAAAGGACTAAATCGTTAAATACTCATTTTCCCACATTCTAGGTCCAAACCTCGTTTTTCTTGATCTATAATATCACATTTAACTTATTCAATCATTATACTATTCAAATTAGCCCAAAATCACATTATGGAAAAATTACATTTTTGCCCCTAAACTTTTAACATTTTAAGATTTAGTCCCTAGGCTCGTAAAATGAAATGTACTCAATTTCTTCAATACCCATGCCTAGTCGAACCTTATAAATGCGTATAACAAATCACAATTTTCATTTATTCACATTTTTACACCATATTTTATATCTTTTACAAATAAGTCATTTTGGCATTTTTCACAGAGAATCACTTAGCAAAAGTTGTTTATCATACACCAAACATGCATTTTCTACCATTAGACATCAAAATACACAAACATCCATAATGGGTAAAATATTAGACCTTGAAATCCCTTCAAATCGATTGTAGAAATAGAAAGATCGAGTTACAACGACTTCAAAAAGGTAAAGAGCATTAAAAACGGGGCTAGAACGGACTTACAATCGAGCTTGAAAGTTTGAAAAACCCTAGCCAAGTCTTTTTCATGTAAAATTTGGCCAAGGAAGAAGACGATGGACAAATTTGGCCTTATTTTGGCTTTTTAATTCATTTTAATTACCAAATTACAAAAATGCCCTTAATGAAAAAATTTAGAAACTTGCCAAACCATGTCCATTTTTTCCACCAACTTAACCAATGGTCTAATTACCACTTAAGGACCTCTAATTTAAAATCTCATAGCAATTGGACACCTCTAACATATTGAATTCAAGTTTTTCAATTTTTTCAATTTAGTCCTTTTGACTAAATTGAGTGCCCAAACGTCAAAATTTTCGAACGAAATTTTCATGAAATCGTTCCAAAAATTGCATACCATAAAAATAATTTTTTCGTCAAATTTGTGGTCCCAAAACCACTGTTCCGACTAGACCCAAAATCGGGCTATTACACTTATGGTATATGGTCTCTGTTGTAGCATTCTAGAGCCTTAACTATTTTGGGTCTAGGACTGTTTTGGCTCTAATTATCATCTTGTATCAACAATTTGCTTTCAATAAATCGATGATTAATAAAATTATTGCATCCTGTTTTGCTAACATTTTAGGTCAAGCTTGTGAATTTGCAGTTATTATTGATGCACTCTTTAGTTTCAAGACATTGTTAAAATTTTTCATACAATGTAGAGAGAAGAATATATCACATTGGAATATGCTATCACTTTTCTTACAACATTCCACATCAAGTTTTGCTTATGGAAAATCCAAAACTAGATAAACCACTTCAACGTGAAGTTGTTTAATTTTAGGTGCTCAATTTTCATCCAACAACTTATATTACTACAATTCACAATAACACTAAGAGTTGAATTCTTAAAAATTAGAACAATATGATTTTGTTCATCTATTCTTCGTAATATAACTCTAATGCAAACATTGCGACATTTCGTTCATCATAATATAAAACCAGTTGAGAAGCAAAATCTTGAGTCATTTCAAATGCTATTGATAATATCATCATGCTCTTAATGGTAGTACAGCCAAACCTGTTCTAAAATTTACCATAATTTGCAATGCAATAAATTTGATATCCATTATTTCCTTATAGGTTTTTGGAGCCATTTTTCTTGATTTATTTGCATTTAATTTCTTGAGCTTTTTTGCCTATATATATATGAATTCCATCCAAGAAGAACTTCATTCTAAACCATCTGAAAGGCTAGTAAAGCATTCCTTTTTAACTTTTTCGCTGGTTTCTTTTGTCTTTTGATATTTTTTGTGACGGCAAGCTCAGGCAAGAAAATTGGAGGAAGAAGAAAATTGAGATTACGATCACTAAAAATGATGAGGATAGGCTCATGTCATTTTCAAAATGATGTATAGGAATTTATGAGAAAATATCTAAGCTCTCCTCTTTATGTGATGGTGAAATTTTTTTTTTTATTTTCTTACCAACTTGTAAGACTTATTCATTTCATCATCCTTCTGTTGAATCTATTGCTAAACGATTTTTGAGCCCAAACTACCTCTTAATGAAACCACTTATGCTCCTATTGAGGCTTACCGTAAGGTAAGAATCAACTTGCTTGTCTAAGATTTTAATGAGTTCCACGACTAACACGATGCATCAAAAGAAAAAAAAAAGGGAGATTCCTTAGTGGACGTCATTGAAGTCTTGGAAAAGCAAGTTGATTCTTACCTTTCAGTAAGCCTCAATAGGAGCATGACTGGTTTCATTAAGAGGTTGGTCTAGGTTTAAAAATCGTTTAGCGATAGATTCAATAGAAGGATGACCAAATGAATAAGGCTTACCAGTTGGTGAGAAAATAATAATAAGAATCTCTCAACTACATAAAGTGGAGAGCTTAGAGATTTTCTTATAAATTCTTGTACATTGTTTTGAAAATGAAATGAGCCTATCATCCTTATTTTCAATGATCTTAATCTCAATTTTTCTTCTTCCCCCAATTTTCTTGCCTTAATTGGCCATTAAACATATCAAAAGAGAAAAGAAACAAGCAAAAAAAGTTAAAAAGGAATGCCTTAGTTACCTTTCAGATGGTTTAGAATGAAGTTCTTCTTGGATGGAATTCATATATATAGGTGACAAAAAAATCAAGAAATTAGATGCAAATAAATCAAGAAAAATGTCTCAAAAAACCTATAAGGAAATAACAGATATCAAATTTATTGCGTTGCAAATTATGGTAAAATTTAAAACAGGTTAGGTTGTACTACCATTGAAAGTATGATGATTTTGTCAATAGCATCTAAAATAGCTTGGATTTTTCTTCTCTATTGGTTTTATTTTATGTGGCATGAAATATCGCAATGTTTGCATCAGAGTTATAGAGAAAAAATAGATGAAAAAAATATTCTAAGTTTTAAGAATTCTACTCTTAGTGTTACTATGAATTGCAGTAAAAACAAGTTGTTGAATGAAAATTGAACACCTAAATTAAAACAACTTCACACTGTATGAGGTTATCTAGTTTAGGATTTTCCATGTGCAAAAACTTGATGTGGAATCTTGTAAGAAGAGAGAGAGAGAGAGAGAGAGAGAGAGAGAGAGAGAGAGAGAGAGAGAGAGAGAGAGAGAGAGAGAGAGAGTGTGTGTGTGTGTGTGTGTGTGTGTGTGTATTCCATTGTGATATATTATTCTCTTTATGTTGATGTGGATTCTTATTCTATCGTAGAAAGTATGTTGATGTTGTCAATGAAACACTCTAAAATAAGGCTTAGAAGTTTTAGTGGTATTTTAGGAATTTTGTAGCACGGTAAACCAGAATTATATTGGACTATGGCATTATAACCGTTAAATCAATTTTTTAAAAAGTGTTTAGAAACATTTTAGAAAGAGGACTAATTTGTAACAAAGTCAAAATAGTAGGCATTTATGTTGCAATTTTACCAGTTTATAAAATTGAACCTATTTCTTCCCCATCAACATGTTTTTACGTCAGTGTTTCCCCTTCATTGTGCTTGACGTTCCTTTTATTTCACTAGCTCTCTCCAATCGGTTTTGATTACATAACTATAAGATTTTAATTTCTCTCAACAATCAAGCCTTAAACATGCATAAAATCTTTTTAAAACACTCAAAAACTCCATAGATTTCATCATCTTCTCCAAACATGGGTTTACTAGATTTGCATCAAAACTCGTCTAATGTTCCATCAAAGGTAATATTTTAAATTCTTAAGAGTTTTTCATGATATCTAGTCTTTAAAATTGAATAACTAGCCATTGAATCACAAGTTTTTAATAAAAACTGAAAATGGAATTATTAATGGTGGAATTTGATATTTTGGGTAAAAATTTGATTTTAAAGTGTTTTTCTATTAGTTTTGATGTGGTTAAGAGGTTTTTAAACTTGCATTGATTATTTTAATGATTTCTCATGTTTTAATGAATTTTGTGACAAATGTCTAAAAGATGTCAGAAAATGTCGATACCATAAACTGAGTTTTTTTGTAACACCCCAAACCCGGCCTGGACGTTAATGGCCGAATCTAGCGATGTCACATGATAGTAAAAATTTTAACGGTGTTAAAACCATTTTCAAAACTTTATACGTTGCAGAAGCTTTTAAAATGATTTGCAAGGTCGTACGTATTTTGATAAAACCTTTGTTTATTTTGAAAACTCGCTTTTCTCCTACTACTAGCAGTTCATAAAATAATAATCCCGAATTTAAGTGAAAATCGGTAAAGGCCTTATTACATAAAATTTACCCAAAATATAACCAAATCATAGTTAAAAATAAATCATAAATAAGTGTCCAAAACCATGGTCACCGCTGAGTCCTCCGCTACACCTATCCGTCTACTACTAGGGATTACCTGTACAGATTAAACAAAAAAGGGTGAGTTTTTGCAAACTCAGTGTGTAATCCCCATAGAAAACATGCACACAATATCATATCAGAAAACAGTCATGCATTCACAGTTCAGGTCTGAGCCCATTACAGAAATGGTGTGGACTTTAGCCCACTCAGATACAGAAACATATGTATTATAGGGCCTTAGCCCATTCCAGACAGAATATGCAGAAAACAGAGTCTTACACACCAGCTCTACACACCAACTCCGTCCAACCTACACACCATGTGAGGATAAAATCAACCTACCCAGCCCTACACACCATGTTGTACTGAATGCGGCACATAATCAGAGACTTGCAGCTAAGCTGTCAGATAACAGGATTAAGATCCTTTCAGATACTTCCTCCAATCATAATCAACCCACCCCGATGCAATGCAATATACAAGAATGACATGCTATTATGCAATTAACTCATATGTTCAGATCAGTATACATGCTTAGTACAAAAATCAGACAGACAGATCATTCATTTAGGGGTCTAAGTATTACTTACCGACCCTACAGTAGGCCTACAGTCAACTTGGGTGACCCGTGCAACCTTACAAAGTTTTTTAGAAAAATGGGCTCACACGCCCATGTGGCCCGCTCGTGTAGTCCCACACGCCCGTGTGGCACGCTCGGCCTGGCCCAGAATCTCACACGCCCGTATGGCCCACATGGCCCAATTGGTCGAGCCCGTGTGTCGCACATGGCTGGACTCGTCGATCATACGACAATGTGGTGGCTTACAGTCTTGTACACGACCTCCCACATGGGTGATGACACGACCGTGTGGCGTTGACAGAAAGGTTTTCGGCTTTCATCGAAACCTTATTTTCTGTATTTTTGGGTACACACCTGGTTTTGATTAAAGCTAAAAGATTCCCAAGCACTCTAGTACCTAAAAAGCCTTCAAAATACGCTCAGAAACTGTTTCAATACACAATTAAACACGAAACTACGGAACCCAAAACAACATAACACTTACTCTACAGCCCCACAATTTCGATTACAGTTACGAGCGAGGAGAATTTTTTCCTTCCTAATTCATGGCTGCCAAAATAGTTTTCACAAAACTCCAATCAATACCTTAAAAATCGAATTAATAGAATGCTAGAATCACTTACTATTATCAAAGGAAAACGTGTGGCTCTGGAAGAGCAACGGGATTAAAGGAGAGGGTGGATTGAGAGGAAAAAAAATAAAGTAGAGAAACTAAGATTTAGCGAAGGTTCAGAAGCAAAAAGAGAGAAAATTGACAGGGAACACAATAGAACAGAAGGGTAAACGCCAGAAAATTGGGAGAGTGGAAGGGGGAAAGCTGAAATTTGTAATTTAGGATATCTCAACCACTCCCCAATCCCTTATTTTTCTCCCCTATATCCCTACTACACTTAACCACTCAGAATCTTGTTTCCTTCAAACTCTTGACCGATGCCTACCACAAAAAGAATCCCTTGATTACCTGGAGACTCGAACACAGGACCTCGACACACTTGACTCCCCACTTAACCACTAGACCAGCAGGCCCATTTTGTTAATTACTTACACACTTTAACTTATAAGCCTACTAACCAGAGTTTGGGCTTTATTCATAAAAATACCAAAATTCACCCAAGTTGAGACTTGAACTTGGGACCTCCCACACACACCCAGCACACATAACCACTGAAGCAGACACTCATTTATGCCAAAATTACAAAAGCTGAAATTAAGCAAAAATCGGGGCGTTACAATTTTAGTGTAATTTAAAAGTTGAGAATTAGGCATAGACAATTAATAAGATGAATGAAATTTGTTTTAAGTGAAAAGTCTAAGTGTAGACTGAGTTATGCGTATTTTAAGTTTGTTATTTGAGATATTTGAGAACTCAACTTAGGCTTGTGTTTTAGTTGGTTTGAGTGAATCCTTGGCAGTTATATGACTATGTTTATTATATGATTGTTGTGTGTGAAGCCTTGGATTCATTAGGGCTTTCAACCAGTTAAAGAAAGAGCGAGATTAAGCTTTTGACTTCTCAATGACAGTATTAGTGGTGAGTGTTTGGAACCGCTACTCATAGACACTAGTCATGCATATTTGGAAATTTAGTTTTAGCCTAAACTCCTACTCTAAATTCCAATTGTAAGTTTTCTTGTATCTATAATTGTGTGTGTGGTTTATGTGCTTGCATGATTATTAACTTGTGCATAGAGATGAGAAGCTCAAATATGCGATATGTGGATATGATAACTGTTGTGAGAAGTGCAAATGTATACATGATATATATATGTTGTAACAATCTGTTTTCAATGAAATTGGAACAGTGGATTCGAGACCACAAATTCGAAGTGTATATATTTATTTTATTATTATTTTAATATCTATAGCATGATAGTAGAGTCATATGAAAATTTCGTTATGAAATTTTACCGTTTGTATGCTTAATTTGATAAAAATGATTAAATTACAAAAGGTGCAAAACTTGAGTTCTATAAGCTAAAGGGATTAAATAGCTTTGATAATAAAAGTTTTGTAACACCCTTAACCTGTATCCGTCGTCGGATTAGGGTTACAAGGCAATACTAGACTTAGCACAAATCATAGCAAATAATTACTATTTAAGTAGCCATAACCGAATACATTGTAAATGATGATATACTTTCAAAGAATGCTTAAACATATTTGCACTTAGCTTAAATCTATTCAACCAAACACACACATATATATATAAGTATTTTTCAAAAATTAGCAAAGGTCACTATTCATTTGGTCATTTAAATTTTCATTAGCCGAATATGCTCATGTTTATAATCACTTTGCTAAACGATTTCTCAATTATTAACGACCAAATATACCTATATACCAAGACCTTACCTAACTGAAACTAGGATGTCCACAAAATCATTGTAACATCCCAAAATTGGGCCTAGTAGGATTTGGCCCAATGGGCCTTGGGCGTAGAAGTGTTTAAAACTTTGGGAACAAAGGAATGGAATTATTGCAAATTGGACTTATTAGTTAAGTGAATTTGGAAGGTTACGAGGTTTTTATGAAGTTTCGGGTTCGAGTTGGGCCTTAGTAAAATTTTGTGATTAAGCCTATTAAGGAGAGATAGTAAGTGGCATCAAGGTTTATGGAAATAGATGAGTAATTTGTTAGCATAAATGAGTAATTAGTAAAGAGGTTATGGCATCAAGTGATGGACCTTGAAGGAAGAGGTTCGAATCACTTTGTGTGCATTTTGACTTTTATTTTTACATACCTTCCTTAAGTGTCGGCCAAGGGGTATTTATGGTAAGGTGGACTTCTTTATTTTTGGTAAGGTGGCTAAAAGAAACAAGGCAAGGTTGAGGTTAGGGAAAAGAATCTAAATAAATAGGTAAGTAAGGGGGACAAGAGGCTTATTCCGTGGATTGTGTTTTGGAAAGTTTGGGTAGCCAAACCTTTATCCTGGGGGGGATGAATGTGGACGGTTTGGGGCTAAAGTGATAGCCGAATTTTACCTTGGCATTTGGTAAGGTCTTGGTTTTGTTTTGGCCAAAAATCCTATTGCAACCATTGTGTCATCTTCTTTCTTTTTGCTACTTTCTTTGCCGAAATTTTCTAGCACAATAGTGCAATTTTCTCTTCTCTTGAATTGGTCACATATTCATCTTTTGTCTAATTTCCTTAATAGCTGAATATCATTGTTCATTCTCCTTCATAACCAAAACCTTTTCATCGTTCTTTCTTTCTTATTCTTTAATCAATCGGTAAGTATTCTTTCCAATGTTTTATTTTCTTTCTCTTATGATCGAATCCATACTTTGGTTTTTGGATGGTCATTTTGACCGAGACCATCACTTTACTTTCTCTCATTTGAAATCATTTTCTTCCTCGTAGAGATATAATGGAAGGCCGTAACTTGGATTTTTCTGAAGTCATCGTTTAACCACTAGAAATCGGTTCTAAAATCTTTAAGGGATTAAATTGCTCGATCTACGCAATCATTGATCACTCAGAATTAGTGGTCAACGATGAGTGGTTCGTTAGGAAATCGAAATAAGGTGTGTAATCCCGTACCTTCCATATATGGCGTGTAATCTCACACTTCTCTGAAATTTTGTATGAAATATTCTGTGAATCGGTCGAAATACCGAAGAAAAACTGAAAATCGGCATCCGTGATCACTCGGGCGTGCGTATGATCGTAGTGGAAATCGTATTTTGTAATAAAACAGTTTCGGTCAGAAATAGTGATGTGTATTTGAAAAATCATGAAAAATAGGAGGAAAGGAATTAATAAGTGAAGAAGATATCAAATCAAAGTTTACTATGTCTATTTTGATATGGAAGAAACAGAGAAGGAAAAGGAATTTTATATTCTGAGATATGTAAATTTTAGTGAGACTGGTACTGAATGACTTTGGGGTATTCTGTTCTATCTTTGAAAAATCGTATAAAATTGTACAAAGTGAGTTAAGAGTTATAATTGATATGTATGGATTCCTTAGTGAACCCATTTTCAATAGAAACAAGTGAGAGCAGTATATGAAAAGCGTACAGTAAGATATTTGAGATTAAGGTAAGAGAGGTCAGAATCATTGGATAGTGAAACAAGGGAAAATTAATGAAATAAACTGTACTAAATGGTTAAGTTAAAAATTCTGGAAAACTTTTAGGAGAAAGATATATGAGTCTAGTTTCAAGGAAAATTTACGGGTTTAGATTTCGAGTTTTCTAACTCGAGTTATAGTCAGTTTAGTCAGTATGACGCAGATGGACAGTTTTGATTTTATGCCCCAAATTAGTAGTTAAGCCTAGGTTGCGAAATTACCGAATTACCCTTAGTGGGTAAATTACCGAATTACCCTTAGTGGGTAAAATTACGAAAATTACGAAAATACCCTTAATGGGTCTTTTGATATTTGCTTAATGGGCCGTTCGATATTTGCTTAATGGGCTGTTTGATATTTGCTATATGGGCCGTTTGATATTTGCTATATGGGCCGACTGATAATTTGCTATATGGGCCGATTTGAAATAAATTGCGAAATGGGCCAAGATGATATTTTGCTTAATTGGCCAACTTGATAAATTGTTATAATGGGCCATAAATTATGTAAGAAATATCTAAATACATTGTTATGAATTGTTATGCATTATATACTTGTTTTGCATGCGATGGGATTATGAATAAAGAGAAGTATAGACCGGTGGCATTGCCACAAATACCGATAAAGGCTATGTGCCAATATAAACGTGATTTTGGCTTTGGGCCATCGTGATTAAGGCTATGTGCCATTATAAACGTGATTTTGGCTTTGTGCCATCGTGATTAAGGCTGTGTGTCGATTATATTACTGTATATGAATCTGGTGGCTCTGCCACATATTTGAAAAATGGCAATGCCATGTATATTCTATTAATCTGGTGGCTTGTCCACAAATTTGATATAAATGGCTTAATGCCTACGTTTGGTGTGTTGACGGGGTGGGTGACTAAAGCTCCCCACAGGTGTGATGGTTGGTACGAGTGGTGTGTAGCGGATGGAAAACTAGGTTTGGTTTGGGAATTGCACATAATATGCATATTATATATGTTACATTTATATTATTGTAAACGAGCTTTGGCCTAAATAATGGCTTAATGGATTTTGGCCCAGTGGACAACAGTAAGTGGGTTACATACTGAGTTCTTGTAACTCACCCCCTTTCTTTCTTAATCCTTGTAGGTAATGCTCTGTAGTGAGGACTTGGGCCCATGGATGACTCGGTGGAGGCTATACTTCCGAAATGGTGTTATTAAATTTTAAATTTTCTATTTCTGTTTATTTTATTATTTTTCTATTTTGGTTTAAGTTGTAATAGGGCCTCTGGAGTATTTTATTATTTGCTTTATGGTTGATATACTTATTATTTTGCTTAGATTGTTTAAAACGAGAATTCTTCTAAAAACGTAAATAAAGGTTTTCCAAAATCGATTAACAAATGGATTTCAAAATAAACTTTTACAAATATGATTTAACTCGAACTTTCTTTCAAATTTTCAACGTTGTTTTCAAAAGTCACGGATTTAAAGTTCAATTACTTGATTTGTGATTCATCAATCAATCTCTCAAAAATACTTGTATTTTATCTACGTTTCCATAATGTTTCAAAATGCTTTTGCAACTCTATTTCAAACGTCACATTTTCATAAATCGTTTATTTCAAATATGCTTTCACAACCGAAAAGGTTTATTAAAGATAATTATGTTTTCACGTAGACACAATTTCTTTAGTTGTGTTGGGTTTTCACAAAGAGGTTGTAATCCTCAAACAAGTTTTTAACAATTGCAAAGATGGTTTTGAAAAAAAAAACTTCCATGTGGCATGCCAGATTCGGGCCTAACTTCTAGGCTGGGTTTGGGGTGTTACAATCATACCAATTGCCAAAAGCATTCAACTATACTATAGATCATATTTCTTATAATTATCATAGCCAAATTATCAAATTCGTACATATCTTACAATAACCTAAACATATAAAATCAAGCTCCATACATAATCATATACATATCATGTCTGAATATGCACAACCCAATGACATGACCTATAATGCCATTCATACCAATCATGAAAGTATATTTACTATATCATACAAATGCCATGACCGAATATTCACAACTATGATTTAACTCAATTCATTCAAACCTCATAAACAAATACCAAACATAAACACATTAGGATTTACACTCCAAAATAAGTTAATACCATGGCCGAATCTATATAAAACTATAATACCACAATTTAGCCATTTTCGCATGGCATTTATACATATACACACCATTCAAAATCAACTCAAAATTAACATAGCCTATACATGCCACAATTTCAAAAGAAGTACAGCTTATGAAATACTAAAATCTGTTGATAGTGTGATAGACTTGATGATGATCCCCGAGCACGAACTTTGACTCCAAAATCTAATAAACAATACAACAACCACATAAAGTAAGCTATCATAGCTTAGTAAGTTATAAGCAATTACAAAACAATGTATCAAGCATTATAATAGACAACTTTCATGTAACACCCTAAACCCGGCGTTAGGCCCGAATCTGGCCTGTCACAATTGAATTGTTTTTCAAAAATCGTGATTTCATTGAAAATAAAAACTAAAGTATCAGTTTGCATTTGTTTATTGATTGCGGGAGCTTAATTAAAAATGATGATTTACGAAAGACGTGTTATCCAAAATTTGAGTTGCGGGAACGTAGTGTTTAGAAAACAGTTATCATTTTGGGAAAAAGTGTGTTCAACTATTAGCAGATATAATCAATAATAAACTAAAAATCCCAAATTAGAAACCAGAATTTAAGAGAGGCCTTAATACAACCCAATAAGAAAACGGTTTAAATAAAGTAGAACTGAAGGAAGACGAAATTTGGCAGCAAAATACAAATGAAAAGAAAAAGAGGAGTCAAGAGAAGACTAAGAATTCGGTAAAGGAGCAATGAGAAGAAAAGACTTGAAATGCTAGCAAGTATACCAAAATACAAAATCCCTTGAAAGAGTTAGAGGACTTTCGGCACTCTCACACTAACACCAACCGAACAAGAGAATGCACTCCCAAAAAATGCCAACCTTTGGCTGAATTTTCCCTAATCAACCTCCCTACATTCGGCCAAATCTTTCCCCACTTGAATCCCACATTTCCTCCACCATTCTCTCCTTGAAACACTCCTGGCCTTCCATTCAAATTGATTGACCAAGTCTCCCATCCACCATGTAGAGTTTGATCCCAACTCTGCTTCCTCCTCTCCCAAAGCATAAAATAAATGCTTCCATATGCAGTTTGTGGGATTTGGACCCCTTCCCCCTTTCTCTCCCATTGACGCTACAACCATCCTACCACATGACTAACTTGTGTTAGCAAAACACACTTTAATTTACTTAAATCCTGCTTCCAACAGCCTTCTCCACTGAAGGCCCAAAAATCAAATTTTACCATGGCTTGGACCCGAATCCAGGCCTCCCTAGAACCCGTAAACACCCTCAAATAACCTGCTGAGTAAGCACAACATGAATTTAAGCAAAATTACTAACCCCTAACTTTTGGGGGCGTTACATTTCACATTTCATAATCCTTAATGCCGAATATCCCAACATTTAATAATAACATTTATCTAGATCTATAATCCTCTTCTCACCTCAAAACAAATACACATATATATACTACTGAAGTTCATACTCACATTTCAATCCATATAAATCACATATTAATATGTATAATACGAATTATCATTTCAATAACTAAACTTACTTATCATCCAAAAGATGATTTATCATCGCATACCTGGTCATTATATTCTGTTTAGTACATTCAATAACTATTACAATTAAAAGATCGACAAACCTGCACACTTCATGCAAAAATCTATTAACATATCACATGCTTAATGTCGTCATATTAATACCTTATACACTTAGTGCCAAATTTTTGTAACGTATTAGTGTCGTTACCTTTAACTTCTTGCACACTTAGTGCTAAACAACTGGTTTCGCACACTTAGTGCTCGATATTTAATTTCGCACACTTAGTACTCATTGACCGATTTCGCGCACTTAGCTCTTGTAACAGCCCGATTTAGACCCTAGTCGAAATAGTGGTTTCAAGACCACAAATCCGAGGTCAGAATGATAATTTAATATTATTTTCTTTGTGAATAGTATGTGATATAGCCTGTGTGAAAATTCTGTGTGATAATTTTATCGATTGTGTGTTGATTTATGAAAATGGACTTAATCGCGTAAAGTGTAAAATGTTGTGTGTTGATTGATAAGTGCTAAATTGTTGTTGTCTTTATAATTGGGAAGATTTATATTACAATTTAGCCAAATGTGAGAGTGGTGGACGGCATGTTGTTTAATATAAGGCTTTTATTTATTATTTATAAAAGATAAAAGCATGATATTATATTATAAAGTTATATTATAATTAAATAAAATGGAAAGTGGGGTTGTTCATTCATTCTTAGTGCCGAAAAATAAAGAAAATGAAAAGAAGGAAGAACCTTAAACTTTCGGCTAGCTTGTGATTCATAATTCAAGGTATGTTTTGCTTCGGTAGTTGATAATTTCTATGTTTTTACAATCGTTTATGTGCTCTTTAAAACCCATGCTTCAATTTTGTGAATTGGTGAAGATTTTGAGATGTGCTATTAATGAACATGTGAGCTTTGTGTTGATAGTTGGTAAAATATGGAAACTTGGTGTTGGGTTAGCATATTTTTGTATTGGGATCTTTAGTGAAATTGAGTATTTTAGGCTTAATTAAGAAAATGAGTAATTGAAGGATTAAAATGTGAAATAAATGAAATGTGTGGGTTTGTATAAGCATGGTGAGAATTTGGCTAGGCTTGAACCAGGTGAAATTATGTGAATTTGATGATTTGGTGAAATAGGGACTAAAGTGTCAAATTGTAAAAATGTGAGGGCTATTTTGTAAAACGCCCTAAATATGTGAGTTTGGACTAAAATGAATAATTTGGTGATTGAATGGATTTAATTTAAATGTGTATAGACCAAGAAAGAAGAAGTTCTGATCGAGATTGAGGCAAAGATAAAGTGCTCAATTAATCGACCATTTCGATAGTTCGACGTCCGAGGTAAGTTCGGACATATTGCATGTACTATATTTAGTTATGTTTAATGTTTGAAATGAGTGGCATGGAATAAATGAATTATGAATGCTATGTGAGACCTCGACGTTACGTGGCACTAAGTGTGCGTGATCAGAGATGTAACTGAGATGATTGGCAGTGTGTGTGTGAAATAATATAAGCTTTAGTTTATGGTAGGCACTGTGCGTGTCATACCGATATAAAATTAGTTTGATATAGATGCACTGAGTGTGGGATGTTTACTAAACTTTGGTTAATGATTTGGGCACTGAGTGTGCGAAAGAACCGAAGAAGTTACGAAAGCCGATTGAAAAGAAATCAGTGAGTATTTAATAGTACGTGAGCAAAAAACTAAGTGTTGGCTAAGGTATGTTCGGAACCAATGTGGTTGATGTAATTACGATTGAGATTATGGAATGTTAAATGAATATATTAGCTTGTATGGTATGGAACATATGTGTTCGTGAAATAATTTATGTGATGGTTGATTTAGTATAATGTTTTATGTTACGAACTTACTAAACTTTATAAAGCTTACTGTGTAATTTGTTTCTCTGCTTTGCAGTGTTAGCACAGCTAGCTCGAATCTGGGAATCGTCAGCTTCTCAATCACACTATTGCCAATCTATTTTGGGTACTTTTGGAAAGATGTATATAGTTGAAATATGGCATGTATAGGCTATTATTTGGTACATGTTTGAGGTGTGTAATTAGCCATATGATGTGGCTAAATATATGGTTATTTTAAGCATGAATGGCTTTGTGATATGAGGCATATTTTGGTATGGTTTATGGTTGAAGAGAATGATTTATCAATGGTAATTGTGTGTTGGTAAAATGCTAGTATGACTTAGTGAAATTGAGAAGGAATAATGTTTAGTATTGAATGTGTTTAAGTTGTATATGTTAGCTTATAAGTTGATGTGTTTGAAAGTGAGTTTGTATGAGTTAATAGATTGATCATATTATAGTAAATGGTTGCCAAAATGTGTGTATAAACATGCTTAAGTGTGCTTGTAGTGATTGACCCATGTGGGTGGCATTTTGGCCTTACAAATGGCCTATTTTTGCCACACGGTCGTGGCACATGGGCGTGCCTAGTGACCGTGGGCGTAAGTCAGTATATGGCCTAAGAGCATATGGCCATGGCACACGGACGTGCCTGGTAGCTGTGTGGTTTTTGACAGGATCAGCCACGGCCAAAGTACACGGGCGTGCTTGGTGGCCGTGGAGCAAAGGTCAATTTCGACCACGGGGAGGACACACAGGTGTGTCTAGCAGCCGTGGAAGGCACATGGCCTGCCCTTACGGGCGTGTATCCCCTGAAACCTAGAAAAGTTTTAAATTTTTGAGAAGTTTCTGTATGTGCTTCGGCTTAGTCCCGATCCCTCTTTAACATATGTTTAAGGTCTTATACTCCTTAATAAGGGACTAATCGCTTATGTTTGATGTATTATGATGATGATTAACTTTGTGTCGTAAATGAGTTGTGAAATGACACTATTGTCTGGTAATGCCTCTTAACCCTAATCCGGAGACGATTTTGGGTTAAGGGTATTACATTTTTATTGGTATCAGAGCTACGGTTTATTCGATTCTCAGACTAACGTAGCGCGTGTGAGTCTAGCTATACATGCCATATTATGAAATTGCGATAGTGTGATGAATTTTGACAGTTGAAAATGTGTTTTCATATAGTAATGGATCCCGATCGAGCAGTTGCTGACGATGTAGAAAGCAATGCGCCTGCTCCTGCTCAAGGGACAGTGTCGGCCACATCTAGGCTGAATGATAGTGTTGAGGGAGGAGAGGCTAAGCAAGCCTTCTTCCGAATGATGAGTTAGTGGTTTACAGAGTTCGTTTGAATGAATCCGAATGCTCCATAACCTCTACCCCCACAAGTACCTGTTGTTCCACAAGTTGTAGATCCGATCAGATTGAATAAACCACATGTAGACAAGATTCGAAAATACGGGGTCGAGGAGTTTAGGGCCACATTTGATGACGATGCTAAGCGAGCCGAGTTTTGGCTTGAGAATACAATCAGAGTATTCGATGAGATGTCGTTGAATCCTGATGAGTGCATTAAGTGTGCAGTTTCCTTGTTGAGAGACACGGTTTATAACTGGTGGAAAACATTGATATTTGTGGTTCTGAGAGAGAGAATCACATGGGACTTTTTTCAAGTTGAGTTCAGAAAGAAGTATATCAGTCAGCGCTTCATTGATCAGAAACGTAAAGAGTTTCTAGAGTTGAAACAGGGTCATTTGTCTGTTATTGAGTACGAGCGAGAATTCGTAATATTGAGTCAATACGCGAGAGAATGTGTTTCGACCAAAGCTACTATGTACAAACGTTTCATAAAGGGATTGAATGAAGACATTAAATTGCTAGTTGGGATACTTGATATAAATGAATTTGTTGTGTTAGTTGAAAGAGCATACAAGACTAAGGAGCTTAGTAAAGAAAAGAAGAAAGCCGATTTTGAGGCTCGTGATGAAAGAAAGAGATCGATGACTAAGTTCTCTCAACCTTCAGCGAAGAGATATAGAGATGCAAGCAATCGTTCAAATGTTTCGTTTGGACATCCAAGTAGAAATCGTTCGAGACAAAGTACTGGTTCACGAATTCAAGCTCCGAATGAATCGAGTGTTGATAGCGTTTAAAGTAACAAACGTGAGTGCAAACAGTGTGGAAGACGACATGTGGGAGAGTGCTGGGGCAAGTACAACAATAGAGTTTGTTATAAATGTGGATCCTGAGATCATATTATTCGAGATTGCCCGAAGATGGTCGAAGAGGAAAATGTTCAGAATGAAAGACCAAGTAATGTGACAGCTAGAGGTAAACCACCCAGAAACAATAGGAATGTGAGTGAAAGTCAAAGGGGGACAACTGATACAGCTGTGAGGTCAGAACCAAGAGCACCTGCCAGAGCCTATGCTATTCGTGCACGAGAGGAAGTATCATCTCCAAACGTCATCACCGGTAGTTTCACTTTATTTGATACTGATGTCATTGCATTGATAGATCTTGGATCAACTCATTCCTATGTGTGTATGAACTTAGTATTGAATAAGAATCTACCTGTTGAGTCTATTAAATTTGTAGTTAGAGTGTCGAACCCCTTAGGCAAGGGTGTCCTGGTGGATAAAACATACAAAAAATTGCCCATTGATGTTTCGTGATATATGTTTTCTGGCCAATTTGATGTTTCTACCATTTGATGAGTTTGACATAATTCTGGGTATGTATTGGCTTACTCTGCATAATGCAATCGTGAATTGTAAAAGAAAGAGTATTGAGTTGAAGAGTCAAAATGGTGAGATAGTTCGAATTGAATCCAATGATATGAAAGGATTACCAGCTGTTGTAACTGCAATGAAAGCTATGAATTATGTGAGAAAAGGTTATGAAGCTTATTTGGCGTATGTGGTTGATACAAAAGTGTCAGAAAAGAAAGTTGAATCTGTGCCGGTGGTATGTGATTTTTCAGATGTGTTTCCTGAAGAGCTGTCGGGATTACCTCCATTTCGAGAAGTGGAATTTGGTATTGAATTAGTGCCGGGAACCACTCCCATTTCTATAGCTCCGTATAGAATGGCACCAATAGAATTGAAAAAGTTAAAATCGCAGTTGAGAAATAAGAAAATTTCTTTAGTGAAAGTATTATGGCACAAACACGGAATTGAAGAGGCTACGTGGGAGCCTGAGAATGTTATGAGAGAGCAACATCCACAATTATTGACTGGTAAGATTTTTTGGGACAAAAATCCCTAATGGGGAGAGTTGTAACAGCCCGGTTTAGACCCTAGTCAGAATAGTGGTTTTGAGACCATAAATCCAAGGTCAGAATGATAATTTAATATTATTTTCTGTGTAAATAGTATGTGATATAGCCTGTGTGAAAATTCTGTGTGATAATTTTATCGACTGTGTGCTGATTTATGAAAATGGACTTAATCGCGTAAAGTGTAAAATGTTGTGTGCTAATTGATAAGTGCTAAATTGTTGTTGTCTTTATAATTGGGAGGATTTATATTGCAATTTAGCCAAATGTGAGAGTGGTGGACGACATGTTGTTTAATATAAGGCTTTTATTTATTATTTATAAAAGATAAAAGCATGATATTATATTATAAAGTTATATTATAATTAAATGAAATGGAAAGTGGGGTTGTTCATTCATTCTTAGTGCCAAAAAACAAAGAAAATAAAAAGAAGGAAGAACCCTAAACTTTCGGCTAGCTTGTGATTCATAATTCAAGGTATGTTTTGCTTCGGTAATTGATAATTTCTACGTTTTTACAATCGTTGCTTTGTGATCTTTAAAACCCATGCTTCAATTTTGTAAATTGGTGAAGATTTTGAGATGTGCTATTAATGAACATTTGAGCTTTGTGTTGATAGTTGGTAAAATATGAAAACTTGATGTCGGGTTAGCATATTTTTGTATTGGGATCTTTAGTGAAATTGAGTATTTTAGGCATAATTAAAAAAAATGAGTAATTGAAGGATTAAAATGTGAAATAAATGAAATGTGTGGGTTTGTATAAGCATGGTGAGAATTCGGCTGGGCTTGAACCAGGTGAAATTATGTGAATTTGATGATTTGGTGAAATAGGGACAAAAGTGTCAAAATGTAAAAATGTGAGGGCTATTTTGTAAAATGGCCTAAATATGTGTGTTTGGACTAAAATGAATAATTTGGTGACTGAATGGATTTAATTTAAATGTGTATAGACCAAGAAAGAAGAAGTTCTGATCGAGATAGAGCCAAAGATAAAGTGCTCGATTAATCGACCATTTCGATAGTTCGACGTTCGAGGTAAGTTCGGACATATTACATGTACTATATTTAGTTATGTTTAATGTTTGAAATGAGTGGCATGGAATAAATGAATTATGAATTTACATGGCACTAAGTGTGCATGATCAGAGATGTAACCGAGATGATTGGCACTGTGTGTGCGAAATAATATAAGCTTTAGTTTATGGTAGGCACTGTGTGTGCGATACAGATATAAAATCAGTTTGATATAGATGTACTAAGTGTGGGATGTTTACTAAACTTTGGTTATGATTTGGGCACTGAGTGTGCGAATCAACCGAAGAAGTTACGAAAGCCGATTGAAAAGAAATCAGTGAGTATTTAATAGTACGTGAGTAAAAAACTAAGTGTTGGCTAAGGTATGTTCGGAACCAATGTGGTTGATGTAATTACGATTGAGATTACGGAATGTTAAATGAATATATTAGCTTGTATGGTATGGAACATATGTGTTCGTGAAATGATTTATGTGATGGTTGATTTAGTATAATGTTTTATGTTACGAACTTACTAAACTTTATAAAGCTTACTGTGTAATTTGTTTCTCTGCTTTGCAGTGTTAGCACAGCTAGCTCGAATCTGGGAATCGTCAGCTTCTCAATCACACTATTGCCAATCTATTTTGGGTACTTTTGGAAAGATGTATATAGTTGAAATATGGCATGTATAGGCTATTATTTGGTGCATGTTTGAGGTGTGTAATTAGCCATATGATGTGGCTAAATATATGGTTATTTTAAGCATGAATGGCTTTGTGATATGAGGCATATTTTGGTATGGTTTATGGTTGAAGAGAATGATTTATCAATGGTAATTTTGTGTTGGTAAAATGCTAGTATGACTTAGTGAAATTGAGAAGGAATAATGTTTAATATTGAATGTGTTCAAGTTGTATATGTTAGCTTATAAGTTGATGTGTTTGAAAGTGAGTTTGTATGAGTTAATAGATTGATCATATTATAGTAAATGGTTGCCAAAATGTGTGTATAAACATGCTTAAGTGTGCTTGTAGTGATTGACCCATGTGGGTGGCATTTTGGCCTTGCAAATGGCCTATTTTTGCCACACGGTCGTGGCACATGGGCGTGCCTAGTGCCGTGGGCGTAAGTCAGTATATGGCCTAAGAGCACACGGCCATGGCACACGGACGTGCCTGGTAGCCGTGTGGTTGTTGACAGGATCGACCACGGCCAAAGTACACGGGCGTGCTTGGTGGCCGTGGAGCAAAGGTCAGTTTCGACCACGGGGAGGACACACGGGTGTGTCTAGCAGCCGTGGAAGGCATACGGCCTACCCCCACAGGCGTGTATCCCCTGAAACCTAGAAAAGTTTTAAATTTTCGAGAAGTTTCTGTATGTGCTTCGGTTTAGTCCTAATCCCTGTTTAACATATGTTTAAGGTCTTATACGCCTTAATAAGGAACTAATCGCTTATGTTTGATGTATTATGATGATGATTGACTTTGTGTCGTAAATGAGTTGTGAAATAACCCTATTGTCTGGTAATGCCTCTTAACCCTAATCGCGCGATTTCCGGGTTAAGCTGTTATTCTGATCTTTCGATATTTTAATTTCATACATTCTTGCATTTCCCCAACTTACTCCTCATTTATATATACATAAACTTACATCTCAATTGCATATATACAAGTTAGAATATTTCATCTTCAAATCAACATGACATTCGGCTAAGTCTTTTTTTTATATAAGCATGCCTCACATTCGGCTATATCTATTTCTCACTTCAATATTACATATAGTTATACCATTAACATATATGTTTACATTACATTCAACTCTAATCGTCTCCCAACTTATAATCCATTCGGCAATATCAACATTGTACAAATTTACCACTGCTAAATACATATGCATCATTATAGAAAAATTTAATTCAACTCAATTGCTTAACAACTTACCTCGACTATCGACGGACTACGTTTTCCGACTATTCGATTAACTTCTCCTTTCCCCGATCCAATCCGATCCTTTATGTTCTTGGTCTAAATAATTTCAAATTAAGCTCATTCAAACATATTTTCATTCAATTTAGTCCAAAAACGCATAAATAGGCAAATTACATTTTTACCCTTAATATTTCACATTTTCACAATTTAGTCCCTACTGCACAAAACACAAAATATTCAAAATTTGACCACACTTCTTTAGGGCCGAATATTCATAGTACTAATACAAGCTCATACATTTCATTTATTTTTTATTTTAGTCCCTCAAAAATTTATTTTTGCAATTTAATCCAAATTACTCAATTCCATCCAAAATTCAAAAACAAAACTTGTTAATCTAACACATATAATCCATATTTCATCATCAAACCACAAAAACAACAAGCTTTCTTCAATGGCAATTCACGAAATACACAACCAATTCAAAAATTCAAGCATGGGCTAGCTAAATCACATAGCAACAATCTCAAAAACATAAAATTTATCAAAAATCGAGCTAAACACATACCTCAATCAAGCTTAGACAAGGCCGAATGTATCTAGGTTTTTCTTTCTTTTTCTTTTGCTAAGTTTCGGCTATGGCTTAAAAAAAAAAAGATGATAACCATGGCTTTGTTTTATTACAAATAACATATATATTAACATTTTATTTATTTACCTATTTAACCTTTATTATAAAATAACTAAACATTATAACATAAGGTTAATTTTGTCCATGGCCGGCCACTATCTAAAAATTTGGGCTATTTACTCTTTTAATATATCTAATTAAAAAGACATCATCAATTAAGCCCTTTTTACTAATAATCACCAAAATTTTAACTTACGCTATTAAGCCCATTTATTAAATCGAACCTCCAAACGGTAAAAATTTTAAACGAAAATTTAATACAGACAAATTCATAAACACCAAAATTATTTAAAAAAAATAATTTAAACACCAAAATCAGACTGTTACAAGTTTTGAGGGTTTATGTTTTAATTAAACCATCCATAATGTGAGTGGACATATTGGACACATTATTAAGTGTTTTAAAGGTTTTATATTATGGTTTAAAATGTAATTTAATAAAATAAACTAAGTAAAATAAAGAAAAACAAATTGTTATCTTCCTAAAATGCATCTATCCATCGAAAATTAGACTTAAAAACTCCATGAGAGGAGCTTGAAGGTTTGACCAACCTTTGTTTGTGCATGTAAGCATTTTTTTTTATCTTGTTTTCAATGATTTCTATGTTTTTGGAGTCGTTGTGGCTTAATCTAGTTAGCCCAGGGATTAATTTGTGAAACTGTTAAAGTATTAGGGCTTTACCATTGATGAATGTGTATGTGTTTTGATTTTTGATGATAGAAAATGAATGGTTGTTGTTAGATAAACAAGTTTTGTAAAGTGATTTTGGTTGAAAATGTTACATAGGGATTTATTTGTAAAATGTCAAAATTATGTGGTGAAATGTGTGAAATAATTAAATGTGGGGACTCTTAGAACATATATAGAATTTGGTTAGCATGAGTGTGGATTAAATTGCATGGATTGGCATTTTTATGAACTAGGGACTAAATTGTAAAGAAGCCAAAAGTATAGGGGCAAAATGGTAATTTTTCCATAACATGAAATTCGATTGAATTGAATAGAATAAACATTAAAATGGTTAAATTTGGTTATATAGATTAAGGAAAGCCACATTGGGAATTAGATCGAGGGAAAGATAAAGTAGTAGATTAATCGGTCGATTTTCTCCGTATTAATTCGAGGTAAGTTCGTATGTTAATAGGCATTAAAGTAATTGTGTTTTAAATGCTTTATTATTACATTCTTTATGAATATGACTACATGAAAATATTCGAAGAAGATTTTGCGAGGTATGAAATCTAGGTTGAACCTTAGGAATAGATAGGATACAAATGACATGTCATTATGGATTACCATGTTATGGGTACTGGTTTCATACGTTCTACCGGTGGATGAGTTTTTATGCATGTGTTGCGGTTACTTGTTAGCTTGTGGGAGCAGCACCGTGTAGCTACGTCTTGACTGTTAGATTGTGTGAGCAGACCTAGTGACAGCCCGAGAGTGAGCATCTATATGAGATATGAGATAGAGATGGTTTCGGCCATGTATTGACATTTGGTGTGCGAGATACACGAGTATCCGATATTATTCCAAATGGTTCAATGTGTAACACCCCAAACCCGGCCCACGAGTCCTGACCGGATCTGGCATGTCACTGCGGAGAAATGTTTGAAAATATTTTTGACTTAAGATAAAACATTAAAATTTGTCGTATTTTGAAAACCATGTCCATTTAAAATTATATGTAAAACTTTGATGTTACAAAATATCCGAATTAAAACTTTATTATTTACTTTTAATATATGAGTTACTGAAATTGAAAACATTTCCCGAATAATAATTTAATCGACAATCCAATTTAAAACATAGCAAAATCCGTAAATATCTCAAATGGCCCTTATTACAATAATAATTTAATCAAAAGTACTTAAAAGTAACTGAATATAATAAATAAACTGTCTTCTGCATGATATCTGAATTAAAACTTTATTATTTACTTTTAATATATGAGTTAACGAAATTGAAAACATTTCCCGAATAATAATTTAATCGACAATCCAATTTAAAACATAGCAAAATTCGTAAATATCTCAAATGGCCCTTATTACAATAATAATTTAATCAAAAGTACTTAAAAGCAACTAAATATAATAAATAAACTGCCTTCTGCATGGGCCACCTCGTATCCGCTTCAACCCGGTCCAAGCTTTATGCATTACCTGAAATGTTGGTAAAAATTTGGGTGAGTCAATAGACTCAGTGCATAGTTATTACACATGTCCCCATACATATGGGCTTGGCCCATATCCACACAGTCCATACACTTAAATATGCAATTATGAAGTCCAACCCAGCCTAGGGCCCATCCGTTACACCAACCTTAGCAGACTCCCTGCCCAAGGCCGTGGCTAATCCACCACCGATCACATCGTGATCCACATGTTCTACCTTGGCAGACCTGCTACTCAAGGCCGTGGCTGAGCCACCGATCCCATAGGGATCCCACATATCAATCAGTCCACAGTGATGCACACAGCTATCAACCGCCAAGATGTGGCACCTAGCCAACATCTCCCTTGATGAAGCGATAACTACGCACCTGATTAGCACAATTGACTAAATCCTGAACCCACGTTTAGCGATTTGCACCCTCGCGATTGTAGAACTCCTTCCTTACGGATCTAAATCCCGAAACCGCTCTTTGTCTTAGAAGTTGTCTGAAACACCCCACACCCGGCCCACGAGCCTGAACCGGATCTGGTATGTTCCTTAAGAAAATCGGCTTCAAATTCTTTCGTTACTTAGAAAATTTTTTGTGAATTTTTAGAAAGATATTGATGTTGGGTTGGGCTTAGGTTGAATACCCATTTATTAAATTTTGAAATTCCAACTTAATTAAGGTGACAAAATAATTTTAAAAGAAATAAATTTACTTAACTTTATTCAAAAAAAAAATAAATTGTATCTTAATCAAATAAAATAAACAGAAATAAAGAAAATCCAACTGGGCCTTATGGCCTTATTACATCATTCAAACCCAAAATAAAATTTAAAGTACTAAGATTATATAAAGACCAAAATTTCTAGATAAATTCTTCAAGTGATGCATGGCCACCTTTAGCTCCCGTAGACCCGGTCCATTATCGCTCATCACACGAAAAATAATTCCCCCAACAGGGTGAGTCCACTGCACTCAATGTGTACACTGAGACTAATTTCCAACAAATCAGCATACAAGTCATATCAATTTCATGTGCATACAAATTTAAGGATGATGCAACCCAAACCCAAACCTATTTGTCCATCCGCTACACACCACCCGTACCAACCTGTACACCGTGGGGACTACTAAGTCAACCCTCCATCCGCTACACACCATCGAAGGCAGTCGCTGCAGTCGACGTGCTCATCGCCCACTTATGTTGTGTCATTAGACACTGTATTCACTGGATGTAACCGAAGTTACCACTTATCACTTTATGTGACCGAAGTCACCACTTTACGTTGGTGAGACCGTAGTCATCACCTTCACTTTCTTCCTCCACATATATCCCGAATGCCCCAATTATTTCGTAACATAAGTCACATACTAAATTTTCATCCATGTTACTAATCACATATTCAAAGTATATCACATTCACAATCCTATCAAAAGTAGGAGACGTACCTGGGTACTCCTTACCACATTTGTGGTGCTTAGCCACATTCACATCATCAACGTTACATATTTATATATTTAATGATTGCCATGCAATTTATTGAAAGTTAGTAAGAGTACACACCTTTTTTCGCTTAATAGATTCCGTGAATTTCCAAGAGCGATCTACCTGGTCTAAATCTTTCACTCCTATATTGGCCATTAATTAAAACATATAAATGACCCCTTTTATTCTAAAAACCAAATCCTACTAGAAGTAGAATTTACTACCACTTACCTTGTTTTGCCGATTCGATTGCTAATCAAATCCCGAGGGTTTGTGTTCCTCCTTTGAAATCGGCTAACCACTATATTTCTCCATAGATTAGTTTTCGGCTTTTGAAATAATGGAAAAATAATCCCAAATATTTAACAAGTTAGCCTTGGCCGAATATCACTTACCTTATGATGGGATTCCAAATCTGAAGAGGATTCCTTTATAATCTCGTCGAAATCCTATAACTTCGTGTTAGATTAAATCTAACTTTGAAAACGTGAATCATAATCTTTAACCAAATATTTGTATTATAATCCTTACCTTAGATCCTTAGATTTCCGAAAGATCCCCTTTTATGTTGTGGATGATTGCCCTCTTCCTTAGAATCCACAAAGATTCGGCTTGACAAGAGAAACGGAGAAGAAATAGAAGAGAAAAGAGAGGATTTTTGCTTACTGAAAATTTTGCAGAGAGAGGGGTTTGCTTAGGGAAAAATTTCGGCAGAGAGGAAGAGGGAGCAAAAGTTGATGAGTAGCCCTCCTGTCTTCCTTTTATAGCCGAAAATATCAGCGTAGGAGTCCCTTACTTGGCCACCACTCCACTTAGGTGATAATATCATCTATTTTGTTTAAAAATAAAATAGAGTTTAATCCTTCTTTTATCTCTTCAAATAATCCTAATTTAAAATCCCTCATTTATCACTTATTTTAAGCAATATTTATGGAAATAAAACTCCCCATTCTAGAATACTTGTGCCGTCCACCTCCTTGGCCTGGGAAGCAAAAATAAAACTACATTTATTTGCTTCCCTTGTGACTCGAACCCAGGCCCATGCCTTTTGCACATGGCGCCATTTCCATAGGCCCTAAGTGGCATCTTCAGGCCACTTTTCCTAGCCCGTTTGTGTGCCAAATTTCTCCAACTTTTTCTTTTAAGGCCCTCTTGCTTTTATTTCCTATTTAAAACTTTAAAACTCATCATTTAAGGGTCATTTCTAAGTTTCCTAAAATTTTCGATCGGCTCAGAATTTGCCATTTTTCTTACATATCCAAGTTTCCTAAAATGTTCAAGTTTCCATTTTTGGATCATTTCCAAAAATGTTCAAGTTTCCAAAAATGTCTAAGTTTCCAAAAACGTTCGGGTTTCCAAAAATGTTCATTTCCATTTTCATTTCCATTTTCATGCATTTTCATTTCTATTTTCATGTATTTTCATTTCCATTTTTATGCATTTCTAGGTTTCCAAAAGTATCAAAAATTTATTCATAGGACTTGAAACTTGTCATTTCATACAATTAATCTGGAAATGCATAGGCCCTTCCTAGGATGTTACAGTTCTACCCCCTTAAATAAAATTTCATCCTCGAAATTTCCTAACTAAACAATTGAGGGTGTTGCCGTCGCATTGTCTCTTCTGGCTCCCACGAAGCTTCTTCCGATCCATGATTGCGCCATAACACCTTGACTAAAGGCACTGACTTCTTTCGTAGTACTTTCACGTCACGTTCCAAGATTCGAATTGGCTCCTCCTCGTAAGATAGATCTGGCCTTAACTCCACTTCTTCAACAGGTACCACGTGAGACGGATCCGATCGATAGCAACGTAGCATGGACACGTGAAATACGTCGTGCATTTGATGCAACTCGTGGTAACTCCAATTGGTATGCCACCGCCCAACTCGCTCAAGATTTGATATGGCCCTATAAACCTTGGGCTTAGCTTCCCTTTGCGACCGAACCGCATAACCTTCTTCCAGGGTGAGACCTTTAGAAACACTTGGTCTCCTACTTCAAACTCAATTTCCTTCCTCTTAAGGTCTGCGTGACGACTTACGTCCATCGAAGCTTCCTTCAACCGCGTGCCGAATTAATTCCACCTTCTCCTCAGTTTCCGCCACCAACTCTGGACCCAAAGCACGGCGTTCTCCTAACTGAGTCCAACAAGTTGGTGTTCTACATTTCCTTCCATACAATGCTTCGTATGGTGCCATCCGAATGCTTGCTCGATAATCGTTGTTGTAGGCGAACTCAACTAGAGGCAAGTAATCTTCCCAACTTCCTCTCGAAATCTATCACATGACCTCTTAGCATATCTTCCAACACTTGTATAACCTGCTCGCATCGCCTCGATTGTGGATGAAAAGCCGTAGTGAAGTCTAGCTTAGTGCCTAATGCTTGATGAAGTGCTTTCCAAAATTGAGACGTAAACCTTGGGTCTCTATCAGAGATGATCGATATCGGTACTCCGTGTAGCCTCACGATCTCTGCCACATATAACTTGGCTAACTTTTGAAGGGAATAGTCGATCCTCACAGGGATAAAATGTGCGGACTTGGTCAAACGGTCCATTATCACCCATACCGAGTCCTTCTTAGTGGGCGTAAGGGGAAGCCCACTAACGAAGTCCATGGTAATTCTTTCCCACTTCCATTGGGGAATCTCAATTGGTTGAAGCAATCTGATGGGACTTGGTGTTCAGCCTTTACTTGTCGACACGTCAAACATTTCCCCACAAATTCGATCACCTCTCGTTTGTGTCCGACCACCAAAATTGTTCCCTTAGATCTCTATACTGACTTGTTGCCGGGATGGATGCATAGCATAAGGACTACCATGCGCTTCCCGAAGAATCCTTTGTCTCAACTCCTTATCCTCGGCATACAAACCTTTTCCTTGTAGCACAATACTCCTTCGTCATTGACGCCATAATCTTTTAATCCTCCTTGCCGTGCATTTGTCAGAACTTAGTACTTAAGTCCTTATCCGCCAACTGTCCCTCTTTCACCTCTTTCAGCCAAGTGGGCTTGACTTGTAATTCTGCCAACAGGCTTCCGTCATCATACAAACTTAAGTGAGCGAACAAAGCCCTTAAATCCGACACAACCTTCCTACTTAGGGCGTCAGCTACCACATTCGCCTTGCTCGGATGGTATTCTATCGAACAGTCATAATCTTTCAATAACTCCACCCACCTCCGTTGCCTCAAGTTCAACTCCTTCTGAGTCAACAAATACTTAAGGCTTTTGTGGTCCGTGTAAATTACTGACCTTTCTCCATAAAGGTAGTGCCTCCAAACTTTGAGGGCGAAAACCACTGCTGCGAGTTCCAGGTCATGAGTTGGGTAGTTCACCTCATGCGGCCTTAACTGTCGAGATGCATAAGCGACTACCTTTCCTTCTTGCATTAGCACACATCCCAACCCTGTGTGTGAAGCATCACAATATACTACGAAGTCCTTGCCTGCCTCCGGCTGAATTAACACCGAGCTTAGTCACAAGACCTTTTAAGCTTTTGAGCTCTCTCGTTGCTTATCCGTCCACACAAACGGTGCTTCTTTCTTTAGTAACTTTGTCAAAGGTGCGGCTATTGACGAGAATCCTTCCACGAACCTTCTATAATAGCCTGCCAAGCCTAAGAAACTTCTGATTTCAGCCACAGACCTAGGTGGTTTCCAATCCAACATCGCTCGATCTTCCTAGGATCCACTCTTATTCCTTCTGCGGATACCACATGTCCTAGGAATGCCACTTCCTTGAGCCAAAATTCGCACTTGCTGAATTTGGCATAAAGCTTCTTTTCTCTTAACACTTCTAACACAACTCAGAGATGCTCATCGTGCTCCTCCCCCGTCTTGGAATACACCAAAATGTCGTCGATGAACACCACGACGAATTTATCCAAGTAGGGTTCGAAAACCCTATTCATCATATCCATGAACGCGCGGTGGTGCGTGCTCACAACCCAAACGGCATCACCACAAATTCAAAATGACCGTACCTTGTCCTAAAAGCGGTCTTATGAATATCAGCCTCCTTCACCTTCAGCTGATGATACCCCGACCTTAAGTCGATCTTTGAGAACACTGCTACCCCTTTCAGTTGGTCGAACAAGTCATCTATCCTTGGTAAAGGATACTTGTTCTTGATGGTCAGTTTGTTCAACTGACGATAATCTATGCACATCCGCATAGTTCCATCCTTCTTCTTCACAAAGAGAACCGGTGCTCCCCATGGAGACACACTGGGTCGAATGAACCCACGATCCAACAACTCCTGGATTTGAGCCTTGAGCTCAACTAATTCCTTTGGTGCCATTCGGTAGGGAGCGATTGACACAGGAGCTGTTCTTGGTAGCAAATCTATTCCAAATTCCACCTCTCTATCTGGGGGTATTCTGGGTAACTCCTCCGGAAATACATCCTCAAAATCCCTTACTGTTCTAACTCCCTTAACACCTTCCTCTTCTCCTCCTAATGCACTCACGAAGGCTAAGAATGCCTTACACCCTTTCTTGACCATTTTCTCGGCCTTCAGTGCCGAAACTACATTAGACAAGTAGTTCCTCCTTTCTCTGATCATCACTACTACCTCATCTTCTGGGGTTCTTAGTTCCATACGTTTAGCCGCACAATCCAACACGGCTCGATGCTCTACTAGCCAATCCATTCCGAGTATAAGCTCAAACTCTCCGAAGGGTAATTCCATTAAGTCAGCCCGAAAATTCACTCCCTGAATCCCTAGGGGTACATTCCAAAAGACCCTATCTATCCTCACCATTTGGCCTAATGGGCTCACTACAGTTATCTACCTATCAGAAAGTTCAGAGTCTAGGCCTAGTGTTTCAACTACACTACATGCAACATAGGAATGAGTTGAGCCCACATCAATAAGAGCAAAATAAGGTCTGTCATGAATAAAGAACGTACCGGTTATAACATCCGACGCGTCTCCCTCTTCCCTCCGGCGAACCGCGTAAACCAAACCCGATTGCCTTGCTTCGGCATTAGCTGCACTTCGGCCCTGAGCTCCACGGCCTCTGCCACTACCTCTGTTGGTCGACCCACGACCTCTTTGAGGCTGCTGTCCGCCTCTACCAGCCTGGTTAGTATTCTGAGCTGCTGGTTGGCTCTCATCTAATAGCTTGGGGCAATCCTTAATCATGTGGTCCTTGGACCCACACTTGAGACATCGTCCCGCCTTCTTCCAACACTCTCCCCCGTGCTTCCTTCCACAATGCTCACAAGGGCGAAATTGCCAGCCCGTACCAGCTTGTTGATTCTGTGGCCCGTCAACTCTAGGCCTCTTGTGACCTTTTCCAGCTAGCCTAAAACCTCTTTTGGGCTTATTCCTATCTACAGCCTGTTTGGTAGCATCCTTAATACCCTCAGCCACCTTGGCTTTTTCCACCAAAGCAGAGAATTCCGTGCTATCAACAGTCTCAAATCGTCCCTTAGTCCGTCCTCAAAACGAACACAGCGTTCATGCTCAGTTGCCACTACTCCTCGAGCATAGCGGCTCAACCTCAGAAATTCTGCCTCATATTCGGCGACCGACTTGCTCCCTTCACTAGCCCCAGAAAAGCTTTCCTTTGCTCATCAGTATACCTGGTTCCCACATACTTCTTTTGGTACGCTTCCTTAGCATACTCCCAAGTGAGATCCTCGGCCGTGGCACCATCCCGCACAGTTAACCACCACTGATACGCTTCATCGCGTAATAGTGCCACCATCCCTTTCAACTTCTCCTCAGGGGTCAAGTCGAGCTCATCCATGATGCGCTCAGTTGCTTCCAACCAGTACTCAGCTGTACTGGGTGCCACTCCCGATACTCCTCTAAACATTTCAGCTCCATTAGCACGGAGCCGCTCAGGCACAGACTTACGATTTCCTGAATTGTTTCCTGCACCAGCCACCAATTCCAAAACTCGCAAAGCCACGACTGCGACACAAAGATCTTCCCATGCGAGCTCGCCGCTCAACATTGGCGGTGGGTGTGGTGGTGGCGGTGGTATCTCATTGTCAGAACCTTGTCCCGATCTAACGGGTTCTGACACAGTCATCCTTCCTCTACCTCTTCCACGACGACCACGTCCTCTTGAGCTCATTATCGACGAGATCTGATTAAGGAATTTTATGTATTAGCATTCGTGTTTCACTTATTACCCGCGATGATGTTTTATGAAGAAGAGTTTGAGAGTGGTTCTTTCGTATTCATACAGCACACAGTCTTTCATTCATTCATCCATCCATCAAACAATTATGAACTTTCGTTCATTCAAAGAAACGTTGTAATTCTTGTTGTCGTTTTCGTTATTTTGCTTTTCCACTACCCAGGGGCATTTTCGTAATTTTATCCTACAGGGCCATTTTCGCAAATTTTTTTTTTTAAAAAAACAGAAAGTTCCTTTGATGATTTTGGACGAAAGTATATTGGATTTTTAAAGTCCCGAGAAAATTTTAAAAATCCGAGGGTATTTCGGTAATTTTTAACATCAGGGTTATTTTGGAAATTTTTTCCAAAAACCAGGGTAAATTTGTAAAATTTGATAAGTTAGGGATATTTTCAAAAATTGTAAAACATTGAGGGTTCTTTTGAGAGTTACACTTTTCAGAATAATGACATTGCAAGTATTTTGAAGATCAGGGTCGTTTTGGTAATTTTGTAAGTTAGGGGCAATTTTGTAATTTTCCAAAATAAAGGTATTTGTGATAGTTTGCAAATTAGGGTTCGTGAACATTTATAAAATAATGAAGTTTTAGCAAGACCGTTGAAAAGTTTGACATTTTGTAAATCAAGGGCATTTTGGTAATTTTACCACTAAGGGCATTTTTGTAATTTTCACAAATCAGAAATTTTTCGGGAAATTTTGTAAAGATAGTTTTTACAAATTTAAAAGAAAGTTTTAAGAATTTTAAAACTGGGGTTCGTTGTTTTTTTTTTTTTTTTTTTTTTAAAAACATGGCTAGTTCCCTTTCGGGTTTTAGTCATTATGTTCAGCCTATGACCGAGCCCTCTTTGGTCGGGGTGAACCAAAGCTACGCACTGTGCAGGATTCGAGTGGAGAGGAGGTGAGTCACACGGATCGCTTAAATACCAAGCTCTCACCGAAACCATTCCTAGACATGCGCTTGCAGGTTGCCACACCACCGAGCCCTCCGAGTTAGGGTGAACCGAAGCTACGCACTGCAGGATACTGCGAAGAGGAGGTGAGTCACTAGGATCGCTTAAATACTGTGCTCTTAGGATCCAATCCTAGACATGCGCATGTGGGGGTTACACACCTAGCTCAATGACTTAGCCATAGGTTTGTTAAGTTCATTAAGTCTTATGAGTTTCATGTGTTTGAGTAGTCTAATCCTAGGGTTCAAATTCCTATCACACTATTCTACGTTCCATGCCTTTTCTACCCCTATATAAATCACATAATCACACATAGAGTTAGGGGTACTTACCTAGTGGACCGCGGGTCGGAGACTTAGGTGCCATGCCGTAAACTCGCTTAATTTCAAAGAAAATCATTTTGGCTCGCTTTGAAAATGTTTTTGGGCCTTAGCCCCAAAGCCGAGAGTTTAAAGCGGGCTCGATACCAATCTGAAACACTCCCACACCCTACCCACGAGCCCGAACCGGATCCGTATGTTCCTTAAGAAAATCGGCTTCAAACTCTTTCGTTACTTAGAAAATTTTTTGTGAATTTTTAGAAAGATATTGATGTTGGGTTGGGCTTAGGTTGAATACCCATTTATTAAATTTTGAAATTCCAACTTAATTAAGGTGACAAAATAATTTTAAAAGAAATAAATTTACTTAACTTTATTCAAAAAAAAATAAATTGTATCTTAATCAAATAAAATAAACAGAAATAAAGAAAATCCAACTGGGCCTTATGGCCTTATTACATCATTCAAACCCAAAATAAAATTTAAAGTACTAAGATTATATAAAGACCAAAATTTCTAGATAAATTCTTCAAGTGATGCATGGCCACCTTTAGCTCCTGCCGACCCGGTCCATTACTGCTCATCACCTGAAAAATAATTCCCCAACGGGGTGAGTCCACAGACTCAATGTGTACACAGTACTAATTTCCAACAAATCAGGCATACAAGTCATATCAATTTCATGTGCATACAAATTTAAGGATGATGCAACCCAAACCCAAACCTATTTGTCCATCCGCTACACACCACCCGTACCAACCTGTACACCGTGGGGACTACTAAGTCAACCCTCCATCCGCTACACACCATCGAAGGCAGTCGCTGCAGTCGACGTGCTCATCACCCACTTATGTTGTGTCATTAGACACTGTATTCACTGGATGTAACCGAAGTTACCACTTATCACTTTATGTGACCGAAGTCACCACTTTACGTTGGTGAGACCGTAGTCATCACCTTCACTTTCTTCCTCCACATATATCCCGAATGCCCCAATTATTTCGTAACATAAGTCACATACTAAATTTTCATCCATGTTACTAATCACATATTCAAAGTATATCACATTCACAATCCTATCAAAAGTAGGAGACGTACCTGGGTACTCCTTACCACATTTGTGGTGCTTAGCCACATTCACATACTGTTACATATTTATACATTTAATGATTGCCATGCAATTTATTGAAAGTTAGTAAGAGTACACACCTTTTTCGCTTAATAGATTCCGTGAATTTCCCGAAGAGCGATCTACCGGTCTAAATCTTTCACTCCTATATTCGGCCATTAATTAAAACATATAAATGACCCCTTTTATTCTAAAAAACACCAAATCCTACTAGAAGTAGAATTTACTACCACTTACCTTGTTTTGCCGATTCGATTGCTAATCAAATCCCGAGGGTTTGTGTTCCTCCCTTGAAATCGGCTAACCACTATATTTCTCCATAGATTAGTTTTCGGCTTTTGAAATAATGGAAAAATAATCCCAAATATTTAACAAGTTAGCCTTGGCCGAATATCACTTACCTTATGATGGGACTCCAAATCTGAAGAGGATTCCTTTATAATCCTGTCGAAATCCTATAACTTCGTGTTAGATTAAATCTAACTTTGAAAACGTGAATCATAATCTTTAACCAAATATTTATATTATAATCCTTACCTTAGATCCTTAGATTTCCCGAAAGATCCCCTTTTTATGTTGTGGATGATTGCCCTCTTCCTTAGAATCCACAAAGATTCGGCTTGACAAAGAGAAACGGAGAAGAAATAGAAAGAGAAAGAGAGAGGATTTTGCTTACTAAAAAATTTAGAGAGAGGGGTTTGCTTAGGGAAAAATTTCGGCAGAGAGGAAGAGGGAGCAAAAGTTGATGAGTAGCCCTCCTGTCTTCCTTTTATAGCCGAAAATATCAGCGTAGGAGTCCCTTACTTGGCCACCACTCCACTTAGGTGATAATATCATCTATTTTGTTTAAAAATAAAATAGAGTTTAATCCTTCTTTATCTCTTCAAATAATCCTAATTTAAAATCCTCATTTATCACTTATTTTAAGCAATATTTATGGAAATAAAACTCCCATTCTAGAATACTTGTGCCGTCCACCTCCTTGGCCCCGGGAAGCAAAAATAAAACTTCATTTATTTGCTTCCCTTGTGACTCGAACCCAGGCCCATGCCTTTTGCACATGGCGCCATTTCCATAGGCCCTAAGTGGCATCTTCAGGCCACTTTTCCTAGCCCGTTTGTGTGCCAAATTTCTCCAACTTTTTCTTTTAAGGCCCTCTTGCTTTTATTTCCTATTTAAAACTTTAAAACTCATCATTTAAGGGTCATTTCTAAGTTTCCTAAAATTTTCGATCGGCTCTGTAACTTGCCATTTTTCTTACATATCCAAGTTTCCTAAAATGTTCAAGTTCCCATTTTTGGATCATTTCCAAAAATGTTCAAGTTTCCAAAAATGTCTAAGTTTCCAAAAACGTTCGGGTTTCCAAAAATGTTCATTTCCATTTCCATTTCCATTTTCATTTCCATTTCCATTTTCATTTCCATCTCCATTTTCATTTCCATTTTCATTTCCATTTTCATTTCCATCTCCATTTTCATTTCCATCTCCATTTTCATTTCCATTTTCATTTCCATTTTCATTTCCATTTTCATGCATTTTCATTTCTATTTTCATGTATTTTCATTTCCATTTTTATGCATTTCTAGGTTTCCAAAAGTATCAAAAATTTATTCATAGGACTTGAAACTTGTCATTTCATACAATTAATCTGGAAATGCATAGGCCCTTCCTAGGATGTTACATTGTCGAACTCCCCGTTTATCCATTGTTAGGATCGACTATTAGTAATAATCCATGAGAATGGCCCTTGGTCGAAACTACATAGGCTTACCTTGATGAATCGAATCCCGGAAGAACCCTTTAGTGCTTCCTTCCTTCGGCTACACACAAAAAGGACACACTTAATGGCATTAAGACTTTCGGCCATGCTCTAAAAATCAAGGCCTTACTCACTGGCTTCATCACACAAAAAGAAACAAATCGAATACTTAAATAGTTACCACTTATGATACTTCGGTCTCTAAAACTTACGGCAGAAGAACAGAGAATAGAGCACCTTGTTATTTGACTAAGGCTTAACAATTGAAGTTGGAATATTCGGCCTCCAAACAAGAATGTAGAGTTGACGTTTGAGAGAAAGAAAAAGAGTATGGAAGGGGGTTGTATGAAATCGGCAATGGTGAAAGAATGGTGAAGTTTCAGCCTTAGCAAAAATAAGTGAGGAAAAGAGAGGATTTCTTAACTTTAAAATTGGGCAAGAGAGACTAAAAGAGGAACACTAATTTTCGGCACCTAATACTCCCCCCACATGACCGAAATTGCCTTGAAAAAAAAACCCATATTCGGCCACTTTATCTTTACTTATTAAATCCCTATTTAATCTCCTATTTTATCCTTATATCACCTATTTAAAAACAAATAAAATAAAGGCCACCCTTATCACCTAATAAATAAAAATAAAGTCCAGCATTAATCCATTATCCCACCGAATTTGAAAACACAACCAGCTTTATCCATTTGAAGATCCCATGTGCCGGCCAATTCCTTCTCTCCCCTTTCACGCCAGCATGGAAAAATAAAAACCCCAACTGCAGCTCCCATGGTTCGAACATGGGACCTGTTGGGACAAGCGACCAGGTAGCGCCCTAGGCCATTCGGCCAAAGCGTTATTTTGTGTCATAAACGCGCCATATTTTCTTTTAAGCCCTACTTCCTTAGTTCCTTCCTCTTTAACGCCAAAAGGAAAAATAAAATCCCCACTTGCTGCCGCCGTGTTTCAAACCCGGGCCCTCGTTGGCGTTACTTCCAGGCCCTTAAGTGGCGCATGGGAGCCACTTTACCAGGCCAATACTTGTGTCCAAAAACGCCGAAAATTATTCTTAAGGCCTCCTTAGCCCAATTCCCCTTTTTACACTTAAAAATAATATTTCTTCTATAGCTCGGGCCTACACTTAGCTTATCACTTGCACCTAAAATACCTCAATTAACACCATGATGACCACACTTATGCAAAATAATTTAATAAAATTTTACCCCTATTTCAGGATATTACAATTCTACCCCCTTAAAATAATTTCGTCCTCGAAATTACTTACAATTGTTCAATCGTGCATCCTTAACTCATCATACTATGCTACTGCTGCGCACTCTGATCTTAAAGAACTATTATACTTCCTAGGCACATTCTCTAAGGTCACAACCAAGGTTCCATACACTTCATTAGCAATCATAGGAACAAACTGACCTTATAACGCACAAAGCAATGAAGGATAATCTAGAAATAAGAAACTTACCCGTTGTCACCTCTGGCACATCACCATCCTCGCGACGGCCGACTGCATAAACCAACCTTAGCTGCCTTGCGTCTGCACCTTCAGCATCTCTGTTTGGTGCTCCACGACCTCAGCCTGAACCATTTCCTCCATGGTTTGGACCACGACCCCTTGTCGCTTGCTACCCATCTCTACCCGGCTGCACATAACTTTGGCCTGCTGTCCGAGCCCTATTCGGATCCTGAGGACAGTCTTTGATCAGGTGAGACTTAGACTTACACCTAAAACATTCCCGTTCCCGGTTCCAGACTTGCCAACATGATACCTTCCACACTGAGCACAGGGACGATTCGGATTTTCTGTCGCTGGCTTAACAACACGAACAGAATTTTCAACCCTCGGTCTTTTCTGAAGACCCTCAGATGATTCAGATGCTCCAAAATTCCTTCTATCCCGGTTCCTATCCTTATCTCTGTTCTGCCTCACAGAGTTCTTAATTCCCTCAGCTACCTTAGCTTTTTTGACTAACACAGCGAACTCCCGTTCCTGATGAGGAGCTATCAACAACCTCAAGTCATCCCTTAATCCGTCCTCAAATCGGACACATCGCTCATGCTCCATAGTAACTACTCCTCGAGCATATCGGCTTAACCTTAGGAATTCAGCCTCGTATTCTGCTACGGACTTGTTCCTTTGAACCAGCCCTAGAAACGCCTTCCTCTGCGCATCAATATAATGAGTTCCAACATACTTCTTCTGGTACGCCGCCTTAACGTACTCCCAGGTGAGATCCTCCGCCGTAGCACCATCCCGAACTGTTAGCCACCATTGATATGCCTCGTCGCGAAGCAGCGCCACCATTCCTTTCACTTTCTCCTCAAGGATCAGATCAAGGTCATCCATAATTCGCTCGGTTGCTTCCAACCAATATTCAGCTGTACTGGGGGCCACCCCAGATACTCCACAAAACATTTCGGCTCCATTAGCTCGAAGCCGCTCCGGCACAAACTTACGTGCTCCCGAATTTCCTCCTGCACCAGCCACCAATTCCAAAACTCGTAGCACAGCCTGCGACACAGCATCTTCCCCCGTCTGAGCCTGCTGCTCAACATTAATAGTTGGTGGTGGTGGTGGCGGTGGTACTTCATTATCTGATCCTTGACCCGATCTAACGGGTTCCGACCTGGTCATTCTTCCTCTACCTCTTCCACGACGACCACGTCCTCTAGAGCTTATTGTCTAACGTCGAGATCTGATTAAGAAGTTTTATGAATTAGTCATTGTTCCACTTGTTTATCCGCGAAGAAATTTTATGATAGAGTTTTAGGAGTGGTTTTTTTTCGTATTCATACATGCACATAATCTTTCCATTCATTCATTCATCCATCAAACAAGTATGAACTTTCGTTCATTCAGAGAAACATTGTAGTTTTCATCGTTGTTGCTTTTCCACTACCCAGAGGTATTTTCGTAATTTTGTCCTACAGGGGCATTTTCGTAATTTTTCAAAAGAAAAAGTTCCTTGGTGATTTCGTCAAAAAGTATTTTGGTAATTTCAAAGTCTCGGGGTAATTTGGAAAAAAATTGAAATTCGGGGGTATTTCGGTAATTTTTCACAAACTGGGGTAAATTTGTAAAATTTTAATAAATCAGGGACATAAAAAGTTGTAAAACTTTGAGGATTCTTTTTGGAAAATTTGTGCTTTCCAAAACAGTGATATTGCAAAAATTGTTGGAAATCAGGGTCATTTTGGTAATTTTGTAAGTTAGGGCAATTTTGTAAATTTTTTTTTCCAAAATCAAAGTATTTTTGACAATTTGCAAATTAGGGTTTTTTCTGAACATTCAAAAAGTAATGAAATTTCGGTCAAACTGTTGAGTAGTTGGACATTTTATAAACCAAGGGCATTTTGGTAACTTTACCACTAAGGGTATTTTTGTAATTTTCACAAATCAAAAATTTTTTGGAAATTTTTTTTTTTTTAAAGATTGTTTTCACAAATTTAAAAGAGTAATTTTAAGAGGAAAAAAAAAACTAGAGTTTTGTTGTTTTCAAAAAAAAAAACATGGCTAGTTCCCTTTCGGGTTTTAGTCATTGTGTTTAGCCTATGAATAAGTCCTCTTGGTTAAGGTGAACCATAGCTACGCACCAGGTAGGATTCGAGTGGAGAGGAGGTGAGTCACGCGGACTGCTTAAATACCAAGCTCCCACCGAATACCAATCCTAGACATGCGCACACAGGTTGCCACACCCTAACTCGGCGACTTACTCCACAGGTTTGTTTAATAGTCCTTAAGTCTTATGCATGTGTTTGAGTAGACTAGTCCTAGGGTTTAACAGATCCTAGTTCACTAATCTACGTTCCCATAAAAGCCCATAATATTCACATATAAGTCACTTCAACAAATAGAGGTACTTACCTGGTGGACTGCGGGTCGGGGATACAGGTGCCATGCCAGAATAACCTGAAAAGAAAAGTTTTATGAAAGCCCAAATCTTTGAAAAGCCCATAAAAAAATGTTTTTGGGCCCAAAACCCTCAAAGCCGAATTTTGAACCTAGCTCTGATACCAATTTGTAACACCCCAAACCCGGCCCACGAGTCCTGACCGGATCTGGCATGTCACTGCGGAGAAACGTTTGAAAATATTTTTAACTTAAGATAAAACATTAAAATTTGTCGTCTTTTGAAAACTATGTCCATTTAAAATTATATGTAAAACTTTGATGTTACAAAATATCCGAATTAAAACTTTATTATTTACTTTTAATATATGAGTTGCCGAAATTGAAAACATTTCCCGAATAATAATTTAATCGACAATCCAATTTAAAACATAGCAAAATCCGTAAATATCTCAAATGGCCCTTATTACAATAATAATTTAATCAAAAGTACTTAAAAGTAACTGAATATAATAAATAAACTGTCTTCTGCATGATATCCGAATTAAAACTTTATTATTTACTTTTAATATATGAGTTGCCGAAATTGAAAACATTTCCCGAATAATAATTTAATCGACAATCCAATTTAAAACATAGCAAAATCCGTAAATATCTCAAATGGCCCTTATTACAATAATAATTTAATCAAAAGTACTTAAAAGTAATCGAATATAATAAACAAACCAGTCTTTCTCGCATGGGCCACCTCGTATCCGCTCCAACCCGGTCCAAGCTTTATGCATTACCTGAAATGTTGGTAAAAATTTGGGTGAGTCAACAGACTCAGTGCATAGTTATTACACATGTCCCCATACATATGGGCTTGGCCCATATCCACACAGTCCATACACTTGAATATGCAATTATGAAGCCCAACCCAGCCTAGGGTCCATCCGTTACACCAACCTTAGCAGACTCCCTGCCCAAGGCCGTGGCTAATCCACTACCGATCACATCGAGATCCACATGTTCTACCTTGGCAGACCTGCTACTCAAGGCCGTGGCTGAGCCACCGATCCTGTAGGGATCCCATATATCAATCAGTCCACGGTGATGCACACAGCTATCAACCGCCGAGATGTGGCACCTAGCCAACACCTGCTTTGATGAAGCACATAGCTACCATCAAGCGCCAATGTAGCACAAGGCTAACATTAGACCACGTACATAAATATGTACACCCTTTCCTTCAATTTTCACATCCCAAATCCCTATGCACATATATGTATCATGACAGATTAATAATTGGAGTAAGTATACATCACATGCTGAACACCATTTCACATATTCCTCAATAATCATTTAGCATAGTAAATCACTGACCTGACTATTCGATCACCCACCACGGATATTCACACTCTTAGCCCTTGTTTCAGCTATCATTCACATCATATCAGATATTTATAAATATAATACATGCACACAACAGGAGAAAAGTGTGATAACTACGCACCTGATTAGCACAATTGACTAAATCCCGAACCCACGTTTAGCGATTTGCACCCTCGCGATTATAGAACTCCTTCCTTACGGATCTAAATCCCGAAACCGCTCCTTGTCTTAGAAGTTGTCGAACTCCCTGCTTATCCATTGTTAGGATCGACTATTAGTAATAATCCATGAGAATGGCCCTTGGCTGAAACTACATAGGTTTACCTTGATGAATCGAATCCCGGAAGAACCCTTTAGTGCTTCCTTCCTTCGGCTACACATAAAAAGGACACACTTAATGGCACTAAGACATTCGGCCATGCCCTAAAAATCAAGGCCTCACTCACTGGCTTCATCACACAAAAAGAAACAAATCGAATACTTAAATACTTACCACTTATGATACTTCGGTCTCTAAAACTTGCGGCAGAAGAACAGAGAATAGAGAACCTTGTTATTTGACTAAGGCTTAACAATTGAAGTTGGAATATTCGGCCTCCAAACAAGAATGTAGAGTTGACGTTTGAGAGAAAGAAAAAGAGTATGGAAGGGGGTTGTATGAAATCGGCAATGGTGAATGAATGGTGAAGTTTCAGCCTTAGCAAAAATAAGTGAGGAAAAGAGAGGATTTCTTAACTTTAAAATTGGGCAAGAGAGACTAAAAGAAGAACACTAATTTTCGGCATCTAATGCTCCCCCCACATGACCGAAATTGCCTTGAAAAAAAAACCCATATTCGGCCACTTTATCTTTACTTATTAAATCCCTATTTAATCTCCTATTTTATCCTTATATCACCTATTTAAAATCAAATAAAATAAAGGCCACCCTTATCACCTAATAAATAAAAATAAAGTCCAGCATTAATCCATTATCCCACCGAATTTGTAAACACAACCAGCTTTATCCATTTGAAGATCCCATGTGCCGGCCAATTCCTTCTCTCCCCTTTCACGCCAGCATGGAAAAATAAAAACCCCAACTGTAGCTCCCATGGTTCGAACATGGGACTTGTTGGGACAAGCGACTAGGTAGCGCCCCAGGCCATTCGGCCAAAGCGTTATTTTGTGTCATAAAAGCGCCATATTTTCTTTTAAGCCCTACTTCCTTAGTTCCTTCCTCTTTAACGCCAAAAGGAAAAATAAAATCCCCACTTGCTGTCACCGTGTTTCGAACCCGGGCCCTCGTTGGCGTTACTTCTAGGCCCTTAAGTGGCGCATGGGAGCCACTTTACCAGGCCAACACTTGTGTCCAAAAACACCGAAAATTATTCTTAAGGCCTCCTTAGCCCAATTCCCCTTTTTACACTTAAAAATAATATTTCTTCTAAAGCTCGGGCCTACACTTAGCTTATCACTAGCACCTAAAATACCTCAATTAACACCATGATGACCACACTTATGCAAAATAATTTAATAAAATTTACCCCTATTTCAGGATATTACACAATGGGCATAGTGATGTTACGAAAGCATATGTATTCAATATAAACCAATACAGGTATGTATATGAATCATGTGAGAATTGAATCTATGATATTTGTGATTTCATGTCTAACTTTGTGGATGAATATATTTTAGGCTTGTGGATCAAATTGAGTTGCATTATACTATGTTTAATTACTTAAATTGTGATTAAATGGTAAGCTAAGTCTTATGCTATACGAACTTACTAAGCTTAATTGCTTACTCTGTTTATTTTTCCATGTTTTATAGAATTTTGAAAGCTCGCTCGGTTTGAAAGTTGTCGGAGATTGCATCACACTATCAAGCTTTCATTTTGGTACTTTTAGACTTAATGTATTTTGGTTATATGACATGTATAGGTCATTTGGCTAATGAAAGCCTATAAGTTTTGGTTATGTAATTGGCCAATTAATGTGGTTTGAATTGATATGGGTTGGAATGTGTATATATATAAGTGTGTGGTTAATTTCATGATGTATGGAATGTCTTGAAAATGCCTAGATTTTGATTTGGTAAATAGAGTACCATATTTTTGAGATTTAGAAATGGCATGTAGGTTATGTGTTAGGCACAAAAGTGAATATATGCACTTGACCATTTGGGTAAACTTTTGGAAGTGAAGTTGGTATGTTTTTTAATAGTCAATTGTGATGTTTATGAGCATTGTGGTAGTTGGTGTTGATATTGCATGTTTAAGCTTAATATTGGTGGTTTTTGACTACTTGGTTATTTATGATCGTATGTTGATGATGTGTGTAGGTTGAGGCAAATTTTAGGTGAGGAATGTGGCTTGGAACATAGCCTATTTTGTCCAAATGGGCAGAGACACGGGTCTGTGTCTTAGCAGTGTCTGACACACGGCCAGGTGACACAGCTGTGTGTCCTCTGAAATTTTTAATGAAAACAAGTCAGTGAGTTACACAAGCTAGTCACACGGGCATATGGTTGGCCATGTGACCCAAGTTATTAAGTTACATTGTAACACCCCAAACTCGCCCTAGACATTATGGCTGAATCTGGCGTGTCACATTGAAGTGTTTTTCGAAAATCATGTTTTCATTGAAAACCCTTCTTGAAATTTATAACTTCTTGCCATTTAAAACTTGTACAAACCTCAGTTTGCGTTTGTTTATTTTCAATCGTGGTTTATTAAAAAGTTATTCCCTTTTAAAATGTTATTACCTTTAAAACCTTATTTGTTGCGTAAGCTTAATTAAAACAAATGATTTACGAAAATGTGATATTTAAAAATTGAGTTTCGAAAACGTAGCGTTTGAAAATAGTTATTATTTTGGAAAACCGTTTTCTACTTCTAGCAGATATAAATCACAATCAGTAAAATCCAAAATTTAAAATCCAGAAATTATAGAGGCCTTCTTATACCCGAATTGAAATAAATCTGCTTAAGTAAATGAGCAAAACAGAATTAAACAAGTGCAGTTGTGTGTCCCTCTCCGAGTCCCTCGCAACTTTGAACTATCTAACGCTGGAGATTACCTGAAAGGTTAAAAACGGGGTGAGTTTACGAAAACACAGTGTGTAATCCCTTTATTAAGGAAACAGCCAATATACAGAAACAGAATTAGTCTGGGCCTGAGCCCTTTAACAGTAACAATATAGTTCAGTTCAGAGCATATGTGGTCCAAAGCCCAAAGCAATATCATTTGGGTCACAGCCCATAACAGAATCAATTGGGCCTAGCCCATCACAGTAATAGTCTCAGTATGAATGATGCATAATGCATGCAAACCCATCCAAACCTACACCTTGCCTCAGTCCAACCCTGCACTACCTATGGGGAATAAATCACCCACGCCATCCCTACACTTACAGTGTTAGCACCAGTTAAAGCACTAACCCAAATCGCAACAAAGCTGCTAGTATATATACGACTTTAAGCCTTCAGTAACGATCTCATTGTAATATCCTAAAAACGGGGCTATTTGGAATTTAATTATCTTTCTTATGTATGAACTGCTGTGATATTATTTATGGAATAATAGAGCTTAATTAAGGCTTTGAGTTGGCACGGTTTGGTAGAAAATTTCAGTTGTTAACTTTAAAGGTAGGGAGCCTTAGCAGGAGGGTGTTATAAGAATAAATGAAGGAATTTGGGCACTAAAAAGCCCTTGGTAAAGTGGAAAAAGTGAGGCCACTTAGAGGACTACATGTGACGCTACCAAGGAGCAAGGGAGAACCTTGGTTCGAGTCACAACAATCCCTCTTTTTGCTCATTAATGGGACGGCACAAGGGGGAGTTTTTCCTCAGTTTAAACTCTTTTATTAATTATTATTAAGGGATAATATGAGCACTTTAAATTGGTTTTTATTTTGCTTAAATCTGAAGATAATAAGGATATTATTTGGATTATTAAGATTATTAATTGGATTATTAAAGGATTATTGATTTATTATTTGGGATTAATTCAAATTATTTGAATTAAATTAAACAAGTGGTCAAGAGCAATTCAAGGAGATTAAATGGATTTTGAACTCCTTGGTTAATAGGAGTGGACGGCAAGTTAAGGGGGGGAGTGTCGAATGCTTATAAAAACCTCAACCTACCACCTTGCTTTTCTTTTCCATCTTTGTTTAAATAGAAAATCCCTAACCCTTTCTTCTCGCTTTCCTTTATTCTCTCAAAACTTTGGCCGAAACCCTCCTATTTCTTCTTGCCGAACCACCTACCCTCAATTCCCTTTTCTTTTATTTCCCTAATAGCCGAATTCACCTGGTGGTTTGTTTCAAATTTCCTTCCTCTATTCTATTGTACTTTGGCCGAATATTGGAAGGAACATAGATCTCTTCAGATTCTTTGTTATCAATCGGTTGATAAGGTAAGTGATGGCCGAATTTCTATCTCCCCTTTTCTTTCTCTTTCTGTCGACTTTTTACAAGGAAAGGTGCCAATTTCGGCGATAGTTATAAGTCTTCTAAACGAGTAGTAACTGATTTCTGCTAGGTACTCAGGGGAGTAAAGCATTCGACTCACAGCCCAATCTCTAGTATTCGATTTTTGGTAAGTATGTGTGTAAGATCTACTTTAGTTAGTCAGTTGATATTCGTTTTAGCCGAAGGCTACTAACTTTTTGAGTGCCGATTCATGGAATCAGAAGCAGATTTGGGAGTTTGGTGTTGCGATTAGCATCCAACCGAGGAAAGGTAAGATTTCGGGTTCATAAGGAACCCCTTCTAATAATTTGGTTTGGCCGAATAGGCCATAATACTAACCCAAGTGTTGGCCGAATATAGGAACAAGTAGATCTAGGGAGACCGACTTCTCTTTTCGGGATTTAGACTCCTCGTTGGTGACAGGTGTGTACATACACACGTATAACTTGTTAAATGTGCTGATTGTTGTGAATGCTACCTTGATTTTATGTAGCATTGGATAATATACCATATCGGTATAGATGGTGATTCAGGTAAGTACCTGTTAATATGAATTGTTATTTGATGCTTTTGGGAAGCATGATGTATTGATACATGAGATTTAAATATGTAATGACATGAAACATATAAATATGTGACTGATGTGGGATTGATGAGTGGAGGGGGCAGTATTAATCGTGCCGACGGGCACCAGTGTTTTGGTAACACACCGTGACTACGGTCACCAGAGGTTTGGTACCTCCAGAGGTTTGGCACCTCATAGTGACTCGTCCCTGTGGTTAACACCACCGTGGGTTGGCCACACTTGAGATATGGGATCGTCTGCTAGTGATTTGGTATCACACGATGGGTTGGCCCCATCAATCGATTCGTGTCTACGGACACCAGTGTTTTGGTAACACATCGTGACTATATGTCACCAGTGGTTTGGCACCACCAGTGGTTTGGTACCACAACGGGGTAGACAGTGGCGTTTGGTTGGCTAGGTCAGGTACTTAATATTCTGCATATTAATTGTTATATGTTGTGTATGAAAAATGTTTTTAAAACGGGGGAAGGGTTACATACTGAGTCTTGGTGACTCACCTTCTCCTTTACATTTTTCAGGTGATGCGTAGATCGCGGATGTGGAGCCGGGTGGACTCGAGGTGGCCATGCAGTGGACTTTAAATTTTAAAAGGACTTTAATTTTTGTCTTATTATTTTTATTATCAGTTTTTATTTAATTTCAGTTGTAATAAGGCCGCCTAGTATTGTTTTTATTACTTTTTACATGTTGAATGATTTGGTTAAAACTGTTTTATCGATATTAAGTTAAATGCACATGTTTTCTCAAATATTGAAAAGAAAAATGTTTTATCGTGCCATCGGGCACATTCGGAAATTTTATAATAACTTAGCTTAATTAACTTCCAAACAAACACTAAGTATTCTTTTCTTTAGACTATCAATTAAAAAGGGTTTTGACAATTTAAATTGACTTAGAAAAAGTGTTTTCCAAAAATATTTTCTACTATAACAAACTAGATTCGGCCATAGTATTTGGGCCAAGTTTGGGTTGTTACAAAATTGGTATCAGAGCCCAGTTCAAAGCTCGGCTGTGGGGGCCCAAGGCCCAAAAATGTTTTAGTAGGCCCTATGGAATAATTTTTGATTTTTGAACAGCATGGCCCGAGTCTCCGGCACCGATCCGTCCAGGTAAGTACATCTGAACCTTTTGGTGAATTATATTCTGTAGAAGGGTAGGAAGTATGGAATGTAGATAGACTTATAGGAACATGAACCTTAGGATTAGACTACTCAAACACACAAACAAGACATAAGACTTAAGGAACTTAACCCACATATGACTTAATCACTGAGCTAGGGTGTGGTTACCCCTGTACGCATGTCTAGGGGTGGATCCGGAAGAGCCTGGTATTTAAGCAGTCCGTGTGACACACCTCCTCTTCACAGGTATCCTACCTGGTGCGTAGCTTTGGTTCACCCTAACTCAGAGGGCTCAGTGGTGTGGCAACCTCTGTGCGCATGTCTAGAAAGGTTCAGTGGGAGCTTGGTATTTAAGCAGTCTGCGTGACTCACCTCCTCTTCACTCAAATCCTGCTTGGTGCGTAGCTTTGGTTCACCCTGACCAAGAGGGCTCGGTCATGGGCTAAACCTAACGACTAAAACCCGAAATGGAACTAGCCGCGTTTTTGGAAAGAAATGAAACAACAGAACCCTAATGTTTTCAAAACTTGTGCAATAACTTTTTCAAATCCGAGAACATTATTTTTACAACGTTTTCTTCGAAAAACTCAATTTGTGGAAAATTACAAAAATACCCTTAGGGGTAAAATTACTAAAATGCCCTCGGCTCATAAAATATCAGTTCAATGGTTTTGCGCAAAATTTCAACTGTTTTACAAATATTCAACAACTTAGCTTTGAAAATCATCAGCAAAATATTTTGGTTTTGGAAAATTACGAAAACGCCCTCAAGTTGCGAAATTACCGAAATGACCCTGGTTTAAAAATTTTTACAAACATCACTATTTGAAAAGGAACATTTTCAAAAAAAAAAAACCCTGAGTTTTGCAACTGTTAAAAATATCCCTGACTTATTAAAATTACGAAAATGCCCCTGAATGGCAAAATTACCAAAATACCCCTGGTTTCAAAACGATGCCATATCTCTAAACTTCACAAATTTTTTAGAAAAACCTTCCAGTTTTGGGAATTTCAAAACGCACTTTACTAAAGTTTTAAAACTTCTTTTATTACGAAAATACCCCTGTAGGAAAATGACGAAAATACCCCTGGGTTAGAAATGGGCAGAAATGTCCGAAGAGTGAATAGGTATGGAAAGTATTAAGGAATGGATGCATGAACTCTCTGGTGTGAACTAGGATAGAAGACTGAAACCTTGTTTGCTCGAAAGAATCTCTGATTAAAACCCTATCTATAAAATTTCTTCGCGAATAAGAAAGTGGAACAAATGCTAACGCATAAAATTTTTCTTAATCAGATTAAAAGCGCGGTAGATAGAATGAGCTCTAGAGGACGTGGACGCCGTGGACACGGTAGGGGTAGGATGACGGTGTCTGAACCCGTCAGGTCGGGTCAAGGTTCTGAAAATGAGGTACCACCGCCACCATCACCTCCTACTTTTAGAGCTGAGGAGCAGGATCGGGCCGGTGGGAGAGGTCAGACGCAAGTTGTTTTTTGCGAGTCTTGGAAATGGTGGTCATTTGGTGGAAATTTGGGAGCTTGAAAACTGTTTCCCGAAGCGACTCGATCTAACGGCGGAGGCAGGTATTCGGGGTGTGTTAGGAGTGGCACCCAGTCTGGCGAATCATCGCTAGAGTCAATCGAAAGGATCATGGATGATCTTGACCGACCGAGGAAGAAAAGTCAGAGAAAGGGGTGTGTAGCTTCTAAAGGATGAAGCGTGCAGTGGTGGTCGACGGTCCGAGATGGAGCCACGGCGATGATGATCGACTTGGGATTATTTCAAAACCACCTATCGGAAGAAGTATGTGGGCACCAGCTATATGGATGCTCAGAGGAAAGCCTTTCTAGGGTTAGTGCAAGGGAATAAGTCAGTGTCAGAGTATAAGGCGGAGCTTTTAAGGCTGAGTAGGTATGCTAGAGGCATTGTGGCTACTGAGCATGAGCACTGTGTCCGCTTTGAGGACGGACTCCGTGATGATTTGAGGTTACTGATTGCCCCACAGCAGGTTCGTGAGTTCTCATCTCTAGTGGAAAAGGCTAAGGTAGCCGAAGGGATCAAGGAGGCTGTGAGGCAAAGTTATAGTAGGAATAGTCAGAAGAGAGGATTTGGGTCAGTTGGATCCAATGGTAGTGTCCAGAAGAAGGCTAGGCCAAGTGGGCCAAATCAGGCGGCAAGGCCCATAACTACTAATCAGAGGCCGACTCAGTGTAACCGTTATGGAAAGACTCATTGGGGAGGTTGTTGGACCGGTGATAGAGGATGTTTTAAGTGTGGGTCTTTAGAACATCGTGTCAGAGATTGTCCCCGGAAACTAGCTAAAAATCAGCCAGAGGGGCAGAATCGTACTCAGGATAGAAATGTGGGACCACAGAGGGGTCGTGGTAATGACAGAGGAAACAACGGTCCTAACCGAGGTCATGGTACTCAGGGCAGAGGTTCAGGCAACACAGAGGCTAAGCAACCTGGCTTAGTTTACGCAGCGAGGCGTCGCGAGGAGGGTGACACACCGGATGTCATAACTGGTACATTTCTAATTTTTGATCTTCCTTATATTGCATTAATTGATGTGGGGTCGACGCATTCGTACATTGCTAGTAGTGTGGTAGAGACTATGGACCTAGACTCTGAGACTACTTCTAGAAAGATGACTGTACTAAGCCCCTTAGGTCACTCTGTAGTCGTAGATAAACTTTATAGAGGCATACCCCTAGAACTCCAAGGGGTAGTATTTGTGGCTGATCTGATGGAACTACCGTTTGGGGAGTTCGATTTGATCCTTGGAATGGACTGGCTAGTTAAGTATCAGGCGAATTTGGATTGCGCGGCTAAGCGCATGGTCCTTAAGACAGCTGAAGGTGAAGAAGTGGTTATGATAGGTGATAGAAGGAATTACCTATCCAACGTAGTGTCCGCTTTAAAGGCTGAAAAGATGGTCAAGAAGGGTTGTGAGGCGTATTTGGTTCGAATCTGTGCTTTGGAAGCTAAGGAGTCAGTAGTGAGAAAGGTCCGAACGGTTGGGGAATTCGCAGATGTGTTCCCAGAAGAGCTTCCGGGTCTGCCTCCAGATCGAGAAGTTGAATTCGGTATAGACTTGCTACCCGGGCGGCTTTGTGTCTATAGCACCATACCGAATGGCACCAAAGGAATTGGTGGAGCTGAAGGCTCAAATTCAGGAGCTCTTGGATAGAGGGCTCATTCGACCAAGCATATCTCCGTGGGGAGCACCTGTGTTGTTTGTCAAGAAGAAGGACGGTTCGATGCGGATGTGTATCGACTATCGCCAGCTGAACAAGCTAACAATCAAGAACAAGTATCCGTTGCCTCGGATTGACAACTTGTTCGATCAATTAAAAGGCACCTCGGTGTTCTCGAAGATAGACCTTAGGTCGGGTTACCATCAACTTAAGGTGAAAGAAGTTGATGTTCACAAGACGGCATTCAGAACTCGGTATGTACATTACGAGTTTCTGGTAATGCCCTTTAGATTGACCAATGCGCCGGCAGCATTCATGGACTTGATGAATAGGGTGTTTCAGCAGTACTTAGACCAATTTGTCGTGGTGTTCATAGACGACATATTGGTTTATTCTAAGACGGAGGAGGAGCATGATATGCATTTCCGTATAGTTCTACAAGTGTTGAGGGAGAAGCAATTGTATGCCAAATTCAGCAAGTGCGAATTTTGGCTTAGGGAGGTGGATTTCTTAGGACATGTGGTGTCTGGTGAGGAATCGGGGTAGATCCTCGCAAGATTGAAGCGGTGTTGGATTGGAAACCGCCTAGGTCGGTGGCGGAACCAGAAGTTTTCGGGTTTAGCGGGTACTATCGGAGATTCGTAGAAGGATTCTCTTTAATCGCAGTGCCGTTAACTAAGTTACTAAGGAAAGGTGTTCCATTTGTATGGACGGAGAAGCAGCAAGAAAGTTTTGATAAGCTGAGGAAGATTCGACGTAAGCTCGATTTTGGTGACTGAAGCAGAAAGTTGTTTACCGTCTACTGTGATGCATCCCATACTGGTTTGGGATGTGTGTTGATGCAGGAAGGGAAGGTAGTAGCCTGTGCGTCATGTCAGTTAAGACCGCATGAGGTTAACTACCCAACGCACGATTTGGAGTTAGCAGCATAGCAGTTGTTTTCGCTCTGAAGATATGGAGGCATTACCTGTATGGGGAGAAGTCAATAGTCTACATGGATCACAAAAGTTTGAGGTATCTTCTAACTCAGAAAGATCTAAACCTGAGACAGCGTCGATGGATTGAACTATTAAAGGACTACGATTGTTCAATCGAGTACCATCCGGGTAAGGCTAACGTGGTAGCCGACGTTGCTGAGGAAGGTTGTGACGGACTTAAGAGCAATGTTCGCTCGGTTGAGTCTATATGATGATGGGAGTCTTTTGGCGGAACTCCAAGTTAAGCCAACATGGATTGAGGAGATTAAGAAAAAGCAGTCAGTGGATGAAGGATTGAATGCTAAGAGGGTACAAGTTCAGGATGGTGGTTTGGAAGGGTACCGTCTATCTAGTGATGGAGTGCTATGTTTTCAAGGGCGAGCATGTATGCCGAAAGATGTGGAGTTGAGGCGGAAAATTCTCCACGATGCACATAGCAGCCCATACGTTATGCATCCAGGAGGAAGCAAGATGTATGGAGATCTACGGAGACAGTTCTGATGGCCGGGGTTGAAGCGTGAGGTAACTGAATTTGTGGAAAAGTGTCTGACGTGTCAACAGGTTAAGGCGGAACATCAGTTGCCATCAGGGCTACTTCAACCGGTAAAGATCCCTCAATGGAAGTGGGAGCGGATCACTATAGATTTCGTCAGTGGGCTACCCCTTACGCCCAGCAAAAAGGATGCAATTTGGGTGATTGTGGACCGTCTGACTAAGTCAGCACACTTCATACCGGTAAGAGTGGATTTTTCTCTTCAGAAGCTAGCTAAGTTGTATGTGTCGGAAATAGTGAGATTGCATGGTGTGCCAGTATCGATCATCTCGAATAGGGATCCCAGATTCACGTCAAGGTTCTGGAAAGCGTTGCATCAAGCTTTGGGTACAAGATTGGATTTCAATACAGCTTTCTATCCACAGTCTGACGGACAATCGGAAAGGGTGATACAGATCTTAGAAGACATGTTAAGAGGATGTGTCTTGGATTTTAGTGGTAGTTGGGAGGAGTACCTACCATTAGCGGAATTCGCTTATAACAATAGTTATCAAGCGAGTATTCAGATGGCTCCATATGAAGCGCTGTATGGACGGAAATGTCGTACTCCGACGTGTTGGACGGAGTTGGGTGAGCGGCAGGTTTTGGGTCCAGAATTGGTAGCAAAAACTGAGGATAAAGTCAAGGTGATTCGGTCTCATCTCAAGGAAGCATCGGATAGGCAGAAATCCTATGCTGATTTAAAACGCAAGGAAATGGAGTATGCCGTAGGAGACAAGGTTTTTCTGAAGGTGTCACCTTGGAAAAAGGTGTTGAGATTTGGCCGAAAGGGGAAGCTGAGCCCAAGGTTCATCGGGCCATATACAGTTGTAAAGCGAATAGGACCGGTAGCTTATCAGCTAGAGTTGCCGGCAGAACTGAATCAGATCCATGACGTATTCCATGTATCAATGCTGAGACGGTATCGGTCAGACCCATCGCACGTGGTGCCAGTAGCAGAGCTCGAGGTGAATTCGGATTTATCTTTTGAAGAGGAACCAGTTCAGATCTTAGACCGAGATGTGAAGGTTCTACGTAGGAAGTCAGTGCCCTTGGTGAAGGTGCTATGGCGGAACCACGGTGTGGAAGAAGCTACGTGGGAGCCCGAGGATGTGATGCGGCAGCAATACCCCCACCTCTTTTGATCAGGGAATTTCGAGGACGAAATTTATTTTAAGGGGGGTAGAATTGTAACATCCTAAAAACGGGGCTATTTGGAATTTAATTATCTTTCTTATGTATGAACTGCTGTGATATTATTTATGGAATAATAGAGCTTAATTAAGGCTTTGAGTTGGCACGATTTGGTAGAAAATTTCAGTTTTTAACTTTAAAGGTAGGGAGCCTTAGCAGGAGGGTGTTATAAGAATAAATGAAGGAATTTGGGCACTAAAAAGCCCTTGGTAAAGTGGCAAAATTGAGGCCACTTAGAGGACTACATGTGACGCTACCAAGGAGCAAGGGAGAACCTTGGTTTGAGTCACAACAATCCCTCTTTTTGCTCATTAATGGGACGGCACAAGGGGGGAGTTTTTCCTCAGTTTAAACTCTTTTATTAATTATTATTATTAAGGGATAATATGAGCACTTTAAATTGGTTTTTATTTTGCTTAAATCTGAAGATAATAAGGATATTATTTGGATTATTAAGATTATTAATTGGATTATTAAGGGATTATTGATTTATTATTTGGGATTAATTCAAATTATTTGAATTAAATTAAACAAGTGGTTAAGAGCAATTCAAGGAGATTAAATGGATTTTGAACTCCTTGGTTAATAGGAGTGGACGGCAAGTTAAGGGGGGGGAGTGTCGAATGCTTATAAAAACCTCAACCTACCACCTTGCTTTTCTTTTCCATCTTTGTTTAGCCGAAAATCCCTAACCCTTCCTTCTCTGCTTTCCTTTATTCTCTCAAAACTTTGGCCGAAACCCTCCATATTTCTTCTTGCCGAACCACCTACCCTTAATTCCCTTTTCTTTTATTTCCCTAATAGCCGAATTCACCCAGTGGTTTGCCGAAATTTCCTTCCTCTATTCTATTATACTTTGGCCGAATATTGGAAGGAACATAGATCTCTTCAGATTCTTTGTTATCAATCGGTTGATAAGGTAAGTGATGGCCGAATTTCTATCTCCCCTTTTCTTTCTCTTTCTGTCGACTTTTTACAAGGAAAGGTGCCGATTTCGGCGATAGTTATAAGTCTTCTAAACGAGTAGTAACCGATTTCTGCTAGGTACTCAGGGGAGTAAAGCATTCGACTCACAGCCCGATCTCTAATATTCAATTTTTGGTAAGTAACGGTAAGATCTACTTTAGTTAGTCAGTTGATATTCGTTTTAGCCGAAGGCTACTAACTTTTTGAGTGCCGATTCATGGAATCAGAAGCAGATTTGGGAGTTTGGTGTTGCGATTAGCATCCAACCGAGGAATGGTAAGATTTCGGGTTCATAAGGAACCCCTTCTAATAATTTGGTTTGGCCGAATAGGCCATAATACTAACCCAAGTGTTGGCCGAATATAGGAACAAGTAGATCTAGGGAGACCGACTTCTCTTTTCGGGATTTAGACTCCTCGTTGGTGACAGGTGTGTACATACACACGTATAACTTGTTAAATGTGCTGATTGTTGTGAATGCTACCTTGATTTTATGTAGCATTGGATAATATACCATATCGGTATAGATGGTAATTCAGGTAAGTACTTGTTAATATGAATTGTTATTTGATGCTTTTGGGAAGCATGATGTATTGATACATGAGATTTAAATATGTAATGACATGAAACATATAAATATGTGACTGATGTGGGATTGATGAGTGGAGGGGCAAGATTAATCGTGCCGAAGCGGGCACCGATGTTTTGGTAACACACCGTGACTACGGTCACCGAGAGGTTTGGTACCTCGAGAGGTTTGGCACCTCATAGTGACTCGCCCCCGTGGTTAACACCACCGTGGGTTGGCCTCACTTGAGATATGGGATCGTCTGCCAGTGATTTGGTATCACACGATGGGTTGGCCCCATCAATTGATTCGTGTCTACGGACACTAGTGTTTTGGTAACACATCGTGACTATATGTCACCAGTGGTTTGGCACCACCAGTGGTTTGGTACCACAACGGGGGGCAGACGATGGCGTTTGGTTGGCTAGGTCGGGTACTTAATATTCTCGCATATTAATTGTTATATGTTGTGTATGAAAAATATTTTTAAAACGGGGGAAGGGTTACATACTGAGTCTTGGTGACTCACCTTCTCCTTTACATTTTTCAGGTGATGCGTAGATCGCGGATGTGGAGCCGGGTGGACTCGAGGTGGCCATGCAGTGGACTTTAAATTTTAAATGGACTTTAATTTTTGTCTTATTATTTTTATTATCGGTTTTTATTTAATTTCAGTTGTAATAAGGCCGCCTAGTATTGTTTTTATTACTTTTTACATGTTGAATGATTTGGTTAAAACTGTTTTATCGATATTAAGTTAAATGCACATGTTTTCTCGAATATTGAAAAGAAAAATGTTTTATCGTGCCATCGGGCACATTCGGAAATTTTATAATAACTTAGCTTAATTAACTTCCAAACAAACACTAAGTATTCTTTTCTTTAGACTATCAATTAAAAAGGGTTTTGACAATTTAAATTGACTTAGAAAAAGTGTTTTCCAAAAATATTTTCCACTGTAACATACTAGATTCGGCCATAGTGTTTGGGCTGAGTTTGGGTTGGTACACTCATAATTGGCACATAGCCATCGATAACTGTAATAAGATCAGCATATAGCCATCAGCTACTGTAATATAACCAGCACACAACTATGTATAAGTATGATAGACACAAAGTCATCAATAATTACGATCGTCACACAGCCATGGATAAATATGATCGACACAAAGTCATAATCAAGACGGCACAGAACCATAATTAGGTTAGCACAGAGCCATAATCAGATTAATTGGCTTAAAGCCATCGGTAGGTCCACAGTCTTCTCGCACGACTCGTGTGACCCTATCAAAACAGTACTTCCTCCATAACCAATATCCCCACCTTATGCAGTATGTCATGTATGCAGAATGTCTGGCCCACAAATCATCATATCATTAACAGTTAAGTCAATCAAATCATAGTAATGCAATCATAGTCAAATCAGTCAAATCATAGCACAAGTCAGTCATTTACCCTCGAGGGGTAAAATTGTTATTTACCATACAGGGGCATTACGGTCATTTTACCCTACAGGGGCATTACGATCATTTTACCCTACAGGGGTATTACGGTCATTTTACCCTACAGGGACATTAGGTCATTATATCCTACAGGGGTATTACGGTCATTTTACCTTACAAGGGTATTGCGATCATTTTACCCTACAGAGGCATTACGGTCATTTTACCCTATAAGGGTATTACGACCATTTTACCATACAGGGGCATTACGGTCATTTTACTCTACATGGGTATTACAGTCATTTTACCCTACTGGGCATTACGGTCATGTTACTCATTTTGGGGTCTTGATGCAGATAATGACCACTCCGAAGGTCTACAGTCGCCTCGAGCGACACAAATAACCTAAATGGTCATAACGGTGTAAATGGGCCCAAGGCCCATTATTCGGCCCAAGTGGGCTCACACGATCGTGTGGCCCATTTAGCCCAAATTCAGTCACAGCTATGCGAACTACATAGCCCACGAGCCCATTGGGCCCGCACGACCTATTTTAGCCAAATGAGGCACAAGATCACGAGAACGCTTATAGTGGCCTCTACAATCTATTGCCCATGATTTGTGGGCTCGGTTTACCACACAAGCAATCACATGCTCGTGAGGCCTCGAATGCTGAAGTTTCAGCTTTTCGGCTTTTCGACTTTTCCCGATTCACAGCAGAGATAGTGTGATTACATACTTTACCGACTTTTACGCATATTACAGTTTGCAGGGTACGGTTACACACCTGTTTAAGCAACCGTTCCAAATTTCTTAAGCGCTCAACCTACATTCATTCCACATACAATCAGTCTTTCATATATTATTGTTCAAAGCACTTAATCCCAAACAATAATCACTACCAACCTTGATTGGGTACCACGGGATCTACTCCTTTTAGATCGCTGACTAAGGACAATCGTATGTCCCTTGCTGATTTACTGCCTAACAACATATCTTATTAGAAAGGATCGATTGTAAATGTGGCTTAAATCTACGAATACTATCCTCTCAAAAACAAATGAATATTCGGCCTACCCAAAAACAAGGTATCGAAATTTCCTTAATCGAATAACAGAAGAATGGACCTTGATGGCTTTGTAACCCTTGCGCCCCTTCACTTCTTGGGAACACCTAACCCATCGATCACCATATCCCAAAGAAGGAATGAGAATCGCAATCAGTGAACATATGGAGAAGAACATTCGACTTTTTAGAAAATGATTAGAGAGAACATATTTGAATGAAAGGAGGAAATATGGACACTTACTGAATTTCCAGGAACACTTGCAGAACTGAAACAGAGAAGGACAATGCTGAGATTTGGCCATAGTATTAAACACCCAGTGAAAAGAGAAAAAACACCGATTTGAGGAGGAAGGCTAGAACTTCGGTCACAACCTACTAGAATGCTGAGAAAGAAAAAGAACAAGAAAGAGGAAAAGAGGATGAATTCGGCCCAAAAAATAATAATCAATGGAGCAAAAACAACAGGCAGGATATTCGGCCAAAGCTTGGGAACTGAGAGGAGGCAGGGGCATTACGATCATTTTACCCAACAAGGGTATTATGCTCATTTTACCCTACAGGGCTATTACGGTCATTTTACCCTACAAGGGTATTACGATCATTTTACCCTACAGGGGCATTACAATCATTTTACCCTACAGGGGCATTACGATCATTTTACCCTACAGGGGCATTACAATCATTTTACCCTAAAAGGGCATTATGGTCATTTTACTCTACAGAGGTATTACGGTCATTTTACCCTACAGGGGCATTACAGTCATTTTACTTATTTTGGGGTCTCGGTGCAGATAACGGCCTCTCTGAAGGTTTATAGTCACCTCGAGTGACACAAATAACCTAAATGGTTATAACGGTGTAAATGGGCCTAAGGCTATTATTTGACCCAAGTGGGCCCACACGCTCGTGTGGTGCATTTGGCCTAAATTCAGTCACGGCTATGCGAACTACGTAGCCCAGTCTAGTATTTGACACATAACATGGATTTTATTCGTGTGGGGCCCATGAGCCCATTGGGCCCACACGATCCATTTCAGCCAAACGAGGCCCAAGATCACGAGAACGCTCATAGTGGCCTCTACAATTTATCGCCCATGATTTGTGGGCTCGATTTACCACACGAGCGATCGTACGCTCATGAGGCCTCATTTTGCTGATTCACAGCAGAGATAGTGTGATTATACACTTTACCGGCTTTTACGCATATTACTGTTTGCAGGGTACGGTTACACACCTATTTAAGCAACCGTTCCAAGTTTCTTAAGCGCCCAACCTATATTCATTCTACATACAGTCAGTCTTTCGTATATTATTATTCAAAGCCCTTAATCCCCAATCAATAATCACTACCAACCTTGATTGAGTACCACGCGATCTACTCCATTTAGATCGCTGACTAAGAACAATCGTATGTCCCTTGCCGATTTACTGCCTAACAACAGATCTTATTAGAAAGGATCGATTGTAAATATGGCTTAAATCCACGAATACTATCCTCTCAAAAACAAATGAATATTCAGCCTACCCAAAAACAAGGTATCGAAATTACCTTAATCGAATAACAGAAGAACGGACCTCGACGGCTTGGTAATCATTGCACCCCTTCACTTCTTGGGAACACCTAACCCATCGATCACCATATCGCAAAGAAGGAACGAGAACCACAGTTAGAGAATATATGGAGAAGAACATTCGGCTTTTTAGAAAATGATTTGAAAGAGCGGATTTGAATGAAAAGAGAAAAAATGGACACTTACTGATTTGCCAGGAACATTTGTAGAACTGAAACAGAGAGGGACAGTGCTGAAATTCGGCCAAAGTATGAAACACCTAATGAAAAGGGAAAAAAATGGATTCGAGGAGGGGAGGATAGAACTTCAGTCACAACCTACTAGAATGTTGTGAAAGAAAAAGAACAAGAAAGAGAAAAGGAGGATGAATTCGTCCCAGAAAATAATAATCAATGGAGAAAAAATAAGAGGCAGGATATTCAGCCAAAGCTTGGGAACCGAGAGGAGATAGGAGCAGAATTGCTGATTTTGGTACAGGTTGAAACAGAAGAAAGAGAACAGAATGGCTTAGAAAAAGGTAGCACAAAAAATTTGGCAGAACAACAGGAACCGAAACAAAAAAAATGCACAAAAGATCAAATGCAAAATTCGGTACTATAGGGAGAAGAAAGGAAACAAATTGGTGGCAAAACAGAAATTGACCAAAAGTGAAAATTCCCTACCAAAACTGATTACTAGAGAGTTCAGAGTCCTAATTCAGCACACCTATTCCCTCACTCTCCCATCCTCCTTGATTTTCTCCATATTCCTTTCCTTGATTTTCTCCACCATCATCTCTTGACCAATTCAAATTCTGCCTTGCAGAGTTTCAGTCAACTTCTGCTTCTCACATGGCAATAGAGCAAAATAAATACTCTTTTTACCTTGCCATGACTTGAACCTTAGACCTCGAGAGAACTCTATACGCCACCTTGCCACTAAACCACAGGCTCTTTTTGTGTCATAATTTAACCACAAATATTTAAGAAGCTTTTATCTAGATCCCAATGATTTTATTCACTAAAAATAAAATTTTTGCTAAAGCCCAGTTTGAACCCAGGACTTTTCAGACACTCCCGAACACTGTTAAATCACTTAACCACTAAAGTAGACAGTCAATTGTGTTATTTCCTTGCACATATAAACTTTTATGTGTGCCTACGTTCAAGGCCTATTTCTTCTAAGCCCAAATTTAGGGCGTTACTATTCACCCCTCCTTAATGAAATTTTGTCCCTGAAATTTCCAAATAACAAGATAGTCGTACCACCCAGACTACCTTACTACGCTCCCGCTGTGCACTCTGATCCCAACACACTAACACACTTTTAACTTAATCTTGAAAGCTCTTACACACACCCAAAACATCTAACCATTGGAGTAGATAGATTACAATTTCTATACCCAAATCATCACATCCAACCATTTCCAAACACACAGAATAAATACCAAATCTAAACTCAAGTGTTTCAATTTACTCTAACTAGAGTAGTATAGTCTAATCTCTAAAACAATCATAGTATTTCCAACCTACTACATTTCAGTTTTAAACTAACAATGGTATTCAGAAAACTTATGGATTCGGCGCCGGAGACTCGGTGGGCCACACTTTTCAAAAAAAATATCTCAAAACACTTTACATATTTGAAAACAACCTCTTGAAATAAAAAAAAACTGGAAAACCTATTCCACAACCAATTTTTGCAACTTGAATCTGATACCACTAAATGTAACACCCCAACCCAGCCTAGATGTTATGGCCGAATCTGGCGTGTCACATTGAAGTGTTTTTTAAAACCCATGTTTTCATTGAAAACCCTTCTTGAAATTTAAAACTTTTTTCCACTTAAAACTTGTACAAAACCTCAGTTTGCATTTGTTTATTTTCAATCGTGGTTTATTAAAACGTTATTCCCTTTTAAAACGTTATTACCATTAAAACCTTATTTGTTGCATAAGCTTATTTAAAACAAATGATTTACAAAAATGTGATATTTAAAAATTGAGTTGCGGAAAAGTAGCGTTTGAAAATAGTTATTGTTTTGGAAAATCGTGTTCTACTTCTAGCAGATATAAATCATAATCAATAAAATCCCAAATTTAAAATCTATAAATTATAGAGGCCTTCTTATACCCGAATCAAAATCAAACTGCTTAAGTAAATGAGCAAAACAGAATAAAACATGTGTAGTTGTGTGGCCCTTTCCGAGTCCCTCGCAACTCCGAACTATCTAATGATGGGGATTACCTGAAAGGTTAAAAACAGGGTGAGTTTATGAAAACTCAGTGTGTAAAAACTCAGTGTGTAATCCCCTTATTAAAGAAACAGTCAGTATACAGAAACAAAATTAGTCTGGGCTGAGCCCTTTAACAGTAACAGTACAGTTCAGTTCAGAGCATATGTGGGCTAAAGCCCAAAGCAATATTATTTGGGTCACAGCCCATAACAGAATCAATTGGGCCTATCCCATCACAATAACAGTGTCAGTTTGAACGATGCATGATGCATGCAAACCCATCCAACCCTACACTTTCCTCCGTCCAACCCTGCACTACATGTGGGGAATAAATCACCCACGCCATCCCTACACTTACAATGTTAGCACCGGTTGCAGCACTAACCGAAATGGCAACAAAGCTGCTAGTATATATTCAGCTTTAAGCCTTTAGTAACAGTCTTATAATTGGCACATAGCCATTGGTAACTGTAATAAGACCAGCACATATCCATCAGCTACGGTAATATAACTGGCACACAGCCATGGGTAAGTATGATCGACACAAAGTCATCAATAATTACGATCGGCACATAACCATGGATAAATATGATCGACACAAAGTCATAATCAAGATGGCACAGAACCATATTTAGGTTGGCACAGAACCATAATCAGATTAACTAGCTTAAAGCCATCGGTAGGTCCACAATCGTCTCTTGCGACCCGTACGACCCTATCAGAACAGTACTTCCTCCATAACCAATATCCCCACACCATGCAGTATGTCAAGTATGCAGAATGTCTGGCCTACAAATCATCATATCATTCACATTTAAGTCAATCAAATCATAGTCATACAATCACAGTCAAATTAGTCAAATCATAGCATAAGTCAGTCATTTACCCTCAAGGGCCAAAATAGTCATTTACCCTACAGGGGCATTACGATCATTTTTACCCTACAGGGGTATTACGGTCATTTTACCCTATAAAGGCATTATGGTCATTTTACCCTACAAGGGCATTATGGTCATTTTACCCTATAAGGGCATTACAGTCATTTTACCCTACACAGACATTACGGTCATTTTACTTGTTTTGGGGTCTCGATGCAGATAACGACCTCTCTGAAGGTTTACAGTCGCCTCGAGCGATACAAATAACCTAAATGGTCATAACGGTGTAAATGGGCCCAAGGCCCATTATCTGACCCAAGTGGGCCCACACGCTCGTGTGGCCCATTTGGCCCAAATCCAATCACGGCTATGCGAACTACATAGCCTAGTCCAATATTTGCCACATAACAAGGATTTTATCCGTGTGGGGCCCACGAGCCCATTGGGCCCACACAACCCATTTCAGCCAAATGAGGCCCAAGATCACGAGAACGTTCATAGTGGCCTCTACAATCTATTGCCCATGATTTGTGGGCTCGATTTACCACACGAACGATCGCATGTTCGTGAGGCCTCGAATGCCTAAGTTTTGGCTTTTGCCGATTCACAGCAGAGATAGTGTGATTACACACTTTACCGGCTTTTACGCCTATTACCGTTTGCAGGGTACGGTTACACACCTATTTAAGCAACCGTTCCAAGTTTCTTAAGCACCCGACCTACAATCATTCCACATGCAGTCAGTCTTTCATATATCATTGTTCAAAGCACTTAATCCCCAAACAATAATCACTACCAACCTTGGTTGAGTACCACAAGATCTACTCCTTTTAGATCACTGACTAAGAACAATCGTATGTCCCTCATCGATTTACTGCCTAACAACAGATCTTATTAGAAAGGATCAATTGTAAATGTGGCTTAAATCCATGATTACTATCCTCTCAAAAACAAATGAATATTCAGCCTACCCAAAAACAAGGTATCGAAATTACCTTAATCGAATAACATAAGAACGAACCTCGACGGCTTGGTAATCATTGCACCTCTTCACTTCTTGGGAACACCTACCCATTGATTACTGTATTACAAAGAAGGAATGAGAACCGCAGTCAGAGAACATATGGAGAAGAACATTCGGCTTTTTAGAAAATGATTAGAGCGAACAAATTTAAATGAAAGGAGGAAATATGGACACTTACTGATTTGACAGGAACACTTGCAAAATCCAAAAGCAGAGAGGACAAAGTCTTTGAGATTCGGCCAAAGTATGAAACACCCAGTGAAAAGGGAAAAAAATAGATTCGAGGAGGGAAGGGTAGAACTTCGGTCACAACCTACTAGAATTCCGAGAAAGAAAAAGAACAAAAAAGAAGAATAGAGGATGAATTCATCGCAGAAAACAATAATCAATGGAGAAAAAACAATAGGCAGGATATTCGGCCAAAGCTTGGGAACTGAGAGGAGACACGAGGAGAATTGGTGATTTCGGCACAGGTTGAAACAAAAGAAAGAGAATAGAATGGCTTAGAAAAAGGTAGCATAGAAAATTTGGCAGAACAACAGAAACTGAAACAAAAAAAAAATGCACGAAAGATCAAATGCAAAATTAAGCACTACAGGGAGAAGAAAAGAAACAAATTGGTGGGAAAATAGAAACTGACCAAAAGTGAAAATTCCATACCAAAACTGATTACTAAGGAGTTCAAAGTCCTAATTTGGCACACATATTCCCTCACTCCCCCATCCTCATTGATTTGCTCCTTTATCCTTTCCTTGATTTTCTCCACCATCATCTCTTAACCAATTGAAATTCCACCTTACAGAGTTTCAGTTGACTTCTGCTTCTTACATGGCAAGAGAGCAATATAAATACTCTTTTTACCTTGCCGTGACTTGAACCTTAAACCTTGTGAGAACTCTACACACCACCTTGCCACTAAACCACAGGCTCTTTTTGTGTCATTATTTAACCACAAATATTTAAGAACCTTCTATCTAGATCTCAATGATTTTATTCACTAAAAATAAAATTTTTGCTAAAGCCTAGGTTTGAACCCAGGACTTCTCAGACACTCCCAAACACTGCTAAATCACTTAACCACTAAAGTAGACAGTCAATTGTGTTATTTCCTTGCACACATAAACTTTTATGTGTTCCTACGCTTAAGGCCTATTTCTTCTAAGCCCAAATTCGGGGCGTTACATACACGGGGTCGGACACGGGTTGGGACATGACCATGTGATCCCATTTTGAATGCCCACATGGCCTATGACACCGGTGTGTCTCACTCACACAGCCTGGCCACACGGGCATGTGTCCCCTAGACTTAGAAAGTTTTCTATGTTTTTCTAAAAATTTCTTAAGTACTCTATTAGTCCCGAACAACTTTTAATGTTTAATTTGGTCCTCAAAGGCTCGTGTTAGGGACTATATGATTGAATTTGAATGATTTTTGTTTGGTATTGACTAATGAACATGAAATATATGATTATTTAAGTAATAAGTCTAGTAATGCTCCGTAACCCTATTCTAGCGATGGATACGGGTTAGGGGTGTTACATATATTATATGAAAGTGATAGCGTTTTGCAAAAGATGCTAACATGTAGTGATAGTGCCTTGATAATCGATAAGTAATATGTGTGTTAAAATGGATATTTTGGCCTTGTGATTCTTGAAACCATTGAATATAGTTGGTAAGCCATAGGATTGTTAGTACTCGCCTATATGTATAGTGATTTTAGGCATTGAGGCCCTGGGACATGTTTGGAGAGATAAGGGAATGTGAGCTAAGCTCTATTCAACGGGACATGTGAGGGGAAATAAGGAGAGAGTTAGCTAAAAGCTTCACTTTTGGGACATGTTTGACTCTACGAGTCTCTGTGATGTAATAGAGATCCGTGTATCCAATTTGTGATGATAGAACTTACTATAAGTTTCATAACTCAAGTGCCAAATTATCTTGTATTATATATATGTATGTTGTGTGATGAATGCCTTAACAAATATGTGGTTGCTATGCAAACTATCCTTATCAATGTTATGCAAATGAACTATTAGACAATGCATGTTAAAGTGTTACACATTACTAAACATAAGACTATAATATCGTATATGTATGTGGTTATTGTGGATGCATGACAGAATGTTTGCATTGTGGTTATTTCACTCATTCACTGAGCTTTTTAAGCTCACCCACTCTTTTCAACATTTGTAGGTTAGTAATAGTTTGGTGTGTGAGGTGTGGTTGTCGTAGGGAGTGATCCAAGGAAGACTTGTTTATTCTTATAGGTGTTCATTCAGTTATTTCCGTATTGGGAAATAAAACAATGTGGTAGACTTGTTTAGTGCCATGATACATTTCAATTATTTATCGACTCTGTTGTGTTTCGATTTTGGAAGTTTATGAGTTTATATGTTTGCTTATGTTTATGAACTTTAATGATGGCTTGATGTATCCCGCTTGGACATGTTTCGACGACTTGAATTGTTAAATTTAGCTGTTGGATGATTATTTATCGAAGTAATTTATGTATGATGCTTAGAAACTATTTTGGAGTGAGTTAATTGCATATGTGTGCTGCATTTATTGTTCAGAGGCAGAGGTATCGAGAATCGGGTTCCAAAATTGATACCTCTGTGTTTCAAAATGTGCGAGAAGTCAGAATAGAGATTTTGTATCAATACCTTTGCTCGAGCATCGATACTCGGGGTTAAAGTATCAATATCTCATGATAGGTACCGATAATTTTTGAGACTCCGGGATTTAGTCGAGAAACAAAATACAGGTTTGGTATCATTTTTGCATGTGGTATCGATACCACATAAAAAAATATTGATACCCTAGTGTCTGTATCGATACCTACTGACACATTTTGAGAATTTTGCTAAATGGACCTTGTGCATGTTAACACTCATTTTTAGGGTTATGTATTGTAAGATTTGCTTGTAACAACGATAATTATCCATTTGAGTGACCTAAAACCTATATGTATATTATAATGAAGGATTTTTTTCCTTAGAAGAAGCTTTCTACTTGTTGTACATGAGTTCAGATGGTGATGTGGCATCCCGTATTCTGTAAAATTAAAACTCACCCCAGAATAACTGATAGAATGTTCCAAAAAGGAAAGACTTCTAAATAAATCAAGAAAAAAGGCTCTAAAAACCTATAAGGAAATCATGGATATCAAATTTATTGTATTGCAAATTATGGTAAATTTTAAAACAGGTTAGGTTGCACTACCATTGAAAGTATAATGATTTTTCCAATAGCATCTGAAATGACTTGGATTTTGCTTCTGTATTGGTTTTATTTAATGTTCCATAAAATATCGCAATGTCTACGTCTGAGTTATATAGAAAAAAAAGATAAAGAAAATCAAATTGTTCTAAGTTTTAAGAATTCAACTCTTAGTGTTACCGCGAATTGTAGTAATAACAAGTTGTTGAATGAAAATTGAGCACCTAAAATTGAACAACTTCACATTGAATAGGGTTATCTAGTTTAGTGTAACATCTTAAAATATAGAAATATATCAAAATATGGAATTGAGCCAATGGTTATTTAATGTGAAAGCATGAAAGTTAGCTGAAGGTCCCAAGTTTAAGTCTTAACTCTTACAAAATAAAATGAGTTTTGCAAACTCCCTTGTTTTTTCTTTTGTGTTGCCATCCAAGCCTAGTAAACCTAGGAAAAAAATAAAATTTTATATCAAAATAATCAGCCTTTGAATCCCTTTTTCCGTTACATTAGTCGTTCCTAACCCCTTCTACCTCCCACTCTCTTCATTTTTTTCTTTTTCCTTTTTCCTCCATTTTTGCTGTTGCCTACACCTTTCATTTTACCATTTTCTTCTTCTTCTTTTTGCATCAGGATTGTGCACCATCTCCTTTACTATATTGGTGCAATTTTTCCACAAATAAGTCAGCCCTAATCTAAAATATTGAACTCTAAAATCAATCTGAAACATAGCCAAGAAGGTGTCATTGTCGTTTCTCTCAACTAGCTTGGGTAATATCTCTTTTCTCTTTAATATCTTTGTTACTCTTGCCAATTAAAAATAAAAATTTCTCGATCTGGAATATGGGATATTTTAAAAGTTTTTAAAGGTATATTTCCAGATTTTAATGAGGTCTCAACCCATTTTAAAAATTAGCCCCAATTTCGATCACCATTGGTAGTGGTGCATGCACATATGTATAGAATAGGGGGTTGTTTCGTTTCTTGAATCTTTACCATTTAACTGAAGCCATAGTTTAAGCTCTTGAACCCCTTAATCAATGTCAATTAGGGAAAAATGTTCTTGATTATTTGGGCATTTGGAACTCACAAATCAGGAAGCGTAAGTGCAATTAAGCGTAAAATTAATTGTTATTTCGACATAGTTATAGCGTAATGGTCATGGATTGATCAAGTTACTTCATTTAATCATTATTAGCTAATAATTTCCCAGTATAATTGAATCAAGTGTTGACCCAAATGCCCCGAATCAACTGTAAAGCCGAAGAATGATTGTACGTATGTTTCACAACAGACTTCAGACTTTACTTTGTCATATTATTCTAATTTAATTATATTTTTAGGTTATTTTTATTATTATTTGATTTTGGATTGAAAAGTTTCTTTAAACTCTGGTTTGGGACTGTTTGAGATTTTGGGGTTTTTCAAGCATGCACAACACACATATTTGGTTTGGTTACATGGTTTTTATAAATATGTTGAAATGGATTATGCATGATATATGGCTAAATTAATAATTTGACTAGTAATGGTGCATTTCCTGAAACACCCCAAACCCGGCCCACGAGCCTTGACCGGATCTGGCATGTTCCTGGAGTGAAACATTTCAAGACTTTGTTGGTTACTTTGGAAAATTTGGTTATTTTGAGGAGAAATCGATTGGAGGCATGATTGCTTTGCAATCGGTGTCATTTTAAAAGTCTAGATTTTAATAAAACTTTATTCAAATATCTCAAAACTCATAAGTTAAAAAAAATGCCGAGTTGTTTAAAAGGTTACCTTTAAATTGAAAATCATTTGTGTTTAGGTTTCAAACCATTTAAGATAACTTTTTAATTTTAAGAAGGTTATTTAATCTTAATTTGATAAAAACCGGATTATACTTAAACAAATAAAAATGCATGTGTAAATAAACTAGTAGTAATGGCCTTATTACAACCGAAAATAACAAATAAATCCCGAAAATAAAGTAATAAGAAAATGCAAATTCAACTGTTTGAAATCCCGAAAATGTTCAGCATGGCCTCCACATAGTCTCTGCTGACCCGATCCATCTACTGAGTGTCACTTGAAAAGATATCCCACAACGGGGTGAGTCAAACAGACTCAGTGTGTAACAACCAACACAAAGTCCCAACGATTCAGGCATATCAGATCATTCATATATATATAGCAAATATAGAGAATGATGCAATCCCGAACCCAAACCTAGATAACCATCCGCTACACATCACCCGTACCTGCCATCACACCGTGGGGATTACTAAATCGACCCTCCATCCGCTACACATCATCGAAGGCAGTCGCTGCAGACGACTTGCATATCGCCCTTATAAATTTGTGGCATAGCCACCAGATAATTAAATGTGACATAAGTCACCACATTCAGATTATGTGACATGAGTCTCCAGATATCGCGGTAAAAACCACCAGATCACTTCCCCTTTTCATATTCACCCATATGCCCCATGTATCATACAAATCATGCAAATAACATGCCAAATTCCTTATTTCATATTCTTATCCATTGCTCATATACGTCATATTCATAATTCATACACTATTAACATAGTAGTAGTAGCAGTAGTAGGTTTACGTACCTGGATACTCTGTACCATTGAATGGTACCTTTAGCCATAACTTTCACATTCTTATTAACACATATTTTAAAAATTAATACCGTAAATCTATTAAGAGTTAGTGTGGGGTTACACTCCTGGTTACTAACGGTTTCACTGGAATCCTGAAAGTCTTATCGAAATAGGTTGTACTCCTTCCTAATAACCCATGTTAGAATCGGCTAAACACTTAACAGACAAAAAGGCCCTTGGCTGAATATCAGGGCTCCCTTACCTTGATTATCTAGATCCCGAAATCGCTATCTGCTCAATGGAGATGTCGAAATACCTACAAGCCTTATATTAGATTCTGCTCTACCATTTAATGAACAAGATAAATGGCCTTCGGCCTACGGCTACACACATTTACCATAGATCTTAAAAGTCCCGAAAGATCCCGAAATCGGCTACAATAGAAATTCCAAAATCTCCTTTATAGTTTCGGCCAAGAACATTAATGGGGTTAGATCCCAACTTTTGGCTAAAGAAAAAGAAAGAAAAAGAGTCAATAGTTGATCCTTACCCTTACCACAGAAATCGACAGCTCCCTTTCTTGAACCCATAGCAATATTCGGCTATGTAGGCTAGGTACGGCTCAACAGGTTTCGGCTTTTGGAGTTTAATGGACAATCGACTATGGTCTAGAAAGAACTTACTTTCGGCTTTTGGAAGTTTGTGAAAAGAAGAAGAGAAAGAGTTGAGACTTGTTGGGATTTAGCTTAGATGCCAAGAAGGAAGTTCGGCCAACCTAAAAGAGAAAAGGAGGGATGCTCAGGAGAATTTTGCAATGGTGGTATGTTGACTGAAGAGAATTCGGCAATGGTGAGTTTTGGGAGAGGGATATTCGCCTTTGGTCAGTTGAAGAGAAAAGGAAGAAGAAAGCAAAGAAAGCTTGAATTCCTAAGGATTTTCGGCACAAATGAAATGAGTGAAGAGAGAACTAAATTTCGGCACACATATACTATCACTAGCCGAAAATGCTATCAAGAAAGTCCCTAGGCCGGCCAACTCTTCTTCCCTTATCAGCTTCCTCATTTTTCTCCTATTTTCTCTCTTTTTGCCCATTCAAACTAATTCAAATAAAACAATAATTATCCTTTCCCTTAGCCGAAATTTTTAAAAGGAATTCAAGTACATCCAAAGCTCCTCCCTCAATCTCCCAATGCCGTCCACTACTACCCTTTTTTGCCAAAAAAATAAAACTCCCAAAATGTTGCTTGTGCTGCTCGAACTTAAGACCTCCTTGCACTGCCTGTGGCGTCACTTACTAGGGCTTTAAGTGGCGCCTCCTTGCCACTTTTCCAAGCCCATTTTTATGTCATATTCCCCCTACTAATTTCTTTTAAGGCCTATCAGGCTTAGCTCCCTTTTAAACTTAAAATTTTCCAAGGCATTCACCTACACTCTAATGTTCTCAAGATTCATAAAACATATTTATAATACACACAGGCATGCTACTTCACACAATTAAGCAATTATGCACAAGCCCAAAATCCCGGATATGACAATTCTACCCCCTTAAAATAATTTGGACCTCGAAATTACCTGGCTAAAATAGGTGAGGGTATTGCTGTTGCATTGCTTCTTTCGGCTCCCAAGAAGCTTCTTTCGATCCATGATTACGCCATAACACTTTAACTAGGGGAACTGATTATCTCCGTAACACTTTCACATCTCGTTCCAAAATCTAAATCGGTTCTTCCTCGTAAGACAAATCTGGTCTCAGCTCCACCTCCTTAACTGGCACTATATGAGATGGATCCGATCGGTAACGACGTAGCAGAGAAACATGAAACACATCGTGCATCTGCTTTAACTCCATAGGCAACTCTAACTGGTATGCCACTGGTCCAACTCGCTTTAATACCTGATAAGGTCCTATAAACCTTGGACTTAACTTCCCTTTGTGACCAAATCTTATCACCTTCTTCCAAGGCGAAACTTTAAGAAACACTTGATCTCCCACATCAAATTTTATTTCCTTCCGCTTAAGGTCTGCGTACGACTTCTGCCTATTCGATGCCTCCTTTAACCGTGCCCGAATTACCTCAATTTTCTCCTCGAATTCTGCCACAATCTCTGGACCCAAAACTCGACGTTCCCCTAATTCCGTCCAACACGTAGGAGTGCGACACTTCTGTCCGTACAGCGCTTCATATGGTGCCATCCGAATACTGGCTTGATAGCTGTTATTATATGCAAATTCCGCTAAAGGCAAATATTCTTCCCAACTTCCTATGAAGTCTATCACACAGCCCCTCAACATATCCTCTAACACTTGGATTACTCACTCAGACTGGCTGTCCTACTGCGGATGAAATGCCGTAGAGAAATCTAGCCTAGTGCCCAAGGCCTGATGTAATGCTTTCCAAAACTAAGATGTAAACCTTGGATCCCTATCTGAGATAATCGACACTGGCACTCCATGCAACCTCACAATTTCTGCCACATACAATTTCGCCAACTTTTGCAAAGAATAGTCAACCCGCACTAGAATGAAATGCGTGGACTTTGTCAATCGATCCACTATCACCCATACAGAGTCCTTCTCAGTAGGCGTAAGGGGAAGCCTACTAACGAAGTCCATGGTGATTCTCTCCCACTTCCACTGCAGAATCTTTATTGACTGAAGCAACCCTGACGGAACTTTGTGCTCTGCCTTGACTTGCTGACACGTCAAGCACTTCCCTACAAATTCTGTAACTTCTCGCTTAAGACCAGACCACCAAAATCGCTCTCCTTATATCTCTCAGACAACTTACTACCTCCGGGATGCATAGCATAAGGGCTACTATGTGATTCCTGAAGAATTCTCTGCCTTAACTCCTTATCCTTAGGCATACAGACCTTACCCTTGAAACACAGTACTCCCTCGTCACTAATACCATAATCTTCCAACTCCCCACTCTGCACTTGCCGTAGCTTAGCACTTAAATCTTCATCTATTAACTGTGCCTCTTTCACCTCATTCAACCACGTCAGCTTAATTTGTAACTCTGCCAACAAACTTCCATCGTCATACAAGCTAAGGTGCGCAAACATCGCCCTCAGATCCGACACCACTTTTTGACTTAGGGCATCTGCCACTACATTCGCTTTGCCAGGGTGATACTCTATAGAACAATCGTAGTCCTTTAATAACTCCACCCACCTTCGCTGTCTCAGGTTGAGCTCTTTCTGAGTCAGCAGATACTTAAGGCTCTTGCGGTCTGTGTAAATCACTGACTTTTCTCCATATAGATAATGCCTCCATACCTTAAGAGCAAAGACCACTGCCGCCAATTCCAAATCATGCGTCGGGTAGTTAACCTCATGCGGCTTTAATTGTCGAGACGCATACGCGACTACCTTCCCATCCTGCATCAAAACACATCCCAAACCTGTATGAGAAGCGTCACGGTACACCACGAAATCCTTTCCTGCCTCTGGCTGAATCAAAACCAGAGCTTCAGTCAAAACCCTCTTAAGCTTCTCAAAGCTCTCCTGTTGCTTATCCGTCCATACGAAAGGTACTTCCTTTCTCAACAACTTCGTCAAAGGTGCAGCTATTGATGAGAACCCTTCTACGAACCTTCTGTAGTAGCCTGCTAAACCCAAGAAGCTACGAACCTCAGCCATAGACTTAGGTGGTTTTCAATCTAACACTGCCTCCATTTTCCCTGGATCCACCCTTATCCCTTCTGCAGACACTACATGCCCTAAGAATGCGACCTCCTTCAGCTAAAATTCACACTTGCTGAATTTGGTATAGAGCTTCTTCTCCCTTAACACTTGCAACACTATCCGAAGATGCTCATCATGTTCCTCCTCAGACTTGGAATACACTAGAATGCCTCGATGAACACAACGACGAACCTATACAAGTAAGGTTGAAAAACCCGATTCATCATATCTATGAACGCGGCTGGGGCGTTCGTCAATCCGAACAGTATTACTAGGAACTCATAATGCCCGTATCTTGTCCAAAAGGCTGTCTTATGGATATCTGCTTCCTTCACCTTAAGCTGATGATATCCAGACCTTAGATCTATCTTTGAGAACACTGCTGCCCCCTTAAGCTGGTCGAACAAGACGTCTATCCGTGGCAAAGGGTACTTGTTCTTGATGGTCAGCTTATTCAACTGACGACAATCTATGCACATACGCATAGTTCTATCTTTCTTCTTCACAAACAAGACCGGTGCTCCCCACGGAGACACACTGGGTTGAATAAACCCACGATCAAGCAACTCTTGGATTTGAGCCTTGAGCTCAACCAACTCCTTTGGTGCCATTCTATACGGGGCAATTGACACAGGAGCTGTCCCCGGTAACAAGTCAATTTCGAACTCTACCTCCTTGTCCGGGGGTATTCCAGGTAACTCCTCCGGAAAGACATCCACAAATTCCCTTTCTGTTCTAACTCCACAACTCCCCCTTCTTTTGCATCCAACGCACTAACGAAGGCCAAAAATGCCTTGCACCCTTTCCGAACCATCTTATCAGCCTTTAGAGCAGAGACTACGTTAGACAGGTAGTTTCTTCTTTCTCCTATCATAATTATCGCCTCATTCTCAGGCGTCCTTAACTCCATTCACTTAGCTGCACAATCCAATATAGCTTGATGTTCTACTAGCCAGTCCATGCCAAGAATGAGATCAAATTCTTCGAAAGGTAGTTCCATCAAGTCGGCAGGAAACACCACTCCCTAAATCTCTAGAGGTACACTCTGAAATATCTTATTCACCACTACAGTTTGACCTAATGGGCTTACTACAGTCATCTCCCTCTCAGAAAGTTTAGAGGCTATGCCTAGTGTTTCAACTACACTACATGCAACATAAGAATGGGTCGAGCCAACATCAATTAAAGCAAAATAAGGCTTGCCAGCTATAAAAAACGTACCGGTTATGACGTCCGGTGCGTCTCTATCTTCCCTCCGGCGAACTGCATACACTAGGCCTGGCTGTCTTGCCTCTGTATTACCAACACCTCGACTCGGTGCTCCACGTCCTCTACCAGAACCATTACCTCTGCGAATCAGACCACGACCCCGCTGAGGCTGCTGCCCACCTCTTCCAGCCTGACTAAAACCCTGACCTGTGGGTCGGCTCCCATCTATTTTTATAGGACAGTCCTTAATCATGTGTTCCTTATACCCACACTTGAAACATCCCCCTGCCTTCCTCCAACATTCTCCTAGGTGCATCTTTTCACACTGAGTACAAGTACGATACTGCCCTCCTGTCACAGCCTGCTGACCACGTGGCCCATCAACTCTAGGCCTCTTTTGAACATTCCCGGATGGCCCTGATGTTCCAAAACCTCTCTTTTGCCTATTCTGATCCGTATTTTGTCTCACAGAGTCCTTAATCCCTTCGGCTACCTTAGCATTTTCCACCAATACGGCAAACTCCCGCTCCTGCTGTGGAGCTATCAACAACCTCAGGTCATCCCTCAGTCCGTCCTCGAACCGGACACATCGTTCATGCTCCGTAGCCACAATTCCTCGAGCATACCGGCTCAACCTTAAGAATTCCACTTCGTATTCCGCTACGGACTTGTTCCCTTGAACCAGCCCCAGAAATGCCTTTCTCTGCGCATCAGTATAACTGGTACCAACATACTTCTTCTGATACGCCGTCCCAAGTGAGATCCTCAGTTGTAGCACCATCTCGAACTGTGAGCCACCATCGATATGCCTCGTCGCGAAGTAGCGACACCATTCCTTTCAGTTTCTCCTCAGTAGTCAGATCCAGCTCATCCATAATTCGCTCTATCACCTCCAACCAATACTCAGCCGTACTGGGTGCCACACCAGATACGCCACGGAACACCTCAGCTCCATTGGCTCGGAGTCGCTCGGGTACAAATTTCTGAGCTCCCATATCTCCACCTGCTCCAGCCACCATCTCAAGAACTCACAGCACCGCCTGTGATATTGCATCATTCCCTGTCTGATCTTGCAGCTCAACACCGACAGTTGGTGGTGGGGGTGGTGGTACCTCATTTTCGGACCCTTGACCAGACCTAACAGGTTCCGACACGGTCATTCTGCCTCTACCACGTCCTCGCACATTACAACCATGTCCCTAGAACTCATTTCTACGATCGTGCTTTAATTTGATTTAAGAAATTTTATGCATTAGTATTTTGTTCCACTGATTATCCGCGAACAATTTTATGAAAAGACGCTTAGTAGTAGTTCTTTCGATCATTTCAAGGTTTTCGTTTCAAATTTTCTACCTTAATTCAGAGAAACACAATCATTCGATAGTATCTACTATACACACATTCATCACTCGAATATTTTCGTCTGTTCTAATCCCAGGGGTATTTTTGTAATTTATCCTATAGGGGTATTTTGGTAATAAATCAGGGTCAATTTGAAGATCTTAATAAATCAAGGCACTTCGAAATTTTCAAAACTCGAGGGTATTTTGAAAATTTTCCCAAATCAGAGGTATGGCAGAAATTTTGGAAATCGGGGTTATTTTGGTAATTTTGTAAGTTAAGGTAATTTAGTAAATTTTCCAAATCAGAGTATCTTGGTATTTCGAAAAACAGGGATTTTGGTCTTTTGTAAAGTAAGCAAATCTTAATAAAATTTGAGGGTAGTATGGTAATTTTATAAACCAAGGGCATTTTAGTAATTTTACAACTAGGGGAATTTGGGTAATTTTGTAAATCGGGAATATTTTGAAAAATTTTATGAAAGAGTTTTCTACAAATTAAAGGGGTAGTTTGGTGATTTTAAAACTAAAGTTTTTATAGAAATATGGCTAGTCCCTTTCGGGTTTTAATTATTGAGTTTAGCCTGTGAAGGAGTCCTCTTGGTTAAGGTGAACCGTCACTACGCACCAGGTAGGATTCGAGCGAAGAGGAGGTGAGTCATTAGGACTGCTTAAATACCAGGCTCTTCCTGAATCCAATCCTAGACATGCGCACGATGGTTGCCACACCCTAACTCGGCGACTCAGTCATAGGTTGGTTTTAATTAGGCATTAAAGTTTTATGTAACTCTGTGTTGGGGTAAGCAAATCCTAGCGTTTAATAACTTAATATACTAATCTACGTTCCCGTTATACCCTTATACAAATTATACAATAATTCATAACACAGTTAGGGGTACATACCTGGTGGACTTCGGGTCGGAGACTTAGGTGCCATGCCAGAAAACCTATTTATTTCGCAAAATCTTTCACAAAACTCATTTAGGCTTAATTTTAAAAACATTATGGGCTTTAAACCTAAGGCCGAGAGTTTAAAACTGGGCTCTGGTACCAAGCTGAAACACCCCAAACCCGGCCCATGAGCCTTGATTGGATCTGGCATGTTCCTGGAGTGAAACATTTCAAGACTTTGTTGGTTACTTTGGAAATTTTGGTTATTTTGAGGAGAAATCGATTGGAGTCGTGATTGCTTTGTAATCGGTGTCATTTTAAAAGTCTAGATTTTAATAAAACTTTATTCAAATATTTTAAAACTCATAAGTTAAAAGAAATGCCGAGTTGTTTAAAAGGTTACCTTTAAATTGAAAATCATTCGTGTTTAGGTGTCAAACCATTTAAGATAAATTTTTAATTTTAAGAAGGTTATTTAATCTTGATTTGATAAAAACTGTATCATACTTAAACAAATAAAAATGCATGCGTAAACAAACTAGTAGTAATGGCCTTATTACAACCGAAAATAACAAATAAATCCCGAAAATAAAGTAATAAGAAAATACAAATTCAACTGTTTGAAATGCCGAAAATGTTCAGCATGGCCGCCACATAGTCTCCGCTGACCCGGTCCATCTACTAAGTGTCGCCTAAAAAGATATCCCACAATGGGGTGAGTCAAACAAACTCAGTGTGTAACAACCAACACAAAGTCCCAACGATTTAGGCATATCAGATCATTCATATACATATAGCAAATATAGAGAATGATGCAATCCCAAACCCAAACCTAGATAACCATCCGCTACACATCACCCGTACCTGCCATCACACCGTGGGGATTACTAAATCGAACCTCCATCCGCTACACATCATCGAAGGCAGTCGCTGCAGACGACTTGCACATCGCCCTTATAAATTTGTGGCATAGCCACCAGATAATTAAATGTGACATAAGTCACCACATTCAGATTATGTGACATGAGTCACCAGATATCATGGTAAAAACCACCAGATCACTTCCCCTTTTCATATTCACCCATATGCCCCATGTATCATACAAATCATGCAAATAACATGCCAAATTCCTTATTTCATATTCTTATCCATTGCTCATATACGTCATATTCATAATTCATACACTATTAACATAGTAGTAGTAGTAGTAGTAGGTTTACGTACCTGGATAATCTGTACCATTGAATGGTACCTTTAGCCATAACTTTCACATTCTTATTAACACATATTTTAAAATTAATATCGTAAATCTATTAAGAGTTAGTGTGGGGTTACACACCTGTTACTAACGGTTTCACTGGAATCCCGAAAGTCTTATCGAAACAGGTTGTACTCCTTCCTAATAACCCATGTTGGAATCGGCTAAACACTTAACAGACAAAAAGGCCATTGGCCGAATATCAGAGCTCCCTTACCTTGATTATCTAGATCCCGAAATCGCTATCTGCTCAATGGAGATGTCGAAATACCTACAAGCCTTATGTTAGATTCCGCTCTACCATTTAATGAACAAGATAAATGGCCTTCGGCCTACGGCTACACACATTTACCTTAGATCTTAAAAGTCCTGAAAGATCCCCTTTTGAAATCGGCTACAATAGAAATCCCAAAATCTCCTTTATAGTTTCAGCCAAGAACATTAATGGGGTTAGATTCCAACTTTTGGCTAAAGAAAAAGAAAGAAAAAGAGTCGATAGTTGATCCTTACCCTTACCACAGAAATCGACAGCTCCCTTGCTTGAACCTATAGCAATATTCGGCTATGCAGGCTAGGTAGTGCTCAACAGGTTTTGGCTTTTGGAGTTTAATGGACAATCGACTATGGTCTAGAAAGAACTTAGTTTAATGGACAATCGACTATGGTCTAGAAAGAACTTACTTTCGGCTTTTGAAAGTTTGTGAAAAGAAGAAGAGAAAGGGTTGAGACTTGTTAGGATTTAGCTTAGATGCCAAGAAGGAGGTTTGGCCAGCCTAAAAGAGAAAAGGAGAGATACTCAGGAGAATTCGACAATGGTGGTATGTTGACTGAAGAGAATTCGACAATGGTGAGTTTTGGGAGAGGGATATTCGGCTTTGGTCAGTTGAAGAGAAAAGGAAGAAGAAAGCAAAGAAAGCTTGAATTCTTAAGGATTTTCGGCACAAATGAAATGAGTGAAGAGAGAACTAAATTTCGGCACACCTATACTATCACTAACCAAAAATGCTATCAAGAAAGTCCCTAGGCCGGCCAACTCTTCTTCCCTTTATAGCTTCCTCATTTTTCTCCTATTTTCTCTCTTTTTGCCCATTCAAACTAATTCAAATAAATCAATAATTATCCTTGCCCTTAGCCAAAATTTTTAAAAGGAATTCAAGTACATCCAAAGCTCCTCCCTCAGTCTCCCAATGCCGTCCACTACTACCCTTTTTTGCCGAAAAATAAAACTCCCAAAATGTTGCTTGTGCTGCTTGAACTTAAGACCTCCTTGCACTGCCTGTGGCGTCACTTACTAAGGCTTTAAGTGGCGCCTCCTTGCCATTTTTCCAAGCCCATTTTTATGTCATATTTCCCCTACTAATTTTTTTTAAGGCCTATCAGGCTTAGCTCCCTTTTAAACTTAAAATTTTCCAAGGCATTCACCTACACTCTAAGGTTCTCAAGATTCAGAAAACATATTTATAATACACACAGGCATGCTACTTCACACAATTAAGCAATAATGCACAAGCCCAAAATCCCGTATATTACATTTCCATTGCTAAGAAGATAACAAAATGATTTTTTTGAAGGCAACACCGGCAGTTAGGTTTTGTAAAATTCATCTAATTCACTAATTCAACCTAAACATGGTTGGACTAAGTAAATGAACATTTTTCCAAAGCTAACAATAGATGTAACACCCCTATCCCGAGTCTGTCGCCGGATTAAGGTTAGGAGTGTTACAGATATATCGGAAACGTTCACAGACAAAATCATACATTCAATCATCATTCTCAGACATAATGTCCCTTAAACAAGTCCTTGAGACCCTAATCGTATTAAGAAGTTGAGTCGGGACTAAACTGAAACACATATGAAATTTCATGAAAATTTTAAACTTTTCTAAAATAAAGGGGAGACATGCCCGTGGGAGGAGACCGTGTGCCCTCCACGGCTCCTAGACACCCCCATGTGCCCTTTCATGTCTATATACTGACTTGGTCCCCACGGCCACTAGACATGGCCGTGTGTCCTAACCGTGGCCCTATACTGACTTCCCCACCACGGCCACCAAACACGCCCGTGTTAAGGCCATGTTGTTTTTAGGCTACATTCTGCCAATTCACCCATGGTCTTAGGCACGCCCGTGTGCCACAACCGTGTGACATTAAAGGCCATTGACAAGGCCAAAATGCCACCCATAAGGGTCAAATCTATAAACAACATATATCATCCCATTTCATTCACCTATGACCATTAAAACATACCAAATAGCCAACCAAATCATGCATATTTATCAACTAAAGTAATCACACTACAATTCATTCAATATTCATTCAATCTAACCATTCGAACCAATTCCAAACATACCAATTTTGCATGATCAAATCTCAATAATGCTCAAACACCAATCATCTAGATACTTACCATTCCAAAACCATTTCACATATCTACCAATCATACCACAACAACTTCACATATCATACTTCTTTAAGCATATATCAAAACATATCTAGCCAAATCACATGGCTAAGTTCACTTTACAACTTATACCAAGACTAGCCTATACATGCCACATCTAGCCATATACAATTCCAAAATGTACCAAAAAGGGTTTAATAGTATGATGTCAATCCGTGATAGTCCCGAGCCTTCAGTAGCTTTGACGACTTATAAAACAGAGTAAACACACACAGAGTAAGCTTTTCAAAAGCTTAGTAAGTCAATATACAAACAAATTTTGCATGAATTGCACATAACCAAATCAATAAAATAACCAATTTGGTTCTTATGATATAAATCATCTCATTCTATCATAAGCTTGTTTGCTTAACCGTCAGTTACCATATTCCAATTCTCATACCATGTATGCACATAATTCATCTAGTCAAACTTTACATATTGAATCATCAATTTCATATACATTATACCATAGTAGGGTTACATAGATACTTACCTTGTATACACAATTAGTGTATAATCAATGTACCTAAATCGGACAATTATTTACTTAATCTATCAAAACTCGGATTTGCCATTCGTATTTTAGACTTGCCCGTTAAACCAATAAGAAACTAGTAGGATACTCAGAAAGCTCAGAATAATAGTACAATGCCATCATCCCATACGAGGTCTTACATTCACTCGGATATCGATGCCAATGTCCCAGACAGGGTCTTACACGAATAAATACAATGCCTATGTCCCAGACATGGTCTTATACGTAAAATTCATATCGATGCCAACGTCCCAGACGTGGTCTTACTCGTAAAGCTTATATCGATGCCAACGTCCCAGACGTGGTCTTACACGAGTCTCAAATCAATGCCAACGTCCCGGATGTGGTCTTACATGACAAAACAGAACAGATACCTATGTCATGACAAAGTTGATCCTATCTATTCCTAGGTTCGAACGGGACTTCTCGGATATTGTCGCTATATGGACCTTATCTCGTAATTGATATACTCAACATCTCATAAACATTCATTATCATTATTAGTCATATGAACATTAACAAATTCATACAAACGTTTATTTGCATAATGACTTACCTCGGATTCGGTTTATCGAAAAGAAAACGGCTACTCGTTTACTTTCGCCTTCCCACGATCTAAGTCTGTTTTCTTCGGTTCTTGATCTAAACATATTCAAAATTAATCCTTTCATTCACTAATTCATTCAATTCAATCCATACACACATATTTTGGGCTATTTACAATTTAGCCCTCACATTTGCACATTTCATCACTTTAATCCATTTTTCTCAAAACATCAAATTCACAAAATCCACTTATACACAAGCTTAGCCGAATATATATACATCACATACAAGCCCACATTTTTCATCAAATTTGCAAATTAGTCCTTCAATTTTCCATTTTCTCAATTTAGCCGTATTTAGCTAAATTCATCAAAAATTCAAGAACAAAGTATGTTCATCTAACTCATATATTTCATTTAAAACCAAAAATCATCAAAACGCTTAACAAATCATCAATGGCATATCACACAAATATCATCAATTCATCAAATTTAGACATGGGTTTTAAAGCTCTCGAAGCAACTATTACAAAAACATAGAAATTATCAAAAACCGAAGTAAAAAATTACTTAATTAAGCCTAAAACCTAACTGAAACCTTGCTAACTTCTTCTTTTCTTTTTCTTTTTGATATTCGGGCAAAGATAAGCATTATGGCTTTCTTTTTCATGTTTTTTTTATATAATATAACTTATATTATAATATTTATTATTTACTAAACCATTACCATAAAATAAGCCATTCATCACATTAATGTGTCGTCCACTACAATTCAAAAAGGCCAATTTACAATATAAGGCCTCCACCTTAAAAAGCCACATCAATTTAACCATTAATCAAATGATGAGTCACTTTTACACTTTATGCAATTTAGTCCTTTACTCAAATTAAACACACAAACAAGCGAATTAATTCACAAAAATTTACCACATGCTTAATCACATATTATCAGTACAAAAAATAATATTAAAATATTATTCAGACTCGGATTCGTGGTCCTGAAACCACTGTTCCGACTAGGGTATAAATCGGACTGTTACAATAGAAACCACAATTTTATAAAAGGCAGTACTTAAAGGTTTTTAACTATCATTAAGGTAGGTTCGACACTGAGGTGTCCATTGTGGCCTTCTCGATTCGACCATAATGTCTAGGCCAGGTTTGGGAGGTTATAGTTAGTGGTATCAGAGCCTTGGTTCAAAACCTCAAATTAAAATTTTAAATCTACTTAAGTAAGTCTGCATGCATGCATACATGAAAAGGGAAAATTTGAGGGAAAATAAACCAAATTGGATTTGGAAAATGTTTTATACAGGATGCGACGAAGTCCGATCTCAAGTCCATAGAAATAGTACTAAAAATCTATTAAGATTATAGAGACTATTGCATAAAACTTTAATAAATGAATTATAAAATGTGAGTGCGTAAAAGACTAAACAAACTACTAAAAGCTCTTACTTGTAAAATTGTAGATCCATAAAACATCAAAATGAATTGAAGGCTCCAGTGGAATCGGCTGCATCATTAGGGCCAGAACAGGATAAGGAACAGAAAGAGGTTAATTGTAACAACCCGTTTTTAGTCAAATCAAAACAGTAGTTTTGGGACCACAAATCTGAGGTCTATATAAATATTTTATTATTATTTTAATGTCTACAGCATGTTATTATGATTCTGTAAAAATTTCGTTAAGAAATTTTATCATTTGAATGCTCAATTTGATAAAAAAGACTAAAGTGTAAAAGTTCTGTTCTAATAGCTAAAAGTGTCGAATAGCTTTGGAACCTTAAATTAAAGGTCCTTATGTGATAGTTAGCCCATGAAAGAGTTAGTGGATGATAACGTCTTGGTATAAGTATAATTATTAAATATTTTTAAGGTTAAATTAGTAAATAGGATTTTAATGTTAAATTAAATAAAAAGTTTTTTTCTCATCTTTCCCAAAGTGTTCTTCACCAAAAATTGAAGTAGAAAAACAAGTTATTTAGGGTTCTTCATTCCTTCATTTTTTCCATTTAGATATGGTTTTTATCTTGTTTTTAATGATTTCTATATTTTTGAGATCGTTCTAGCTTAATTTAGCTAGCCTAGGGACTAATTTTTGAAACTATTAAAGGTTTAGGGTTTTACCATTGATGAATATGTGTGTATTTTGATGTTTGATGATAAAAAATGAATGATTGTTGTTAAATAAACAACATTTGTTAAGTGATTTTGGTTGAAATTGCAAATTAGGGATTTATTTGTAAAATGTAAAAAAAATTCATGGTTAAATTATGAAATAAATGGAATATAAGGCTTGTTAGGGACTTAATTTATATTCGGCTAGCATGGGTATAAATTGAATTGCATAAGTTTGCATTTTTATGAGCTAGGGATTAATTTGTAAAAATGTTGAAATATTAGGGGCAAAAGTGTAATTGTCATAATGTGATTTTTGGGCTAAATTGAATAGAATGATAATTGAATAAGTTAAATTTGATATCATATAGATCAAGAAAAATGAAGTTCGGATCTAGATCGGGGAAAAAAGTATTGGACTAGTCGATCCATTTCGTTGTTTTTGTGAATCGAGGTAAGTTCGTATGTTAATAAGCATTAATATAATTATATTTTAAATGGTTTATTATTGAATTAATTTTGAACATGACCTTATGAATATATTAGAAAAAGATTCGACAATGTGAAATCCTATTTGAACCTTAGGAATAGATTAGGATACGAATGACATGTCATTAGGGCTTATGTGTTTAGGTGCTGGTCCGTATGTCCTACCGGTGGCTAAGTTATCTGACATGTGTTGTAGATTCTCGGGTATTCGATATTATTCTGAATGGTTCAATGGGTATATCAAGGATATGGATGAGTATGAAATTGATACAAGTTGATACAAGTATGTACATGAAACATACAAGCATTGAATTGAACAAACTTGTGAATTTCATATCTAACCTTGTGAATGAATATGTGATAGGTTTGTGGATCAATATGAGTTATGTTATGATATGTAAATTGTTTAAATTGTGTTTATATGGTAAGTTTTACTTTAAGCATACGAGCTTACTAAGCTTTATAGCTTACTCTATTTACTTTTTCGTGTTTTATAGTGTTATCGAAGCTTGCTCGGATTTGCGAGTTGTCAGAGATCTCATCACAGTATCAAGCTTTCATTTTGGTACTTTTGAAATTGTGATTTTGGTTATATAGCATGTATATGAATTGTGGTTATTTTGGTCTATAGTTTGGTAATGGATTTAGCCATTTGACTTGGCTTGTAAATGATGAATGCTTGGTTATGTGTATAGCCATGTAACTTGGCTTATTTTCGGCATGTTTGGTGATGTATATATATATGTGCAAATAGCCTTTTGATATGTTGTGTATAATTGCTATATAAATGTTTGTGGTGAATTGGTATTTGGAATACCAAATGGTTGAAATTTAAGAATTGTATGCTTGTGGCTTTAAGTAAAGTTATGTATAATTAAAAGTGACCATATTGATGATTTGAGAATGTGAATTTGGTATGAAATTGAATAGCTAATTATGATACTTGTGTGCCTTATAGTTGTTGGTAATGAAATGGCATGAATTAGGCTTGATTGAGATTGGTTTGAATGCCTATTGATGCTATGCTATATACCATTTGATGTTTTTAGGTGGATGCAAATTGGGTGAGAATGATGGCTAGGTAAATAGCCTAATTTTTGTCCATATGGGTTGAGACACGGGCGTGTGTCTCAGCAGTGTGTGACACACGATCGTGTGTCCCCTGGTGTTTAATTAGAAACCAAGTCAGTATGCTCTACACAACCCAGTACACGGGTGTGTGAGTTGGCTATGTGGTAGAAGTCAGTATACCTTATAGTTTTGGCACGACCTAGCACACGCCTGGCACACGGGCGTGTGAGGTCATTTCGAAGGGCACACGGGCATGTAGTTGGCCGTGTGACCTAAGGGGTCGGAGACGAGCTGGGACACGGCCATGTGATCCCATTTCGAATGTCCACATGGCCTGTAACACGGGTGTGTCTTTGGCCATGTGAGACACACAGTCGGGCCACATTGGCATGTGTCCCCTGTATTTTGAAAAAAAATTCAAAGTTTTTCCAAAAATTTCTTGAGTTATCAGTTTAGTCTCGAACCACTTCTAATGCATGTTTTTAGCCTCGAGGGCTCATATTAGGGACTTTATGATTGCTTGTGAATGACTTTTATTTGGAAATGATACATGTATGAAAAATTGATGTTCGTTTATGTAATATGTCTGGTAATGCTCTTTAACCCTATTTCGGCGATGGATACGGGTTAGGGGTGTTACATTAACAGTGAACGCACTACTGAGGGTGGGAATATTAATTATGACCATGTTGGGAATGATCCAGTAACTTAGGCTTTATTGAGGGATTTGAATAAGGTTGCTGGGGCTCCAGTATGAGGTATTAGTCATGGGACGATTGTTGAAAGGCTTCGCTCTAGTGGGGCAGAATTGTTTAGGGGTATTGTTGGAACTACTCTTACTGTGGCTGAATACTGGATGGAAACCACTGAACGAGTTTTGGAGGATTTGGAATGCAAAACCTTAAGGGTGTCGTGTCTCTGTTAAGGGATAAGGCATATCGATGGTGGCAATCAGTGGTTAGAGGAACACTGCCAGAGTGTATTGATTAGGCTTATTGTCAGGAGGCCTTTCAGGATAAGTATGTAGTCTCTCGCTATATGGAGGCCCGATAGTTGGAATTTATTAAACTTAAACAAGGAGACAAGACAGTTTCTGAGTATGTCGTAGAATTTCTAAGGTTGAGTCGCTATGCACCTAGTATGGTGGCATCTGAGCAGGAAAATAGTTTTCATTTTTAGGAAGGTCTAAGGTATAACCTCAAGGTTCAGGTAGCTCCACACCAAGAGCATGTGTTTGAGGCTTTCGTCGAGAAGACTAAGATTATTGAGGAGATTAAACGCGTGGAGTGAGAAAAGAAAGGAAACAGCGGGATCAACCCAAAAGTGAAACGGGCCTTGCTGGCCCAAATCTTTAACCTGTTAAGTAGGCCAAAAAGGCTAGGCCACTGCAAAATAGACAAGTAGTAGACCCTAGAGAAAGGAAGATTTAGGTTTGCTAGTATTGTTAGAGGCGAGTGTTGGAGGAGAATTGGTGCATGTTTCATATGTGGTTTGATGGAGCATAAGATTAGGGATTGTCCTTGTCGTCAGGATCAGGTGCAAGCTCTGGCTCAGAATCAGAGCCCAGTTGGGGGTCAAAATCTGAGAGGTAATCAGGATGCTCAGAGGGGCCATAATCAGAATTGAAATGGGAATGGTAATCAGGGTTAGAGAGCAGCATCTCAAGGTCAGATTCGAGTTGAGGCGAGACAACCTTGGTTTATGCAGCTAGATGCTGAGAGGATAGAGATGCGACTAACATCGTAGCAAGTACCTTCACTATTTACTCAATACCTTATTTTTCTTTGATTGACATAGGATCTACCCACCCGTAAGTTGCTTGTAATATGGCTATAAAACTGGGGATTGGGGTAGAGGAAATCGAAAACATTGTAACTGTAGTTAGACCCTTAGGATCCTCTACACTTGTGAATAAAGTTTATAAAAGATGTCATTTAGAGGTTCCAAGAGAGGTATTCCTTGTCAATTTGATGGAACTTCCTTTCAATGAATTCGATTTGATTTTGGGGATGGATTGGTTGGTTGGGCATCAAGTTCGATTAGATTGTGCATTGAAAAGGATGAATTTGGTGATGAGTCTAGGAAAGAAGTTATTATGGTAGGGAAGTATCCAATGTAATCTCTGCTTTAGTAGCAAAAAAGATGGTGCAAAAAGGGTGCGAAGTAGTTTTTGCTTATGTTCGAGATGCAAGTGTTGTTGATCCTGTAGTTGAAGGTATTCGTATAGTGAGGAATTTCCTAATGTATTTCTCGATGACCTGCCAGGGTTACCTCCAGAGAGGGGAGTGGAATTCAGAATTGAGTTGTTGCCAGGAATGACATCGATGTTCATCGCTCCCTACTGCATGGCACCAAAAGAGCTTAAGGAGTTGAAGGTCCAGTTGCAAGAACTGTTGGATAGGGGTTTTATTAGACCCAGTGTTTTGCCATGGATTGCACCAATTTTATTTGTAAAAGAAAGATGGAACCTTACAGTTGTGCCTTGATTATCGACAACTGAATAAATTAACTATCAAGAATAAGCACCTTTTAGCAAGGATTGACGACCTATTCGATAAGTTTAGAGGTGCAACAGTCTTTTCCAAAATTGACTTAAGATCTAGGTATTATCAACTCAAAGTGAAAGAATTTGATATTCCCAAAATCGCTTTTCAGACTCAATATGGACATTATGAGTTCCTTGTTATCCCTTTTGGGTTGACTAATGCACCAGCAGCCTTTATGGATATTATGAATTGTGTCTTCCAACCTCTTGTTGATCAGTTCGTTATGGTTTAAATTGACGACATCCTTGTGTACTCCAAGGCAAAAATCGAGCATGATGAGTATTTAAAACTGGTTTTACAGATACTCCGTGAAAAACAACTTTTTGCTAAACTTAGTAAGTGTGAACTTTGGTTGACGGAAGTGATGTTTTTGGGTCATGTGGTATCAGCTGAGGGTATTATCGTAGATCCCAGGAAGGTTGAAGCCATCCTAGATTAAAAGAAGTTAAAGGATGTTTCAGAAATTCAAAGTTTTCTAGCTCTTGTTGTTTGTTAAGGGTTTTTCCTTAATAGCAGCGCCATTGACTAAACTTTTGAGGAAGAATGCTCCATTTAAGAGAGGAGACGAACAAAAAGCCAGTTTGGAAAAGTTGAAGTCTATGTTGACAAAAGCTCCTGTCTTAATCCAATCAAAATCTAGTAAGGAATATGTTGTGTATAGTGATGCTTCACATGTTAGGCTTTGGTTGTGTTCTAATGTAAGATGGTAAAGTTACAGCATATGCCTTAGGATAACTTAGGCCACATGAATGTAATTACCCCATTCATGTAACACCCCAAACCTGACCCACGAGCCTTGACAGGATCTGGTATGTCACTGCGGAAAACGTTTGAAAGTAATTCGATTTAAAGGTGAAAACATAAAATTCGTTGACTTTTGTAAAACCTTGTGATGTGTTTAAAATTCTAAGTAATATAAAGTTGTAGCAAATCATCCGGATTAAAAACTTCAATATAAGTTATTATAATATTAATTGATTCAAAAATATTTTCTATTATTAGCTCAATGATAATATCAACTTCAAAACCCTAAATAAACTTTCCAAGTAGTAATTTTGTAACATCCTAAAATAGGGGTTATTTGTGATTGAATTATTTTGCTTGTGATTGGATTGCTGTGATGTTATTCATAGTATAATAGGACTTAATTATGGATCTTGAGTAGGCTCGTATAGTAGGAAAAATTTTATTTGTAAGCTTTAAAGGTAGGGGACCATAGTAATTAGGGGTTACAAGTTAAATGAGGGAATATTAGACACTAATAAGGCCTTGGAAAAGTGGCAAAAGGATGCCACTTAGGAGCTGGAATTGACGCCACAAGGGGAGCAAGGGAGCCTATGTTCGAGTCACAAAATTCTCCTTTTCTGCACTTTATTTTGACGGCAAGAAAGAGAGAGAAGTGCTCAATTCAAACTCTTCAGGATAATAAGGATTTTAATTGGATTTCATTTGAATAATTTGTAAATTGTTGGCAGAGAGAAAATTTAGGCATTTGACTAATTCAAACTTGTTTGAATTAGGGGTCAGGAGCATTTTTAGGAGTTGGCCGAATTTTGAACTCCTTGTTGGAGTGGAGTGGACGGCAAGGAGACTTGGTGAAGGGGGGAGTGCCGAATTCTCTTAAGGCACATATTTTTTCATTTTGTTTCTTTTTCTTTTCTCCATTTGCAAATAGCCGAATATCCCTCCCTCTCATTCCTCTCTTTTCTTCTCCATTGTGCTAAGCCGAAAACACTCTCCTCTCATACTTTTATTCCTTTTCTCTTCCCAAACTCTTTGGCTGAAACTCCTATTTCACTTCTTTTCTTCCTCTTTTTCCACTCAAGCCGAATTTTGTTTGATTGTTTTAAGCAATCATAGTCGAATTCCCTTCTCTCTATTTTGTATAATCTTGGCCGAACATCAAAACAAGGGTGATCTCTTTTAGTCTTTCTCCAATCGGTTTGTAGGGAAGGGTAAGTGTTCAAGGCCAAATGCCTTTTTGTTCTGTTCTCTTTTCTCTGTCGACTTGAGTGTATAGAAAGGCTGAAATCCGGCATTTGGTAATGGTTGGCTAATCTCTCTTGTGGAAACTGACTTCTCTTAGGTACTCGAGATTTTGGGAATAATCAAGCGAAGTCTTCATCCTTGATTAATCCGTTGGTAAGTTTTGGTAAGGATCTATTTTAAGCAAACTATTCTTTTGGTATTCAAAAGCCGAAGGCTAATGATATGGATGTATGATTGCCGAATGTAGGGAAGCAGAATCGCATAGTGTGAAGTGGCTAGTGTTCAAGGGGCGTTTAGGAGCAAGGAAAGCTAGTGTGGTCGATTGACTCTTCGGGATATAGGGCTATCGTTAGAGTCAGGTGTGTACATACACACTTTATAACTAATAACTGTGCTAAATACATTATGTATGCTAAATTGGATTGATGTAGATTTGGACTTAATACCATAAAGGTATAAGCAAGGATTCAGGTAAGTCCTTGTTGATATGAGTTAACTATATGATGATTGATGCAAGACATATTTGGTATATGTGGCATATTAAGTTATGGTTATTGATAAATCCAGTGCATGTTGCTAAATAAACCTGTTGGCATGATTTCTGTTAAATGCATATCATCGACTGATGTGGGTTAAACGAGTGGAGGGGGAAGTGATATCCGTGTCTATGGACACCAGTGGTTTGGTACCACATTCGTGACTATGGTCACCAGAGGTTTGGCACCTCATAGCGTCTTGTCCCAGTGGCTTAGCAACACAGTGGGTTGGCCCTACGGTTGATATTATGGGATCGACGCCAGTGATTTGGTATCACATGTGGGTTGGCCCTACAACCTATTATTTGTGACTTCGGGTCACCAGTGGTTTGGCACCACCAGTGGTTTGGCACCATAATATTGATGGATATCGTGACTTTGAGTCACCAGTGGTTTGGCACCACCAGTGGTTTGGTACCACACGGGGTAGAGAAAGGTGTATTGGATGGCTAGGTTGGGTGCATGTTAAACTTAGTGCATGTTAACTTAGTTTTAAATTGTGTATGATGTTGCACTAAATCGGGAGAAGGGTTACACATTGAGTCTTGGTGACTCACCTTCTCCTTTAATTTTTTCAGGTGACTTGTAGATCGCGGATGTGGAGCCGGATGGACTCGAGGTGGCCATGCAGTGAAAATGTGGTTTAAATGAAATTTGGAACTATTTTTATTTTATTGCTGGTTTTATTGGTTCAAGTTGTAATAAGGCCTCCTAAGATTTTATTTTGATTATTTTACGTGTTTTGGATAATTTGTTTAAATTACTTAATGACTTTAAAATGGGTACACATGTTTTCTTAAATTTCAACGCAAAATGTTTTATTGTGTCATCGGGTACATTTGATATCGGTAGCAGCCTGACTTAATAGATCTTTAAATAAAACTAAGTGCAGTTTCTTCATACACCTCAATGGTTTTAACAAAACAATATAAAAGGAGATGTTTTCACCAAAACTTAAATTGGCTAAAAGTATTTTTCCAAAATGTTTTCTCTGTAACATACCAAATTCGATCGTAATGTTTGGGTCGAGTTTGGGGTGTTACAAAATTGGTATCAGAGCCCAGTTCAAAGCTCGGCTGTAGGGGCCCAAGGTCCAAAATGTTTTGGTAGGCCTTTATGAAAATGGTTTCTGTTTTTAGATAGCATGGCAGCGAGTCTCCGGCACCAATCCGCCCAGGTAAGTACTTCGGACTTCTGTATAAATTATTATTTGTAGAAGGGTAGGTATGGAACGTAGATAGTATGATAGGTGTTTGAACTTTAGGACTAGTTTACCCCAACAAAATACATAAGACTTTAAATGCCTAATTAAACAAACCTACGACTAAGTCGCCGAGTTAGGGTGTCGAAACCCTGGTGCGCATGTCTAGGATTGGATCCGGAAGAGCTTGGTACTTAAGCAGTCCTCGTGACTCACTTCCTCTTCGCAGGAATCCTACCTGGTGCGTAGCTTCGGTTCACCCTAACAAAGAGGACTCGGTCATAGGCTAAATGCAATAAATAAAACCCGAAAGGGATTAGCCATGTTTTATGAAAACTCTAGTTTTAAAATCGTTTAAGTACCCCTTTAAGATAGTAGCAAAAACTTATTTTTGGAAAATTTTCAAAATATTTTCAATTTAACAAAATTACCAAAATGCCCCTAGTGGCAAAATTACGAAAATGCCCTTGGTTTCTAAAATTACCGTATTACCCCGGTTCCTATAAAATTTTCTTACTTTGCAATAGTACCCAAAAATCTTGTATTTCAAAATAATATCCTGACCTTGGAAATTTACAAAATTACCCCTAATTGACAAAATTACCAAAATACCCCTGGTTTCCAAAATTTCACCGTATCTTCAATTTGAGAAATTTTTGAAAACACTCTCCAATTTTGGGAACTCCAAAAAGGCCCTGATTTATTAAAAGTTTTCAAAATTTTTCTGGTTTATTACGAAAATACCCCTGTAGGAAATGACGAAAATACCCCTGGAATTGGAACGGACAGAAAATGTCCGAGGAGTGAGTGTGTATGAAAAGTATTAGGGAATGGATGTGCTTTTCTGTGTGAACTAGGATAGAGGACTTAAAACTTTGATTGATCGAAAGAATCTCTATTAAACTCTCTTCATAAAAATTTCTTCGCGGATAACCAAGTGAAACAAGTACTAATCTATAAAAATTTCGTAATCAGATTAAAGCGCAATAGTTAGAATGAACTCTAGAGGACGTGGCCGTCGTGGACGCGGTAGGGGTAGGATGACCGTGTTAGAACCCGTTAGGTTGGATCAGGGGTCAGAAAATGAGGTACCACCGCCACCACCACCTCCAACTTTTGGAGTTGAGGAGCAGGATCAAACGGGAGGTGAGGCAGTATCGCAAGCTGTGTTGCGAGTCCTTGAGATGGTGGCTGGGGCAAGTGGAGGCATGGGAGCTTGAAAATCTGTACCCGAGCGACTCCGATCCAACGGAGCTGAAGTATTCCGGGGTATGTTGGGAGTGGCAACCAGTGCGGCGGAATATTGGTTAGAATCGACTGAGAGGATCATGGATGATCTCGATCTGACGAATGAGGAGAAGCTGAAAGGAGTGGTGTCGCTTCTAAAGGACGAGTCATATCAGTGGTGGCTCACGGTTCGGGATGGTGCTACGGCAGATGATCTTAAGTGGGAGTATTTCAAAACTGCTTATCAGAAGAAGTATGTGGGCACCAGCTACACTGATGCGCAGAGGAAAGCTTTTCTGGGGTTGGTACAAGGAAATAAGTCTGTGTCGGAGTATGAAGCAGAATTCTTGAGGCTGAGCCGGTATGCTCGGGAAATTGTGTCAACAGAGCATGATCGTTGTGTCCGCTTTGAAGACTGACTTAGGGATGAGTTAAGGTTGCTGATTGCTCCACAGCAGGAGCGGGAGTTTTCTGTATTGGTGGAAAAGGCTAAGATAGCCGAAGGGGTCAAGGAGTCTGTGAGACAGAACTATGATAGGAACAAGCAGAAAAGAGGATTTGGGTCATCTAGATCGGGTAGTAATGCAAAAAAAAAAAGGGCTAGGCAGAGTAGGCCGAATCAGGCAGGGAGGCCCATGGCTACTAATCAGAGACCGGCTCAGTGTAACCGCTGTGGGAAATCACATTGGAGAGGATGTTGGACCGGTGGAAGAGGGTGCTTTAAATGTGGATCATCGGATCACCGTGTGAGAGAATGTCCTTGGAAGTTAGCAAAGAATAAGCCAGAGGGTCAGAACCGTGCTCAGGCTAGAAATGTAGGACCACCACAGAGGGGTCGCGGTAATGGTAGAGGAGGCAATGGTGCTAGTCGAGGTCGCAGAATTTTGGGCAGAGGTGCAGGCAGCACGGAAGCAAGGCAGCCTAGTTTAGTCTACGCAGCGAGGCGTCGAGAGGAGGGCGACGCACCGGACGTCATAACCGGTACATTCCTAATTTTTGGTCTTCCATATATTGCATTAATTGATGTGGGTTCAACGCATTCATACGTTGCTAGTAGCGTGGTAGAGACTATGAACTTAGACTTTGAGACTGCTTCTAGGGAGATGACAGTAATTAGCCCTCTAGGTCACTCTGTAGTTGTAAACAAGCTATATAGAGATGTACCCCTAAAACTCCAAGGGGTAGTGTTTGTGGCTGATCTGATGGAACTGCCGTTTGGGGAGTTCGATTTGATTCTTGGAATGGACTGGTTGGTTAAGTATCAGGCAAGGTTGGATTGCGCTGCTAAGCGCATGGTTCTAAAGATGGCTGAGGGTGATGAAGTGGTCATGATAGGTAATAGAAGAGATTACCTATCCAATGTGGTGTCTGCGTTGAAGGCGGAGAAGATGGTCAGGAAGGGCTGTGAAGATATGTGGTGCATATATGTGCTTTAGAGGCTAAGGACTCAGCAGTTGGGAAGGTCCGAACAGTAGGGGAATTCGCTGATGTGTTTCCAAAATAACTTTCGGGTTTGCCTCCAGATCGGGAAGTTGAATTTGGTATAGACTTGTTACCCGGAACAGTGCCTGTGTCTATAGCACCCTGCCGAATGGCACCAAAGGAATTGGTGGAGCTGAAGGCTCAAATTCAGGAGCTCTTAGACCGAGGGTTTATCCGACCAAGTATATCTCTGTGGAGAGCACCTATGCTATTTGTCAAGAAAAAGGACGGTTCAATGCGGATGTGTATCGACTACCGTCAGTTAAACAAGTTAACAATCAAAAACAAGTATCCGTTGCCTCGGATTGATGACTTGTTTGACCAACTGAAGGGTGCATCGATTTTCTCGAAGATAGATCTTAGGTCGGGTTATCATCAACTTAAAGAGAAGGAGGTTGATGTGCACAAGACGGCATTCCGTACTCGGTATGGGCATTACGAGTTTCTAGTGATGCCATTTGGGTTGACCAACACACCGGCAGCATTTATGGATTTAATGAATAGGGTGTTTCAGCAGTACTTGGATCAGTTTGTTGTAGTGTTTATAGATGACATATTGGTTTATTCAAAGACGGAGTAGGAGCATGACAGGCATTTGTGTATAGTTCTACAAGTGCTGAGGGAGAAGCAGTTGTATGCAAAATTCCGTAAGTGTGAATTTTGGCTTAGGGAGGTGGCTTTCTTAGGTCATGTAGTATCAGCTGAAGGGATTAGAGTGGACCCTCGTAAGGTTGAAGCGGTGTTGGATTGGAAACTGCCTAGGACGGTGGCAGAAATTTGAAGTTTTCTGGGTCTGGCGGGGTACTATCGAAGATTTGTGGAAGGATTCTCTTTAATCGCAGCGCCATTGACTAAGTTATTAAGGAAAGGAGTTCCATTTGTATGGTCGGAGAAACAACAAGAAAGTTTTGACAAGCTAAGGAAGGTTTTGACGGAAGCTCCAGTTCTGGTACAGCCAGAGGCAGGGAAGTTGTTTACGGTTTATTGTGATACGTCCCATACTGGTTTGGGATGTGTGTTGATGCAGGAGGAAAAGTAGTGGCCTATGCATCCCGTCAGCTAAGGCCGCATGAGGTTAACTATCCAACTCACGACTTGGAACTAGCGGCAGTAGTCTTCGCTTTGAAAATATGGAGGCATTATTTGTATGGGGAGAAGTCGATAGTCTACACGGATCTCAAAAGTTTGAGGTACCTTTTGACTCAGAAGGATTTGAACTTGAGGCAGCGTCGATGGATTGAGCTGTTGAAGGACTACGATTGTTCAATTGAGTACCATCCAGGCAAGGCTAACGTAGTGGCTGACGCGTTGAGCCAGAAAGTTGTGACGGACTTAAGAGTGATGTTTGCTCACCTCAGTTTGTATGACGATGGAAGTTTTTTGGCAGAACTGTAAGTTAAGCCAACTTGGATTGAGAAGATTAAGGAAAAACAATTAGTAGATGACAGTTTGAATGCGTGGAGATTGCAAGTTCAAGGTGGTGGTATGGAAGGGTATAGTTTGTCTGGTGATGGAGTATTATGTTTTCAAGGGCGAGCTTGTATGCCGAAGGATGTAGAATTGAGACAAAGAATTCTTCAAGATGCACATAGCAGCCTATACGCTATGCATCCTGGAGGTAGCAAGATGTATGGAGATTTGAGCTTGATTACAGTGGCTGTAGTGAGCGGGAGATAATCGAATTTGTGGGAAGGTTTCGACGCGTGTCGTGAGTTAAGGCTAAACACCAGTTGCCATCAGGGTTACTTCAACCAGTAAAGATCCCTCAGTGGAAATGGGAGAGGATCACTATGGACTTTGTCCATGGGCTACCCCTCACGCCCAGCAAGAAGGACGCAGTTTGGGCGATTGTGGACCGTCTGACTAAATCAGCTCACTTCATACTGGTAAGGGTGGATTACTCACTTCAGAAACTAGCTAAGCTGTATGTGTCAGAAATAGTGAGGTTGCATGGAGTGCCATTATCGATCATCTTGGATAAGGATCCCAGATTTACGTCAAGGTTCTGGAAAGCGTTGCATCAGGCTTTGGGAATGAGGTTGGATTTCAAGACTGACATTCCATCCACGATCGTGAGCGATCGGAAAGGGTCATACTGATTTTAGAGGATATCTTTGAGAGGTTGTGTTCGGATTTGGTGGTAGTTGGGAGGAGTACTTACCGTTGGCGGAATTCACTTATAACAATAGTTATCAAGTGAGTATTCAAATGGCACCATATGAAGCACTGTATGGACGAAAATGCCATACTCCTACGTGTTGGACGGAATTAGGTGAACGACAAGTTTTGGGTCCAGAGTTGGTGATGAAAACTGAAGATAAAGTTAAGGTGATTCGGGCTCGTCTCAAGGAAGCGTCAGATAGGCAGAAATCTTATGCTGATCTTAAGCGTAAGGAAATGGAATATGCAGTAGGAGATAAAGTTTTTCTGAAAGTGTCGCCTTGGAAAAAAGTTATTAAGATTTGGGCAAAAAGGGAAGCTAAGCCCAAGTTTCATCGGCCCATATACAGTAGTGAAGCGAGTGGGACTGGTAGCTTATCAGCTTGAGCTGCCGGCAGAGTTGAGTCAGATTCATGACGTCTTCCTTGTGTCGATTCTTAGGCGATATCGGTCAGATCCATCACACGTTGTTCCAGTGGCAGAGATTGAGGTAAACTCGGAGTTATCTTTCGAGGAGGAACTAGTCCAGATCTTAGATCGAGATGTCAAGGTTCTACGTAGGAAGTCAGTACCTTTGGTGAAAGTGCTATGGCGAAACCATGGTGCGGAGGAAGCTACGTGGGAACCCGAGGATGTGATGCGGCAGCAATACCCCCATCTCTTCTGATCAGGTAATTTCGAGGCCGAAATTATTTTTAAGGGTGTAGAACTGTAACATCCTAAAATAGGGGTTATTTGTGATTGAATTATTTTGCTTGTGATTGGATTGCTGTGATGTTATTCATAGTATAATAGGACTTAATTATGGATCTTGAGTAGGCTCGTATAGTAGGAAAAATTTTATTTGTAAGCTTTAAAGATAGGGGACCATAGTAATTAGGGGTTACAAGTTAAATGAGGGAATATTAGACACTAATAAGGCCTTGGAAAAATGGCAAAAGGATGCCACTTAGGAGCTGGAATTGACGCCACGAGGCGAGCAAGGGAGCCTATGTTCGAATCACAAAATTCTCCTTTCTGCACTTTATTTTGACTGCAAGAAAGAGAGAGAAGTGCTCAATTCAAACTCTTCAGGATAATAAGGATTTTAATTGGATTTCATTTGAATAATTTGTAAATTGTTGGCAGAGAGAAAATTTAGGCATTTGACTAATTCAAACTTGTTTGAATTAGGGGTCAGGAGCATTTTTAGGAGTTGGCCGAATTTTGAACTCCTTGTTGGAGTGGAATGGACGGCAAGGAAACTTGGTGAAGGGGGGAGTGCCGAATTCTCTTATGGCACATATTTTTTCATTTTGTTTCTTTTTCTTTTCTCCATTTGCAAATAGCCGAATATCCCTCCCTCTCATTTCTCTCTTTTCTTCTCCATTGTGCTAAGCCGAAAACACTCTCCTCTCATACTTTTATTCCTTTTCTCTTCCCAAACTCTTTGGCCGAAACTCCTATTTCACTTCTTTTCTTCCTCTTTTTCCACTCAAGCAGAATTTTGATTGATTGTTTTAGGCAATCATAGCCGAATTCCCTTCTCTCTATTTTGTGTAATCTTGGCCGAACATCAAAGCAAGGGTGATCTCTTTTAGTCTTTCTCCAATCAGTTTATAGGGAAGGGTAAGTGTTCAAGGCCGAATGCCTTTTTGTTCTATTCTCTTTTCTCTTTCGACTTGAGTGCATAGAAAGGCCAAAATCCGGCATTTGGTAATGGTTGGCTAATCTCTCTTGTGGAAACCGACTTCTCTTAGGTACTCAGGATTTTGGGAATAATCAAGCGAAGTCTTCATCCTTGATTAATCGGTTGGTAAGTGGTGGCAAGGATCTATTTTAAGCAAACTGTTCTTTTGGTATTCAAAAGCCGAAGGCTAATGATCTGGATGTATGATTGCCGAATGTAGGGAAGCAGAATCGCATAGTGTGAAGTGGCTAGTGTTCAAGGGGCGTTTAGGAGCAAGGAAAGCTAGTGTGGCCAATTGACTCTTTGGGATATAGGGCTATCGTTAGAGTCAGGTGTGTACATACACACTTTATAACTAATAACTATGCTAAATATATTATGTATGCTAAATTGGATTGATGTAGATTTGGACTTAATACCATAAAGGTATAAGCAAGGATTCAGGTAAGTCCTTGTTGATATGAGTTAACTATATGATGATTGATGCAAGACATATTTAGTATATGTGGCATATTAAGTTATGGTTATTGATAAATCCAGTGCATGTTGCTCAATAAACCTGTTGGCATGATTTCTGTTAAATGCATATCACCGACTGATGTGGGTTAAACGAGTGGAAGGGGAAGTGATATCCGTGTCTACGGACACCAGTAGTTGGTACCACATTCGTGACTATGGTCACCAGAGGTTTGGCACCTCATAGCGTCTTGTCCCAGTGGCTTAGCACCACAGTGGGTTGGCCCCACGGTTGATATTATGGGATCGACACCAGTGATTTGGTATCACAAGTGGGTTGGCCCCACAACTTATTATTTGTGACTTCGGGTCACCAGTGGTTTGGCACCACAATATTGATGGATATCGTGACTTTGAGTCACCAGTGGTTTGGCACCACCAGTGGTTTGGTACCACACGGGGTAGAGAAAGGTGTATTGGATGGCTAGGTTGGGTGCATGTTAAACTTAGTGCATGTTAACTTAGTTATAAATTGTGTATGATGTTGCACTAAACCGGGGGAAGGGTTACACATTGAGTCTTGGTGACTCACCTTCTCCTTTAACTTTTTCAGGTGACTTGTAGATCGCGGATGTGGAGCCGGATGGGCTCGAGGTGGCCATGCAGTGAAAATGTGGTTTAAATGAAATTTTGAACTATTTTTATTTTATTGTTGGTTTTATTGGTTCAAGTTGTAATTAGGCCTCCTAAGATTTTATTTTGATTATTTTACGTGTTTTGGATAATTTGTTTAAATTACTTAATGACTTTAAAATAGGTACACATGTTTTCTTAAATTTCAACGCAAAATGTTTTATTGTGTCATCGGGTACATTTGATATTGGTAGCAACCTGACTTAATAGATCTTTAAATAAAACTAAGTGCGGTTTCTTCATACACCTCAATGGTTTTAACAAAACAATATAAAAGGAGATGTTTTCACCAAAACTTAAATCGGCTAAAAGTATTTTTCCAAAATGTTTTCTCTGTAACATACCAAATTCGGTCGTAATGTTTGGGCCGGGTTTAGGGTGTCACAAATTTGATTTTTCAACCAACTAAAACATAATAATAAATCTTAAAACCTTAGGAGGCCCTTATTACAGTAAATAATTAATCAAAAGTACTTAGTAGTAAACTGAATAGAATAAATAAAATGTCCTCTGCATGGCCACCTTTGTATCCACTCCAGCCCGGTCCGATCATCATATATTACCTGCGATGTTTGATAAAAATTGGGTGAGTCACACGAATTCAGTGTGCAATTAGACCACTGAATTCCATCCACAAATCAAACCACATTTCAACCCTCATAACAGATAACAAGGCAACTTATTTACATAATATCACATTTTGGGCTTGGCCCATATTCATACCACTTATCAGATAATAAGGTAATTAACCACTTGTTTCAACATATCGGGCTTGGCCCATTTCCATACCAATCCACATTCACATGTTGGGCTTGGCCCATTTCCACGTCAAATACACATATCAAGTATAATTATGCAAAGTGCACCCAACCCAACCTAGGGTCCATCCTCTACACACCCCCGTATCCAGCCACCACACAGTAGGGGATTATTAAATCACCCTCCCCTCTTCACTTCAATAAGGCAAATAATGCCGTCCACGATGTAGCGCGTGGCTAACATCAAACCACGATGAGGCACATAGCAACCCATCAAACCACGATATGGCACAGAGCCGATATCAACCACGATGAGGCACAGAGCTACTCATCAAGCCACGTGAACTTAATCACAATTAATCCACAATGCGACGTCAATCAGTGCCAATCCACGATGCAGCTCAAGGCTGACATCAAACCACGTACTCAAAGTACACCCGTACCTTCTTTCATATTCATAACCCATCCCATGCACATGCAACGTGTGATAGTGACCTAATAATAAATGCATGCACATGTTCTTAAGGCAGACAGCCATATTTCTATAGGCATGTTCACATTCATATAGGCACACTCACAACCCTTCAACAGATAACACTAACCTGTTTATCAATATACCCCTATTTAGGGTAATCACCACATCATTGCCACTGCACTTGTTAACACATAAATCACACATGCAAACATAACATATACCCGGAAAATAGTAAGCTAACTACACACCTGATAACTTGGAGCACTACACTCTCGATCCCGATGCTATCACTAAGCGAAACTACTACTACCTGCCTATAGCTATCCCCTGCTGCTGGCCCACACCCCGGTGGCCAATCCCGAACCGCAGAAACAGATCTCTTCTTAAACTTCGGGATAGGAACTATCCCTTTACCTTCTTGACTGATACTCGCCTCCATCAGCAACCACTTTAATCAGAATCAAATGGTTAATTATCAATATACGAGATCTAAACGAATAGAAACCACACTTTACAACCTTACTGAAATGATCTAGAATTTTGAGGCTCTGCTTACTTCTGTTTATTTGTCCCTAAATCACCAAAGTTAGAATCGACTAATCTTAATACCAAATATGGCCCATGGTCGAATATTAGCAGCCACTTACCTAGATTATTCAGATCTCGAAACGCCACTTGACTATAGAGTTGGCGATATCCCTGCTAATCCACTGTTAGAATCGGCTTAACACAAGAATACTATAAAGATGGCCCATGGCCGAATACCACCCACTGCTTACCTTGATGGATCAAATCCCGGAAGACCTCCTTCACTACACATTGATGTTAACACATACAAAAGAAACACAAAGTAAAGGCCCTATAAACATTCAGCCAACCCAAAATACCAAGGCCAACCATTCGGTTTTGGCTACCAAAAGAGAAGAATCCATAATCGATTGCTAAGGGAGAACACACTTACCACTATCGTTCCTTTGAGGAGACTACAAGAGAGTAGTCGACTACACCTTCAATAAGGATTCGGCTAAGCTTTTCAAATGGTGCTTGAATATTCGGCTAACAAATGAACAAGTGTGGAGTTGAAGTAGTTTCGGCAATAGGAGAACATGTAAGAGAGATTTCGGCTAAAGGTGTTTCTTTAAAGTTTGGAGAAGAAAAGATGAAGAGAGGAAACTTAAGAGAATTCGACAATGGTGGCCAAAGACAAGGAGGTTTCGTCTTTGACTCTTAATAACAAAGGGCATTCAGCTTCAAAGAAATAGAAAGCGATTTGGGTTGAAAGAAAATAAAGAAGAAGAGGAGATAGTAAAAGAATATCGACACAGAGATTGCTTGCACTAAATGAAATTCGGCACTACTCCCCCCTTCATATGACCGGAAATACCAACCCAAGGAGCCTCTCATTCAGCCACCACTATGCCCCTTATCCCATCTCAAATTTTCCTCCTATATTTCCTCTTTAACACTCATTCAAAATAAAATAAAACAACAATTATCTTCTACTCTTAGCCGAAATTTAAAAAAAGAAATCAAGCCTTATCTTCACCCCCCTTGGGAGTCCAAATGCCGCCCAATACTCCCCCTCTCCCTTAACGCTCATGCAAAAATAAAAGCCACCCTTTAAGCTGCCGTCACGACTCGAACCTCTTCCCCTTGGCACTCCCTGTGACGCAACCTCTCATGCACGTTAGGGGGCGTCCCTTGCCACTTAACCACATGATTCCTTGTGTCATAAATCCCACACAAATTTCCTTAAGACCTCCTTAGCCTAGCTTCCCTTCTAAGCTTAACATTTAATATTTTTCCAAAGCATTCTCCTTCCTCTTAGAGTTTTCAAAGCCCCTAAAACACATCCAAGCATACCCAAAACCTACTAGCACTTGAATTATGCACAAAATGCATAACCCCTAAATCTTGGATGTTACAACTCATGATTTGAGTTGGTAGCTATTGTTTTTACTCTCAAAATTTTGAGATACTACTTGTATGGTAAGAAATGTATGACTTACACCAATCCCAAGAGTCTTAAATATCTCCTTACCCAAAAGGAACTAAATTTAAGGCAACATAGATGGATTGAGATATTAAAGGATTATGGATGTATAGTCAAGTATCACCCCAAAAAGGCCAATGTTGTGGCTGATGCCTTAAGTAGAAAGGTAATGTCTAATTTGAAGGCCACGTTCGCTCGCTTGAGTCTGTTTGATGATAGGGGTATCTTGGCTGAATTGCAAATAAAGGTTGCATGGGTTCAGAAGCTCAAGGATAATTAGAGTTTGGATGAAACTCTACCACTTCGGTTTAGACAAGTCGATGATGGATCGACTAAGGATTTTGGAATTCATTCTGATGGAATTTTGTACTTTAGAGGGAGATATTGAGTGCCTAATGATAAGAAGTTGAGGCATTCTATACTTGAGGAAGCACATAGCAGCCCTTATGCTATGCATCCTGGTAGTACTAAAATGTATCGAGACTTGAGAGAAGTGTATTGGTGGCCGGGTCTTAAACGTGAAGTGGCCGAATTTGACTCTAAATGTTGGACTTGCCAGTAGGTTAAAACTAAACATCAGTTACCATCAGGGTTGCTCCAATCGATTTGAATTCCAAAGCACAAGTGGAAGAGAGTGACAATGGACTTTGTTTGTGGGTTGCCCTTGATGCCTACTAAGAAACATTTGGTTTGGGTTGTTGTTGATAGATTGACTAAGTTTGACTATTTTGTTCTTGTTCGTATCGATTACTCTTTCTAGAAGTTAGCTAAGCTCTACATTTCTGAGATAGTGGATTGCATGGTGTACTAGTATCGATTATTTCAGATTGGGATCCTAGATTCACATCTCGATTCTAGAAGAAGCTGCATGAGGCTTTGGAAACTTGGTTGGATTTCAGTACGACTTTCCACCCACATTCTGATTGTCAATCGGAAATGGTCATTCAAATATTGAAAGATATGTTGAGAAGTTGTGTAATTGACTTCTAAGGCACTTGGGAGGAGCATTTACCGATGAAAGAATTTGCCTATAATAACAATTTTCAATCAAGTATCCAAATGGCACCTTACGAAGTTCTTTATGGTCTCAAGTGCCACTTGCCTTTATGTTGGACTGAAGTTGGCAAAAGGAAGTTGATTGGTCCATAATTGGTTATGAAAACCGAGGATAAAATTCGGTTAATTCAAGAAAGATTGAAGGCAGCTTCTGATAGACATAAGTCATATGCCAATTTAAAGTGCAAGGACATTGAGTTCAATGTGGGGCATTTCATTTTCCTTAAATTCTCTCCATGGAAGAAAGTTTTGAGATTTGATTGAAAGGGAAAGTTAAGTCCTAGATTCATTGGTCCCTATTAGGTGCTTAAAATGGTGGTCCTGTGGCTTACCAACTCGAGTTGCCACCTGATTTAAATCATATTCACGATGTGTTTCACGTCTCGGTGTTGAGAAGGTATCGATCCAATCCTTCACATATTATTCTAGTTGAGGAGATAGAGGTTAGACCAGATTTATCATTTGAGGAGGAACTGGTTTGAATATAAGAACGTGAAATCAAAGTGTTAAGAAAAAAACAAATTCCTCTAGTTACTGTGCTATGGAGAAATCATGGCATCAAAGAGGCTACTTGGAAGTCGGAGGACTCAATCTGGCTTCAGATCCTCATATTTTCGAAACAGGTAATTTCAAGGACGAAATTTCTTTAAGGGGTAGAGCTAAAACATCCCAAATTTAGCTCCATAAAAATATAGAAACATATTAAAAAAAAAAAGGGAATTGACCCAATGTTTAGTTATTTAATGTGAAAGCATTAAAGTTAGTTGGAGGTCCCAAATTCAATTCTCAACTCTTACAAAATAAATTGATTTTTGTAAATTTCTTTTTTTTATATATGTTGCCATCCAAGCCTAGTAAACCTAGGTATACATACAAATTTTTATCAAAATAATCAGCCTTTGAATCCATTTTTCCTCTACCTTAGTCGTCCCTAACCCCCTCTCCCTCTCTTCATCTTTATTTGTTTTCTCTTCCCTTTTTCCTCAATTGTTGCCATTGCCTACACCTCCCATTCTACCATCTTCTTCTTCTTCTTCTTTTTGAATCAAGATTGTGCACCATCTCCTTTACTATATTTTTACAATTTTCCCAAAATGAATCAGCCCTAAATCTGATATATTGAACACCAAAATCGATCCCAAACATTGCCAAGAAGATGTCATTATCGTTTCTCTCAACTAGCTTAGGGAAGATCTCTTTTCTATTTAATTTTTTGGTTAATCTTGTCAATTAAAAATAAAAATTTTTAGATCTAGAATATGGTATATTTTAAATGTTTTAAAGGTATCTTTCCAGATTTTAATAAGGTCTCAACCCATTTGAAAATTCAGCCCCAATTTCGACCACCATTGGTGGTGGTGTGTGTGCATATGTGTAGAATAGGGGGCTGTTTCATTCATTGAATCTTTCCCATTTAGTTCCTACCATATTTTGAGTTCTTGAACCATAATAATCAGCTATTAGACCCATGTCAACTAGGGAAAAATGTTTTTGATTGTTTGGGCATTCAAAACTCACAAATCAAAAAGCATAAGTGTAATTAAGCGTAAAATTAATTTTTATTTCGACATAATTGTAGGGTAAAGGATATGGATTGATCAAATTCCTTCATTTAATCATTATTAGCTACTGATTTTCCAGTATATTATTGAATTAGGTGCTGACCCAAACACCTCGAATCAACCGTAAAGCTCAAGAATGATCGTACGTACGGTTCACATAGATAAAGGGTAAAGAATCAAACAAGTTTGAATTCATAAAATAGTTATTAATTCAACAATTGGTTTGAACCCATAAGTGGGTAATTGGGAGTTGGTTAAATGGTAAATTGATTGAATTTATACTGAATTTTGGTTTAGGATCACATAAAGGTTTATTAAGGAAAACTGGAAAATTCACTAGGGTGTTGCGAGAAAGTGAAAAATAAGGTGTAGGTCCTAAACTTGTAAAATTTGTTTGATAATGATAAATGTCAAGTTATATTTGACAAATTAGCTTGCTGATTGGTTTGGCTTAATAGCCAAAATTTTAGTTTTTGGAGTGGCCGAACCAAGTACGTTTCGAGACTTAAAAGATTGATGTGTTCGCAAAATTGCTAGTTTGACTGTATGAAAGTGCAATTGAGATTGTTATGCATAATTATATTATGTGATATGAGAATGTTTGATTGAATGGTATGAAATGTTGAGATATTAGGTTTATGCATGATTTAAATGCATAAAATATTTACTATGATATATATATATATATATGTGAGGTTGCTATTGGTGTACAATGAAATTCGTAAAGTTTGTGAATTGAACGAAATTGATAGATACTGTCTTAATGGTGATTTGAAAATTGGAACACTACTTCCTTTTTTTGAAAGTATCTGATTATTGAGGACATGTTGAACATGTCGAATAAAGATGAAAAGTATTTAAATATGATTATGTATGAATTTGTATGAAATATTGCATGTGCACTGGGATGGGATTTTGTGATTGACGAAGGAGCTGCGTAGAGTACCGATGGAATATTAAGTCCACATATATTTGTAGTCAGTGTACTACATTTGGAGTACCGATGGGATTAGCGATTATTTTGCATTATTTATTTAGCAATTTCACTATATTATTGATTATTAGTGGTTTTACCACATCGAGCTTTCCTCACATATGTTGGAGTTTGGTAGACGGGTTCTGGGAAACTCGTGGTGTGTAGCGGATGGTATAGGTAGGATCTCACCTATAACAGCCTGTTTTTAGTCAAAATTGAAATAGTGGTTTTGAGACCACAAATTTGAGGTTAAAATACTTATTTTATTATGATTTTCATGTTTACAGCATGATTGACTGTATGTGTGAAAATTTCGTTAAGAAATTTTATTGTTTAGTTGTTCAATTTAATAAAAAGGACTAAATCACATAAAGTGCAAAATTGATGTTCTATTAGCTAAAAGTGTTAAATAGCTATGGAATCTTAAATTAGAGGTCCTTATGTTGTAATTATACTATGGTTAATATGAGTGGACAAAGATGGACATCTTTTAAGTGTGTTTAATGGTTTATAATAAAGGTTAATTTGGTAAATGAATAAAATAATAGGAATTAATAAAACAAAAGAAATATATAATCTTTCTTCTCCATTTTTACAATTGAAAATTAGGGTGAAAAAGCCATTGAAATAGCTTGAAGTATTCGGCCTAGTCTCCTTGCGCATGTAAGCTCATTTTTGTCCCGTTTTTAATAATTTTTTATGTTTTTGTGATTGTTGCTTCGTGTTCTAGCTAGCCCGTACCTTTAATTTCGAAACTGTTAAAGATTTTAAGAGTTACCATTGTTGAATCTATGCGTTCGTTGATGTTTAATGTTGAAATATGAAAACTTAATGATAGTTTTACATGTTTTGTTAAGTGATTTTTGACAAAAATGTCAAAAAAGGGACTAAATTGAAATATGTAAAATTTATGTGGTAAATTTGTGAAAAAAATGAAATATGTGGGCTACTAGGGACACTAGTGAAATTCAACGTGAAATTGGATTAAATTGCATGAATTTTTGATTTTTTTAGGAAATAAGGACTAAATTTTAAAAGTTATGAAACATTAGGGGAAAATGTGCAAAAATGCCTAAATGTGTATTTTCGGATTAAATTGAATGAGTAGATGATTAAATGAGCTTATTTTGAATAATATAGATCAAGAAAGAAAGAATTCAGATTTAGATCGGGGGAAAAGCAAGGTTATCGAGTAGTCTATTCGATCCGTCAATTTCAAATATGAGGTAAGTTCATACGTGATAAACATTATTACAATTAAGCTTTAAATGCCTTGGTATTGCCTAAACTGTATGTATGAGACTACGATCATGTTCAATGACAAATCGACTATGTTTAGCACATAGTGTGTGATTTGGAATAGTTGCGGCTATATAAGGTTCTTAGTGTGTGGGATTACAATAGCTTCGGCTATGCGATGGCACTTAGTGTGTGTAATGCCCTAAAAATCTCGAAACCCTAATTTCTGTGCATTGAAGTTAATATGTATGTGTAACACTTAGAATAATAATATTAAGGTATTATCGGGATTATTTGAAGCCCTAGAGATAGGGGAGACCATAGGGAAAAATTTATTTTTCTTGTTTAGTGGACCCTATTCTCAGGCATGAAACCTCTTAAGCAGATTAAGAGAAAATAGGACACAAATGGGCTTGTGGTCCAGTGGAAAGTGGCGTCACTTGGGAGCTATGAGGTGGCGTGTGTGAAAGCTGAAGATGTCCAAGGTTCGAGCAGGAGGATTGCATTTTGGAGTGTTTTATTTTGAATAGGTGGAAGGCAAGAGTTGTGTTGGTTTTGTACTCTTGCCGTGGAGAGTTTGAAGTAAGCAGGACTAATGGATGTGGAGGAGATTTCGGATAAGATTAAGGTATAATCCGAGAGAAAAGTTAGGAGATGGGGAGTAAGGATGTGATGGTGCCGAATGGGACTCTAAGGAAGGGGAGTGTTCGGCCTGTGGCTTTAAAAGGAGAGGGGGCCGAATACTTGAAAGGTTCTTTGAGCATTCTCTAGTTTTTATTCCCCCCTCAAACAATTTCTCCCTTTTTGCCGAATTTTTGCTAAGCCAAATTTCCTTCTTTGCTGAATCTCTACTCATGCCGAACCCTTGTTATTGTTCCTCCACCTCAATTGATTGTTATCTACTCTTAGTCATGTTTGGAAGGCGAATCTTGTTCAGTACATATCTAAGCCGCAAGATCAAAGGAGAATTTTGGTAAGTGCTTAGTTAAACTTTTTAGTGTGTCTTGTTAAAAATCGAAGGGCTATCTAACCCCTCCTTATCGTTAACTTGTATTAACAAGGGTAAGGCTCAACAATCTCAAGCGTGGTAGGTAAGGATTGCTAACAAGGTGGTAAGTGTTATCGACTCAGTCATGGTTTAGTAAATGGCCGAATTTAATGTGGCTCATAGGGGTGACTTATGTGCAATATGGGTCACTTGGTTTTGACGATATAGGTGTTTGGGTGCAGATCTAGAGGATAATCGCTAATAGTAGGAAAGGAAGGGCTACTAGAACGTGAGGCACACGATAAGGGTATGGTGAGGTTTCAGTTTTTGATAAGTATGTGCTAGAGCTTTGGTTAATCGCTAGTAATGTCGATTGTAGGTTCGTGACTCAGGGGTTTGCAGCACGCCAGGTTACCAGGTGTGTACAAACACTACACACACGATATCAAAAATGCCGAAAAGCCGAAAGTGGCTAAATGGGCCTACCAAACTTGTGGGCCCAAACGGCAATGGTTGATATGTGAGCATGAATAGTGAATTGGCGTGAATGATTGTATGATTGGATCGTAATTGAGCCCAATGGGCTATATGACATGAAATAGGCTTTATGGGGACGTAGGCAAGTATGCTAGGGTTAATGGACTTTAGGCCTAGTTTGAACAACTCTAAACTTTCATAAGACTTAATCTAATTAAACATGTTCGTGAAAAAGTTGCTAGATTAGAGTGTGGTAACGGACATACGCATGTCTAGGATTGGATCTAGGGAGAGCTTGGTACTTAAGCCGCGCACCTCCTATTCTTTTGAATCCTACCTAGTGCGTAGTGTCTGTTCACTTTAGCCGCGAGGACTTGTTAATGGGCCAAAGTTCATAACTAAAACCCGAGAGGGACCCAAATTCCCTTAGATTTTTAAAATTACTAAAATACCCTTAGACTTGTAAAATTACTAAAATACCCTTAGATGTGTAAAATTACTAAAATACCCTTAGACTTGTAAAATTTTTAAAATACCCTTGGATTTGTAAAATTACTAAAATACCCCTGTTTGGTAAAAGTACCAGAATACCCCTATTTTGAAAATTACCAAAACACTTCTGTTTTGCAATATTACCAAGACACTCCTATGTGACGAATATGAGTTTGTAGATGTTACTCATGTGTTTGATGCATTCATATGATATTCTACTTAGGATGCATAAGGGTGGAAATTATGGTACGGAGAAAGATTTGAGGATCACATCGTCACTTGAGGACCATGGATCCGTAGGAGGCTTTAAGCCCATTATATGATTAGCAGCTTTGCTGCAGCGTTGAGTAATGCCGCTGTGAGTGCTACCTTTGGTGTGTAGAGGATGGGTGGGTTGATTTAGAAATCCCGACAAGTGTGTAATGGTTGGAAGGGAAATGGTGTGTGCAGCGGATGGATTTTTGGGAAGGGTTTTGCATTATCTTGTTTGCATATGATACGATATGATATGATATGAGGTCATTGTGGGCTAAGGCCAAAGACCACCGATTTTGATAGGGCTTAGGCCTAATGTGAATATTCGCATGTGATTTGATTGCTATGGGTTGTACACACTGAGTTTTGAAACTCACACCCTTTTATTTAATGTTTCAGGTGATCCTGAATAGACGACTCGACGTGGGAGATGACTCGGAGATGGCCACACTACAAGCTGATCCGATGTTTTTAATTTGTTCAAATGAATTGATTGTAAATACTTTGTTTTTCATTGGATTGTAATAAGGCCATGTATCTCCTAATTGACTTTAGATTTTGGGTTTTATTATTATTGTTTCAACTATCCAGTTAATAAACTTAAATAAAATTTCTAAAGTTAACATGGTTTTCGAAATAACTTAACATATCAATGTTTTCCTAAAATATGGGCTTTCATCTTAACTTAACAAGATACAAGAGGTTTTGGGCTTTTGGGCCTTAAATGGTTAATTAGTAAAATCGTTTTGAAGTGTGTCTTTAATGTGACATTCCAGATTCGGGCTTAACTTCTAGGCTGGGTTTGGGGTGTTACATTTAGTGGTATCACAGCCCAGTTGTAAAGCTCGGGCTGTGAAATGGGCCTTAAATTTTTGGTTTTTAAAACAAGTAGATTACAAAAAAAAATTTGCAGTATTCTTGAAGTGTGGTTCACCGAGCCTTCGATGTCGAGCCAAGTAAGTTTTTTGTGGTTACATTTGCTTAAATTACTGAACTGTGTAGATAATGGACTACTTAAAAATAGGCTTTTAGAGACTAAAGCCCGTAGGAGACTTAAGCCTGTAGTGGATTCTCGACTGCATAATAACTCTACAAAAAAATGGTTACTCACACAAGACATGTGTCCTAAACAAGTGGAACTATGTACTAATTTCATAAAATTCTTAATTCAGAAATACGCAATGATGAGCGCTAGAAGGGGTGCAAGAGGCCGCGACAGAGGCCGTAGAGGTGTTAGGGTAGAGTCGTCCAAGTCAGGCCATATGCCCAACATAGGAATAGGGGAGGCTCCACCCTCACCAGTAGTTGAAAGGGGAGCAAATGAACGGGCTGCTGCTATGAATGATGTCGTATCGCAGGCCATGTTAAGGATTTTAGAAAGGGTCGTTGGGCCCAATAATGGTACGGGAAGTCGTGGGTCGATCGACAAGCGACTCTAAGCTAATGGGGCAAAAATTTTCAAAAGAGTAGCGGGGGTGGCCCTGAGTGTGGCAGAGTATTGGTCGGAAGCTATTGAAAGAATAATGGACGATCTAGATTGCACGACTGACCAAAAGTGGAAAGGAGCAATATCCCTACTTAGGGAAGAAACCTATCAGTGGTGGTTGACCGTAAATGAGGGCTACCAACCGGAACAGATCACTTAGGAGTTCTTCAAATCGGTATTCTAGGAGAAATACATTGGAGCGGCCTATGTGGATGCACGAAGGAAGGAGTTTTTGAGTCTGACTCAGGGAGATAAGCCAGTAGCAGAGTACGAGGCTGAGTATCTACGCCTCAGTCGATATGCCAAGGGGATAGTCGCGACGGAGTATGAAAGATGCGTATGATTCGAGGATGGATTAAGGGATAGCCTTAGGGTACTGATAGCTCCACAAAGGGAGCGAGATTTTGCGGTTTTGGTGAAGAAAGAAAAAATAGCAGATGAGGTAAAGAGCATGGAGCGCCGCAATCGAGAGAAAGAGATGGGTAAGAACAAGTAGAATATGGAACCTACGGGAGCCAGACAAAGGCCCATGAGGAGGGCCAGATTGAATGGGCCGGTTAGAGCTTTGGCCCTTGTTGTTGCTGTTAATAACGGAATACCACTTGGTGCTGAGTGTGGGAGAAGGTATTTGGGCAAATGTTGGAGGAGTATGGGAGCATGTTTGAGCTGTGGATCAATGAAGCATAGGGTTAGGCAGTACCCGAGAAGGCTAGATCAGGAGCAAGGCGATGGTAGAGGCAATTTTCAGCCTCAGAGGGGTGGCCAACAAGCACCAAGGGGCCGTGGTCAAGCCAGAGGTGGCAATGGTGTAGGACGAGGATGTGGAGCACTAGGCAGAGGTGCAGGTCAGGTAGAGGCAAGACAGCCAGCGTTGGTTTATGCTGCTCGTCGTAGAGAGGAAGGTGATGCAGTAAATGTGATAGCAGGTACGTTCCTTATCTGTGAGCTACCTTATATTGTGCTAATTGATGTGGGGTCGACACATTCATACATTGCATGTAATAGGACTGAAACTATAGGGGTTGAGTTTGAAATAGTTGAGAATGAAATGACTGTGTTAAGTCCTTTAGGGCAGTCGGTGAAAGTTAGTAAACTATTTAGGAATGTACCATTGGTAGTTCAGAGAGCTACTTTCCTAGCGGATTTGATGGAATTACTGTTTGGCGAGTTCGACCTCATCTTAGGCATGGATTGGTTGACGAGGCACCAAGCAACTCTAGATTGTGCCATGAAGCGGATGGTGTTAAGAATGGTGGAAGGTGATGAAGTGGCAGTGATTGGAGAATGACGTGATTATTTGTTGAATGTGATTTCAGCTTTAAGGGTAGAAAAGTTGGTAAGGACGGGCTGTGAAGCTTACTTAGCTTATATCAGTGATTTGGAATCGAAGAATTTTACTGTCAAGGATTTGGAAACAGTAAAGGAATCTCCTAATGTTTTTCCGGAGGAGTTGCCGGGATTACCTCCCAGTAGAGAAGTGGAGTTTGGAATAGAATTATTACTGGGTACGGCTCCAGTGTCCATCGCACCTTATAGGATGGCACCAAAGAAGATGGTGGAGTTGAAGGCCCAGATTCAGGAGTTATTTGACCGCGGACTTATTAGACCAAGTGTGTCTCCATGTAGAGGACCGGTGTTATTCATGAAGAAGAAAGATGGGTCCATGAGGATGTGTATCGATTATAGTCAATTGAACAAGTTAACCATTAAAAATAAGTACCCTCTGCGTGGGATAGATGACCTTTTTGATCAACTTAGGGGAGCCTCAGTTTTCTCGAAGATTGATTTGCTTCGGGGTACCATCAACTGAGGGTTAAGGAAGCCGATGTGTATAAGATAGCTTTCAGAACTCGTTATGGACATTACAAGTTTTTGGTAATGTCGTTTGGGCTAACAAACGCACCTGCTACTTTTACGGATCTCATGAATAGGGTTTTTCAACCGTATCTAGACCGGTTCGTAGTAGTCTTCATTGATGACATCCTAGTATACTCGAGAACGGAGGCTGATCATGATGCACACTTAAGGATTGTGTTACAAGTTTTAAGGGAGAAGTAACTTTATGCTAAGTTTTGCAAGTGCGAATTCTTGTTAAGGTAAGTCACTTTCTTAGGACATGTGGTTTCCGCTGAGGGAATTAGGGTTGACCCTCAGATGGTGAAAGCAGTGTTGGATTGGAAATGCCCTAAGATGGTGTCAAAAATTTTGAGTTTTCTAGGCCTAGCAGGGTACTATAGGCGATTTTTTGAAGGATTTCCCCTAATCGCGGCACCTTTGACCAAGCTGTTACGGAAGGGGGCGCCATTTGTGTGGATGGATAAACAGCAAGAAAGCTTTGAAAAGCTTAAGAAGGTCTTAATGGAGGCTCCTGTGTTGATTCAGCCAGAGCCAGGAAAGGAGTTTACAGTTTATAGCGATGCATCAAAAGTGGGCTTAGGCTGTGTGTTGATGCAGGAGGGGAAGGTGGTTGCTTATGCGTCGCGCCAGCTTAAGACTCGCGAGGGGAATTACCCAACCCACGATTTGGAATTGGCAGCGGTAGTTTTCGCACTCAAGATTTGGAGGCATTACTTGTATGGAGAGAAGTGCACCATCTATACGGATCACAAGAGTTTGAAGTACCTCTTGACTCAGAAGGAGTTGAACTTGAGGCAGCGCAGATGGATTGAGCTGTTAAAGGATTACGATTGCACGATCGAATATCACCCGAGCAAAGCAAATGTGGTGGCTGGTGTGCTAAGCCGTAGGACTATGTTGGATTTGAGGGCAATGTTTGCTCGGTTGAGTCTGTATGACGACAGGTGTTTGTTAGCCGAATTGCAAGTGAGGCCACTGTGGGTTGAGCAGATTAAAGCTAAACAGTCATTGGATGAAACTCTGAGTTCTCAATGCAAGCAAGTTGAGAATGGGGAAACGACAAATTTTGGGATGAATGGTGATGGGTTATTGTGTTTCAGTGGTAGAATTTGTGTACCAAGGGATGAAGAGCTAAGGAAGTCTATACTATAGGAAGCGCATAGTAGTTCCTATGCTATGCACCCCTGCGGTAACAAGATGTATTGAGATTTACGAGAGCTTTATTGGTGGCTGAGATTGAAACACGAGGTTACGGAGTTTGTGGGCAAATGCTTGGTATGTCAGCAAGTGATAGCAGAACATCAGTTGACATCAGGGTTACTTCAGCCGATTAAGATCCCACAGTGGAAGTGGGAGCGGATTACTATGGATTTCGTTAGTGGGTTACCCTTAACGCCTGCTAAGAAGGACTCTGTGTGGGTCATTATGGATCAACTAACTAAGTCTGCCTATTTTATACTGGTCCGCACTGACTACTCACTACAAAAATTGGCAAGGTTGTATGTGGCGGAGATTGTAAGGTTGCATGGAGTTCCGGTCTTGATCATATCGGATAGAGATCCTCGTTTTACGTCTCGCTTTTGGAAGAAGCTGCATGAAGCGCTAGGTACGAGGTTGGATTTCAGCACAGCTTTTCACCCTCAGACTGATGGTTAGTCAGAAAGGGTAATTCAATTTTTGGAGGATATGTTGAGAGGGTGTGTAATTGAGTTTCGAGGTAGTTGGGAGGACTACTTACCGTTAGCTAAATTTGTGTATAACAATAGCTATTAGGCAAGTATCGAAATGGCACCATATAAAGCATTGGATAGACGAAGATGTCGTACTCTGACTTGTTGGACTGAGTTGGGTGAGCAACGAGTTTTGGGTTCAGAGTGGGTAGCAGACACCGAAGATAAGGTGAAATTGATTCAGGATCGATTGAAGGAGGCGGCAGATAGGCAGAAGTCATATGCTAACCTCAAACGAAGAGAGATTAAATATGCTGTGGGGGGACATGGTTTTTCTCAAGGTTTCCCCTTGGAAGAAGGTGTTAAGGTTTGGTCGGAAGGGCAAGTGAAGCCCAAGGTTCATTGGGCCTTATCGAGTATTAAAGCGAATTGGGCTGGTTGCCTATCAACTGGAGTTGCCTTCTGAATTGAGCCAAATGCACGATGTGTTCCATGTGTCAATGCTAAGGCGTTATTGCTCAAACCCTTCTCACATCGTATCAGTCGAGGAGATCGAGGTTAGACTAGATCTAACTTTTGAAGAAGAGCCAGTTCAGATAATTGATGAAGACGTCAAGGTGCTAAGAAGGAAGTCTGTCCCTTTAGTCAAAGTTCTTTGGTGCAACCATAATGCCGAGGAGGCTACTTGGGAACCTGAGGAGGCAATGCATCGACAATACCCTCATTTGTTTCAATCTGATAAATTTTGCGGTCGAAATTTTTTTAAGAGGGGTAGAATTGTAACGCCCCAAAAATCCCGAAACCCTAATTTTTGTGCATTGAAGTTAATATATATGTGTAGCACTTAGAATAATAGTATTAAGGTATTATCAGGATTATTTGAAGCCTTAGAGATAGGGGAGACCATAGGGAAAATTTTATTTTTCTTGCTTAGTGGACCCTAGTCTCAGGCATAAGGCCTCTTAAGTAGATTAAGAGAAAATAGGACACAAACGGGCTTGTGGTCCAGTGGAAAGTGACCTCACATGGGAGCTATGAGGTGGCGTTTGTTAAAGCTGAAGAGGTCTAAGGTTCGAGCAGGAGGAGTGTATTTTGGAGTGTTTTATTTTGCATAGGTGGACGGCAAGACTTGTGTTGGTTTTGTGCTCTTGCCGTAGAGAGTTTGAAGTAAGCAGGACTAATGGATGTGGAGGAGATTTCGGATAAGATTAAGGTATTATCGGAGAGAAAAGTTAGAAGATGGGGAGTAATGATGTGATGGTGTCGAATGGGACTCCAAGGGAGGGAAGTGTTCGGCCTTGGCTTTAAAAGGAGAGGGGGCTAAATACTTGAAAGGTTGTTTGAGCATTCTCTAGTTTTTATTGTCCCCTCCCCCTCAAACGGTTTCTCCCTTTTTGCCTAATTTTCGCTAAGCCAAATTCCCTTCATTTCCAAAATTACTATCATCCTTCTTTGTCGAATCTCTACTCTTTCCGAACCCTTGTTGTTGTTCCTCCACCTCAATCGATTGTTATCTACTCTTAGTCACATTTGGAAGCTGAATCTTGTTTAGTAGATATCTAAGCCGCAAGATCAAAGGAAAATTTCGGTAAGTGCTTAGTTGAACTTTTTAGTGTGTTTTGTTAAAAGCCGAAGGGCTATCTAACCCCTCCTTATCGTTAACTTGTATTAACAAGGGTAAGGCTCAACAATCGCAAGCGTGGTAGGTAAGGATTGCTAACAAGGTGGTAAGTGTTATCGACTCAGTCATGGTTTAGTAAATGGCCGAATTTAATGTGGCTCATAGGGGTGACTTATGTATAATATAGGTCACTTGGTTTTGACGATATAGGTGTTTGGGTGCAGATCTAGAGGATAATCGCTAATAGTAGCAAAGGAAGGGCTACTAGAACGTGAGGCACACGGTAAGGGTACGGTGAGGTTTCAGTCTTTGATAAGTATGTGTTAAAGCTTTGGTTAATCGCTAGTAATGTCGATTGTAGGTTCGTGACTAAGGGGTTTGTAGCACGCCAGGTTACCAGGTGTGTACAAACGCTACACACACGATATCAACAATGCCGAAAAGCCGAAAGTGGCTAAATGGGCTTGCAAAAGTTGTGGGCCCAAACGGCAATGGTTGATATGTGAGCATGAATAATGAATTGGCGTGAATGATTGTATGATTGGATCGTAATTGAGCCCAATGGGCTATATGACATGAAATAGGCTTTATGGGGACGTAGGCAAGTATGCTAGGGTTAATGGACTTTAGGCCTAGTTTGAACAACTCTGAAATTTCATAAGACTTAATCTAATTAAACATGTTCGTGAACAAGTCGCTAGATTAGAGTGTGGCAACGAACATACGCATGTCTAGGATTGGATCTAGGGAGAGCTTGGTACTTAAGCCGCGCACCTCCTATTCTTTTGAATCCTACATGGTGCGTAGTGTCTGTTCGCTTTAGCCGCGAGGACTTGTTGATGGGCCAAAGTTCATAACTAAAACCCGAGAGGGACCCAAATACCCCTAGATTTGTAAAATTACTAAAATAACCTTAGACTTGTAAAATTACTAAAATACCCTTAGACTTGTAAAATTACTAAAATACCCCTTGATTTGAAAAATTACTAAAATACCCCTGTTTTGCAAAAGGACCAGAATACCCCTATTTTTCAAATTACCAAAACACTCTTGTTTTGTAATATTACCAAGATACCCCTATGTGACGAATATGAGTTGGTGGATGTTACTCATGTGTTTGATGCATTAATAAGATATTCTGCTTAGGATGCATAAGGGTGGAAATTATGGTACGGAGGAAGATTTGAGGATCACATAGTCGTTTGAGGACTATGGATCCACCAGAGGCTTTAAGCCCATTATATGATTAGCAGCTTTGCTGCAACATTGAGTAGTGCCGCTGTGAGTGCTACGTTTGGTGTGTAGAGGATGGGTTGGTTGATTTAGAAATCCCCACAGGTGTGTAATGGTTGGAAGGGAAATGGTGTGTGTAGCAGATGGAGTTTTGGGAACGATTTTGCATTATCTTGTTTGTATATGATATGATATGATATGATATGAGGTCATTGTGGGCTAAGGCCCAAGACCACCAATTTTGATAGGGCTTAGGCCCAATGTGAAGATTCATATGTGATTTGATTTCCATGGGTTGTACACATTGAGTTTCGAAACTCACACCCTTTTATTTAATGTTTCAGGTGATCCTGAATAGACGGCTCGACGTGGGAGAGGACTCGGAGATGGCCACACTACAAGCTGATCAGATTTTTTTAATTTGTTCAAATGAATTTATTTTAAATACTTTTTTTTCATTGGATTGTTATAAGGCCATGTATCTCCTAATTGACTTTAGATTTTGGGTTTTATTATTATTATTTCAACTATCTAGTTAATAAACTTAAATAAAATTTCTAAAGTTAACATGGTTTTTGAAATAACTCAAGATATGAATGTTTTCCTAAAGTATGGGCTTTTCATCTTAACTTAATAGGATACAAGGGGTTTTAGGCTTTTAGGCCTTAAATGGTTAACTAGTAAAATCGTTTTGAAGTGTGTATTTAATGTGACATTCCAGATTTGGGCCTAACTTCTAGGCCGGGTTTGGGGTGTTGCAGTGTGCGAAACATCGAGTATTCAACATTGTTACGAGAAGGTATGAGTTCGTTATGAATTTGTACAGGTATGTACATGTAAGTATGAAGTTCAAATAGAGAAGGTTATGACTTTTCATATAAGTATATGAATATGCTTATGGAAGGTTTGATATTATCATGAATTATACATTAACTTGTTCAAATTGATGATTTGTATTTTATGAATTGTTGAGTATATTTAGTACGAACTTACTAAGCTTTTTAGCATACTTTGTTTGTTTTTCTCGTGTTTTATAGTGAATTCAAAGCTAGCTCAGATTTGGGGATCGTCAGAGACTACGTCACACTATCCAACCATCCACTTGGTACTTTTGAGTTGTGTATATATGGTATATGGCATTTATAGGCTTGAGTCATTTTGGTATGTTTGATGAACATGTACTTTGAGCCATTTGAATTGGCTTATGATAATGAAAGTTGATGATGTTTATAAATGTGCAAATGATTCTATTTTGAGTTTGGTGATTGACCTATATTGTGTGGTTGAAGTTGAATCTATAATGCTATATGATATTAGGTAATTTAGAAAGCTATGGGCTTGAGAATTGATGATTGATAATGTATTTATGCAATGGTTTAGTTGATTGAATCATATATGTGAAATATGGTAAATTAATGATATTGTTGATGTTGTTTTGATTTATATTTGAGTAAGTGAAATAGTTGTAATTGTATAGCATAAAATGTGCATGAATTTGGATTGATTAGGCTGCTTATTTGTGCATTGAAATGGTACCATTTGTACTTATGTAGGTATGTGCAAAATGGGGTGGCAAATTGGCCTTGCAAATGGCCTATTTTGTTCCACACGAGCATGTGTCTCAGCCGTGTGTGACACATAGTCATGTTACACGGCCGTATGTCCCCTGGTATTGAAATTAAATTGAAGTCAGTATGCTCCACACGGTCTCACACATAGGCATTTGATTGGCCGTTTGGTACAAGTCAGTATACCCCCTAATTGGCACACGGCCTAGCACACGGGCGTGTGATTTGGCCGTGTTTCATAAGTCAGTATACCCTATAGTTTTGGCACAGCCTAGCACACGGCCTGGCACATGGGCGTGTGTGGCCACTTCGAAGGGTAAATGGGTTAGACATACGGTCGTGTGGTCGGCCATGTGACCCAAGTCAGTACGTATGCCCTATTTTTACATGGCCTGTTCACACGGGCGTGTGACCCTTGTTTACATAAGAAATTTCTATGTTTTTAGAATTTTTGTATGATATCGGTTTAGTCCCGAACTTCTAACGCATGTTTAAGGCCTCATAGGCTCTTAATAGGGACAATGTGATTGAGATTGAATGATGAATGATTGAATTGAACAATTGTATATTAAATAGCTGTTTAATTGTTTCATAAGTCTGGTAATGCTCCGTAACCCTATTCTGGCGTTGAATACAGGTGAGGGGTGTTACATCACATGTGAATTTTTCATGATCATGTGCATTTGAAATTATTATTGAAAATATTTGATTGTGCTATTGGTACCTCTATGAAATTGCTTGTATGAATGCTTAATACTTGCTTGTTTAGTCTCACATTGAGCTTGTTAAGCTCAGCCCATTACCTCAACTTCTCAGGTAATGATAGAACTTAGGATAGGAACTGGCATGCAGACGTACGATGGACTTCGGACTTTACTTCATCATATTATTTTAATATAATTATATTTTGAGTTTATTTTATTATTATTATTATTATTTGGTTTTGGATTGTAAAGTTTCTTTAAACTTTGGTTTGGGACTATTTGAGGTTTTGGGGTTTTTCATGCATGCATGACAAACATATTTGGTATGGATTTTGTTAAAATGGACTATGCATAGTATATTGCTAAATTAATAATTGATTAGTAATGCTACATTTCCGCTGCTAAGAAGATAGCAAAATGATTCTTCAAAGTTAACGTCGACAGTTGGGTTTTATAAAAATTCACCTAATTTACTAATTCAACCTAAACATGTTGGACTAAGTAAATGAACGTTTTTCCAAAGCTAACAATAGAAACCAAGGGTTGATAAAAGGGAGTACTTGAAGGTTTTTAACTATTGTTACGACTATAACGTCTAGGCCGAGTTTGGGAGGTTACATTTAGGATTTTCCATGTGCAAAAACTTGATGATGTGGAATCATGTAAGAATAGAGAGAGAAAAAGAGAGCGTATTCCACTATGATATAGTCTTCTCTTTATGTTGCTTGAAAACTTTTGAACAATGTCCTGAATTTGAACTGTTTATGAATAATATATGCAAATTCACAATCTTGAGCTCAAATGTTAGCAAAACAAGATGCAACAATTTTAATAATCACTGGTTTATTAAAACTAGATTGTTGATACAACCTAATAATTGGAATCAAAATAGTCCTAGACCCTAAATAGTTAGGGTTCGGGAATGCTACAACAGAGAGCATAGACCATATGTTGGTTGGTTACATGAACATGTTCACATATGCCTTGAGGACTCCCACGATTGACAAGCCTAACAAACATAAAAAATGAAACAATAAAAATAACATTTAACATGGTGGACTTTGAGGTTCAAAACTAATGATGACTAGGGCCATATCTAAAATGGAAAGAACAAGAGACATCCTCATCTATTGGAGCATGCATTGAGGAAATATTTGTAACCTTCTTGTCCCTCGTGATAGAGAGCAAGTTCATGTAGCCAACTAACATATGGTTTATGGTCTCTATTGTAACCTTCACTATTTAGGGTCTAAGACTATTTCTGTTCTAGTTATCATGTTGTATCAACAATCTGCTTTTAATAAACCAGTGATTAATAAAAATGTTGCATATCCTATTTTGCTGAAATTTTAGCTCAAGCCTGTGAATTTGCTTATATTATTGATACACTCTTCAATTCAAGATATTGTTAAAAAGCTATCAAGTAACATAAAGAGAAGAATATATCGCAGTGGAATATGCTATCACTCTTCTTACAAGATTCCACATCAAGTTTTTCCACCTAGAAAATCCTAAGTAGATAACTCTATTCAGTGTGAAGTTGCTTAAGTTTAGGTGTTTAAATTTCATTCAACAAGTTGTTATTGCTGCAATTCGCAGTAACACTAAGAGTTGAATTCTTAAAACTTAGAATAATTTCATTTACTTTATCTATTCTTCTGTATTTAACTCTGATACAAACATTGCGATATTTCATGCATCATAAAATAAAACCAGTAGAGAAGCAAAGTCTGAGTCATTTCAGATGCTATTGATAGCAACATCATACTCTCAATGGTAGTACAACCTAACCTGTTAAAAAATTTACCGTAATTTGGAATGCAATAAATTTCATATCCATTATTTCATTATAGGTATTTGGAGCACTTTTTATTTATTTATTTGCATCTAATTTCTTAATTTTTTTTGCCTATATATATGAATTCCATCCAACAAGAACTTCGTTCCAAACCATCTTAAAGGCTAGTAAAGCATTTCTTTTCAACTTTTTTGGTTGTTTCTTTGGCCTTTTTTCCTTTTTTGTAATGGCAAGCTCAGGTAAGAAAATTGGGGAAAACAGAAAAATTGAGATCAAGATCATTGGAAATGATGATGATCTGTAACACCCCTTACCCATATTCAATGCCAGAATGGGTTTCGGAGCATTACCGGACTTATAACACAATATTCATGCATTTCACAAACATTGCTCAATTTCATAGCAAACATCATTTATTTCAATCACATTGTCCTTAATATGAGCCTACGAGGCTCTAAACATGCTTTATGAGTGGTTCGAGACTAAACCAATAACTTTGGAAACTCTTAGAACACTTAGAATTTTTTCTCAAAAACAAGGGACACACGCCCGTGTGGTCTGACCGTATAACAGGCTGATTTAGGGGCTAGTCGAAACAATGATTTTGGAGTCACTAATCCGAGGTTAGAGAAAATTATTTTCATATTATTTTATGAGTCGGAGCATGATTATATAAGTGCATGTAAATTTTGGTGCTTTAATTTTAGCGATTTCTTGCTTAATCGCGAAAAAGGACTAAATCACATAAAGTGCGAAAGTTCTATTTTATAAGCTAAGGGTGTTCAATAGCTAAAGAACATTTAGACCCCCAAGAAATAGAGTGGCCGACCATAGGAGACAAACATTGTCAAATTGGTCAAAGTTGTTGATATTAGGTGGATTAAATTGGTGTTTTATATTAAAATAAAGAAAAAGAAGATATCATCTGTTTCTTTCTTATACTCCATCAAAAATTGGCAGCAAACTAAGGGGTTTGAAAGCTCAAATTTTCAGCAAGCTTTTCTCCTTTCTACGAAGTATTCTAGTGATCATCTTTTGCTAAAAATTGTACTTTTGGGACCCCTAAAGCTCAAGCTTTCTAAAGAGGGGACTATCTTGCAATATGGTAAAAAGTTTAGGGTTTTTCCATGAGAGCTTTTATATTGTTTGTTGCATTTTTATGGAAGAAAATAAGTCATAGTTGTTAGATAAACAATTTTTGTAAGAGGTGTTATCATGAAAACACCTAAATGGACCTTGTTGTAAAGGTTATAAAGTCTGCAATAAATGTGTGAAATGTTGAGTTTTGATGATAGTTATAAGAGAAATAAATGTTCACCTAGGTTTGTTAAAGGTAGAAATTTCGTTAGAATTGATTTTCGAGCCTAGGGGTAAAATGGTCATTTTGCTAAAGTTTAAGGGAAAAATAGTAATTTTGCCAAAGCATGATTATTAAAATGCATTTATTAATATGATGGTTGAAACGAGCTAATTTTGCTATTATAGAGCAAGAAGAACTAAGAATCCACCTCGATCGGGAAAAGAATAAAGTCTCGGACTAAATTGACGATCTAGCTTATTTTGAAATCGAGGTAAGTTTGTATGTGATGAATTCAACGTTATGTTAGCACGTTTGAGAATATTTGGTATTATATTGATACATGATGTTCTACTAAATTGAGTAAGTTAAGATGTTGAAGTCTTAGTGGACTATAATGAATGTAAAAATGCTATCATCGAGACATGAAATGGATAAGGTCCCGTATAAGACCATATCTGGGACATGGCCTCGGCACCGAATTGAGATCCCGTATAAGACCATATCTGGGATATGGCTTCGGTATTGTATATGAGAATCATATAATACCATATTCAAGATATGGCATCGATACTTGATGTGAGATTCTGTATAAGACCATATCCGGGATATGGCATCGACACTCAGAGGTGACCCCATGTAAGACCACATGTAGGGTGTGGCATTGGCTTCGTACTTATATTAATGACGATGAATATGCGTCCTTGAGTATCCCTAATGATTAATGGGATAGATAGATAAGCTTGGAAATAGAAATGAGATTAGTACTAAAGTCTTGTGAATGAGTTAATACAGGTACTCGTGAATGATTCACGAAGAAATATTTACGACATGTGGCATGGTAGGTGCTCAATAAGGGCGAGTGTGAGTAAGTATGACAAGAAGCCTATAACCTTGTGTATGGTTAATTAATGCCATGGATGGATTTTATCATGAGCTTATTATTTTTATTTATTTCCATGCAAACTTACTAAGCTTTATACTTACCCCTTTTCATTGCTCTTTTCCCTTGTAGTATTGCCAAGATAACTCGAGGAATGTGGAAGTCGGAGTTCAGAAATCACACTATTGACATCACTTTGGTATAACAATTTAGACTTATTTTGAGTATCGCATGTATAGGACTTGGGTATTTTGTTAGGTCGTAATTGTTAGCCAAAGTGTTGGCTATGTATGTTACTAAAGTTGTTTTGTATATAGTTATTAAAGTTGGACCAATACTTGGCAAATTCTTATGTTTAATGAAGATGAATTATGAAGTTTATGCTTGTGTGAATGCTTTGAATTGAGCTTTTGGATGTACCTTTGGGTCAGGAATAATGCTCATATGAGTTGGAGTTAGAATGTTTCATGCAGGGTGGCATTTGGCTTGGAATATAGCCTTTTTATGTCCACACGGATAGACACACGGGCATGTGTCTAGGCCGTCTGGGACACACGGTCAGCCCCATGGGCGTGTTAATCGATTGTGTGTCCCCTGCATGCTAGGTTTACAAAGTCAGAATGCCCAATAGTAAACACACGGGCAGAGACACGGCCATGTGTCTCAGCCGTGTGGGAGGCACGGCCTTGGACATGGTTGTGTGCCCAGGCCATGTGAAGTCTGCACTTTAAATGTAGAATTTAATTCGATACACGGTCTAAGGACAGGGGCATATGCCTTGGCCGTATGACCATAATGAGGTGATGATGTCATACATAGAATGCCAAGGTTTTGGCACACAGGCTGAAACAAGGGCGTGTCGAGGCCGTGTGAGGGATAAGGGCCAAAGACACGGGCGTGTGCTCAGCCATGTGAAATAAGTCAGTGTCGACCACGGGTGAGGGACATGGGCGTGTTACCATACAACCTACCCACACGGGCGTGTCCTATTTTACATGGGCGTGTGGCCCCTGTTTAGGTAAAATTTTCCTAAGCTTGTAAAAGTTTCGATTCTTTTTCGAAACTTTCTAGAAGTATGTTTAGGGCCTCGTAGGCCCATTATAAAGAGGTTAAGCATGAGAATGGGAAAGTTTAATTTGGAATGGATTTTGATAACGTAAATTGGTATGATCATGTGAGTCAAGTACAGTAACGCCTCAAACTTGGTTCCGGCATAGAATACGGGCAAGGGGTGTTACAGGTCGTGTGTCTCACACGGCCAAAGACACGCCCGTGTCACAGGCTGTGTGGACATTTAAAATGGGAGCACATGTTCGTGTACGAGCCCGTGTCTGACCCCGTCTAACTCTCTGATTTGGGTCACACGACCAACACACACGCCTGTGTGGTTAGCCTGTGTGCCCTACAAATGGCCATACACGCCTGTGTGCCAAGCTGTGTGGAAGGCCGTGTCAAACCTATATGGTATACTGACTTATGCCACATGGCCAAGTCACACGCCTATGTGTAAGGCCATGTGGAGCATACTGACTTGGTTTTTAATTCAACAGTAGGGGACACACAGCCGTGTAACCTGACCATGCGTCACACACTGCTAAGACACACGCCCGTACATACTTGTACTGATACGTATCTATTTCTCACCATTTCACATCTTCCATAGACCCGTTGAACCATTCGGAATAAAATTCAGATACTTGGAAGTCTCGCACCCTAGGTGCAAATATCAAGGCCTAAAGCCAAATCAATGAATCAAACCCGAAGTGCTAATATCATGGCTCGAAGCCAACTCAATGAACTTGCACCCGAAGTGCTAATATCATGGCTCGAAGCCAACTTAATGAATTCCCTAATGACATGTCATCCGAATCCTAATCTATTCCTAAGGTTCAACCGGGATATCCAGTGTCGAATCGTCGTCAAATCATTGTCAAACATGTCCGTAGTCTCGTATTCATAGTTCATACAATATCAAAGCATTTAAAACATAATTATAACAATGCGTATTGCATATGAACTTACCTCGGATGTAAAAACGATGACACGAGTTGATTAGTCGAGAACTTTGCTTTTCCCTCGGTCTAGATTCGAGTTTCGCTTTTGTTGATCTATATGTAATCAAAATTAACTTATTTAATCATCTCTCTATTCAATTTAGTCTAAAATTCACTTTAAGGCATTTTTACATAATTGTCCCTTATGTTTCACATCTTTTACAATTTAGTCCTTATTTCATAAAAACACAAATTCATGAAATTCAATACTAACCCATGCTAGCCGAATTACCACTAGGTCCCTAGCAGCTCATATTTTCCATTTAATTCACATTTTGACCAGAAATTTTCAACATTTCTCAATTTAATCCCTAATTTGCATTTTCACTAAAAATCGCTTAACAAAACTTGTATAACTATCATCAAACATTCATAATCTATCCTCAAACATCAAAACACACATGTATTCATCAATGGAAACATCTAAAATCTTTAACAGTTTTGCAAAATAGTCCTTGGGCTAGCTAGACCTAGTTGCAACGATCTCAAAAACATAGAAATCATTAAAAACTGAGTCAAAATCACTTACCAATTTAACCATGCAATTGCTGAACCCTAGTAAGCTCTCATGAATATGAATTTCCTCTATTTTTGATGGATATGATAACCAATGAAGATGATATTATGTTTGTTTTATTTTAACTTAAGTTATTTTGTAATTTACTAATTTAACTTTTATTAAAACATTAAAAATTCATATAAACCATGTACATAAATGTCCACCCACCTTAATAATGGTCTAATTACAACATAAGGACCTTCACTTTAATATTCCGTAGCTATTTAATACCTTTAACTAATAGAACGTAAGTTTTACACTTTACGCGATTCAGTCCCTTTTACCGAATTGAGCTTTCAAACGATAAAATTTCTTAACGAAATTTTCACACAAGTATACTATCATGTTGTAGACATTAAAATAATAATAAAATAAATATTTTGACTTTGAATTTTTGGTCTCGAAACTACAATTTTGATTTGACTAAAAATAGGTTGTTACAATTCTCCCCTCCTTAGGGATTTTCGTCCCCAAAAATCTTACTAGTGGACAGGTTAGGGTACTATTTTCTCATAGCTTCCCCGGGTTCCCACGTAGCCTCCTTAACTCTGTGTCGTTGCCATAACATTTTCACCAAAGTTACGCTTTTATTTCTCAACTATTTAACCTTTCGAGCTAAAATTCTGATTGGTTCTTTGTTGTATGTCATGTCAGGTTGAATCTCAATATTTGATAGAGAAATTACGTGTGATGCATCTGATCTAGATCTGTGTAACATTGACACATGAAACACAATTTGGATCTTTTCTAACTCTGACGGTAAAGCTAACCGATATGCCACTGGCCTTATCCTTTCAATGATCTCATACGGCCTGATAAAATGAGGACTTAGTTTATCTTTACGACCAAATCGAAGTATTCTCTTCCTCGGAGAAACTTTCAGAAATACTTTGTCACCAATCTAAAATTCAATGTCTATTCGTTTTAAATATGCGTACGATTTCTGTTGATCTGAAGCTGCTTTCAAACTGTCATGAAGTAGTTTCACTTTTTATTTAGTCTCTCGGATCAAATCAACCCCGTGAATCTTTTTCTCACTCAGATCGGTCCAATACAATGGAGTTCAACAATTGTGAACATATAAAGCTTCGTATGGTGCCATCTTTATGCTAGGTTGAAAACTATTATTATACTCAAATTCAACCAATGACAAATATTTCTCCCAATTACCTTCGAACTCCAACACACAAAAACGAAGCATATCTTCGAGAATTTGTATTACTCTCTTAGATTGACCGTCAGCTTGGGGATGAAATACAGCACTAAAGTTCAACTTTGTACCTAAAGCAATTGAAACTGGCACCCCATGTAATCTAACGATCTTTGAAATGTACAATTCAGCCAATTTGTGAAGTGAATAGTCTGTACGTACAAGAATAAAATGTGCAGACTTCGTTAGTTGATCTATGACAACCCAGATAACATCTTTCTTTTTCAGAGCAAAGGCAAACCGATACAAAATTCATCGTAACTTTATCCTATTTCCACTTTGGTATCATCACAAACTGTAGTAATCCCGAAGGCACTTAATGTTCAGCTTTGACTTGTTGACAAACTAAACATTTCAATAGAAACTCTAAAATCTTTTGTTTCATACCTGAACGCCAATACAATTATTTCAAATCATTGTACATTTTAGTACTCCCCGGCTGAATAGATAGACAACTACTGTGTGCTTCGTGCAAAATTTTTTGAATAAGCTCGAAATTTTTTGGTACACAGATTCTACCTTGGTACATTAAGCAATCATCGGACTCAATCTGATAATCTGAATCACTAATCTACTCACATTACATTCTTTGGTTTGTAACTCGGTATCACACTTTTAAGCTTCATAAATTTGCTAAAGAAAAAAACTAGTTCACCTTTTAACTTTGCTAGAATCGAACCATTATCAAACAAGCTTAGCTGAGTATTCATCGCTCTCAAGGAAAACAGAGATTTTCTACTCAGAGAATCTACGACTACATATGCTTTCCCTGGATGATAATCGATTGCTAACTTATAATCCTTCAATAGCTCGAGCTATCTCCTTTGTCGTAAGTTCAGATCTTTTTGAGTCATTATATATTTTAAAATCTTGTAATCAGTAAAAATATGGCACTTTTCATCGTACAAATGATGTCGTCAAATTTTCAATGCAAAAACAATAGCGGCCAACTCTAAATCATGCGTTGGATAGTTCCTCTCATGCGGCATTAACTGTCTAGAAGCATAAGCTATCACAATGAAACCCAAACTGTTCAATGACGCATCACACTCTTTACCCGACTCAAGTTGAACTAAAAATGGTGCCTTAGTTAACAATGCTTTCAACTAATCAAAACTTTGTTAACATTTCTCTGACCACTCGAACTTCACATCTTTTTGTAGCAATCTAGTCATCGGTGTAGCAATCATTGAGAATCCTTTAACAAAATGTCTATAGTAGCCAGCTAGTCCCAAAAAACTTCTAACTTCAGATACATTTCTTGGTGGTTTCCAATCAATAACGGCTGAAATCTTGCTCGGATCCACTTGTACACCTTTAGTTGAAACAATATGTCCCAAAAAATCCAACCTTTCGGAGCCAAAACTCGCATTTACTGAATTTAGCAAACAATTGTTTATCTCTCAAGGTTTGAAGCACAATTCTCAAATGCTCGGCATGCTCAGACTCATCTCATGAATAAATCAGAATGTCGTTAATGAATACAACAACGAATCTGTCTAAATACAATCTGAAAATTCAATTCATCAAATTCATAAAAACGATAGGAGAATTAGTTAATCTGAAAGGCATAACCAGAAATTCATAATGTCCGTACCTTGTTCTAAATGCAGTTTTCGGCACATCTGAATCTTTCACTCACAATTGATAATAGCCAGATCTCAAATCAATCTTAGAAAACACTGTTGCCCCTTTGAACTGTTCAAACAAATCATCTATTCTCAGGAAAGGATACTTGTTCTTTATCGTAACCTTATTGAGTTGTCGATAATCAATACACATTCTTATTGATCCATCTTTCTTCTTTACAAACAACACTGGCGCACCCCAAGGTGAAAAACTAGGTCGTGCAAAACCACTATCTGTTAATTCTTGCAACTGAGCTTTCAACTCTTTCAATTCTATCGGATCCATTCTGTACGGAGCTATAGATACCGGTGAAGTTTCTGGTACTAACTTAATAGAAAATTCAACCTCTCTTATCGGTGGTAACCCCGGTAATTCTTCTGGAAACACATCCGCATACTCATAGACAACTGCAACTGATTCAATATTAGATTCTAACATTTTTGTATCTAAAACATAAGAAAGATCAGCTTCACAACCTTTTCTCGCATATTTCTGAGCTGACATAAACGAAACTACAACTAGTAATTCACTTGACTCAACTGATTCAATTCGAAGAATTTCACCATTCTGACATTTCAATTCAATAGTCTTTCGTCTACAATTTATAGCAGCATCATGCAGAGTCAACCAATCCATACCTAGAATTACATCAAATTCATCAAACGGAAATAGCATCAATTCAGCTGGAAAATAGTAACCTCAAATCATTAAAGGATAGTTCTTGTAAACTTTATCAACTAGAACATACTTGCCTAAAAGGTTCGATACTGTAATCACAAACTCAGTAAACTCAACAGGAAAACTCTTATTAGATATCAATTCATACATATATATGAATGAGTCGATCCAGAATCAATCAAAGCAATCACATTAGTTTCATAAAGAGAAAATGTACCGGTGATAACATCTGGTGATGACGCATCTTCGCGAGTGCGAATAGTGTAAAGCTCTGGCTGGTGCTCTAGCCTCGGATTTCATAGCAGATTCTTTTGTCACACCTTTGCCACTAGAAACATGTAACACCCCTTACCCGTATCCTATGCCAGAACTGAGTATGAGGTATTACGAGACTTAACAATGCATTTGGTCAAATTAATCAACACATATACAAAATGACTTAGTCAAGCCCCTATACATGCCATAACTTAAATCATTTATAAATATAGATACCCATAGATAGCTTGATAGTGTGAAGCGATCTCTAACGGCCTCCAACCCGAGCTTGTTTAATAGGACTCTGTAACATGGGAAAGAAAAAGGGGTAAGCTTATAAAGCTTAGTAAGTTCACATGTAAAAATAATAAGCATTGGCAATGAATTTAGCTTACTACTAAGCTGTCATAACTTGCATAAATAATGCTAAGTTCTTACTTCCCAACTTACTCATTTGTAGCCTTACCAAAGCATCACCATGACAAATCCTCACAACAAGTTCTCAAATTGATACAATCATTAAATCACATGCTTATACCTTATTACTCATGTTCACATTAATCTGTCGACTTGAATCGCTGTCACTAAATTATTTATTTCTTGAGCTACAGAGCTCCTAATTATAAACTGCTAATTTTCCCTGAAACTAGACTAACATATCTTCATACCATAAAATGTTTAGAATTTTTGATCTTTCCAATTAATACATTTTATTCATTAAAGTATCCCCTGTTCTGTTGTCTGATGGTTTCGACCTTTCTTCACTAAAAATTAATTATCTCATTGTGCAGAACTCAAATGATGTTATCATTTGTTTCTCTTGAAAATAGACTCATTAAGAAATTCAAGGACATAAATTTTATCCCATTATTATTTTTGTAAAATTTTTAATGATTTTTCCAAGTAAGAACAGGGGGTCACATAATCATTCTGAACCAGTCTCACAAGAATTTAAATATCTAAAAATATACAAATCCTTTGTTTGCTCTGTTTCTTTTATATGAAAATAGACTCAATAAGATTTAAACTAATATCTCATTCAACTTATAATTCAATCTCTAATATATTTGGTGATATTTCAAATTTACATAACTGCTACTGTCCAAAACAGTTTTATTGTAAATTTTTGCTCTCACACACTTTAGTTGTATTCATTACTTAATTTCTGATTACATATTGAGTATATTGCTCATATGGTAGACATGCATATACCTAAACTTATCACTACATGCCACACATAATTTCACTTAATTGATTTTCCCGGTGAACTCACCGATAACCTTACCAAAGGCTCAGAATACACAGGGCACCTTACTTAATAGCTTGCTTACATACCTGTAACATCTCACTTAACACATGAGTACTCTTTCATAATATAGGCATATTGTCAGTCATGTCATAAAGTGTCACAAGCATAACTGAAAACTCATCACTTACTTAATACTTGATAATCTCAATTACTTATAATCTCAATATTAACTAAGCCTTAAATGCATACCTGTACTCTTTCTTCATGTTCTCACCTTGTCATTTCTTGGACTTACTCTTTGGATTACTCGATAACATTTTCCTTTTTGAACTTACCATTGCCATGTCTTGACATGGTCTTACGTGGTATCCTTGCCTTATGAACTTACCAATGCCATGCCGTGGCATGGTCTTACATAGTATCCTTGCCTTATGAACTCACCAATGCCATGCCTTGGCATGGTCTTACATGAGACCTTTGACTTATAGTAACTTATCAATGCCATGTCTTTACATGGTCTTACATGATATCCTTATCTTACCAAATGCCATGTTCCAAACATGGTCTTACATGGTATCCTTGTCTTATTGCCAATGCCACATCTTGATGTGGTCTTACATGGAGTCCTTAATCAATGCCAATGCCATGTCTTGACATGATCTTACACGGGATCCTCGCCTTACCAATACCATGTCTTGACATGGTCTTACATGGTATCCTTAACCGTCAATTCCTCCTTAAATTCCATGTTATGAACATGGACTTTTCTGTCAATTCTTCCTTAATTGCCATCGTATAGCCATGGACTTTGAGATATCAATGCCTTGTGAAGTCATAGTTGAAACATACTTGCTCAAATTCTCAAGGTTAGTCGCATAACTCAATAATAACATTACTAAAAACAATAATTGCATAATAATAAAATACTACTCAACTTACATACTTACATTCTAAATCTCATCATATCATCAGCTTAACTTATTCTCATCAAACTATGCTAGTCAATACTTTCTTGTTATCATACAAAGCCATAATACAAAATATGGTCTAACATATAAATTGTACAAGTTCTCTTTCCAATATTGAATTATTATCAAACATTAATCATTATATTTTAAACTTGATACTATAGTATTTATGGCCAAAATATCAATTTATCATTCAAATATGCATAATTAAATGCTTATTAAACATATGAACTTACCTCGATACCAAAACGGTCATTTTACCAACTTTCCTGATTTTCGATTTTCCTCCCGTTCTAGGTCCAAATGTCATTTTTCGAGGGTCTAAGACATCACATTTCACTTATTTAATTATGGTACTACTCAAAACAGTCCCTAACTCAAACTTTGGCAAAATTACAATTTTGCCCCTAAACTTTTGCATAATTATGATTTTACCCCTAGGCTCGAAAATTAAACTTCTTCCCTTATTATTATGTTTTATAACATGCTGATCATTTTTCCCTTCTATGGTAATATCAAATTCTTGCTCTAACATGCACTTATGTACATTAGGTATTTTTGCCGATTATGTCGTTTTACTCGTTTTCACTTAAAATCGCTTAGTAAAAGTTGTTTAACATAATTCTAAGCTTCATATTCTGCCATAAAACATCAAAATAAACACATTTCAATTACAGGTATTTTTCCAAATATGAACCCTAGGTTAAATTATTGATAGAATAAGCTAAATCAAGTTACTGGGACTCTAAAAATGTAAAGAACATGAAAAACGGGGCTAGAATGGACTTACCATGAAGCTTGGAAAGCTTGAAAACCCTATCCATGGCTTCCCACATGTTAAATTCGGCCTAAGCTTGAAGATGGACAAATTTGGCATTTAAATTTTGTTTTTAATTCATTTAATTCACTAAATTATCAAACTGCCCCTTAAAAAATCTTTTGAAACATACCCATCCATGTCCATTTTTCTGTCCACCAACTTAACCAATGGTCTAATTATCATTTAAGGACCTCCAATTTAAAATTTCATAACAATTGGACACTTGTAACATGTAGAACTCAACTTTTGCACTTTTTATAATTTAGTCCTTTTAATTAATTTGAGTGACCAAACGTCAAAATTTTCGAATGAGATTTTAACCGAATCATTCCGTAAAATTGTATACCATAAAAATATAAATAAAATAAATTTCTCAACATCGGATTTGTGGTCCCGAAACCACTGTTCCAACTAAGCCTAAAATCGAGCCGTTACAAAACATTCCCAGCATTTCTAGATGGTCTCCCTCTAGCAGTCATATTGCTCGGTCTTGCACACTGATATTTATTTTTCTCGAATAACTATGGACAATCCCGAATACAATGATCTGGTGAACCACATTTGTAACAAGCTTTATTACTTTTATTCCAGCATTCTCCAAAATGTCGTCTCTCACACTGTTGACACTCGGGTTTATTGTTTCTCACATTGCCAATACTCAATACTGAAGTAGCTTGATCTTTAGGACTTGAGTATTGCTTTCCTTGATCTCTACTTGGATATCCCACTGAAGCATTCGAATGAGTACGAGTCACTAGATTTCTTTGACGAAGATTGATATGGTTTACTTGTTGATCTTTTTCTTGAGTCTCTAGCCTCTGAATCTGCTTTTCTCTTTTCTTTGCTAAGCTCTTCGGCTTTGCAAGCTCTATCAACCAAGACAACAAATTCTTTCAACTCTAGAATTCCAACCAAAAGTTTAATATCCTTATTCAACCCATCAACGAACCTCTTGCACATGATTTCTTCAATAGAAACATACTCCTGGGCATACTTGCTCAACCGTACAAATTCTCTGTCGTACTCGGTCAGAGTCATATGGCCATGTTTCAATTCTAAAAACTCTTTTTGTTTTTGATCAAGAAATCTCTGACTTATATATTTCTTCCGGAACTTAGTCTGAAAGAATTCCCAAGTAACTCTTTCTCTCGGTACCACTGACACTAAGGTATTCCACCATTGATATGCAGTCTCCCTCAATAAGGAAATGGTCCACTTTAAACACTCACCTGGCATGAATGAAAGTTCATCGAATACCTGAATAGTATTTTCAAGCCAAAATTCAGCTCTCTCGGGATTATCATCAATGGTAGCTCTGAACTCTTCAGCCTCATATTTACAGATTTTATCAACTGGTGGCTGATTTTCTCGTAGAAGTTCCACACCTTGAGGATCTACGGGAACAAGTTGGGGGTTAGGTGGGGGTAGAGGTTGTTCAGTAGCCAGATTCATTTGAACAAATTCCGTGAACCACTCATTCATCATTTGGAAAAAGACTTCTTTAGCCTTTCCTCCTCGACTACTCAATATGTTTCTAGATTCAGACGGCATTGTCCCTTGAGTGGGAGTTGGCGCATTACGCTCAACATGTGACAGTCCAGTTTACATCTTAATTGGAATAGTGATTTCGGGACCACAAATCCGAGTCCGTATAATATTTTAATATTATTTTTTGTATCTTTGATAAGTGGTTAAGCATGTAGTAAAGTTTCGTATGTTAATTCGTCCGTCTGTGTGTTTAATTTGACAAAAGGATTGAATTGCATTAAATGTGAAATTTGCTTGCTATTTGTTAATGTATCAATGTGTTGTGGCTTTGTAAAGGTGAAGGCCTTATGAAGCCAATAGACCACTATTTAGTTGGTGGATGAACAAAAGACAAATATGCCCTTTATTATATGTTTGTTTTAATTATTAATTGAATGGATACTTTAGTAAATGGATAAATAATATATTATTAATAAAACAAATGAAAAAGCTAATGGATGTGTTCATCCATTCTTGTAACACTCCAAACCTGGCCTAAAAGTTAGGCCCAAATGCGGAATGTCACATAAAAAGGCACAATTCAAAATGGTTTTGTTATTAAAAATTTAAGGCCCAAAAGCCCAAAATCTTTTAGTCTTATTAATTAAAGATAAAAACCCATTTTATTACCTTAAGTATTTCGGAAACCAAGTTTGAACATAAGAGCTTAGTTAGGTTTAATTGTAACAGACCATTAGGTTGTGATGTAGGTGTTGGGTTTGTTTTAAATCACATTCTAATGAACAGATCTGTCTAATAGGAATAGTTGCTCAAACAGATAATCATCAGGAGCGTGGAACTGAGGCTTGGCCAACAATCTTAGAAAAGTAGGCCATATTTCATTCAATCATGCTAAGTGATTGTTTAAGGGTCGTTAAGTACTTGAAAATATCAATTATTGAAGGGCTGATTGAATATTTGAATCAATGTAGGTTGGTGCCAAGAGGTGTTTCGCTAACTCTCGTGAAAAAGGTGTGTAATCACATTATCATTTCTGTGAGTCGACAAAAGCCGAAAAAACTGAAAAGTCAAAACTTCGGCATTTGAGGCCTCACGAGCGTGCGATCCCTCATGCGATAAACCGAGTCCATAATAATGGGCAATAGACTGTCGAGGCCACCATATCATTCTTGTGCTCTTGGGCCGTTATGGGCCTCATTTGGATGAAATGGGCCATGTGGACTCAATGGGCTCATGGGCCCTACACGAAATAAATCTACAATAAGTGGCAATTACGGAACTGGGCTATAACGTTCACATAGCCGTGACTAAATTTAGGCTAAATGGGCCACACGAGCGTGTGGGCCCACTTGGGCCAAATTACACCATTTTGACCATATATGTTATCTGTGTCACTCGAGGCGACTGTAGACCTTCGGAAAGGTTGTGTAGGATAAAATGACCGTAATTCCCCCGTAGGGTAAAATGACCGTAATACCCCCGTGGGGTAAAATGATCGTAATACCCCCGTAGGGTAAAATGACCGGAAGGCCCCCGTAGGGTAAAATGACCGTAATGCCCCGATAGGGTAAAATGACCGTAATACCCCTGTAGGGTAAAATGACCGTAATGCTCCTGTAGGGTAAAATTATCGTAATGTCCCTATAGGGTAAATTGACTAAAATGCCCCTGTAAGGTAAAATAACCGTAATGCCCCTGTAGGACAAAATGACCGTGATGCCCTTGTAGGGTAAAATGACCGTGATGCCCCTATAGGGTAAAATGACCGTGATTCCCCTATAGGGTAAAATGACCATGATGCCCTTGTAGGGTAAAACGAACGTAATGCCCCTATAGGGTAAATGACTATTTTGCCTATCGAAGGTAAATGACTGACTTGTGCTATGATTTGACTGTAATTGTCTGACTATGATTTGATTGACTTAACTGTGAATGATATGATTGATTCTGAGCATGGCATACTACATACACAACATACTGCATGGGGTTGGGACACTGTTATGTAGGAAGTGTACTGTTATTGGTGATTTTGCCACATATACTGTTACTGGTAGCTTTGCTGCGATATTTTTACTAGCAGCTCTGCTGCGTTATTATTACTGGCAGCTATGCTGCAATATTAGTTAGTTCCACAATCAGTGCTACATAAGGAGTGTAGGGATGAGTGGGTCGATTTAATCCCCACAAAAGTGTAAGGTTGGACAGAAGATAGAGTACAGGGTTGGTATGGGTATTTATGCATTACATATACTGTAACAACCCGAAATTGGGCATAGTAGGATTGGGCCCAACGGGCCTTGGACGTAGGAATGTTTAAAATTTTTGAGAACAAGAGAACGACATTATTTCAAGTTGGATTTTCTAAGAAGGTAATTTTGGAAAGTTACGGGGTTTCTATGAAGTCTCGGGTTCAAGTTAGGCTATAAGAAAATTTTATGTTTAAGTCTTTAAGGACATAGAGTAAGTGAGCTTAAACCTTAGGGAAATAAGTGAGTAAATGGTTAGCTTAAATGAGCTATTGGTAAACAGGTTATGGCATCAAGTGATGGACTTTGAGGGAAGAGGTTCAAATCATTTTGTGTACAAATTTAGACTTTTATTTTTGCACTCATCCATCAAGTGTCGGCCAGGCATGTTATTATGGTAAGTTGGACTTTTATTTTTAGGGCAAGATGGCTAAAGAGATTAAGGAAAGATTGAAGTTGGGGAAAGGAATCAAAAGAAATAGGTAAGTAAGGGGGACAAGGGGCTTATTTCGTGGATAGTGTTTTGGAAAGTATGATTGGCAAATTGTTGACCATTTTATCTATGTATGTGGACGATTTTTGGAGCTTAAGGGGCATAGCCGAATTTTTGTTAGTGTTGGTAAGGCTTTAGTGTTAGTTTTGGACAATTCCATTAGCATCGAGTGTGTTTTTTTTGCTCTTCTCATATTCTTTTCTCCTAGCCGAATTTGGTATTGGCAATTGGTGAAAGCTTTAGTTTTGTTTTTGGCCAAAATTCATTTATGCAACATTGGTGTCATTTTTCTTTATTTCATAAATCATTCTTTATTCAATAAGATGGTGATGATTAACTGATATTATTTATAGGGGTTAGCTTGCTCAATCTACCAAATTATTGGTCACTCAGAAATTAGTGGTAAGTGATTCAAGTGTAAGTGATACGAAATCTTTTAGAAATCCGAGTCTAACTTTTGGTTGGTATTGTTCTAGGTCATCGATGAGTGGTTCGTTAGGAAATCAAAATCAGGTGTGTAATCCCGTACCTTTCGAATACATATTTGAAATGGTGTGTCATCTCACACTTCTCTGAATGTTTGTATGAAATATTATGTGAATCAGTTGAAATACCGAAGAAAACTGAAAACCGACATCCGTGATCACTCGGGCGTGCGTATGATCGTAGTGGTAATCGTATTTTGTAATAAAACAGTTTCGGTTAGAAGCAGTGGCATGTTTTTGACAAGTCATGAAAAATAGGAGAAAAGGAATTAGATAGTAATAAGATATCAAATTAAATCTTGCTGTGTCTACTTTAATATGGAAGAAACAGAGAAGGAAAATTATTTTTATATTCTGCGATATATTAATTTTAGTGACACTGGTTTTGATTGACTTCGTGGTTCCCTGATCTGTTTTGGAAAAATCATATAAAATTGTACAAAGTGAATTATAGGTTATAATTTATATGTATGGATTCTTAGTGACCATATTTTCATTAGAAACAAGTGGGAGCAATATATGAAAACCGTACAGTGAGATATTTGAAATTAAGGTACGAGAGGTCAGAATCATTGGACAGTGAAACAAGGGAAACTTTAAGGAATAAACTGTGCTAAATAGTTAAGCATCAAATTCTGGAAAAATTGTAGTAAGAAGATATATGAGTCTTATTTCAAGGAAAAATTATGGATTTAGATTTCAAGATTTCTAACTCGAGTTATGGTCAATTTAGTCAGTATGACGCAGATGGACAATTTCAAATTTTATGCCCCAAATTAGTAGTTAAGCCTAGGTTGAGAAATTACCATAATACCCTTAGAGGGTAAATTACCGAAATACCCCAGGGTTACGAGATTACCAAATTACCTTGGTGGGTAAATTACCGAATTACGAAATTGCCCTTATGGGCCAAATTATGGAAATGCCCCTAAAGGGCTGAAATACGAAATTGCTTATGGGCCGAATGGACATATTGATTAATGGGCCAATCTGATATTTTGCTATGTGGGCCAAATCGATATATTTTCTATGTGGGCCAAATTGATATATGATTATGTGGGCCGATTGATATTTGCTTAATGGGCCAATTTTGATAAATTGTTATAATGGGCCATAAATTTTGTAAGAAATATCTGAATACATTGTTGTGAATTGTTATGCATTATATACATGTTTTGCATGGGATGGGATAATGATGAAGAGAAGTTCTGGTAGCTCTGCTATATAAATCTGGTGGCTCCGCCACAAATCTGAAAAATGGCAATGCCATGTAAATTCTGTTAATCTGGTGGCTTGTCCACAAATTTGATATAAATGGCTTAATGCCCACGTTTGGTGTGTTAGCGGGGTGGGTTGACTAAAGATCACCCACAGGTGTGTTGGTTGGTACAGGTGGTGTGTAGCGGATGGAAAACTAGGTTTGTTTAGGAATTGCATGCCATATGCATATTACATATATGATACCTTTATATTATTGTAAACGGGCTTTGGCCCAAATAATTTCTTAATGAGATTTTGGCCCGGTGGACAACGGTAAGTGGGTTACACACTGAGTTCTTGTAACTCAACCCCTTTTCTTCACCCTTGTCGGTAATGCTCAATGACGCGGACTTAGGGCCATGGCTGACTCGGTGGAGGCCATATTTCATAAATGGTTTTTAATTTTGAACTTTAGATTTCTATTTCCGTTCACTTTACTATTTTGGGTTTTTATGTTGTAATAAGGCCTCTAGAGTATTTTATTATTTGCTTTATGTTTGATATACTTATTTTCTTACTTAAATTGTTTTAATTGAGAATTTTCTAAAAACTTAAATAAAAGTTTTCCAAAATCGATTAACAAATGGATTTCAAAATAAACTTTTACAAATATTTTAACTCGGATGTTTTCTCTCGAACTATTAACGCTATTTTCAAAAGACTCGGATTCTTTTCGAATTTTCAACGTCATTTTTAAAAGTCACGGTTTATAAACTCTCTAGTTCAAATTTATCGATTTATTAATCAATCTTCGAAGTTAGTAGAAATTTTATCAAATAATTGAAATCAAACTTATTTTCTTGATTTTAACAAATCAATACCTATTTTTGTACGAATCACAAAGATGTTTTTCATTTCCTTCATGTGACATACCAAATCCACTCATAATGCATGGGCCAGGTTTGGGGTGTTACATTTTATGGTATCAGAGCCAGAGTACAAAACTCGACCCTGGTTTGGGTTCAAAAGCGTTTTCCAAAGCTGTTTAGAATTTTGATTTATAGATATATGTTCTAAAAGAAGTATAGCACCACGAATATCTGGCACCAAGTTAAGTAAGTATTTGTTTTCATTTTATGATTATTGTGTTATTACTGTGGTACGAAAATTTTACGAAATAGAATACTCTAGAAATGTTAGCTTTAGGAGTTGAAACTATAGAGATTGAGACTTTAGGATGTGTTTTGCGAAAACAACTTTACTTCTTATACTCCATAAAACATTGTCTAATAAACACTGAAATAGCATAATGATTCATAAAACTCTTAATCAAATTAAATCGACTTAGTGAACATGAGCGCTAGAAGACTTGGACACGGTTGACGTAAACGTGGTAGAGGCTGAGGTGCTAGGGCTAGATCTTCGGCACCGAGGCATGTTTTCGAAAGGGAGGCGTTGGCATCGCCTGTGGTTGAGATGGGATCTCATGATCGAGCTGGGTTGATGAACTGACTCAGATAGTTAAGAGGGTATTGGAGGAGGTTAAAACAACTGGTGAAGCACTGCGAGTTGGATCTGTGGACTGCAAGAAGAAATTAGATCGTGGTTCTTTTGGGTTGCAGTCTCATTCTGTGAAGCATGTCAAGGCACGTTCAAACTTTCAGGCTTGCGATTATTGTAGAAGGCGTCATCCGGGAGAATGCTGGAGGAGGTCAAGAGCATGCTTGAGATGCAGGTCTAAGGAGCATAAGGCTCGGGATTGTTTCATCACCATCAAGTCAGGTATGTTTTGGTTGGAAGTGATGATTGAATGTAGAAAATTCTAAGTATAAATGGTAGATAATTGTTTGCTTTTGTGGTTAGACGTTTGGTTGTGTGAAAGAGGATTCAAGATTATGTTAAAGGTACATTAGTGTTATTAAGATCAGAGTGCGCAGTGAAAGCATAGCAGTGTGATTTGAACGATGCGTTTAGTAGTTGGTTGGAAACTTTAAGGACGAAATTTCTTTAAGGAGGGTAGAATTGTAACATCCCGAAACTGGGCCTAGTAGGATTGGGCCCAATAGGCCTTGGGCGTAGGAATGTTTAAAATTTTTAAGAACAAGAGAACGACATTATTTCAAGTTGGACTTTCTAAGATGGTAATTTTGGAAAGTTACGGGGTTTCTATGAAGTCTCAGGTTCAAGTTAGGCTATAAGAAAATTTTATGTTTAAATCTTTAAGGACATAGAGTAAGTGAGCTTAAACCTTATGGAAATAAGTGAGTAAATGGTTAGTATAAATGAGCTGTTGGTAAAGAGGTTATCGCATCAAGTGATGGACTTTGAGGGAAGAGGTTCAAATCACTTTGTGTACAAATTTGGACTTTTATTTTTGCACTCATCCATCAAGTGTCGGCCAAGCATGTTATCATGGTAAGTTGGACTTTTATTTTTAGGGCAAGATGGCTAAAGAGATTAAGGAAAGATTGAAGTTGGGGAAAGGAATCAAAAGAAATAGGTAAGTAAGGGGGACAAGAGGCCTATTTCATGGATAGTGTTTTGAAAAGTATGAGTGGCAAATTGTTGACCATTTTAGCTATGTATGTGGATAGGTTTTGGGGCTTAAAGGGCATAGCCGAATTTTTGTTAGTGTTGGTAAGGCTTTAGTGTTAGTTTTGGACAATTCCATTAGCATCAAGTGTGTTTTTTTTTTCTCTTCTCAAATTCTTTTCTCCTAGCCGAATTTGGTCTTGGCAATTGGTGAAAGCTTTGGTTTTGTTTTTGGCCAAAGTTCATTTATGCAACATTGGTGTCATTTTTCTTTCTCTCAAAATCTTCCTTCTTGCCGATTCTTCAAACCATTGGTGAATTTATTCTCATCTTTTCTTCTTTTGTTGCCGAATGTACACAATTTTAAGACCATTTCTTTTGTTCACTCATCATTCTTGAAAACCAAAACTATTCCACCATTCTACTTCTTCCTCTTCTTTTCTTTTTGCAAAATCCTTCAAGCATCACTTCCACTCTAATATTATTCACCATAGTCGAATATTGAGTCCACTATTTCTCTATAGCCGAATCTTCCATACTTTCAGTGATCTTCTTTTTCATTCAAGTTGCTACTCACCTCTTGAACAATCAGTAAGTTTTCTTTTCAATTCTTCTTACTTTCTTCCTTCTATTGCCGAATCTATATGTTGGATTGGGAAGGTTTTTTGACCGAAATCATCACTTACTTTCCCTCTTAAATAAGATCTTTTTCTTTTTCATAGTGATATAGTAGAAGGTCGAACCTTCATTCTTCCAAAGTCATCGCATTATCGCTAGGATTCGTTCTAAAATCTTTAAGGTAAGTGTTATTCAAGGATTCTATAAATCATTCTTTATTCGATAAGATGGTGATGATTAACTGATATTATTTATAGGGGTTAGATTGCTCAATCTACCAAATCATTGGTCACTCGAAAATTAGTGGTAAGTGCTTCAAGTGTAAGTGATACGAAATCTTTTAGAAATCCAAGGCTAACTTTTGGTTGGTATTGTTCTAGGTCATCGGCAAGTGGTTCGTTAGAAAATCGAAATCAGGTGTGTAATCCCGTACCTTCTGAATACATATTTGAAATGGTGTGTAATCTCACACTTCCCTGAAAGTTTGTATGAAATATTCTGTGATTCGGTCGAAATGCCATAGAAAACTGAAAATCGGCATCCGTGATCACTCGGGTGTGCTTATGATCGTAGTGGTAATCATATTTTGTAAAAAAACAGTTTCGATTAGAAGCAGTGGCATGTTTTTGAAAAATTAAGAAAAATTGGAGAAAGGTAATTAGAAAATGAATAAGGTATCAAATTAAAGCTTACTGTGTCTACTTTAATATGGAAGAAATGGAGAAGGAAAATTATTTTTATATTCTGAGATATCTTAATTTTAGTGAAACTAGTTCTGATTGACTTCGTGGTTCCTTGATCTATTTTGGAAAAATCATATAAAATTTTACAAAGAGAATTATGGGTTATAATTCATATGTATGGATTCCTTAGTGAGAGTATTTTCATTAGAAACAAGTGGGAGCAATATATGAAAACCATACAGTGAGATATTTGAAATTAAGTTAAGAGACATTAGAATCATTGGACAGTGAAACAATGGAAAATTTAAGGAATAAACTGTACTAAATAGTTAAGCCAAAAATTCTGGAAAAATTGTAGTAAGAAGATATATGAGTCTAATTTCAAGGAAAATTTACAGATTTAGATTTTGAGATTTCTAACTCGAGTTATGGTCAATTTAGTCAGTATGACGTAGATGGACAGTTTCAAATTTTATGCCCCAAATTAGTAGTTAAGCCTAGGTTGCGAAATTACCATAATACCCTTAGAGGGTAAATTACCGAAATACCCCAGGGCTGCCAGATTACCGAATTACCCTTAGTGGGTAAATTACTGAATTACGAAATTGCCCTTACGGGACGAATTATGGAAATGCCCCTAAAGGGCCGAAATACGAAATTGCTTATGGGCCGAATGGACATATTGATTAATGGGCCAATCTGATATTTTGCTATGTGGGCCAAATCGATATATTTTCTATGTGGGCCAAATTGATATATGATTATGTGGGCCGATTGATATTTGATTAATGGGCGAATTTTGATAAATTGTTATAATGGGCCATAAATTTTGTAAGAAATATCTGAATACATTGTTGTGAATTGTTATGCATTATATACATGTTTTGCATGGGATGGGATAATGATGAAGAGAAGTTCAGTAGCTCTGCTACATAAACCAGTGGCTCGCCACAAATCGAAAAATGGCAATGCCATGTAAATTCTGTTAATCTGGTGGCTTGTCCACAAATTTGATATAAATGGCTTAAGGCCTATGTTTGGTGTGTTGGCGGGGTGGGTTGACTAAAGATCACCCACAGTTGTGTTGGTTGGTACGAGTGGTGTGTAGCGGATGGAAAACTAGGTTTGGTTTGGGAATTACATACCATATGCATATTTTATATATGATACATTTATATTATTGTAAACGAGCTTTGGCCCAAATAATTTCTTAATGAGATTTTGGCCTGATGGACAACGGTAAGTGGGTTACACACTGAGTTCTTGTAACTCATCCCCTTTTCTTTACCCTTGTAGGTAATGCTCAGTGACGTGAACTTGGAGGCATGGATGACTCGGTGGAGGCCATATTTCAGAAATGGTTTTTAATTTTGAACTTTAGATTTCTATTTCCGTTCACTTCACTATTTTGGGTTTTTATATTGTAATAAGGCCTCTGGAGTATTTTAGTATTTGCTTTATGTTTGATATACCTTACTTAAATTGTTTTAAATGAGAATTTCCTAAAAACTTAAATAAAAGTTTTCCAAAATCGATTAACAAATGGATTTCAAAATAAACTTTTCCAAATATTTTAACTCGGATATTTTCTCTCGAACTATTAACGCTATTTTCAAAAAGCTCGGATTCTCTTTCGAATTTTCAACGTCGTCTTCAAAAGTCACGGTTTATAAATTCTCTAGTTTAAATTTATTGATTTATCAATCAATCTTCGAAGTTAGTAGAAATTTTATCAAATATTTCAAATCAAACTTGTTTTCTTGATTTTAACAAATCAATACCTTTTTTGTAGGAATCACAAAGATGTTTTTCATTTCCTTCATGTGACATGCCAAATCCGCTCATAACGCATGGGCCGGGTTTGGTTGTTACACATATTGATTTTGATATTGAGATGGTCTTAGGCCCATATAGATGTGATATGTGACATTTGATATGGGCTAAGGCCCAACCGAGGCTGATAGGGGCTAAGGCCCAATTACCACCGTTACTGTAATGGTCTAAGGCCCACACTGTACTGTTACTATTATAGGGCTCAGGCTGAGACTGATTTTGTTTCTGTATACTGACTGTTTCTTTAGTAAGGTGATTACACACTGAGTTTTCGTAAACTCACCCCGTTTTTAACCTTTCAAGTAATCCCCAGCGTTAGACGGTTCGGAGCTGCGAAGGACTCGAAGAGGACCATACAACTGCACAAGTTTTATTTTGTTTAGCTCATTTACTTAATAAGGAGCTTGTTGGTTCGGGTTTTAATAAAGCCTTTATAAATTCTGGATTTTAAATTTGGGATTTGATTTGATTGTGATTTATATCTACTAGAAGTAGAACACAGTTTTCCAAAATAATAACTATTTTCTAACACTACGTTTCTGCAACTCAATTTTTAAAAAATCACATTTTTGTAAATCATTTGTTTTAAATTAAGCTTCCGCAAGAAATAAGGTTTTAAAAGTAATAACGTTTTAAAAGGGAATGAGTTTTTAATAAACCATGATTGAAAATAAACAAACGCAAACTGAGGTTTTGTACAAGTTTTAAATGGCAAGAAGTTTGAAATTTCAGGAGTGGTTTTCAATGAAAACATGGTTTTTGAAAAACACTTCACTGTGACATGCCAGGTTCGGCCATAACGTCTAGGCCGGGTTTGGGGTGTTACACTCATATTTTATTTAACAGGAATTTGGGTCAAACAACTCTAACAATAGAGATTTCTTTGGCCCAACAATCATATGGAAGAGAAACTCATCATTGGTGGAAAACTTGTAACACCCCAATCTCGTGTCCGACGCCAGATTAGGGTTAGGAGTGTTACCGGACAAATCAAAAAGCAATTACAAAAATTTCATACATTCAATCATCATTCTCAAACATAATGTCTCTTAAAACAGTCATCGAGACCTTACTCATGCTTATAAATCGGGTCGGAACTAAAATGAAACACGTACAAAATTTCATGAAAATTTAAAACTTTTCTAAGTTTCAGGGGTCACACGCCTGTGTAAGCAGACCGTGTGCTTCCCACGGCTTCAAGACACCCCTGTGTGTCCTCCCCGTGGACCTATACTGACTTGGTCCCCATGGCCACCAGGCATGCCCGTGTGCTCAGGCCGTGTACTCTTAGGCCATATACTGACTTCCCCACCACGGCCACCAAGCACACCCGTGTGCCATTGTAATGTACTTTTAGCTAGCTACTGACTTTTACACCACGGTTAGCTGACACCCCTGTGTCAAGGCAATGTACTACAAAGCTACATCCTGTTATACACCCACGGTCATTAGGGACGCCCGTGTGCCTTGACCGTGTGACATTATAAGCCATTTACAAGGCCAAATTGCCACCCACAAGGGTCATTCCTACAAGCAACATTTACCAAAACATACCAATATGACTATTCAATCTATGCATTCAATTCCCATTCCAACCATAAAAAAATCAATATCAAAACTGAACTCATCACAAGCATAATACATTCATTTGCTTACCCAAAAACTTACCATATCATGAACCAATTCATCATGCCAAAACATACTTCACATAACATAGTCTTTAATGCGTATAACCAATACATAACTAGCCAAATCACATGGCTAAGTTCACATAACAATTCTTATCAAGGACTAGCCTATACATGCCATATCTAGCCAAATACATTTTCAAAGTGTACCAAAGTAAGCTTATTAGTGTGATGACGATCCGTGACGGTCCCGAGCTTTCAGTAGCTTTAACGACCTATAAAACAGAGAAAACACACACACAGAGTAAGCTTTCCAAAAGCTTAGTAAGTCAATATACAAACAGACTTAGCATGAATTGCACATAATCAAATCAATAAAATGACCAAATTGGTTCTCATGATATAAATCATCTCATTCTTTCTTAAGCTTGTTTGCTTAACCATCACTTACCATGTATGCACATAATTCATCTAGTCAACTTTACATATGATACCATCCATTCCATATACATAACATCATAGTAAGATAACATAGATACTTACCTTGTATACACAAATATTGTATAATCAATGTACCTGAATCGAACATTCATTTACTTAATCTATCAAAGCTCGAATTTGCCATTCGTAACTCAGATTTGCCCGTTGAACCATAAGGAACTCAGTGTGATACTCAGAAGTTCGGAATAATCGTACAATGCCATCGTCTCACACGAGGTCTTACATGTACTCAGATATCACAGCCACTGTCCTAGATAGGGTCTTACATGGATCAGTATGATGCCGATGTCCCCGACATGGTCTTACATGTAAGGATCATAACAATGTCAACATCCCAGACATGGTCTTATACATAAAGCTCATTTTGATGCCAACGTCCCAGACGTGGTCTTACACATAATCAAATATTGATGCCGCTGTCCCAGACAGGGTCTTACACGAGTCTCAAATCAACGCCAACATCCTGGACGTGGTCTTACATGATAACAACAAAATAGATGTCTATGTCATGACTTAGTCAATCCTATCTATTCCTAGGTTCGTACGGGGCTTCTCGGACTTAATCACTCTATCGAATTTATCTTGGAATTCAAATGCCTAACCTCTCATAAGCGTTTATTATCATCATTAATCATATGAACATTCACAATTGCATACATATAGATTTATTTGCATAATGGCTTACCTTGGATTTGATATGTCGAAAATGAAAATGGCTACTCGGTTATTTTCGCTTTCCCACGATCTAAGTCCGTTTTCCTTGTTTCTTGATCTTGAATTAAGCTTGAAACCAACCAAAAATACCAAGCCTCAAAGCTTTCTTTTACTTTAGTACATTCGGCCAAAAGAAAAGAAATAAAGATGAACACTCATCTTTTGTTTCCTTAATCTATGTCATTTATTCAATTACTAAATTGCCCATCCATTAAACATATAAGACAATTTAATACTAAGGTTATTTAGTCATTCAATCATCCACTATCTCAAAAATGGCTTATTTGCCATATAAGGCCTCCTCCTTTACAAAGTCACAACACTTAAGTACTTTAACAAATAGCAAGCAACTTTCACATTCAATGCAATTTCATCCTTTTGTCAAATTAAACACACAGACAGACAAATTAACTTACGAAAATTTAACACATGCTAAACCACATATCAACGGCTCAGAATATAATATTAAAATATTATACAGACTCGGATTTGTGGTCTCAAAACCACTGTTCCAACTAAGGTATAAACCAGATTGTTACAAAACTCCCATTGATCAGCTTAACTTGAGAGAGCTCTACTAATGAGAAGAAAGTTTCGCAGAGTTTATCAACATGCTCTCTGTCACAAGGGGCAAGAAGATTGTAGTAATTTCCTCAATTCATGCTCCAATGGAAGAGGATGTCCCATTTTCGTTCCTTCTATGATATGGCTCCAATCAGTAGTAGTTTTGTACCTTAATGTCCATGAATTTAAATATTAATTTTTTTATTATTTTTTTTTAGGCTTGTCAATCTTAGGAATCCTCAAGGCATACATGGACCTATTCATGTAGCCAGCCAACATACGGTCTATGCTCTCTGTTGTAACATTCTAGATCCTTGACTATTTGGGGTCTAGGACTATTTTTGTAACACCCTAAATTAGGGGTTGTCTGTAATTTAGTTAATTTCCCATGTGCGTGCTGGAAGAATAAATATTACGATTTATTTGGTGTGTTCTAGGGTCTAGAATTAAACCCGAGTTAGGCCTGACCTAGTGTTAAAATTATTTTTTTTAGTACCTAAAAGGAGGGAGCTAGGTCTTTAATAAAATTTTAGGCGAAATATGACAAACAATGGGCTTGGGACAATTGGCTTGATGCGCCTAAGGGTGAGGCAAAGGAGGATTGGGTTCGAGCTGCAAAGGCAGTACTTTGATTTTATTTTTGCGTCAACTAGGGAACTGGGCTAGGTATGCCTTAAAAATAAATGGCAAGGGTAAGGGACATGAAAGTCCAGGTGGTAAAGTGGCTCTCATGTGCCACTTAGGAGTTGGAGGGGAGGAAGGGCGCAGGTTCGAATGGATGGGGGAGCATTTTGCTTTTTTTTTAGCATAGGCGGTGATGGGCTTAGGAAGGCCTTAAAAGTAATTGGTGAAGGTTTATGGCATGAAAGTTAGGGTGGTGGAGCGGCTTGGAGCGCCACTAGGAGTCTGGAGGTGGCGTTGAGCAGGGAGCTTGGGTTCGAGCTACACAGTATGCGTTCTGGGAGTTTTATTTTCTTTTGCATTAAAGAGGGATCGGCCTAGGATGGCCTTATAAATAAATGGTGGGAATATTTAACACGAAAGTCCAAAGGGAAGAGTTGGTTTGGGGCGCTTAAAGGTGGGCTTTACTTCTTTGCTACTTTGGGTTCTTGGTTCGAGTCCAAGAAGCGACATTTGGATTTATTTTATATTTTTTTCTTTGCTGCGTGACAAGGTGCATTGGCTGCTTGGGGTTCTTTGTTTTTTCCTACATTAATTTGGAGGAAAATGGATGAGCACATGGTTTCCTTTATTTTATTATTTATTTGATAAGATAAAAAGGGATAATATTAGCATTATTATTAGATTATTATTGGATTATTATTTGATTATTATTTGAGTATTCAAATTCTTTTTGAATTAATTCAAGCTAGTGGCCAAGAGGAATTTTAGGTGATTGATTGAATTTTGAACTCTCCTTAGGAAGAGTGGACGGCAAGGTGTTGGGGGTGTGCCGAATTCTTTTAAATGCACTTATACCTCATTCATTCTTTTCTTTTTCCTTGTTGTTCTTAGCCGAATTTCATCTTCCTCATCTTCTATTTTTTTTTCTTCTCTTTTCCTTTCTTTTCTCATTCTCTTAAACCGAAAACCATTCTCCTTTTTCTTAGTCTTTGGCTGAATTCTCCACACTTCCATATCTCATCTATTTCTTTTCTTCCTTAAACCGAAATCCCTATATTTTTCCTATCTCTAATAGCCGAATAACCTCCACCCTTGTTGCCGAAATCTCTTCCCTCCTATTAAGATTCCTTGTGGCCGAATATCAGGAAGACAAAGGTGTTTTCGGGATTTCTTGTGGCAATCGATTGGTGAAGGTGCTCAGGGATTTTTTTCAATCAAGCCTTCATTTGTTAATAGTCGACGTTGGTAAATGGTGGTAAGGCCTTATTTAAGATCATTGGTTTTATTATATATATGTGTATTCAAAAGTCGAAGGCTATTTATGTGGATAAGTACCGATTGTAGGGAAGTGAAGCTGATTCGTACATAGTGTGTGGTGATTGATAATCACAAGGCATTTGGGTAAGAATTCGGGTTTAAAAGGTTTCCTTTAAATTTATTGGGTTTGGCCGAATAGGCCATGACACTAAACTTGTGTTGGCCGAATATAGGAGCAAGGATACTGAGGGTGCCGATTTGATTCTTCGGGATTTAGGGCTGTCGACTGACATCAGGTGTGTACATACACACTTTATAACTGATTAAAATGCTAAGTGTTTGTATATGCTACATCTGGTTGTGTAGATTTGGATTTGATACCGACATGGTATGAGCAAGGATTCAGGTAAGTCCTTGTGTTACGATGCTTTTGGGAAGCATGATATATTTGATATATGTGACTTATGATATGTGCCTGATAAGCATGACTTATGTATATGTATGTTATTAATTGATGTGGGTTGTTGAGAGGAGGGGGAAATGATATTCCTGTCGACGGACACCAGTGGTTTGGTACCACATTGTGACTACGGTCACCAGAGGTTTGGCACCTCATAGCGTCCCGTCCCAGTGGCTTAGCACCATAGTGGGTTGGCCCCACAGACGATATTAAGGGATTGACGCCAGTGATTTGGTATCACACGATGGGTTGGCCCCATCATTCGATTTGTGTCTTCGGACACCAGAGGTTTGGCACCTCCAGTGATTTGGTATCACAATTGTGACTTTAAGTCACCAGTGGTTTGGCACCACCAGTGGTTTGGTACCACACGGGGTAGAGAAAGGCGGATGGATGGCTAGGTTGGGTGCATGATCTAATGCATGTTAATTTGTTATAAATTGTGTATGATATGGCATTAAACCGGGGGAAGGGTTACATACTGAGTCTTGGTGACTCACCTTCTCCTTTTACATTTTTCAGGTGACATGTAGATCGCGGATGTGGAGCCGGATGGACTCGAGGTGGCCATGCAGTGGAAATTCTGTTTAGATGAACTTGGATTTTGTTTATTTTGTTTTAAATGTTGGTTTCATTTTATTTAAGTTGTAATAAGGCCTCCTAGATATTTTTATTATTTTATGTTTTGAATTAATTTGTTTAAACTATTTCTTAACATGAAGTTAAGTACACATGTTTTCTAAAATCAAATCGCAAAATGTTTTATCGTGCCATCGGGCACATTTGCAATCTATCAACAACCTGACTTAATAAATATTTTTAAACAACACAAAATATGGTTTTTAACAAGAGACTTGAAAATGCAAGATTTTCGACAAAATGTAAATCGTTTTTTTTTTTAAAGATTTCAAAATGTTTTCTCGGTAGCAAACCAAATTCGGTCGTAATGTTTGGGCCGGGTTTGGGGTGTTACAATTTTGATTCCAATTATGATGTTGTATCAACAATATACTTTCAAGCAACCGATGCTTAATAAAATTATTGCATCCTATTTTACATGAAGTTTTTGTACATGGAAAATCAGTATCTAGATAAACCTCGTCAATAAGAAGTTGTTTAATTTTAGGTGCTTAATTTTCATTCAACAACTTGTTATTACTACAATTCGCACTAACACTCAGAGTTAAATTCTTAAAACTTAGAATAATATGATTTTATTCATTTATTCTTCTCAATATAACTCTGATACAGATATTGTGATATTTCATGAATCATAAAATAAAATCAGTAGAGAAGGAAAATCTGAGTCATTTCAAATGCTATTGACAACTTCATCATACTCTCAATGGTAGTATAGCTTAAGCTGTTCTAAAATTTGCCATAATTTGCAATGTAATAAATTTGATATCTATTATTTCCTTGTAGGTTTTTTGAACCCTTTTTCTTGATTTATTTGCGTTTACTTTCTTGAGATTTTTTTGCCTATATATATGAATTTAATCCAAAAAAAAAAACTCCATTCCAAACCATTTGAAAGGCTAGTAAAGCATTCCTTTTTAACTTTTTTGCTTGTTTCTTTTATCTTTTGATCTTTTTTGTAATGGCAAGCTCAAGCAAGAAACTGAGGAAGAAGAAAAATTGAGATTAAGATAATTGAAAATGAGGATGATAGGCTCATTTCTTTTTCAAATGATGTACAAGAATTTATAAGAAAACCTCTGAGCTTTCCACTTTATTTGGTGGTGAGATTCTTTTTATTATTTTTCTCACCAACTAGTAAGCCTTATTCATTTTGTCATCCTTTTGTTGAATCTGTAGCTAAACGATTTTGGAACCCAAACCAACCTCTTAATGAGACCACTCATGCTCCTGTTGAGGCTTACCGTAAGGTAAGAATCATCTTGCTTGTCCAAGATTTCAATGAGGTTCATGACTAGGTAGATGTATAAAAAAACAAAGGGAGATTTTTTGGTGGACGTCATTAAAATCTTGGACAAGCAAGTTGATACTTACCTAATGGTAAGCCTCAGAAGGAGCATGAGTGGTTTCATTAATAGGTTGGTTTGGGTTTAAAATTCATTTAGCGACAGTTTCAATAGAAGGTTGACCAAATGGATACGACTTACCAGTTGGTGAGAAAATAATAAAAATAATCTCACCACCACATAAGGTGGAGAGCTCAGAGATTTTCCTATAAATTCGTATACATCATTTTGAAAATGAGATGAGCCTATCATCCTCATTTTCAATGATTTTAACCTCAATTTTTCTTTATCCCCTATTTTTCTTGCCTGAGCTTGCCATTACAAAAAAAGATCAAAACACAAAAGAAACCAACAAAAAACTTAAAAGGAATGCTTTACTAGCCTTTTAGATGGTCTGGAATGAAGTTCTTCTTGGATGGAATTCATATATATGGACAAAAAAAATGAAAAAATTAGATGGAAATAAATCAAGAAAAAGGGCTCCCAAAACCTATAAGGAAATGATAGATATCAAATTTATTACATTGCAAATTATGGTAAATTTTAGAGCAGGTTAGGCTGTTCTACCGTTGAAAGTATGATGATACTGTCAGTAGCATCTAGAATGACTCAGATTTTGCTTCTCTCTTGATTTTATTTTATGATGCATGAAATATCACAATGTCTGCATCAGGGTTATATAGAGAAGAAGAGATGAAAAAAAAATCAAATTGTTTTAAGATTGAAGAATTCAACTCTTAGTGTTACTACGAATTGTAATAATAACAAGTTGTTGGGTGAAAATTGAACACCTAAAATTAAACAACTTCACATTGAATAAGTTTATCTAGATTAGGATTTTCCATGTGCAAAACCTTGCTGTGCAAAAAATTGAACATCTAAAATTAAAGAACTTCACACGGAATAAGGTTATCTAGTCTAGGATTTTCCATGTGCAAAAATTAGGTAGGTAAATATGTTTCTTGAATGCAATATAAATCTTGTGTTTTTATTGTATATTTATTATATCAAATATGTCATCAAATGAAAAAAAAATCATGATATTGGGGTGCATTTTAATTGAATTATATGTTGAAAAGTATCAAAAATCGATAACTTTATTCGGTAAAATTAAAAGCTTATCCTAGAATAATTGATAGAATGTTCAAAAAAGGAAAGATGTCTAAATAAATGAAGAAAAAAGGCTCAAAAACCCTGTAAGGAAATCATTGATATCAATTTATTGTATTGCAAATTATGGTACTTTTTAAAACAGGTTAGGTTGTACTACCATTGATAGTATGATGATTCTATCAATAGCATCTGAAATGACATGGATTTTGCTTCTCTACTATTTTTATTTAATGCTCCATGAAATATCACAATGTTTACATCCGAGTTATATAGAAAAAACTAGATGAAGAAAATCAAATTCTTCTAAGTTATTGTAACAGCCCATTTTCAGTAAAATCAAAACAGTGGTTTTGAAACCACAAATCTGAAGTCAAAAAATGTATTTTAATATTATTTTATGGTCTACAACATAATAGTGTTACCGTATAAAAATTTCGTAAAGAAATTTTACCGTTTGTTTGCTCAATTGGATAAAATGACTAAATCGTGTACAGTGCAAAAGTTGAGTTCTAATATCTAAAGGTATTTAATAGCTATAGGACTTTAAATTGGAGGTCCTTATATGGTAATTAGACCATAATAGTGATAGTGGATTATAATAGCTTGGCATTTTGTGTAATTTTTAAAGTATTAAAAGGTTAAATATGTAAATTAGTAAATAAAAGGTTAATTAAAATAAAACCAAATTATCATCATCTTCCATTATCTATTTGCAAGAGAAGAAGCCATTTTTGGAGACCTAGGTTCAACAAGCTCTTTTTGTTCAATTAGATATGTAATTTGTCCCATTTTTAATGATTTTTATATTTTTGGGATCGTTGTAGCCTAATCTAGCTAGCTCGGGGACTAATTTGTGAAACTGCTAAACTATTAGGATTTTACCATTGACGAACATGCTTGAGTTTTGAAGTTTGATGATAGAAAATGAATGGTTGTTGCTAGATAAACAACTTTTGTAAAGAAATTTTTAGTGGAATTGTCGAATAGGGATTAATTGAAAATAGGAAATATTACATGGTGAAATTTTGAAATAATTAAAGAATAGTGCATGCTAAGGACCTATTTGATATTCGGCCATAGTGGATTGCAATGAAATTGTGTAAATTTCCATTTTTATAAACTAAGGACTAAATTGCAAAGAACTAAATGTATAGAGGCAAAATGGTAATTTTGCCAAAAATATGTTTTGGACTGATTTGAATAAGAAACATATTAAATTGAATTAAATTTATCTATATAGATCAAGACAGACCTCGTACGGAGTTAAATCGGGGCAAAAGAAAAGTCTTAGGTTAATTACCTTCGTATCTACGTATACTCGTCGAGGTAAGTTCGTGTAATTAAATTGAATATTTATATGTTGTAATTGAATTATATGCATTTGATTTGTATAATTTCAATGTATTAATACTGAATCACATATCCAACAACATACGACGATTACCGAGTCATGTTTGAACATTAGGAATTCGTAGGATACAAATGACATGTCATTAGGGTTACCGATTTGGTTGTGGTCCTGCATGTGTTGTGGACACACCACGGCTTGTATGAGCATACATGTACATGAATTGATTTGCAGCTTGTTAGAGCTTACTGATTCTCAGCTCGTATGAGCTTACCAATTTACACCTCATGAGAGCATATAGATTCATAGCTCGTATGAGCATACATGTACATGAATTGATTAATTACAGTTTAGCACACTATGTGTGAGCTATCCTGAGTATCCAACAATATTATAAATGGTTCAATGGGCAATGTTCTATTAGGAGATGATATGAGTTCAATACGAACTATTACATGAAATACCCCAAACCCGGCCCACGAGTTTTGACCAAATTTGGCATGTTCCTCAAGTAAACCGGTTCAAAGTTCTTTTGTTACTTTGGGGAAAACAGTGTGTTTTGAAAGAAATATTGTTTTGGGTTGGGCTCGAGTAGAAAACAAAATCGTTATATAATGAAAACCCTTTTAAATTTTAGGTGATGAAACATATTGAATACATTTAAAGTAAATTACTTAATCTTTAACTTAATAAAAATTTCGTAACATAATAAATAAAAACATAAATAAAATAGTGCACTATGGCCTTATGGCCTTATTACATCAAGTAAATCCAAATAATTCGGAATACTTAAAAATTAATAGTCCATAAAAATAAAAACTTCATGTTGAGCATGGCCACCACAAGTTCTACCGTCCCGGTCCATTACTGATCATCACTTGAAACATGGTCCCTCAACGGAGTGAGTCAACAGACTCAATGTGTACACAACACTAAATCATAATAGAATCAGGCATAACAAATATTACACATTCATATCATAGCATACAAATTATGATGCATTCCCAAACCCAAACCTAATAAGCCATCCGCTACACTCCCCCGTACCAACCTGTACACCGTGGGGACTACTAAGTCGACCCTCCTCCGCTACACTCCATATCGCGGTCTTAGGTCACCGCATTTGTGGTCTTAGGTCACCACATTCAGATATCGCGATCTTAGGTCACCGCATTCAGATTACTGTGGTCTTAGGTCATCGTGTTTGTGGTCTTAGGTCACCACATTCACTTCCCCTTTCAGTAACCCATATGCCCCATTTTGTAATATGCATTAATATGCCAAAGTTCACTTTCTTATTCTCATGTTACAAATAACATATTTCATATTCCTAGTAGGAGTAGGAAACGTACCTGAGTACTTAGTACCATAACATGGTACCTTAGCCACTTTCTTATTCTTAATATCACATATTTTAATTAGACATAGCCATAAAACTTATTAAGAATTAGTGTGGGGTACACACCTGATTCGCTTAGCAAATTCCTTGAGATCTTGAAATCTGATCTATCGCTTAGATCCTTAATCCCTACATTTGATTAATCACTTACTAATTTAATAAAAAGCCATTCGGCCATAAATCCAAATCCTAGTAGGATTAGTATACCTTAAAACTTACCTTGTTGCCGATTGACTTAAGAATCAAGTCCCGAATTGAATCCTTGCTTCCTTACTGTTGCCGAAAACCCTATAGACACATGTTAGAGTTCAATCTAACATTAAACATAATGAATGGCCTTTGGCCGAATCTTATAGTTTCTTACCTTGAATCTTAGAAATCCCGAAACCTTCCTCCTTGTAGTCGACAGTCACAAAATCCCGAAGTTTTCCTTCAAAGTTTCGGCCAACATGAATATGTCATTAAAACCTTGCCTTTTTGTTTTTAGAGAAGAAAGAAAATAATCATAATAGACCCTTACCCTTTTATATGGAAATCGGTAACACCCTTTGATCTACGAAAATATTCGGCTATGGCTTAAATGTGTATCACTAAATTTTGGTTTCCTTGAATAATTGGCTAGGGTTTTCTTTGGGGTTTCGGCTTCTCATGGATTGGAAAGAAAAGAAGAAGAAGAAAGAATAAAGGATGAGAGGAAACTTGTGATTTTGTCAGGAAAGAATTTGGGGAAGATGACAAGAGAATTTCGGCAGAGGCTTGCTTGGAGAGAAAAAAAATTGTAAAATGCCTCACTTTTCCTCCTATTACCGAATTTAGTAGGCCAAGAGTCCCTTTCTTTGCCATCACTCTTTTATTTGATAACTTTATCTCCTTAATTTAAAATAATTAAAGAATAATCCTTTATTATCTCCTTGAAAAATAATCTAAAATAAAAATCCATTATTTATCCCTTATTTATCTCTTAAAAATAAAAGAATAAAAGCTACTAAATTATAGCCATGTGCCGTCCACCTCTCTGCTCCTTGTAGCAAAATAAAATTTCTTTTATTTGCTTCCCATGTGGCTCAAACTTAGGCCCAATCCCCTTGCATGTGGTGCCATTTCTAGAGGCCCTAAGTGGCATCTCCAGGCCACTTTTCCAAGCCTGTTTGGGTGTCAAATTTCACATACTTTTTCTCTTAAGGCCACCTTGCCTTAATTTCCTCTTTTAAAATTTAAAACTCGACATTTCTAAGTCATTTCTAAGTGTCCAAAAATTTTTGTTTGTCTCTTTAAACTTGACATTTCCTTACATTTCCAAGTTTCCAGAAATGTTCACTGTCCACTTTTGAATCATTTCTAAATCACTTTCTTACATTTCCAAGTTTCCAAAAATGTTCACTTTACTCTTTTAAACCTAACATTTCTATACATTTCCAGTGTTTCCAAAAATGTTCATAACACATAAGACTTGTCATTTCGTACAATTAAACCGAAAATGCATAGGCCCTTTTCAGGATTTTACAGTTCTACCCCCTTAAAATAATTTCGTCCTCGAAATTACTTACTAACGAACAATCGTACGGTCTAACTCACCCCACTACGCTATTGTTGCGCACTCTAATCTTAAAGAACTATCATACTTTCTAGGCACATTCTCTAGGTTCACATCCACAGTTTCACGCGCTTTACTAGCAATACAAGAATAAGCTAACCCTATAACAAGCAAAGCAATTAAGGGCATTCCAGAAATAAGGAACGTACCCGTTGTCATATCTGGCACATATTCCTCCTCGCGACGGCCAACTGCATAAACCAACCTTGGTTGCCTCGCATCTGCACCTTCAGCATCTCTGCTTGGTGCTCCACGTCCTCGGCCCGAACCATTTCCTCCATGGTTCGGTCCACGACCTTGCTGAGGCTGCTGTCCACCTCTACCAACCTGATTAACATTCTGAGCTGCTGGCTGACTCCCTTCCGGTTCCATAGGACAGTCCTTAATCATATGGTCCTTTGACCCACAGTTAAAGCATCCTCTTGTCTTTTTCCAACATTCTCCTAAGTGCTTCTTTCCACACAAATCACAAGGACAATACTGCCCTCCTGAACCAACTTGCTGACCTTGCGGCCCATCAACTCTAGGCCTCTTATGAACCTTTCCAGACGATCCAAAACCTCTTTTGGGCCTATTTCAGTCCATAGTCTGCCTGGTAGAGTCCTTAATCCCTTCAGCTACCTTAGCTTTCTCTACTAAGGCAGAAAACTCCCGCTCCTGATGTGGAGCTATTAACAACCTCAGATCATCCCTTAATCCGTCCTCAAATTGGACACATCACTCCTGCTCCGTAGCCACTATTCCTTGAGCATATCGGCTCAACCTCAGAAATTCAGCTTCATACTTGGCTATGGACTTGTTCCCTTGAACCAGTCCTAGAAAAGCCTTCATTTTCTCATCAGTATACCTTGTGCAGACATATTTCTTCTGATATGCGGCCTTAACATAATCCCAGGTCAGATCCTCAACTGTGGCACCATCACGAACTGTGAGCCACCATTGGTACGCTTCGTCGCGTAGAAATGCCACCATTCCTTTCAGCTTCTCCTCAGGGGTTAGATCTAGTTCATCCATAATCCGCTCAGTTGATTCCAACCAATACTCAGCGGTACTGGGTGCCACCCCTGACACTCCACGGAACACCTCAGCTCCGTTGGCATGAAGTCACTCAGGTACCGACTTCCGAGCTCCCAAATTTCCTCCTGCACCAGCCACCAGCTCAAGAACTCGTAGCACAGCCTGCGACACAACATCATCCCCCGTCTGAGCTTGCTGCTCAACACCAACAGCTGGGGGTGGTGGGGGCGGTGGTTTCTCATTGTCAGACCCTTGACCCGATCTAACGGGTTCTGACACAGTCATCCTTCCTCTACCTCGTCCACGACGACGACGTCCTCTAGAGCTCATTTTTAACGTCAAGATCTACTTTAGAAGTTTTATGAATTAGTCTTTGTTTCACTTGATTACACGCGAAGAAATTTTATGGAAAGAGTTTTAGGAGTGGTTCTTTCGTATTCATACATGCACACAGTCTTTTCATTCATTCATACATCCATCAACCAATTATGAACTTTCGTTCATTCAGAGAAACCTTGTAGTTTTCATTGTTGTTATTTCTCCACTACCTAGGGGTATTTTCATAATCTTGTCCTACAGGGGTATTTTCGTAATTTTTCAAAAGAAAAAGTTCCCTGATGATTCTGTCATAAAGTATTTTGGAATTTTTAAATTCCCGGGGTATTTTGGAAAATTTGAAATCCGAGGGTATTTCGGTAATTTTGAATCTCGTGGGTATTTTGGTAATAAACCAAGGTAAATTTGTAAAATTTAACAAATCAGGGATATTTCAAAAGTTGCAAAACTTTGAGGGTTCTTTTTGAGAATTGTTCTTTCCAAAACGGTGATGTTACAAAAATTTTGGAAATTAGGGTCATTTTGGTAATTTTTTGTAAGTTAGGGGCAATTTTGTAATTTTCCAAAATTAAGGTATTTTGATATTTTGCGAATTAGGATTTTTGAGCGTTTATAAAATAATGAAATTTTGGTAAAATTGTTGGGTAGTTGGACATTTTATAAACCAAGGGTATTTTGGTAATTTTACCACTAGGGGCATTTTTGTAATTTCATAAATCGGAAATTTTTCGAAAAATTTTGTAAAGATGGTTTTCACAAATTTAAAAGAAAGTTTTAAGAGTTTTAAAACTAGAGTTTTGTTGTTTTTATAAAAACACGGCTAGTTCCCTTTCGGGTTTTAGTTATTCTGTTTTGCCTATGACTAAGTCCTCTTGGTCAAGGTGAACCAAAGCTACGCACCAGGCAGGATTCGAGTGGAGGGGAGGTGAGTCACGCGGACTGCTTAAATACCAAGCTCCCACCAAAACCATTCCTAGACATGCGCACAGAGGTTGCCACACCCACTGAGCCCTCTGGGTTAGGGTGAACCGAAGCTACGCACTGCAGGATTCTGCAAGAGGAGGTGAGTCACTAGGACCTGCTTAAATACCGTGCTCTTAGGATCCAATCCTAGACATGCGCACAGGGGTTACCACACCCTAACTCGGTGACTTAGCCATAGGTTTGTTTAACGAAATTAAGTCTTATGTGTTTGTGTTTGAGTAGACTAGTCCTAGGGTTCAAGTTCCTATCATGCTATTCTACGTTCCATTCCTTTTCTACCCTTCCATAATTCACATAATCACACAGATGGTTAGGGGTACTTACCTGGTGGACTGCCGGTCGGAGACTTAGGTGCCATGCCAGAAAACCTGCTTAACTTTAGAAACACTTTTCATAAAACTCATTTGGGCTCGTTTGGAAAACGTTTTGGGCCTTGGCCTACAGGCCAAGAGTTTTAAAACTAGGCTCTGATACCAAACTGAAACACCCCAAACTCGGCCCACGAGTTTTGACCAGATTTGGTATGTTCCTCAAGTAAACCGGTTCAAAGTTCTTTTGTTACTTTGGGAAAATAGTGTGTTTTGAAAGAAATATTGTTTTGGGTTGGGCTCGAGTAGAAAACAAAATCGTTATATAATGAAAACCCTTTTAAATTTTAGGTGATAAAACATATAGAATACATTTAAAGTAAATTACTTAATCTTTAACTTAATAAAAATTTCGTAACATAATAAATAAAAACATAAATAAAATAGTGCACTATGGCCTTATGGCCTTATTACATCAAGTAAATCCAAATAATTCGGAATACTTAAAAATTAATAGTCCATAAAAATAAAAACTTCATGTTGAGCATGGCCACCACAAGTTCTACCGTCCCGGTCCATTACTGATCATCACTTGAAACATGGTCCCTCAACGGAGTGAGTCAACAGACTCAATGTGTACACAACACTAAATCATAATAGAATCAGGCATAACAAATATTACACATTCATATCATAGCATACAAATTATGATGCATTCCCAAACCCAAACCTAATAAGCCATCCGCTACACTCCCCCGTACCAACCTGTACACCGTGGGGACTGCTAAGTCGACCCTCCTCCACTACACTCCATATCGCGGTCTTAGGTCGCCGCATTTGTGGTCTTAGGTCACCACATTCAGATATCGCGGTCTTAGGTCACCGCATTCAGATTACTATGGTCTTAGGTCACCGTGTTTGTGGTCTTAGGTCACCACATTCACTTCCCCTTTCAGTAACCCATATGCCCCATTTTGTAATATGCATTAATATGCCAAAGTTCACATTCTTATTCTCATGTTACAAATAACATATTTCATATTCCTAGTAGGAGTAGGAAACGTACCTGAGTACTTAGTACCATAACATGGTACCTTAGCCACTTTCTTATTCTTAATATCACATATTTTAATTAGACATAGCCATAAAACTTATTAAGAATTAGTGTGGGGTACACACACTGATCGCTTTAGCAAATTCCTTGAGATCTTAAAATCTGATCTATCGCTTAGATCCTTAATCCCTACATTTGATTAATCACTTACTAATTTAATAAAAATCCATTCGGCCATAAATCCAAATCCTAGTAGGATCAGTATACTTTAAAACATACCTTGTTGCCGATTAACCTAAGAATCAAGTCCCGAATTGAATCCTTGCTTCCTTACTGTTGTCGAAAACCCTATAGACACATGTTAGAGTTTAATCTAACATTAAACATAATGAATGGCCTTTTGGCGAATCTTATAGTTTCTTACCTTGAATCTTAGAAATCCCGAAACCTTCCTCCTTGTAGTCGAGGTCACAAAATCCCAAGTTTTCCTTCAAAGTTTCCGCCAACATGAATATGTCATTAAAACCTTGCCTTTTGTTTTTAAAGAAGAAAGAAAATAATCATAATAGATCCTTACCCTTTTATATGGAAATCGGTAACACCCTTTGATCTACGAAATTATTTAGCTATGGCTTAGATGTGTATCACCAAATTTCGGTTTCCTTGAATAATCGGCTAGAGTTTTCTTTGGGGTTTCAACACGATGGATTGGAAAGAAAAGAAGAAGAAGAAAGAATAAAGGATGAGAGGAAACTTGTGATTTTTTCAGAAAAGAATTTGGGAAGATGACAAGAGAATTTCAAAGAGAGCTTGCTTGGAGAGAAAAAATTGTAAAATGCCTCACTTTTCCTCCTATTGCCGAATTTACTAGGCCAAGAGTCCCTTTCTTGGCCATCACTCTTTTATTTGATAACTTTATCTCCTTAATTTAAAATAATTAAAGAATAATCCTTTATTATCTCCTTGAAAAATAATCTAAAATAAAAATCCATTATTTATCCCTTATTTATCTCTTAAAAATAAAAGAATAAAAGCTACTAAATTATAGCCATGTGCCGTCCACCTCTCTGCTCCTTGTAGCAAAATAAAATTTCTTTTATTTGCTTCCCATGTGGCTCAAACTTAGGCCCAATCCCCTTGCATGTGGCGCCATTTCCAGAGGCCCTAAGTGGCATCTCTAGGCCACTTTTCCAAGCCTGTTTGGGTGTCAAATTTCACATACTTTTTCTCTTAAGGCCACCTTGCCTTAATTTCCTCTTTTAAACTTTAAAACTCGACATTTCTAAGTCATTTCTAAGTGTCCAAAAATTTTTGTTTGCCTCTTTAAACTTGACATTTCCTTACATTTCCAAGTTTCCAGAAATGTTCACTTTCCACTTTTGAATCATTTCTAAATCACTTCCTTACATTTCCAAGTTTCCAAAAATGTTCACTTTCCTCTTTTAAACCTAACATTTCCATACATTTCCAGTGTTTCCAAAAATGTTCATAACACATAAGACTTGTCATTTCGTACAATTAAACCAAAAATGCATAGGCCTTTTTCAGGATGTTACATTACAGGTATATACATGAAAAACATGGAAAGGTTATTACATGATATATAGTTAAATGAAATGATTTATATATGTATTGAGCTCATCCATGAATTGGTGTATATGTGATTTTACATGGCTAACATGTTGGTGAATATGTGTTTAGGCGCTTGGCCAAGTTGTGTTGGGATATGTATTGTTTACTTACCTATTATGTGCTTAAATGGTAAGTTAAATTCTATGTTATATGAACTTACTAAGCTTAAATGCTTACTCTGTGTATTTTTCCATGTTTTATAGTGAATCAGAAGCTCGTTCAGGTTGGAAGCTTGTCGGAGCTATATCACACTATCCATCGGCTCTTTTAGTACTTTCGGTTGGTTTAATTTTGGTTATAATGGCATGTATAGGTTATTTTGGCTAATGTTAGCCTATGTGTTTTGGATGTGGAAATTACCTTTTGGTTGGTTTGCATTTTGGCTTTGTGTTAGTGAAATGGTATATTTTTGATGTGTATGTAAGTTGCTTTATATGGTAGAATGATGGAAGATAAAATGGTGGTTTGAACATGCATTTTGTGTAAGCCTTGAATTGTTGTGAAATGGTATTTGTTTGAATAGCTTATATGATGTTTTTAGTGCACAAGTTACATGTAAATTATATGACCATTTGGAGCTAGTTTTGTATGCTATATATGGTACTTTTTGATATGTTTTAATGAGTAAATAAAAAGGCATATTATGGTATAATTTTGGTCAAGCCTTTGTTGAATAGATGATCAAATTGTGTTCATATTTACACGTGTATGAAATGTCATTTAAGGTGCCTAAAGGCATTTTGGTTGTATATGATCATACCATTTGTATAAGGTTAAAAAATACATGGTTTTGGTACCTTATTATGGTTTGCTTATATGCACAACATTGAGTGTAGGTGGATGCCAAATTGGGTGAGAAATGTGGCATGTAAAATGGCCTATTTTAGTCCACACAGGCAGAGACAAGGGCGTGTGTCTCAGTCGTGTGTAACACATGGCTAGGTGACACAGCTGTATGTCCCCTGTAGTTAGGTTGTTACTGTAATGCCCCGAATTTGGGCCTAGAAAGAATGAGGCTTGAGTGTGGGATTAGCTAGGAGACTGCACATAAAAGTTTATGTGTGCAAGAAAATGACACAAATTGCTTGTTTGCTTTAATTGCTAAGTAAGTTGGGTGTGTATGGGGGAGTGTGAGAAGCCTGGGTTCAAGTCTTGGCCCTTGCAAATTTTTTTAGTTTTTCTCTTATATGAACCTGGACTCTAGCTTGTAGACTTTAAAAATTATTGTGGTTAAAACGGGACACAAAGGAGCCTGATGGTCCGGTGGTAAGTGGCGTGTTACTGCTTCTAAAGGGCTTAAGTTCAAGTCACGTTATGCACAAAGGAGTATTTCTTTTGCTTCTCTTGCCATGTGAGAAGCAGAAGTTGATTGAAATACTGCTGAGTAGAGAAGAGTTTGAATTGGTCTTTGAGGAGATTTGTGGAGAGAATTTAGGAGAAAAAAATGGGATTTGGATAAGGGATCGATTGGTTGTTGTTGTGGGGAGAATATAAAAGGAAATCAAGGAAATGTGAGAGAAAAGGGAGAATTGTTCTGTATAGGGACATTAGGCACTCTTAAATTCAGGTTTGGGGTGTTTTCTTTCGGAATTGGGTTGGTTTGTACCTTGGAACTCATTTTTTGTTACTTTTTATTACTTTTTCTGCTTTTTGGTTTTGGGAGGCTGAATAGGCTATAGACCCTTTTAGGTATTATTTTCCCTTTTGTTTGTTTTCTGCTTGGCCGAATATTTTTGTGTAATTCCCTTTTCCAATCGGTTTTTCCCCTTTTGGGGCCGATTACTGCATTTTCTCTCCCTCTCATCACTTTTAGGTTTTGTATCTTGTTTTCTCAACATTCGGTTACCTTTTCTCTTCTATGCCGAATTCGTGTTTTTCCCTCTTTCTCAACTGATTCTCCCTTGGCCAATTGCTCTTGTTCTTTACCTCTCTCAATTGAGTCTTAGTAGTTCATCTCTATTTTGTTCTATTGTTGATTACTTTCTCTTTTCCCTCTCCTGCTTTTGGTTGTTCTTTTAAAAAAAGGGAAAAGGTGACGTTGGTTGCTTCTATTAATAAAAGACTGCTTTCAATTGGTAGGTCCCTGTTTTGACTTCTGCGCTTTCGACTTTTCTCCTCTTTTTATTTTATTTTATTGATTCTCATCTTCTCTCCCTCTTATTTATGGTGTTTTCTCGGTATTAGAATCCTCAAGAAGTGAAGGAGTTTACGAGTGTACGATAAGCGTAGATTATATTTTACTCCAAATGGAGGTTTCCGATAATATGTTGCATAAAGAGATATCAATGGTGGCGAGTAGTATCCATTCTGAGGGAGGATCAGGAATGGTGCCAGCTGAGAATGGGCATGTAGCCCCTGCCCTCAAATTTAAGCGGCGTAAAGTGTCAATTGTTTGGGATTTTCTGCCGGGGTACGGCAGGGTGGCTGCACCAATATCTGGATCAAATGGGCAAACCACAACCGACTGATCTAGTCAAGGGAGAGGTAATCTGTTGGACAAGTATGTTCAATAGAGGTTGTTTTTGATAAGTTGATTAGGATTAGATTAACCCGATTGGCAAGTGATTAATGGATTGTCTTGATTGAATGTAGGTTGGAGTTCTCGTGGGTTATTCACACATTTCGCGATCAAGTGTGTAGTCACACTATCATTTCTGTGAATCGGCAGAAGCCGACAAGCCGAAACCTCGATATATGAGGCCCCACGAGCGTGCGATTGCTCGTGTAGTAAACTGAGCCCACAATCATGGGCGATAGACTGTAGAGGCCACCACGAGCATCCTCGTGCTCTTGGGCCGTTATGAGCCTCGTTGGTCGAAATGGGTCGTTTCGGCCCAATGGGCTTGTGGGCCCCACACAGAATAAATCCACGATAAGTGGCAATTACTGAACTGGGCTATAATGTTCACATAGCCGTGACTGGATTTGGGCTGAATGGGCCACACGAGCGTATGGGCCCACTTGGGCCAAATATTGGGCTTTGGGCCTATTTATATCGTTTTGACCATATATGTTATCTGTGTTGCTCGAGGCGACTGTAGACTTTCGGAGAGGAGTAAAATAACTTAAATACCCCTACCGAGAAAAATGATTGAAATACCCTTAAGAGTGAAATGACTAAAATACCCCTAAAGAGTAAATGACCGTAATACCCTCATAGGGTAAAATAACCTTAATACCCCTATAGGGTAAAATGACCGTAATACCCATGTAAGGTAAAATGATCCTAATGCCCTTGTAGGGTAAAATGACCGTAACACCCCTGTAGGGTAAAATGATTGTGATGCCCCTGTAGGCAAAATGACCGTAATACCTCTGTTAGGTGAATTGACCGAAATACCCCCAAAGGGCAAAATCGCTATGTTGCCCCTCGAGGGTAAATGATTGATTTGTCTGCGATGTAAATGATTGATTTGTCTGTGACATAAATGACTGATCTGTCTGTGATTTGTATGACTGATTTTGAGCACGGCATTTTGCATACACGGCATACTACATGGGGTTGGAATACTGTTATGGTGGAAGTACAGTACTAGTGTCTCTGCCACAATCACTGTTACTGGTGGCTTTGCCACATATACTGTAACTAGCAGCTTTGCTACGATACCATTGCTGGCAGCTTTGCTGCAATGCTACTGATGGCTGTGTGCCGATCATATTATTGCTACTGATGGCTTTGAGCTGATCATATTACCGTTACTGATAGTTGTGTGCTGATCATATTACTACAACCAATGGCTTTGTGCCAATCATATTACTGTACTCATGGTATTATAGCTATCCTATTTACAGCTCCTAGCCATTCTAGTTATTGGCAGCTTTGCTGTGATACTAATTAGTGCCACAATCGATGCTGATATTGGTGTGTTCACTAGGTGGGTCGATTTTATCCCCACATGGTGTGTTGGTTGGTACGAGTGGTGTGTTGGCTGGATTGGGATGGGTTGCATGATTGCATTATTGCATTTCTGTTATTGATATTGTCACTGTATTAGGCATAGGCCCACATGTATTCTGTTTCTAATTCTGATACTATAATGGGCTAAGGCCCACACTACACTGTTATTGTTTTGGGTTAAAGCCCATAATATTCTATTACTGAAAAGGGCTCAGGCCTAGACTGTTATTGCATATATTACTGACTAAATGATAGGGGATTACATACTGAGTTTTCATAAACTCACCCTTTCTTTTAAATCTGCAGGTAATCCCCAGCCTTAGTCGATTTGGAGCCACGAGGGACTCGAAGGTGGCCACACATTCGCTGATGATTGTTTCAGACTTATATATTTCTTTTATATTGGGCTATTGATTTTGGTAGTAAGGCCTTTGGTAGATTTAATTTTCTTTTTGGTTGGGCTTTAAAGTTCTTATTTTGAACTGCCAACCTGATACAAACAAGTTTTTAAAAAATAATAACTGTTTTGAAGACAAACACGCATTTTCAAACTACAAGATGATTTTAATTAGAGTAACTTCTGCGAATTTTAATTAACTAAGAAACAAATGATAAAAAAACATGGAAATCATGTTAATAAGCGATTTTTCAAACTTAATAACTTAATTTGCCAAAAGTTTTCTCAAGAATAAAAACTAGATTGGTTTTTACTTAAAAACGGTTTTCTGATAACAAGCCTTGATTTTGAAAGACACTTCGATATGACATGCTAGATTCAGTCGAAACATCTAGGCCGAGTTTGGGGTGTTACAGTTACACATACTTCAAAGAGTACACGACCTAGCACACGAGCTTGTGGCTTGGCCGTGTGACCAAGTTGGGGAGTTACACGGGCACAGACACGGGCTAGGACACGACCCAGTGTACCTATTTCAATTACCCATACGGCTTAAGACAGGGGCGTGTCTCTTGGCCATGTGATCCTTGCAGCTTTGAAAGTTTTTAATGTTTTCTGAAAATTCTCTGAGTTTTTGATTTAGTCTGCATATTTAGGGCCTCGAGGGCTTGTATAAGGGACAACATGTAAGATTTTGATTGGTTTATTATATGAATTTTTGATATGTTATGAAATGTTTAAAATTTTGTTTGTTTGTACTGTAAACTCTGGTAATACTTCATAACCCTGTTTCGGGATGGATACGGGTTAGGGGTGTTACGGTTTTAAGAATTCAACTCTTAATGTTATTGCAAATTGCAGTAATAATAAGCTATTAAATGAAATTTGAGCACCTAAAATTTAAAAACTTCACACTGAATAAGGTTATCTAGTTTAGGATTTTCCATGTGCAAAAACTTGACGCGGAATCATGTAAGAAGAGAGAGAGAGAGAGAGAGAGAGCATATTCCACTGTGATATTTTTTCTCCTTATATTTCATGAAAACTTTTTAACAGTATCCTGAAACTGAAAAGTGTATCAATAATATATGCAAATTCACAAGCTTGAGCTTAAATGTTAGCAAAACATGATGCAACAATTTTACTAACCACCACTTTATTTAAAGCAAATTGTTGATACAACAAAATAATTGGAATCAAAATAGTCCTAGATGCAAATTAGTCAAGGCTTAGGAATTCTACAACAGATATCATAGACCATATGTTAGTTGGCTACATGAACAGGTTCATATATGCATTGAGAACTCCTAACGTTGACAAGCCTAACAAACATAAAAAATAAAACAAAAAAAAATAACATTTAACATCATGGACTTTGATGTACAAAACTACTACTAACTAAGGCCATATCTAAGATGGAAGGCAAAAGGAACATCCTCATCCATTGGTGTAACACCCCAAAAATATAGGGTCTTTAATTTTGGATATTCTGACACAATTGCATGTTTGGTGTGTTGGTTAGGTGATGTAGGAGTGTTTGAGAGTGTCTGAGTAGCCTTGGGTTCAAGCTCTGGCTTTTGCAAAATTTTAAATTTTTCCCTAAAATGAACCTGGGCACTGGCACTTAAGCCTTATTAATGATAATATTTTTTTAATGACATAAGAAGAGCTTGTAGTCTAGTGGCAAGTGGCGTGTTGTGTATCTATGAGGTCTGAGGTTCAAATCTTGGGATAAGCAAGGGAGTATTTATTTTGCAGCTAAGACAGCTAGAGTTTGTGTTGTAGTGAAAGTCTGATGGATGTGAGGTTTGAATTGGTCATAGAGAGATTGTAGGAGCAAATCATGGAGAGAATCAAGCATTTTCAAAGGTTGGTGTGTTGTAGCCAAATTAGGAGACTTGTTTGTGCAAATTTGGCTAGGGGGATTCCTCAATGCTTTTCTTTACTGTGGGTCGGTTTTGGCATTTATTTTCATTGTTGTTTGAGTGTGCCGAAATTTCAACTTACCATTCGTGCATCTTTTTGTCTTGCTATTAACCATTCATGCACTTTTTTGGTCGATTTAGCACCTCTTCTACAAGCACTTGGTTGGCCAAATCTCTGCTCCCCTCTCCCTTCCTCTTCATTCATTTGTTTTTCTTCTTTTCCCTCTCTTCTCCTAAGCCGAATATCATCACTTTTCTTTTTGTTTCGATTTCCTTTTAGCTTATGAACCGAACTGTTTATCTTGATTAGTTCTGTGGTGACCGAATTCTCCATTTTCTTTCCCTCTTTGTAGCAGTCCTACAAGTGTTCTTGAAATCGGTAAGCGATTATATTCTTCCCTTTTTGTTTAAAATTGTTTTCTCCTATCCCCCTTTTCTTTAAAAGCTGAATATGTCTTTCTTTCATGCTCTTTGGTGGCCGAATGGTGATCCCTTCCTCTTGGTGTGGTGCTCGCTGGGTTTTAGGTATTCCCGAGGAGTGGAAAAGTGTAGAAGTTATTCAAGACATCAACTTTGTCTCTCGTTAAGGGGAAGATCAATACCTTACTATTAGATTAGGCCGAATATTCTAGTGGTTGGTAAGTAGCATTTATGGATTAAGGCCACATATTTTATCACTGCTTTGGTTAATAAGAACTGTTTTGATGCAGATATTTAGCATATGCGTATGATTAATCCTGATCAGTGGTCTTAAGAGATTAAAGTCTGTTGTCAAGCAAGGTATGGGAGATATTTCGGATTAAGTGCTATTAAAAGGATGTTACCCTAACGATTAATGACTAACACCGAATTTTGGTGATTTTATGTTGGGTTCTCGTAGATCTTGGAACGACTCCCAAAAAAAGGTGTGTAATCGCACTAACGTTTCTGTAAGTCGGCAAAAGCCAAAAAGCTGAAACTTTGACATTCGAGGCCCTAAGAGTGTGCAATCGCTTGTGTGGTAAACTGAGCCTACAAACATGGGTGATGGACTGAAGAGGCCACTACGGGTGTTCTCGTGCACTTGGGCTGTTATGGGCTTCGTTGGGCCAAAATGGGCCATGTAAACCCAATGGGCTCGTGGGCCCCGCATAGATAAAATTTACGATAAGTGGCAAAAATTGGATTAGGCTATCTAGATCCCATAATCGTGATTGGATTGGGCCAAATGGGCCACACGAGCGTGTGGGCCTATTTGGGCCGAATATTGGGCTTTGAGCCCATTTACATTGTTTCGACCAAGCAGATTATCTATGTCACTCGAGGCGACCGTAGGCCTTCGAAAAGGTCGTAAAATGACTGAAGTACCTCTAGGGAGTAAAATGACTAAAATACCCTTAATGAATAAAATGACTAAAATACCCCCAGCAGGTAAAATGACTAAAATACCCCTAATAAGTAAATGACTAAAATACCCTTAATGAGTAAAATGAGTATAATACCCCTAGCGGGTAAAATGACTGAAATACCCTTAGTGAGTAAATAATTGAAATACCCTTAATGCGTAAAATGACTGAAGTACCCCTAGGGAGTAAAATGGCCAAAATACTCTTAAAGGGTAATATTACCGTTTTACCCTTAATATATGAAAATGACTATTTTGCCCTAGAGGTAGACTGACAGATGAAAATATGTACTGTATGACTGTACTGTGTAGGACTTATTGCATACACAAAATATTAATGGCATGGCATACTGTGTAGGGTTGGGATTTTCTATGGAGGAAGTACTGTTACCTGGTGGCTCTACCACACATATCGTCATGGTGGCTCGCCACAATTATCATTACGTGTGGCTTCGCCACACATACTTTATCTTGGCGGCTCTCTTGCGTTATTTTTACTGGCAGCTATGCTGCAATATTGGTGTGAGGGTTGGGTGGGTCGACTTTGTCCTCACATGGTGTGTTGGGTTGGTACGGGTGGTGTGCTGGTTGGATTGAGGTTGGTTGCATACTTGCACCATACTGATATTGTATCGGGCTTCGGCCCACACTGTTACTGTTTGGGCCAAGGCCCACACTGTATTATTTCTGAATAGGGCTTAGGCCCAGACTGTTACTGCCTGATAGGGGATTACACAATGAGTTCTTGTAACTTACCCTTTTCTTTTAACTGTGCAGGAAACCCCCAGCTTGAGATGATTTGGAGCTGCGAGGGACTCGGAGGTGGCCACACGTTCATTATTTTTAATTTTAGACTTAGTTATTTTTTTTATATTTGGTTAATAATTATGTAATAAGGCCTCTGGTAATTTATTTCTCTTAAGTGAGTTTTGAAATTTTTAATTTTGAAACTGCCAAACGGGCACATACAAGTTTTCAAAAGTAATAACGGTTTAAAACGACAAACACATATTTTTAAACTGTAAATGACATTAATTAGAGTAGCTTTCTCGAATTTTAAAACCAACAGTCGAACATGGTAACCGATCTACTAGATATTGGTTTTTACAACTTACCAATCATTTTTCTCAAGAAATAAGAACTTGATTTCGTAAAACACTTCGAGGTGACACGCCATATTCAACCGTAATGTCTAGGCCGGGTTTGGGGTGTTACATTTAGTTGTATCAGAGCCCCATTGCAAAACTTGACTGTGGAATCGATTTGGAAAGTTTTTTTAAAGTAGATGTCAAAGATTTGAAATGTCATCGAAAGATGTACAAGGGTGGCACACCGAGTCTCCGACACCAAATCTATAAGTTCTCTAAATTCTGATTACTGATATAGTAAGAAACTGTAGATAGAGGAAACTAAAATAGTAGGAGACTGTAAACTGTAGTGTGACCTCGATTGGTGAAAACGAGCCCCTAATAACAGCTTTTTATAATACACTTGTTGATAATTAGTGAAATTATAAGCTGATACATAAGACTTTTAATCAGATAAAGCACATATCAAGATGAGCACAAGAGGTACTCGCGGAAGGGATACACGGGGCCGCGGTAGAGGCCGAGGAGGTGCTCGGGCTAGATCATCGGCATCGAGCCATATGCATGCTAAGGAGGCACCAGTCTCACTAGTAACTGAGACAGGGTCTCATGATTGAGCAGCTGGGGATGATGCTCTATCCCAAGCAATGTTACGGGTTCTTGAAAGGGTTGTTGGAGCGAGTACTGGATCCGTGGGCTGGGGGTCAATTTCTGAGTGACTCTGATCTAATGAAGCAGAAATCTTGAGGCGTGTTTCTAGTGTAGCCCCGAATGTAGAGGAGTGTTGGTTAGAGGCTGCCGAGCAGATAATGGATGACATCGACTATAGGGTGGAACATAAATTAAAGGGAGCAATGTCCTTACTGCGAGATGAGGCATACCAGTGGTGGCTCACTATAAGAAAGGGTACGCAGGCCAACTGCTTGACGTGGGATTTCTTCAAGATGACCTTTCAAGGGAAGTATGTGGGCGCAAGTTATGTGGACGCCCGAAGAAAGGAATTTCTAAGCCTGACCTAGAGGAATAAGACAGCGGCAGCATATGAGGCAGAATTCTTATGGTTGAGTCGTTATGCTCGCGGTATAGTCTTAACTAAGTATGAACATTGTGTGCGGTTTGAATATGGCCTCTGGGATAAGTTACGTGTGGTTATAGCTCCACAGAAGGAGTGGGACTTTGATGCCCTGGTTGAGAAAGCAAAGATTGCTGAGGAGGTGAAGCGCTCGGAGCGCCAGAATCGTGAAAAAGACAAGGGCAGAAATAAGAGGGATTTTGGGCCCTCAAGTTCTTTTGGGAGGCCTATTAGGAAGGCCAGGTTTGATGGGTCGAGTCAGACTAAGGTTCCTGTTGCTATTAATAAATCGTAACCTTGAGCTGATAGTGGGACATCTTACCAGGGTGAGTGCTGGAAGAGGATCGGAGCGTGCTTTAGATGTGGGTCCATGGATCATCGGGTTAAGGATTGTCTTCAGAGGCCGATTCAGATTCAAGCTGTAGGACTGGGTCATATTCAACAAGTGAGAGGTGGTCAACAGCCACCGAGAGGCCATGGGCAGGCCAGAGGTGGAAACGAAATGGGACGAGGTTGTGGAGCCCCAGGTAGAGGTACTAGTAACACTGATGAGAGACAGCCAGTTTTGGTCTATGTTGCTCGTCACCGAGAGGATGGCGACGCCCCAGACGTCATAACTGGTACGTTCCTAATTTATAATGTACTATACACTACTTTAATTGACATTGGGTCTACACACTCGTATGTTTCATGCACTGTGTTTGGGACGCTAGGTTTTTATTTTGAAATTTTTGATAGGGAGATGACTGTGTTAAGTCCACTGAGAGAGTCAGTTAGGGTGAATAAGTTGTTTAGAGACGTGCCCCTAGAGGTCCAAGGGGTTGTCTTTCCAGCGGATTTGATGGAACAGTCGTTTGGTGAATTCGATTGGCCAGTGAAACACCATGCGAATTTGATTGCGCTGGTAAGCGTATGGTGTTGAAGTTTTCTGAGGATGAGGAGGTGGTTGTGTTAGGGGAGCGAAGAGATTATTTGTCTAATGTAATTTTAGCATTAAGTGTAACATCCGGGATTTAGGGGGCTCTGCATTTACCCTGTTTCTATGTGTTTGTGTGTGAATGCTATGTTTGTCATGCTAGTTTAGGGTACTTTAGGGTCCGGGAATGACTTAGGGGTAAGCCGGAGCCTTAGAGAAAATTTGCTTTTTGGGCACTTTGGGGGAGAGCTGAATGGGATAGGACTTAAGGGTGGTTGGTTGTATGTTTTAGAACAAGAAGTGCCTTGATAAAGTGGCAAGGAGGCGCCACTTAGGAGGTAGAGGAGTGACGCCTCAGGTGAGCTGGCAGGGAGCAGGTTCGAGCTGCGTGAATCCCCTTTTTGGGATTTCTTTTGACGCCAAGGTAGGGGAGAGTTGCATTCAGCTTGGACTATGGAGGAGAAAGGTAGGAGTTGGTCAAATATTTCAAAGGAATGGTGGAGAGGGAATTAAGGAGTTTGAATGATTTAAATTGGTTTGAATGAGTGGACAAGAGGAAGTCAATGAGAAATTGAGGGGATGGCATAGTGTTTGTGGAAGAGGAGGAGTGTTAGCCGAATTTGGAAAGGTGTTAGGGGGTGGCCGAATGTTGGTGATAGCATTGGGAGTGTTGAAAATTTCAGCTAGCTAGTGGAACCGAGGGCATTTCTTTGTTTAAGTATTCTTGTAAAAATCAAAACACCCATACCACTTGGTGTATTTGGCTTTTCTCTCAAATACCAAAACCAAAATACTCTCATACCATTTTATTTTGCATTCCCTTCTCTTTCATTAAGCCGAAACATCTCCCAATCCTCTTCTCAATTTCTTCTTCTTTTGTGCTTGGCCGAAACCTACATTGCCTTTCATTTTTCACTTTTGTTTTATTTTCTTTGCCATTAACCTCAAAGCCGACACCCTCTGAAGCCTCACCAATTGCCAAAACTCTGTTATTCTCTTCTCATTCTCTTTTTGAACACCTTAGCCGAATACTTCTGGGTAGGTAGCGCCTTTCTTCTCCATCTCTTTTCTAGAGCAGAACATTTTCGGCATTCGGTAAGTTCTTCTTAGTTTAGCTGAATTTCTCTAATCATCTACTCACTTTCTTCTTTTGATTTCTGTTAGAAGGAAGCTGAAACTTCTCATTCGATTGTTACTTGTTGGTTAACTGAAATCCTCTAACATTCATATTCTTTTGGCTCTTGTTGCAGTGGATTGACTGTTACCTACTCTCCTCCATTTCCAATCGGTCTCTCTAGTGTTAGAGGTAAGTGTTTTCTTTTCGGTTCAATCATCTCTTCTCAGGTTTCAGTGCCGAAGGTTGTAATCATATTCTTTAAACTCTTGGCTGATTGTAGGGGGCTTTGTCTTCGCGTTCTTCCAGCTTTTGGTCTGCGTTTGGACTGTTTAAAGGGACAATCGGTTCTAGTCAATTCAAGTACTCGAGCGGTGCAAGATTTAAACCTTCTTAATCTCTGGGATTTGTTGATCTAGGTAAGGACCCTTAGTCTTGAATGTTATTCTCTGCTGTTCGATTTCACCGCTTTAATACGGTCAAGTGACCAAGGGTTGTTCATGGACTCAAATGTCAGCCAAGCGATAGTAGGGGTTGGACCTGTAGTCCCAGCCCCTAAGTTTAAGAAGCGAGCAGTGTTAGCAGTTCGAGATTGGCCACCAGGGTGTGGGCCGACTTATGAGCAGAGTAGTAGACAGATAGTAGTTGTGTCTGTTACCAATAGTGTCGACATAGAGAGCATTGTGTTACATATTATCAGGTGTGTAACTCTCAAACACTTCGTATATTATTTATGTTATTAACTATGTTTGGCCAAAAGCCGAAGTGATGGTTTGGATTACTATGTTACCCATGTGGGTAAGATCGAGGACTTCTGGTAAGTTCTACTATGCTCTGTTATCAACAAATGTATGTTGAATGAAATGTTTGTCTGTTACATATTTCAAGCATGGTCATACCATATTGTTATGATTGAACATGAAATCGGGGTATGATGTGAAGAGGGAGGAAACATGATCTCTTTTAGACTGTCACCAGTGGTTTGGAACCACCAGTGGTTAGGTACCACATATATTATTCCTGTGACTCGTCCCAGTGGTTTGGCACCACAGTGGGTTGGCCCCACATATGGGTATTAGGGATTGTCACCAGTGATTAGGTACCACAAGTGGGTTGGCCCCACATATGATTATTTGTGACTTTTGTCACCAGTGGTTTGGAACCACCAATGGTTAGGTACCACATATATTATTCCTGTGACTCGTCCCAGTGGTTTGGCACCACAGTGGGTTGGCCCCACGTATGGATATTAGGGATTGTCACCAGTGGTTAGGTACCACAAGTGGGTTGGCCCCACATATGATTATTTGTGACTTTTGTCACCAGTGGTTTGGTACCACAAGTGGGTTGGCCCCACATACTATTATTTGTGACTTTTGTAACCAGTGGTTAGGTACCATCAGTGGCTAGGTGCCACAGATATTGGGTAGATCCCGGAGATATGGAGGATGGATAATAGGTTGGTTGGGTTGCATTACATTCATACTTAATATATGATTTGCGTGTAAGCCCAAAACTCTTTTGGACAGGGAATTACACACTGAGTCTCGGTGGCTCACCCCCTCCATTTAACTTTGCAGGTAATCCTTAAACCGCGGATATAGAGCCGAGGTGGACTCGAGGTGGCCATGCATAATGTTTTGAGTAACTCTATCTTTAACATTTATTTTGGATTATTACTATTTTGATTTGGATTTTTTTGGGCTTTGTAATAAGGCTATCTAAATGTTAATTCGGTTTTGTTAATAAATTCAGATGTCATGGCATGCCTAATGAATTATTTAAGTGGGTGTTTTCAAAAACAAAAACTTTGAATTTAAGGTTTGCGAAGTGGCTAATTTAGACCGGGTTTAGTAACAAAGCAACTCAAATTTTTCAACCTAAGATGCAATGTTGTTCTCAATTGATCGCTCAATAAGTTTTACTTAAAATTCGACTTTGGATTTCAAAACCTGAAGTGGGTTACGGTTTAAGTTAAGGAATTATTTTCTTTAAAATTTATATATAGCACATTTTTACCAAAGGCAAGCCAATATGCAAAATTTTTCTCAACACATGATATTAAATCGGTTTTCCAAGATTTTCTTTCTTGTGACATGCCAGATTCGGTCGTGGTGTTTTGACTGGGTTTAAGGTGTTACAATTATGGTATCACAGCCTAGGTTCAAAAGCCCGACTATGGGTGTAAGGCCCAAAATATTTTCAATAGATAAGTTTGGAAAATGGTTTCAATAAAATGTTTTTCGGGAGGCATGAGACTCAGGCACTGATTCGCGATGGTAAGTTTTCCAGCTATCAGTTGTATGATGTGAGTATATGGTGATATTATTGTTAGTAGTAGGAAAATTTACTTTAGGGATTGAAGCCTGTAGGAATGCTTGTGTTCGCGAAAACAACTACTTTGATAATATACTCATAAGACTGTTCGGTAATAAACAGTGGAAGAAAGAAAAACTAATTCATAAAATGTTTAATGAGATTAAATCGAAGCGTTAGTTATGAGTACTAGAGGACATGGTCGTGGCATGCGAGGTCGTGGTAGAGGCTGAGGTATCGGGTCTGAACCTTTGGAATCAGGACATGGGCCAGAGGATGAAGTGCCAGTGCCGCCAGTTGCAGGAGCTGAATTCCAGGATCAAACTGGGGGAGATGATGCCGTGTCTCAGGCAATGTTACGGGTTTTGGAGAGAGTAGCTAGAGCGAGTGTAGGGTCGGTAGCTCAGAAATCTGTGTCAGAACGACTTAGAGCTAACAGAGCTAAGATGTTTAGGGGTGTTTCTGGTGTGGCCCCTAACATAGTAGAGTATTGGTTAGAAACGGTAGAGCGTATTATGGACGACCTCGACTGTACTGTTGAAGAGAAATTGAAGGGAGTAGTGTCTCTACTCCAAGACGAGGCATATCAATGGTGGCTCATGGTTAGGGATGGCACAACGGCTGACCACATCACCTGGGAGTTCTTTAAGTCAGCATTTCAAGGAAAATACATCGGGTCGAGCTATGTGGACGCTCAGCGGAAGACATTCCTTAATTTGGTTCAGGGAGGTAAGTCAGTGGCTGAATATGAAGCGGAATTCTTACGTACGATTTGAGGATGGCCTGAGAGACGAGTTCCAGGTATTGATTGCTCCACATCGGGAAAGGGAGCTTGCCGTGTTGGTTGAGAAGGCTAAGATAGGCAAAGAGGTAAAGATGTCTGAAAAGTAGAACCAGGACAGGAATAGGAACAAAAGGAGTTTAGGGCCATCAGGGTCTACTGGGGGTTTCCAGAAAAGGTCTAGATTAGGTGGGCCAAGTCAAGCTGCGAAGCCTGTTGCTAATCAGTCGGCACCTCAGTGTACTTGATACAGGAAATTTCATTCGGAGAGTGTTGGGCAGGTAATAGAGGATGTTTTGAATGTGGATCTTTGGATCATCGGATAAGGGATTGACCACGGAGGCCAGTCAGGGTACAATCAGAGGGTCAAAGACGTGCACCGTTTAGAAGAGAGGGTTAGCAACCGCAGAGAGGTCGTGGTCTGGCCAGAGGAGGAAATGGCTTTGGTCTAGGGCATGGAGCACTGGGCCGAGGTGCTGGGAACACAGAGGTGAGGTAGCCTGGATTGGTCTATGCAGCTAGGCGCAGAGAGGAGGGCGACGCATCGGACGTCATAACCAGTACGTTCCTTATTTATGGGTTGCCTTATATTGCTTTGATTGATATTGGTTCGACACACTCTTATGTTGCTAGTGCTATATCAGGAACTTTGAATCTAGACTTTGAGATTTACTGTAATTAGCCCTCTAGGACACTCTGTACTGGTGAATAAACTGTATAGGGATATACCTCTAGAACTTCAAGGGGTAGTTTTTTCGGCTGATCTGATGGAACTGCCATTCGGGAGTTCGATTTGATCTTAGGAATGGATTGGCTAGTGAGGTATCAAGCAAATTTAGACTGTGCAGTCAAGCGCATGATGTTAAGAACTGTCAAGGGTGAAGAGATGTCGGTGATGGGTGAGAGGAGGAATTGCCTATCTAATGTGGTATCCGCTTTGAAGGCCAAAAGAATGGTGAGAAAAGGATGTAAGGCATTTATAGTTCATGTTTGTGCTTTGCAGGCAAAGGAATCAGCTGTGGGGGATGTGTGAACAGTAAGGGAATTTTTTAATGTTTTCCCAGAAGAGCTTCCAGGATTACCTCCGGATTGCGAAGTGGAGTTTGGTATTGATCTTCTACCGGGAACAGCGCCAGTGTCTATTGCCCCATATAGAATGGCGCCGAAGGAGTTAGTGGAGCTGAAAGCACAGATTCAAAAACTGTTGGATCAGGGTTTTATCCGTCCGAGTGTATCGCCTTGGGGAGCGCCGGTGCTATTCGTTAAGATGAAGGATATGTCAATGCGTATTTGCATTGACTACCATCAGTTGAACAAGTTAACTATAAAAAATAAGTACCCGTTGCCAAGGATAGACGACTTGTTCGATCAACTTAAGGGATCATCAGTCTTCTCAAAGATAGATTTGAAATCGGGTTACCACCAACTTAGGGTCAAGGAGGCACACATTCAAAAGACAGCGTTTCATACTTGCTATGGTCACTACAAATTTTTGGTGATGCCGTTTGGGTTGACCAATGCACCAGCAGCATTTATGGACATGATGAACCAGGTTTTCCAACCTTATTTGGATCAATTCGTAGTGGTATTTATAGACGATATTCTGGTTTATTCGAAGTCTGAGGAGGAGCATGATTCGCATTTTTGAGTAGTTTTGCAAATTCTAAGGGAGAAGCAGTTGCTCGCTAAGTTCAGTAAGTGTGAGTTCTGGCTAAGGGAAGTTACCTTTTTGGGCCATGTGGTGTCAGCTGAGGGGATTAGGGTTGACCCTCGGAAAGTTGAAGCTGTGTTGAATTAGAAACCACCTAAGTTTGTGACGGAAATTCAGAGTTTTCTTGGATTGGCTGTGTATTACAGAAGGTTCATAGAAGGATTCACATTGATAGCGGCACCATTAACCAAGCTATTACGGAAAGGGGTACCATTCATTTGGTCAGTTGAACAGCAGGAAAGTTTTGAGAAGTTGAAGAGGATTTTGACCGAGGCACCAGTGTTAATTCAGCCAGAGGCGAGAAAAAAGTTTACTGTCTACTGTGATGCGTCGCACACAGGGTTAGGATGTGTGCTGATGAAAGAAGGGAAGGTGGTAGCATATGCTTCTCGACAATTGAGACCTCATGAGGTGAATTATCCAACGCATGATCTGGAGCTAGCTGTAGTGGTTTTCGCCCTAAAGATTTGGAGACACTACCTATATGGGGAGAAGTCCATCATCTATACGGATCACAAGAGCTTGAAATTACCTAGAAGAAGTTGAATTTAAGACAGAGGAGGTGGATCGAACTATTGAAGGATTACGATTGCTCGATTGAGTATCATCCGGGTAAAGCTAACATTGTGGCAGACGCGTTGAGCCGTAAGGTAATATCTGACTTGAGAGCAATGTCTGTCCACCTTAGTTTATTCGATGACAGGAGTTTGTTAGCGAAATTGCAAGTGAAGCCGACATAGGTAAGTCAGGTTAAGGAGAAACAGATATTAGATAATGTCTTGAGTGCTCGACTTCTGCAAGTGCAGGATGAGGGAATAGAGGATTACAGTTTGAACAGCGATGGAGCGTTATGTTTCCGTGAGAAGGTTTGCATGCCGAAAGATGTGGATCTGAGGCAAAAGATTCTTCAGGAAGCGCATTATAGCCAATACGCTATGCATCCTAGAGGAAGTATGATGTACCGGGACTTGTAGGAACAATTTTGGTGGCCGGGTCTAAAGCTAGAAGTAACTGAATTTGTGGGTAAATGCTTGACGTGTCAGTAGGTCAAAGCCGAACACCAGTTGCCTTCAGGGTTGTTGCAACCGGTCAAGATACCACAGTGAAAATGGGAGAGGATCACGATGGACTTTGTTAGTGGGCTACCCCTTACGCCTACTAAGAAGGATTCGATTTGGGTATTCGTTGATCAACTGATGAAGTCAGCTCATTTCATACCGGTGCATGTGGACTACTCTCTTCAAAAGTTTGCTAGATTACATATAGCAGAGATTGTAAGGTTGCATGGGGTGCCAGTGTCGATCATTTCGGATAGAGACTCTAGATTTACATCGAGATTTTGGAAGGTGTTGCATCAAGCGTTGGGTACACAGTTAGATTTCAATACAGCGTTTCATCCACAGTCCGACGGACAGTCAGTGAGGGTAATCCATATCTTAGAAGATATGTTGAGGGGTTGTGTCATAGACTTCAGAGGTAATCGGGAAGAATTTCTACCGTTGGTGGAATCCGCATATAACAATAGCTACCAATCGAGTATTCAGATGGCGCCGTATGAAGCATTATATGGTTGAAAGTGTCGTACACCTATGTGTTGGACAGAGTTGGGCGAGCGTTAGTTGTTGGGTCCGAATTTGGTTTCTGAAATGGAAGATAAGGTTAAGTTAATTCGGACTCAATTGAAGGAAGCCTCGAACAGGCAGAAGTCCTATGCTGATCTGAAGCATAAGGATATAGAGTTTGCAGTGGGTGACAAGGTTTTCTTAAAAGTGTCACCATACAAAAAGGTGTTAAGGTTTGGACTGAAGGGTAAGCTAAGCCCAGGTTTATTGGGCCTTATCGGGTGTTGAAATGTGTGGGACCGGTAGCTTACCAGCTCGAGCTACCTTTAGAGTTAAGTTAGATCCATAATGTGTTCCACGTTTCGATACTAAGACGATATTGTTCAGACCCATCTCACGTGGTGTCAGTGGAGGAGATTGAAGTGAGGCCTGATCTATCCTTTGAGGAGGAACCAGTTTGGATTTTAGATTGTGATGTCAAAGTATTGCGTAGAAAGACAGTTCTGTTGGTTAAGGTCCTGTGGCGTAATCACAATTCTGAGGAAGCTACGTGGGAACTCGAGGAATCGATGCGACGGCAATGCCCTCATCTCTTCTGACCAGGTAATTTCAAGGCCGAAATTTCTTTAATGGGGTAGAATTGTAACATCCGGGATTTAGGGAGCTCTGTATTTACCTTGTTTCTATGTGTTTGTGTGTGAATGCTATGTTTGTCATGCTAGTTTAGGGTACTTTAGGGTCCGGGAATGACTTAGGGGTAAGACAGAGCCTTAGACAAAATTTGCTTTTTGGGCACTTTAGGGGAGAGCTAAATGGGATAGGACTTAAGGGTGGTTGGTTGTATGTTTTGGCACAAGAAGTGCCTTGGTAAAGTGGCAAGGAGGCGCCACTTAGGAGGCAGGGGAGTGACGCCTCAGGTGAGCTGGCAGGGAGCAGGTTCGAGCTGCGTGAATCCCCTTTTTGGGATTTCTTTTGACGCCAAAGGTGGGGGAGAGTTGCATTCAGCTTGGACTCTGAAGGAGAGAGGTAAGATTTGGTCAAATATTTCAAAGGAATAGTGGAGAGGGAATTAAGGAGTTTGAATGATTTAAATCGGTTTGAATGAGTGAACGAGAGGGAGTCAAAGAGAGATTGAGGGGATGGCATAGTGTTTGTAGGAGAGGGGGAGTGTTAGCCAAATTTGGAAAGGTGTTAGAGGTGGCCGAATGTTGGTGATAGCATTGGGAATGTTGAAAATTTCGGCTAGCTAGTGGAACCGAGGGCAATTCTTTGTTTAAGTCTTCTTGTAAAAACTGAAACACCTATACCACTTGGTGCATTTGGCTTTTCTCTCAAATACCAAAACCAAAATACTCTCATACCATTTTATTTTGCATTCCCTTCTCTTTCATTAAGCCGAAACATCTCTCAATCTTCTTCTCAATTTCTTCTTCTTTTGTGCTTGGCTGAAACCTGCATTGCCTTTCATTTGTCACTTTTGTTTTATTTTCTTTGCCATTAACCTCAAAGCCGACACCCTCTGAAGCCTCACTAATTGCCGAAACTCTGTTATTCTTTTCTCATTCTCTTTTTGAACACCTTAGCCGAATACCTCTGGGTAGGTAGCGCCTTTCTTCTCCATCTCTTTTCTAGAGCAGAACATTTTCAGCATTCAGTAAGTTCTTCTTAGTTTAGCCGAATCTCCCTATTCATCTACTCACTTTCTTCTCTTGATTTCTGTTAGAAGGGAGCCGGAACTTCTCATTCGATTATTACTTGTTGGTTAACCAAAATCCACTAACATTCGTATTCTTTCAGCTCTTGTTGCAGTGGATTGACTGTTACATATTCTCCTCCATTTCCAATCGGTCTCTCTAGTGTTGGGGGTAAGTGTTTTCCTTTCGGCTCAATCAAATTTTTTCAGGTTTCAAGGCCGAAGGTTGTAATCATATTCCTTAAACTCTTGGCTGATTGTAGGGGGCTTTGTCTTCGCGTTCTTCTAGGTTTTGGTCTGCGTTTGGAGTGTTTAAAGGGACAATCAGTTCTAGTCAATTCAAGTACTCGAGCGGTGCAGGGTTTAAACCTTCTTAGTCTCTGGGATTTGTTGATCTAGGTAAGGACCATTAGTCTTGAGTGTTATTCTTTGTTGTTCGATTTCACTGCTTTAATCCAGTCTAGTGACCAAGGGTTGTTCATGCAATCAAATGTCAGCCAGGCGATAGGAGGGGTTGGACCTGTAGTCCCAGTCCCTAAGTTTAGGAAGCGGCGATGTCGTTGATTCGAGATTGGCCACGGGGTGTGTGGGCGGCTTTTTGAGCGAGTAGTAGACGGATAGCGATTTGTATGCAGTAGTGATAGTGTCGACATAGAGAGCGTTGTGTTACGTATTATCAGGTGTGTAACTCTCACACACTTCGTATTTTATTTATGTTGTTAACTATATTTTGCCAAAAGTCGAACTGATGGTTTTGATTACTACGTTACCCATGTGGGTAAGATCGAGGACTTCTGGTAAGTTCTACTATGCTCTGTTGTCAACAAATGTATGTTGAATGAAATGTTTGTTTGTTTCATATTGCAAGCATAAGCATACCATATTGTTACGCATGAACATGAAATTGGGGTATGATGTGAAGAGGGAGGAAACATGATCTCTTTTAGACTTTCACCAGTGGTTTGGTACCACAAGTGGGTTGGCCCCACATATTATATTTTGTGACCAAGTCTCAGTGGTTTGGAACCACCAGTGGTTAGGTACGACATATATTATTCCTGTGACTCGTCCCAGTTGTTTAGCACCACAGTGGGTTGGCCCCACGTATGGATATTAGGGATTGTCACCGGTGGTTAGGTACCACAAGTGGGTTGGCCCCACATAAGATTATTTGTGACTTTTGTCACCAGTGGTTTGGTACCACAAGTGGGTTGGCCCCACATACTATTATTTGTGACTTTTGTCACCAGTGGTTTGGAACCACCAGTGGTTAGGTACCACCAGTGGCTAGGTGCCACAGATATTGGGTAGATTCTGGAGATATGAAGGATGGATAATAGGTTGGTTGGGTTGCATTACATACATACTTAATATATGATTTGCGTGTTAGCCCAAGACTCTTTTGGACGGGGAATTACACACTGAGTCTCGGTGACTCACCCCCTCCGTTTAACTTTGCAGGTAATCCTTAGACCGCAGATATGGAGCTGAGGTGGACTCGAGGTGGCCATGCATAATGTTTTAAGTAACTCTATCTTTAATATTTATTTTGGATTATTACTATTTTGATTTGAATTTTTTTTTGGGTATTGTAATAAGGCTATCTAAACGTTAATTCAGTTTTGTTATTAAATTCAGATGTCATGGCATGCCTAATGAATTATTTAAGTGGGTGTTTTCAAAAACAAAAACTTTGAATTTAAGGTTTGTGAAATGGCTAATTTAGACTGGGTTTAGTAACAAAGCAACTCAAATTTTTCAACCTAAGACGCAACGTTGTTTTCAATTGATCACTCAATAAGTTTTACTTAAAATTCGACTTTAGATTTCAAAACCTGAAGTGGGTTACGGTTTAAGTTAAAGAATTGTTTTCTTTAAAATTTATATATAGCACATTTTTACCAAAGGCAAGCCAATATGCAAAATTTTTCTCAACACATGATTTTAAATCGGTTTTCCAAGATTTTTTTCCTGTGACATGCCAGATTCGGTCGTGGTGTTTTGACTAGGTTTGGGGTGTTACGTTAAGGGCCGAGAAATTGATTCGCAAGGGTAGTGAGGCATTTCTAGCCCACGTCAGTATTTTTGATTCTGAAGGTCCTTCTGTCGGAGATATTAGAACTGTTAAGTATTTTCCGCATGTATTTCCTGATGAGCTCCCTAGATTGCCTCTGAACCACGAAGTCCAATTCGGTATTGAGCTCCTACCGGGAACAGCTCCGGTGTCCATCGCCCCTTATAAGATGGCACCGAAGGAGATGGTGGAGTTAACGGCTCAAATTCAAGAGCTACTAGACCGAGAATTCATTCAGCCAAGTGTGTCTCCATGGGGAGCACCAATGTTATTCGTGAAGAAGAAGGATGAATCCATGCGCATGTGCATCGACTATCAATAGTTAAACAAACTGACTATCAAGAATAAGTATACCCTGCCGAGAATCGACGATCTATTTGATCAGTCGCAAGGAGCATCAATTTTCTCTAAAATAGATCTCTGTTCTGGGTACCATCTACTGAGAGTAAAGGAGGCTGATGTGTATAAGACTGTGTTTAGGACTCAGTCTGGTCATTACGAGTCCCTAATGATGTCGTTTGGGCTAACAAATGCACCTACTACTTTCATAGACCTAATAAACCGAGTATTCCAGCCCTATCTGGATCGGTTTGTAGTGGTGTTTATAGATGATATCCTGGTGTATTCGAGAATCTAGGAGGACCATGATGCACATCTACGAATTATGCTACGGGTTCTAAGGGAGAAGCAGCTATACGCCAAGTTCGGCAAGTGTGAGTTTTGGTTGCGATAAGTGACATTTCTGGGTCACGTGGTGTCGGCTGAAGGGATTAGGGTGGATCCTCGAAAAATTGAAGTTGTACTAGACTGGAAACCACCTAAGACCATATCGAAAATTCAAAGCTTTTTGGGTTTGGCAAGGTATTACAGACGTTTTGTTGAGGGGTTTTCCTTAATTGCCACACCTATGACTAAGTTGCTGCGTAAAGGGGTACCGTTCAATTAGACTCATAAGCAACAAGAAAGTTTTTAGAAACTGAAGAAGGTTCTGACTGAAGCTCCTGTTTTGACACAACCAGAGTCGAGGAAGGAATTTATTGTCTACAGTGATGCATCACACGTTGGATTGGGCTGTGTACTGATGCATGAGGGTAAGGTGGTTGCTTATGCGTCCCGTTAGCTTAAGCCTCGCGAAGCAAATTACTCAACTCACGACTTGCAATTAGCCGCGGTGATATTCGCACTGAAGATTTGGAGGCATTATTTATACGATGAGAAGTGTATTATCTCACCGATCACAAGAGCCTCAAGTATCTCCTTACTCAGAAGGAGATGAATCTTAGGCAAGGAAGATGGGTAGAGCTGCTCAAGGATTATGACTGCTCGATTAAGTATCATCTTGTAAGGCTAACGTGGTAGCTGACGCACTGAGCCATAGAGCCATATCTAATTTAAGAGCAATGTTTGCTTGTCTAAGCTTGTATGATAATGGTAGCTTGCTAGCTGAACTTCAAGTGAGACCATCGTGGACTGAACAAATTAAGAGGAAACAGTTGGTGGATGAATCACTGGTTTCTCGTTTCCAACGAGTAAAGAATGGAGAGACTACAAATTTTGGGTTGAATGGTGAAGGAGTACTGTGCTTCCGTGGAAGAGTCTGTGTACCGAAGGATTCTGAGTTAAGGCAGTCTATACTGCGAGAGGCGCATAGTAGTCCATATGCTATGCATCCTGGCAGAAACAAATTGTACTGAGATCTTCGTGAGTTGTACTGGTGGCCATGGCTAAAACGCGAAGTTACTGATTTTGTAAGTAAGTGCTTGACGTGCCAGCAAGTAAAGTTGAGCATCAACTACCTTCAGGGTTACTGCAGCCAGTTAAAATTCCACTATGGAAGTGGGAGAGGGTAACCATGGATTTTGTGAGTGGGCTACCCTTAACGCCTACTAAAAAGGATTCAGTATGGGTTATTGTAGACCGACTGACTAAATTTGCCCATTTTATACCTGTGCGTACGGATTACTCGTTACAGAAGTTGGCAAAGTTTATGTGGTTAAAATTGTGAGACTGCATGGGGTACCGGTTTCCATTATATCTGACAGAGACCCTCGATTCACGTCTCAGTTTTGGAAGAAATTGCACGAGGCTTTGGGTACCAAGTTGGACTTCAGTACTCTGTTCCATCCTTAGATAGATGGTTAGTCAGAGAGGGTGATTCAGATACTAGAGGACATGTTAAGAAGCTGTGTTATTGATTTCCAAGGCAGTTGGGAAGACTATTTGCCACTAGTAGAGTTCGCGTATAATAACAGCTACTAGTCCAGTATTCAAATGGCACTGTAAGAGTCGTTGTATGGTTGTAGGTGTCGTACTCCTACCTGTTGGATAGAACTTGGTGAGCGCCAAGTTTTGGGGCCGGAGTTAGTTTCTGAAACCGAAGAAAAAGGAAAGTTGATCCGAGGTCGGTTACAGAAGGCATCGGATAGGCAGAAGTCGTATGTAGATTTAAAGAGTAAAGAGATGGAGTACTCTGTGGGAGATTATGTCTTTCTTAAGGTCTAATTTTGGATATTCTGACATAATTGCATGTTGGGTGTTTCGGTTAGGTGATTTAGGAGTGTTTGGGAGTGTCTGTGTAGTCCTGGGTTCAAGCTCTAGCTTTTACAAAATTTTAAAATTTTCCTTAAAATGAACCTGGACACTGGAACTTAGGCTTTATTAGTAATAATATTTGTTTAATGACACATGAAGAGCTTGTGGTCTAGTGGCAAGTGGCGTGTTGTGTATCTATGAGGTCTGAGGTTCAAATCCTAGGATAAGCAAGGGAGTATTTATTTTGCAGCTAGGACAGCTAGAGTTTGTGTTGCAGTGAAAGTCTGATGGATGAGAGGATTCAATTGGTCATAGAGAGATTGTAGGAGCAAATCATGGAGAGAATCAAGCTTTTTCAAAGGTGGGTGGGTTGTAGCCGAATTAGGAGACTTGTTTGTGCAAATTCGACTAGGGGGATTCCTGAATGCTTTTCTCTGTTGTGGGTCAGTTTTGGCATTTTTTTCTTTGTTGTTTGAGTGTGGCAAATTTTCAACTTACCATTCGTGCATCTTTTTGTCTTGCTATTAACCATTCATGCACTTTTGTTGTTCGGTTTAGCACCTCTTCCACAAGCACTTGGTTGGTCGATTCTCTCTTTCCTCTTCATTTATTTATTTTTCTTCTTTTCCCTTTCTTCTCCTAAGCCGAATATCATCACTTTTCTTTTTGTTTCGGTTTCCTATTAGCTTATGAACCTAACCTTTTCTCTTGATTAGTTCTGTGGTGACCGAATTCTCTATTTTCTTTCCCTCTCTGTGGCAGTCCTACAAGTGTTCCTGAAATCAGTAAGCGATTATATTCTTCCCTTTTTGTTTAAAATTGTTCTCTCCTATCCTTCTTTCATTTAAAAGCCGAATATGTCTTTTTTTCATGCTCTTTGATGGTCGAATGGTGATCCCTTCCTCTTGGTGTGGTGATCGCTGGGTTTTAGGTATTCCTGAGGAGTGGAAAAGTACAAAAGTTATTCAAGACATCAACTCTGTCTCTCGTTAAGGGGAAGATCAATACCCTATTATTAGATTAGGCCGAATATTTTAGTGGTTGGTGAGTAGCATTTTTGGATTAAGGCCACATATTTGATCACTGTTTTGGTTAATAAGAACTGTTTTGATACAAATATTCAGCATCGGCATATGATTAATCCTGATAGGTGGCCTTGAGAGATTAAAGTCTGTCGTCAAGCAAGGTAAGGGAGATATTTCAGATTAAGTGCTATTTAAAGGGCGTTACCCTAACGATTAAGGATTAAAATCGGATTTCGATGATTTTAGGTTGGCTGCTCGTAGATCTTGGAACAGCTCCGAAAAAAGAGTGTGCAATCGCACTAACGTTTCTGTGAGTCTGCAAAAGCCGAAAAGCTAAAACTTCTACATTCGAGGCCCCACGAGCGTGTGATCGCTTGTGTGGTAAATCGAGCCTACAAACATAGGCGATAGACTGAAGAGGCCGCTACCAGTGTTCTCGTGCACTTGGGCCGTTATGGGCTTCGTTGGGGCGAAATGGGCTCGTGGGCCCCACACAGATAAAATTTACGAAAAGTGGTCGAAATTGGATTAGGCTATGTAGATCACATAACAGTGATTGGATTTGGGCCAAATAGGCCACACGACCGTGTGGGCCCATTTGGGTCGAATATTGGGTTTCGAGTCCATTTACACCGTTTCGACCAAGTGAATTATCTATGTCGCTCGAGGCGACTGTAGACCTTCGAAATGGTCATAAAATGACTGAAATACCCTTAGGGAGTAAAATGTCTGAAATACACTTAATGAGTAAAATGACTGAAATACCCCTAATGAGTAAATGACTGAAATACCCTTAATGAGTAAAATGACTGAAATACCCCTAATGAGTAAATGACTGAAATACCACTAATGAGTAAATGACTGAAATACCCATAATGAGTAAAATGACTAAAATACCCCTAGCGGGTAAAATGACTGAAATACCCGTAATGAGTAAATGACTAAAATACCATTAATGAGTAAAATGACTAAAATACCCCTAGGGAGTAAAATGACCAAAATACCCCTATAGGGGTAAAATTACGGTTTTACCCCTAGTATATGAAAATGACTATTTTGCCCTAGAGGTAGATTGACAGATGAAAATATGTACTGTGTGACTGTACCGTGTAGGACATGTTGCATACACGAAATATTGATGACATGGAGGAAGTCCACATTCTTTGGTGGCTCTACCACACACGATCTTTGGTGGCTCTCTGCCGTAATTGCACATCTTGGTGGCCTCGCCACATACATGCATCTTGCGGCTACCGCCGTTATTTTCTTGGCGGCTATGCTTTGCAATATTGGTGTGAGGGCTGGGTGGGTCGACTTTGTCCCCACATTGTGTGTTGGGTTGGTACGGTTGGTGTGCTAGCTGGATTGAGGTGGGTTGCATACTTGCACCATACTGATATTGTATCGGGCTTCAGCCCACACTGTTACTACTTTGGGCCAAGGCCCACACTGTACTGTTACTAAATAGGGCTTAGGCCCAGACTATTACTACCTGATAGTGGATTACACACTGAGTTCTCGAAACTCACCCTTTTCTTTTAACTGTGCAGGAAACCTCAAGCCTTAGATGATTTGGAGCTGCGAGGGACTCGGAGGTGGCCACACGTTCGTTATTTTTAATTTTAGACTTAGTTATTTTATTTTTTTTATATTGGGTTAATAATTATGTAATAAGGCCTCTGGTAATTTTTTTCTCTTAAGTGGGTTTTAAATTCTTAATTTTGAAACTGCCAAACAGACATATACAAGTTTTCAAAAGTAATTACAGTTTAAAATGACAAACACATATTTTCAAACTATAAATGACATTAATTAGAGTAGCTTTCGCGAATTTTAAAACCAACAGTCGAACATGGTAACCGGTCTACTAGATATTAGTTTTTATGACTTACCAATCGTTTTTCTCAAGAAATAAGAATTAAATGTATTTTCACTCGAACGATTTCTCCCATCAACCTTGATTTCGTAAAACACTTCGAGGTGACACGCCAGATTTGGCCGTAAAGTCTAGGCCAGGTTTCGGGTGTTACAATTGGAGCATGCATTGAGGAAATATTTGCAACCCTCTTGTCCATCGTGATAGAAAGCAACTTCATATAGCTGACTAACATATGGTTCGTGGTCTCTATTGTAACATTCTCGAGCCTTAACTATTTAGGGTCTGAGACTATTTTTTTCCAGTTACCATGTTGTATCAACATTCTGTTTTCAATAAACCGGTGATTAATAAAATCTATGCATCCTGTTAAACTTGGTGAATATGCTTATATTATTGATACAATCTTCATTTTTAGGATACTGTTAAAAGTTTTCATGCAACATAAAAAGAATAATATATCATAATGAAATATGCTTTCTCTCTTCTTACAAGATTCCACATCAAAGTTTTTGCACATGGAAAATCCTAAGCTAGATAACCCTATTCAATGTGAAGTTGTTTAATTTTAGGTGTTCAATTTTCATTCAACAACTTGTTATTACTAAAATTTGTAGTAACATTAAGAGTTGAATTCTTAAAACTTAGAATAATTTTAGTTTCGTCATCTATTCTTCTCTATTTAACTCTGAAGCAAACATTGCGGTATTTCATGCATCATAAAATAAAACCAGTAGAGAAGCAAAATCCGAGTCATTTCAAATGCTATTGACAACATCACCATACTCTCAATGGTAGTACAACCTAACCTGTTATAAAATTTACTGTAATTTGCAAGCAATAAACTTCATATCCATTATTTTATTATAAGTTTTTGGAGCACTTATTCTTCATTTATTTGCATCTAATTTCTTGATTTTTTATCCTATATAGATTATTTCCATCCAAGAACTTCATTCCAAACCATCTCTTTTGTATTAGCAAGCTCGGGAAAAAAACTGGGGAAAAGGAAAAATTGAGATTAAGATCATTGAAAATGAGGATGATAGGCTCATCTCATTTTCAATACGGTGTACAGGAATTTATCAGAAAATATCTAATATCTCCACTTTATGTGATGGTGAGATTCTTTTTATTATTGTCTGACCAACTAGTAAGCCTTATTCATTTGGTCATCGTTCTATTCAATCTACCGCTAAATAATTTTTGAACCCAAACCAACCTCTTAATGAAACCATTTAAGCTCCTGTTGAGGCGTTCCGTAAGGTAAGAATCAACTTGCTTGTGCAAGATTTCAATGAGGTCCACGACTAACTAGATGCAAAAAAAGAAAAGCAAATAGATGTTGGGGATCGACCCGATTAAGCAACGAACTAGTAAAAAATAGTGGAAGAAATTGAGAAATTGAACACACAAATTTAAAGAGGAAAAATCCCACCAAAGAGGATAAAAAACCACAGGTAAAGATATTTTTCCTATAAAGGAAAAGAATGAAAAGTAAAAAAGATCGAGATAAAAAACCTTCTCACCTTGGTTATTCGATGTACTAGCTGAATCGAGGGCTTGAACAGTGACTGTCTCGTCACCTACACAAAGTATAAGCTCGCCTGCATCAACAACGATTTTAGTTCTAGTAGTTGCTAAGAATGGTCTTCCTAAAATTAGGGGGATTGTGTTGTCCTCGTCCATGTTTAAAATGACAAAGTGATACGGTCCGTCTCGGGTTAGGAGGCGAATTGTAAATGTTGCCCGATTGTGAATTAGGTAGTTTCTATTTTAATTAACAAAAGGGTTAATTTTATTGGAAATGATATCTTTGAAATGTAAAGATAGGTGATAGATTGAGATGGAAACGTATTTGAAACAAGAAAGAACCTTTAACAAAAATTAAAGACCCGAATCTTATAAGTTTCAACTTGATGGAATGAGTTTTGAAACAAAACCGAGACCCACTATCTAGCGAGATAGGAACCAACGATATAGGTAAATGAACGCCACACCCGTTAGGATGATAAGTTCAAAACAAGGAAAGAACGACGCCACTAGAAAACTAGATAAGTCAATTCAACCTTGAGAATCAGGAGAGTGAATACTCACCAAAAGAATTTTTTTTTTCATTCAAATTCAAAAGTCCTCTTTTACAAATGAAAATAAACGTCCTATTTATAGCTACTAGCCGAATGGCCAAAATACCAAGCTTGAAATTGTTTTACCTTCAAATTGTTTAATCTTCGTGTGTGCTTTCAATTTGCATTATCTTCATGAAGTTGCCGTCCAAGATTTTGAGCACCAAAGCTTTATGTTGTCCACCACCACCATCATTCCCACCATTGTTTAATTTGCCATCCATTATCTCAAAATAAATAATTTTTAAACTCCAATTCATGCTCCAAGTGTCTACCGTCCATGCACCTTCAATTTAGCAAAATACTTTTAAATTCCAAGCTCTCCAAACATTAGCTTGCCGTCCACATTAATTGATTGTTCCACTAAACACCATGCTTGCTCTTCAATTATTTATTCTCCCATTAACTCCCTTTGGCCGTCGGCTACCAAGCTCCTATTATCTTGATTTTAAAATTTCAAGGATCCATATTCTTTCATGCCGTTCATGCTTCACTAAAACACACATGCACATTTCTTATTTGTTTATTCCATCTTGTCTCCTATTGAATTTGCATTCCCACTGATTGTTGCATATGGGCCAATAATCAAACGATTAAAACATTCTCCACGTCTTGTTGGCCGTTCAAGCATGCATCCATTTAGAAATTCAGCACCCTTGTTAATTGCCATGTTCCTGCATTAACTATTAAAATAATTTATTCAAGGTTCCACCCAATGTAAACCGTCCATGCCTCCACATTGCCGTCCAACTTGTTCACAAAAAAGACAAAATTTTTATTTTATTTCCACTAGCCGTCCATCCACTTTGATTTTGTGCTTTCCATTCATTCTTCAATTGTTTAATTTCTCCACATGCTTCATGCTTTGCCGTTCGCTCCCCCCCCAAATGCTAGAATTTAAAATTCCATTTTATCATGCTTAGGTAGCTAGTGCCGCATGTCCATCTTGATAAATACACCATGGTGATTATTTTACTACAAAGTCAAAGCATGGTGCCGTTTATGCTTGTACATGTATTTCCACTTGCACATTTGTTTTGAATTCCAGCTACCACCTTCCAACATCTTATCAAAAACGTGGAGCACTACAAAAAGCATAAAATCACATTAATTAAAATTTGACTAGACAGAATTTTACTACTGAAATACGAAAATATGAAATACGAAAATGAAGTTACTACTGAAAATTAAAATTAAAACATGCGTAAATTAAAGTGTTAAATAAACTAGTAGTCGGACTAGCTAGTATATTCAACTTCAAATAAGTTGTACGAGTTCAGCATGTTTTTGGGCTCTCTTTTATGGTCATCCCAAATTTGAGCCACCAACACCATTGCGGCATCTTTGAATTGTTTGGTTCGGGAACGTGTAATTGGCCCATTAGGCAGCATCATTGGGTCATGGTTGATGTCCGTCACAGGCTTCGTAGGTGAGCTCGTATCATCCCCTCCCTCTTTAAGTTGATTTGTCCTCGAATCATCACCTACATCAAAAGGAGAAAGATCAAAAACATTAAAACTCGCGCTCACATTATAGTCACCTGGCAAGTCCAATTTGTACGAGTTGTCATTTATGCGTTCAATGACTTGAAATGGACCGTCCCCTCTTGGGAGAAGTTTAGATCGCCTTTGCTTGGGAAACCTTTCTTTTCGCATATGAACCCAAACCCAGTCCCCTGGTTCAAAGAGAATGCGTCTACGACCTTTGTTAGCTCGTTGGACGTATTGCTTGGTTCTTGCTTCAATATTCTCGCGCACCTTTCGATGCAGCTCCTTTATGTATTCCGCCTTTTTCCTAGCATCAGAATGGATAAATTTATCTGAAGGCAATGGCAATAAATTAAGAGGAGTGAGAGGGTTAAACCCGTAAACAATCTCAAAAGGCAAAAATTTAGTTGCAGAATGAACAGTTCGGTTGTAAGCAAATTCGATGTGGGGCAGACAGTCTTCCCATGTTTTGAGATTTTTTTGCACCAATGCTCGCAACAAGGTTAATAGGACTCGGTTTACTACTTCGGTTTGTCCATCCGTTTGAGGATGAAACGTGGTTGAGAATAGTAGTTTTGTCCCTATCTTTCCCCACAGAGTTCGCCAAAAAAGACTTAAAAATTTTATATCCCGATCAGATACGATCGTCTTCGGAACTCTATGCAATCGTATGATTTCTCTAAAAAAAAAATTTGCAATATGCACAGCATCGTCAGTCTTAGAACAAGGGATAAAATGGGACATTTTAAAGAAACGATCAACTACGACAAAAATTGAGTCCTTCCCGATTTTTGATTTCGGTATTCCAAGGATGAAATCCATGGAAATGTCGACCCACGGAGTGTCTGGAATATGAAGGGGCGTATATAAACCGTGAGGCTGGACCCGTGATTTGTCTTGTTTGTAAGCAATGCAACGTTCACAAATCCTTTCAACATCCTTTCTCATTCCTGGCCAGAAAAAATGTTCTTGAAGAGTGGACAATGTTTTGTCCCTTCCAAAGTGACCCATAAGGCCACCACTATGTGCCTCTATCACAAGCATGTCTCGCATAGAACCTTGCGGTATACATATCTTGTTTTCCTTGAAAAAGAATCCTTCATGCCTGTAAAACTTATCAAAAGCACCACTCTGACAAGCATTATAGACATTGCCAAAATCAGTATCATTAGCATACAATTCCTTAATGTGATGGAAACCAAGTACTTTAGAATCAAGAAAGGTTAATAAAGAGTACCTCCGTGATAACGCATCCGCTACTACATTTTCCTTACCTTTCTTATACTTAATTACGTACGGAAATGATTCTAAATACTCGGTCCATTTTGCATGTCGTTTGTTGAGCTTGTGCTGACCTTTAATATATTTGAGTGCTTCATGATCTGAATGAATAACAAACTCTTTCGGCCTCAAGTAATGTTGCCACGTTTCAAGCGATCTTATTAGAGCGTACATCTCTTTGTCATACACGGAGTAATTGAGTGCAGCTCCGTTCAATTTCTCGCTGAAATATGCCACCGGTCATCCATTCTGAGTTAGAACGGCTCCGATCCCTACACCTGATGCATCACACTCAATTTCAAAAGTTTTAGTAAAGTCAGGAAGGGATAACAATGGGGCTTTAACAAGACATTCTTTAATGGCATTAAAAGACTGTTCTTGCTCATCGGACCAATGGAAAGCTGAATTCTTCTTGATTACGCTCGTTAAAAGAGCGGCTATCGTGATGAAGTTGGGCACAAATCGGCGGTAAAAACTAGCCAATCCATGGAAACTTTGTACTTGACTAACCGTTGTAGGACGGGGCCATTCTTGGATTGCTCTAACCTTTTCTTGGTCCACCTCTAATCCATTTGCACTTACAACGTATCCTAAGAAAATAACCTTGTCAGTACAAAAAGAACATTTCTAGAGATTGGCGTACAATACCTCTTTTCGCAGTGTTTCTAAGATCGCACGTAGATGTTGGAGGTGATCCTCCAAAGATTTGCTGTACACTAATATGTCATCAAAATAAACAACACATGATTTACCAATGAAACTTCGTAAAACATGATTCATAAGTCGCATAAAAGTACTTGGAGCGTTTGTAAGTCCGAATGGCATTACCAACCATTCATACAAACCTAACTTTGTTTTGAAACCCGTTTTCCACTCATCGCCGTCCCGCATCCTAATCTGGTGATAGCCACTTTTGAGATCAATCTTTATGAAGATTCGAGCTCCGCTCAACTCGTCGAGCATATCATCGAGTCGGGGTTTCGGGTGTCGGTATCTGACGGTAATCTTGTTGATGGCGTGACAGTCGACACACATTTGCCACGAACCATCTTTCTTTGGCACTAATAGCACCGGTACTGCACATGGACTAAGGCTTTCTCGGATATATCCCTTTTCTAGCAATTCAGTGATTTGCTTTTGGAGCTCTTTTGTTTCTTCGGGATTGCTCCGGGACGCAGGTCGATTGGGCAATGAAGCTCCCGGCACCAAGTCAATTTGGTGTTCTATGCCTCGAATGGGTGGTAAACCACTTGGTATCTCTTCTGGAAAGATGTCCTTGAATTTCTGAATCAGAGACAACACAGAAGAAGGAACATTCTCGGGTAAGTTGTTAGTGTTCAAAAATGACTCCTTGTATAGTAAGACATACATCGGTTGTCCCACACACAAAGCCTTTCGAATATCTCTGGCTTTTGCAAAAACACTCATTTTTCCACTTTCTTTTTCATTCTCTTCCTTCGTTTCCTTTTCTTTTTGTTCCCACTCTCTTGTTTTATCACTTATTTTCTTGTCCCTCTTTTTTTTTTTTTTAAATTCTTCTCTTTTTCTTTCTCATTTTTTCACTCGCTTTCTTTTGATTTTTCTATTGATGCCTTCATCTTCAACTGATCTTCGTAAACTTGCTTGGGTGTTAGCGGAGCTAGTGTCACGTTCCGGCCCAAATACTTAAAAGTGTACCGATTAGTGTAGCCGTCATGGATTGCTCGCTTGTCAAATTGCTAGGGTCGTCCAAGCAGGAGATGTCCCGCTAGCATCGGAACCACATCGCACAAGACCTCATCTTGATACTTCCTTATTGTAAAGGGAACCAAAACTTGTTTTGTGACCTTAAGTTCTCCCGCGTCATTAAGCCATTGTAGCTTATACGGATGGGGATGTTTGGTGGTAGTCAATCCAAGTTTCTCCACCAATATGGTGCTGGCCACATTAGTACAGCTTCCTCCGTCAATAATGACGCAACAAATCTTCCCTTGTACTTGGCAACGTGTATGGAAGATGTTTTCGCGTTGTTCTTCATTTTCGACACCTTGTAAGCTAAGGCTCCTTTTTACTACCAAGATCTCTCCACTTTCGGCTTGTTCTACTTCTTCCTCATCTTGGGATGTTTCACTGGCATCATCTTCCTCTTCACTTCCGGATTCAATCTCGCCATTATCTCGGATAAACATAGTGTTTCGATTTGGACATTGACTTGCAATATGTCCTCGTCCCAAACATTTGAAACACTTAATGTCTCGGGATTGATTCAGAAGAGCTTTCATTTTGCCTTTGCTTGTTTCACCGATCGGCTTGTTAGACTTGGGTGCGCCACTTGTTTCTTTGGCTCGGTTCGGCATGTCCCTTTTGTTGGTCACTTGCCCCCACTTAGATGTTGAAGAATGATTGGGGGTTGCTCTAGGTGTAGCTTTTCGTTTCAGCTGTCTTTCGACCTTTATTGCCATGTGAACCATTTCGATGATATCGATGTAATGGTGTAATTCTACAATATTTGCAATATCTCGATTAAGGCCAGTGCTAAAACGTGCCATGGTGGCTTCTCGTTCTTCTTCTACATTGGCTCAGATCATGGCCACTTCCATTTCCTTATAGTAATCCTCTACGCTTCAGTGACCCTGAGTTAGGCTTTGCAACTTTTGATACAACTCGCGGTGATAGTAGGTTGGGATAAATCTTTTCCGCATTAGTGCCTTCATTTCCGCCCATGTGGATATTGGGCGTTCACCATCCCGTCTTCAACTCGTCGTTAATTGATCCCACCAGATAAGGGTGTAATCAGAAAATTCGATGGCAGCAAGTTTCACCTTCTTATTTTCTGAATAATTATGGCAGTCGAAGATTAACTCCACCTTCTTTTCCCACTCAAGGAAGGCTTCCGGATCGGATCGCCCTTGGAAAGCAGGAATCACCAATTTAATGTTCTTTAAGTCGTCATTGGCCCATCCTTGATCTCTTCACTCACAGACTCGTGGACCTCCTCTCCGTTCATTGTAATCAAAAGCCGGATTACTGTCGGCCTCACTCGGTTCGTAGACGTCGTTGTCATATAACCAAGGTTGTTCCCGTCCCCTTCTCGGAATTGGAGGGGTGTTTACTCGAGGTCTCCGTTCATCTCTTCGATCAATCATTCGTTGATTGATTGGACCAAACGTGTGATTTCACACATTACTGTTTGCAAATCCGGATCTCTCCCTTCGGGATCATTCCTTTGGGGCTGCAATCCTCTTCCACCTCCGGCGGCGTCGGATGCTTCGTCGCTTATTATTCGATGTTCGGGACTCCTAGACATGTTAAACAGAATTAATGAATCCTCACTACAATCCTCACGCGTTCACTCAGAAAGAAATTATCAACACTCACACTCGTGTTTTCACTCAATTTCTGGCTTTTTTTCTTGATGTAATCACTCTTGCCTTTTACCGCTCGAATTCACTCTTCTAGATTCTAGAAGGTTGTCTTCGACTTACTAGCAACTCGTAGGTCGTTTCAAGAGGAAAAGGTTAAAATTGGTTTTCGGAAAAAGGTAGGCTTTGAAAGGGTAGAAAGATTGATAGGTGGTGGATCGGAAAATAAGGTTCGACAGTAGAGATGGTGAAATATGAAGAGTTTGAAAATCAAGATACTACGATTTTTTTACTTGAATTTTTTTTTAAAACTTACTTAGAAAAACTCAAGATGATCAAAACGTGCCTAATTTGATTGGCTCTGATACCAGATGATACGGTCCGTCTCAGGTTAGGAGGCGAATCGTAAATGTTGCCCGATCGTAAATTAGATAGTTTCTATTTTAATTAACAAAAGGGTTAATTTTATTGGAAATGATATCTTTGAAATGTAAAGATAGGTGATAGATTGAGATGGAAACGTATTTGAAACAAGAAAGAACCTTTAATAAAAATTAAAGACCCGAATCTTATAAGTTTCAAATTGATGGAATGAGTTTTGAAACAAAACTGAGACCCACTATCTAGCGAGATAGGAACCAACGGTATAGGTAAATGAACGCCACACCCGTTAGGAAGAAAAGTTCAAAACAAGGAAAGAACGACGCCACTAGAAAACTAGATAAGTCAATTCAACCTTGAGAATCAGGAGAGTGAATACTCACCAAAAGGAATTTTTTTTTTCATTCAAATTCAAAAGTCCTCTTTTACAAATGAAAATAAACGTCCTATTTATAGCTACTAGCCGAATGGCCAAAATACCAAGCTTGAAATTGTTTTATCTTCAAATTGTTTAATCTTCGGGGTGCCTTCAATTTGCATTATCTTCATGAAGTTGCCGTCCAAGATTTTGAGCACCAAAGCTTTATGTTGTCCACCACCACCATCATTCCCACCATTGTTTAATTTGCCATCCATTATCTCAAAATAAATAATTTTTAAACTCCAATTCATGCTCCAAGTTCTATCGTCCATGCACTTTCAATTTAGCAAAATACTTTTAAATTCCAAGCTCCCCGAACATTAGCTTGCCGTCCACATTAATTGATTGTTCCACTAAACACCATGCTTGCTCTTCAATTATTTATTCTCCCATTAACTCCCTTTGGCCGTCCACTACCAAGCTCCTATTATCTTGATTTTAAAACTTCAAGGATCCATATTCTTTCATGCCGTTTATGCTTCACTAAAACACACATGCACATTTCTTATTTGTTTATTCCATCTTGTCTCCCATTGAATTTGCATTCCCGCTGATTGTTGCATATGGGCCAATAATCAAACGATTAAAACATTCTCCATGTCTTGTTGGCTGTTCAAGTATGCATCCATTTAGAAATTTAGCACCCTTGTTAATTGCCATGTTCCTGCATTAACTTTTAAAATAATTTATTCAAGGTTCCACCCAATGTAAACCGTCCATGCCTCCACATTGCCGTCCAACTTGTTCACAAAAAAGACAAAATTTTTATTTTATTTCCACTAGCCGTCCATCCACTTTGATTTTGTGCTTTCCATTCATTCTTCAATTGTTTAATTTCTCCACATGCTTCATGCTTTGCCATTCGCTCCCCCCCCAAATGCTAGAATTTAAAATTCCATTTTATCATGCTTAGGTAGCTAGTGCCGCATGTCCATCTTGATAAATACACCATGGTGATTATTTTACTACAAAGTCAAAGCATGGTGCCATTTATGCTTGTACATGTATTTCCACTTGCACATTTGTTTTGAATTCTAGCTACCACCTTCCAACATCTTATCAAAAACGTGGAGCACTACAAAAAGCATAAAATCACATTAATTAAAATTTGACTAGACAGAATTTTACTACTGAAATACGAAAATGAAGTTACTACTGAAAATTAAAATTAAAACATGCGTAAATTAAAGTGTTAAATAAACTAGTAGTCGGACTAGCTAGTATATTCAACTTCAAATAAGTTGTAGGAGTTCAGCATGTTTTTGGGCTCTCTTTTATGGTCATCCCAAATTTGTGCCACCAACACCATTGCGGCATCTTTGAATTGTTTGGTTCAGGAACATGTAATTGGCCCATTAGGTAGCCTCATCGGGTCATGGTTGACGTCCGTCACAGGCTTCGTAGGTGAGCTCATATCACAAAGTTTACTGGGAATACGAATTTATCAATTTTCACAAGTACATTTTCGATTATACCCCTAGGATTTCTAACAGTTTTATCAGCTAATTGAATGCTCATCCTAGTTTGTTTGGGTTTCCCTAGACCTAATTGTTTAAACAATTTATAAGGCATGACATTTATGCTTGCCCCTAAATCAGCTAACGCATTATCAATAGATAAACTACCAATTAAGCATGGAATTGTAAAACTCCTTGGATCTTTCAATTTCTATGGCAGTTTATTTTGCAACATTACTGAGCACTCTACGTTCAGTTCCACATGTGATTCCTCGCCAATCTTTCGCTTATTTGTCAATAGCTTCTTTAAAAATTTCCTGGAATTTGGCATCTACGAAAGAGCTTCAAGAAACGGTAAGTTAATATGTAATTTCTTTAAAAGTTTAAGGAACTTACCTAATTGTTCCTCTGTATCGTCTTTCGTTACTGCTTGGGGATATGGTATGCGAGGTTTGTACTCTTTGATTACTGGTTTCGGTTTGTTATTGACCTCAACCATATCTTCTTCTACCGTATTCTTTTATTTTGAATTAGACGCGTCAAACCCTTCACTATCTTGAGCTGTTATGGCTTGAACTTGCTCCCTTGGGTTAGTCTTGATGTTGCTCGGTAGTCTTCCCGGTGGTCTCTCAGAATTTTGCTTAGCAAGTTGCCTGAATTGATCTTTGAACTCTTGTGACAATGCCTCTAGTTTTGTTTCTACCTTCTGAAAATGTGTTTCTAAGGCTGCTATGAAGTTTGTCAGTACCTCTTCAAGGTTCAGCTTCTTTTCCTGTGGGTAGGGCTGTTGTTGGAAGTTTTGGGAAGGTTGTTGCCTTTGATTTCTTTGAGCGCCCCATGAGAAGTTGGGGTGGTTCTTCCAACCTGGATTATAAGTATTACTATAAGGGTTATTATTAGAACGGAAATTGTTACCCATATAGTTCATCTACTTGCTCTCCATGCCCTGTCTTTAGGGTGGGTACTCATGATTCGCGACTCCTTCACTTGTGTCGCACTGCATAACTAGATGTGCCTGCGAAGAACCATAGAAACTATCAAATTTTTTATGTAGGAACTCTACCTGATTTGATAGTGCGGTTACTGCGTCGATGTTGAAAACTCTGGCTGCTTTGGCTGGCCTTGTCCTTGTAACTTGCCACTGATAGTTATTCAATGAGATTTCCTCTATAAACTCGTGGGTCGCTTCAGGAGTTTTGTTCTTTAGGGTTCCACTGGCAACTGAATCGATTAGTTACCGTGTTGAAGGGTTTACACCGTTGTAAAAAGTTTGGACCTGTAGCCACAAAGGTAATCCGTGGTGTGGACACTTCCTTAACAAGTATTTGTATCTCTCCTATGCATCGTAAAGTGTCTCTAAATCTATCTGCACAAAAGAAGAGATATCATTTCTTAATTTGGCCATTTTGGCAGGTGGAAAATATTTTAACAAAAATTTTTCGGTCATTTGGTCCCATGTAGTGATTGACCCTCGTGGAAGGGAATGTAGCCACTGTTTGGATTTATTCCTCAAAGAAAAGGGAAATAACCGAAGATGGATAGCATCATCAGAAACACCATTTATTTGAAGGTATCACATAATTCCAGAAAATTTGGTAAGTGTGTGTTAGGATCCTCATCCTGCAAACCATGAAAGTGAACAAACTATTGTATCATCTGTATAGTGTTAGGTTTCAGTTCAAAATTATTTGCAGCAATAGTAGGCCTAAAAATACTAGATTCAGTTCCTGTTAAACTAGGTTTAGCATAATCATAATAGTACGTAGAGCATGATGTTCGGCCATCTCTGGAGGTGGCAGATTATTTTCAGCCATCTTTTCCGTGGTATTTATTTCGGCTTCTTGCTCTTTGTCTATGTAGTTTAAGCTTCGCCTTATTTCTATACGATTTCTATGAATGGTACCTTCAATATCACTGTCGTAAAGTAGGGGTCCTGTCGGGTTCCTTCTAGTCATAAACTAGAGGTACCTGAAAGGAGTAAAAGAAGAAAATTTAGAAAAACAAAAAAATAATAATTGCAAAAACAAAAATAAATATGGCTAAAGTAATAAAAATTAAGTGTTCTTAATATTTCAATTCCTCGCAACGGCGCCAAAAACTTGATCGCGTGTCAAAGTCTTAAAATTTATAAAAAGAATGATCAAACCTAGAAACTAACTATGACAACAATTTGAGGCAAGCGCACCTATTGAACAGTAGTATAGTTTAGGCAAGACCGAAATGTCAAATCTGAAAGGAACCAAAAGTACTAATACTAACTCTCTTTTTATTATCTAGCCTAAGAATTAAGAGATTTATTTATCTAATATAAAATTAACTAACAACTAAACTAAAGATACAAAGACAAAGAGGATAAATTGAGAAAATAACTTGAGAGAAAACTAATTGATTAAGACGACACCCAAGGAAGAATCCACCTAGACTTTACTTGTTATCTAACTTTGAACTAGACGATTTATTCATTTGACTTGATCCGTAGGATTCCCTAATGTATATTAGACCCTCTCTCGAGGTGAATAACATCTAACCTTAGGTTGATTAATTGAAATCTCTTTCTAATTAAAACCCCTAGAATCGCATTAACTCGATCTATGGACTCCCATATTAGGTTTCACCCTAATTCGGCAAAATCTCGTCACCCTATCTCTAGGCGCGCGGTCAACTTTGCTTAATTATGCTAGATCTACTCTTAGGCAGGGACTTTTGGTCCTCCACCTAATCACATCATACTTGAATTAATATCCCGGAAATATCAACACAAGAATTAAGAACACATAATTCAGAACAAGTAAAATATTTGTCATATAGTTCAGAAGACAATAACAAGATTCATCTTAGGTTTCATCCCCCTCAGGTATCTGAGGGTTTAGTTCATAACAATAAAAGAAAACATCTCAAAAGAAAAGATAAAACAAAACATAAGAAATCCCTAAAACCCCCTGAAGGAATTGAAGGAGAGATCCGTCGTCTTGAGTATAACTTCGGCTTCTTGAGATGGATCAACTGGCTATCTTCGAGTAAATTTCCACAAATCTGACCTTTCTGGCTCAGCTCCTTGGCTTAGCTAACCGCCCCCCTTCTAGGATATACTTAGGGTGTTTATATAGGCTTTTGAGATAGGTTTCTTTGCCTCTAAGTATCCTTTTTCGAGTGAAATTGCTTTTTTCCACGATAGGGACACGGCCATGGCACACGTCCGTGTGAGTCATCTTTAGGCCCACGGCCGTGTGGTCTTGGTCCCAGGCCCTGTCGATTTCTATTTTAGCCCAATTTGGCCTGTTTTAAGTCTGTTTCTCGTTCTTTTCATCCTCGGGTGCTTTCCTGAGTATAAAACATGAAAACAAAGGATTAAGAGCACCAAATTACATAAATCAAGCCTTAAATCATCCAAAAGCATGCTAAACGTGGGCTTAAAATATGTTACTTTTACGGTTTATAAGTTGGTGCAGGGGACCACTCCGATTTAGATAGCTCCATACAGAATGGCACCGACTGAATTAAAAGAATTGAAAGATCACTTGCAAGAAATGACAGATAGAGGTTCCACATGACTGAGTTTTTCTCCTTAGGGTGCACCGGTTTTGTTCGTGAAAAAGAAAAACAGAACGATGAGAATGTGCATTGACTATAGACAACTCAACAAGGTGACTATAAAGAATAAATATCTTTTGCCACGAATTGATGATTTATTTGATCAGTTGAAAGGGGCTACAGTTTTATCTAGGATAGATTTGAGATTGGGTTACTATCAGCTACGAGTTAAAGACTCTGATGTACCGAAAACTACTTTCTGAACGAAGTACGGACACTATGAGTTTCTGTGTATGCCTTTCGTACTTACTAATGCTCCTGCTGTTTGTATAGACTTAATGAATCAGATATTTAGAGAGTATTTGGATCAATTTGTGGTTGTGTTCATAGATGACATATTGATCTATTCTCGTGATGAATCCGAGCATGCTAAACATTTGAGATTAGTACTACAGACTTTGCATGATAAGCAGTTGTATGCGAAGTTTAGTAAATGTGAGTTTTGGTTACGAGAAGTCAGTTTTCTGGGACATAAAGTATCAACATCAGGTATTCGGGTTGATCCGAGCAAGGTTTCGGCTATACTAGATTGGAAGCCTCCTAGAAATGTATCTGAAGTTTGAAGTTTTCTGGGATTAGTTGGTTACTATAGATGATTTGTAAAAGGTTTCTCTATGATTTCAATCCTAATAACGCGACTACTTCAGAATGATGTTAAATTTGAGTGGTCAGAAAAGTTTCAATCAGTTGAAAGATTTGTTGACTGAAGCTCCAGTGCTAGTTCAGCCAAAAATGGGTAAAGAATTTGTCTATAGTGATGCATCTTTAAATGGTTTAGGTTGTGTTTTAATGGAGGAAGGTAAAGTTATAACTTATGCCTCAAGTCAGTTAAAGCCACACGAAATGAACTATCCGACACATGGTCTAGAATTGGCAGCTATTATGTTTGCATTGAAAATATGGCGACAGTATCTGTTTGCTAAAAAATGTCATGTTTATTCCGATCATAAGAGCTTAAAATATTTGATGACTCAAAACGATCTGCATTTGAGACAGCGTCGATGGTTAGAGTTGTTAAAAGATTATGAGCATTGATTACCATCTGAGAAAAGCCAATGTTGTAGCTGATGCTTTGTGTTAGAAATCTTTATTTTTTCTTCATGCAATGAATATGCATATAGCTCTATCTAATGATGGATCTATTGCAGCTGAGTTGAAAGCGAAACCATTATTTATTCAGCGGATATGTAAGGCTCAAATATTTGATAATAAATTGATAGCAAAACTTCAAAGACCAAATGTGTGTTTCAAAAAATTCAAAGTTGATTCAGATGATTTTGAATGAAGCTCATAATTGTCGGTTATTTGTTCACCCGGGTAGTACAAAAAATGTATAATGATTTGAAACAACTTTACTGGTGGCATGGTATAAAACGAGACATTTCTAACTTTGTTTCGAGATGTTTGATATGTCAGCAAGTCAAAGCTAAGCATCAGGTTCCGTCTGGACTACTTCAACCAATTATGATACCCAAGTGGAAATGGGATAGAGTTACGATGGATTTTGTATCGGGTTTGCCTTCGTCATCGAGTAATAAAGATGCAATCTCGGTTATTGTAGATAGATTGACTAAATCGGCTCATTTTGTTCCGGTTCGCACGGATTATTCACTTTCTAAACTTGCTAAGTTGTATATTTCTCAGATTGTCCGATTGCATGGAGTACCTAATTCTATTATTTCATATAGAGATCTGAGGTTCACATTGCGGTTTTGGAAGAAATTGTAAAATGCACTTGTAACAGCCCAATTTAGGGGCTAGTCGGAACAGTGATCTCGAGATCACTAATTCGAGGTTAGAGAAAATTACTTCCATGATATTTTATGAGTTATAGTGTGATGGTATAAGTGTATGAAAATTTTGGTGCTTTAATTTTATCGATTTCTTGCTTAATCGCGAAAAAGGACTAAATCGCGTAAAATGCAAAAGTTCCATTTTATTAGATAAATGTGCCAAATAGCCATATAATGTTAATAGGAGGTCTTTAAAAGGCAATTAGCCCATTTTTAAATGGTTGGCCGGCCATAGGAGACAAGAATTGACAAATTGGTCAAGGTTGGTAATAGTTGTTGACTAATTGATAAATAGAATAAAGTAAAGAAAAGATGATATCCATCTTTTCTATTCATCTTTCTCTACCAAAAATAGCAAGCAAATAGGGGTTTTTGAAAGCTCAAAATCTTAGCAAGCTCTTCTCCATTCAAGTAAGTGATTTTAATGATTTTCTTGAAGACAGTTGTACTTTTAGAACCCCTAGAGCTTAAGCTTTCAAATGAGGGGACTAATTTGCAATATGGTGAAAAGTTTAGACTTTTACCATGAGAGCTTCATTGTTATTTGTTGCATTTTTATGGAAGAAATTGAGTCTTAGTTGTTAGATGAGCAAATTTTGTGAAAGGTGCTGTCATGAAAACACCTAAAAAGAACCCTGTTGGAAAGGTTATAAAAATGGTTGTAAATGTGTGAAATGTTGGGTTTTGATGATAGCCATAAGAGAAATAAATGTTCACCTAGACTTGTTGAAGATAGAAATTTGATTAGAATAAATTTCTAAGCCTAGGGGCAAAATAGTCATTTTGCCAAAGCATGATTATTAAAATGCTTTTATTAATGTGCTGATTGAAACGAGCTAATTTGCTATTATAAAGCAAGAAGAACAAAGAATCCTCCTCGATCGAGGAAAGAATAAAGTCTCGGGCTAGGTCGACGATCTAGCTTATTTTGAAATCGAGGTAAGTTTGTATTTGATAAATTCAGCGTTATGTTAGCAAGTTTGAGAATATTTGGTATTATATTGATACATGATGTTCTACTAAATTGAGTATTTGATGTTGAATGAGTAAGTTGAGATGTTGAAGTCCCAGTGGACTATAATGAATGTAAAAATGCTATCATCGAGACATGAAATGGATAAGGTCCCGTATAAGACCATGTCCAGGACATGGTCTCGGCACCAAATTGAGATCCCGTATAAGACCATATCCGGGATATGGCTTTGGTATTGAATATGGGAATCGTATAAGACCATATCCGGGATATGGCATCGATATTTGATGTGAGATTCCGTATAAGACCATATCTGGGATATGGCATCGGCACTCAGAGGTGACCCATGTAAGACCACATCTGGGGTGTGGCATTGGCTTTGTACTTATATTAATGACGATGAAAATGTGTCTTTGAGTATCCTTAGTGATTAATGGGATAAATAGATGAGTTTGGAAATAGAAATGAGATTAGTATTAAAGACATGTGAATGAGTGAATACAGGTACTCGTGAATGATTCACAAAGAAATAATTACGACATGCGGCATGGTATGTGCTAAATAAGGGAAAGTAGCCTATAACCTTGTGTATGGTTAATTATTGTCATGGATGGATTTTATCATGAGCTTATTGTTGCTATTTATTTCCATTCAAACTTACTAAGCTTTATGCTTACCCATTTTTATTGCCCTTTTTCCTTGTAGTATTGCCAAGATAACTTGAGGAACGTGGAACGTCGGAGTTCGAAAATCACACTATCGACATAACTTTGGTATAACATTTTAGACTTATTTTGAGTATGACATGTATAGGACTTGGGTATTTTGTTAGGTCGTAATTGTTAGCCAAAGTGTTGGCTATATATGTTATTAAATTCATTTTGTAAATGGTTATTAGAATTGGGCCAATACTTGATAAGTATATATATTCTATGAGGATGAAATTATGAAGTTTGTGCTTGTGTGAATGTTTTGAATTGAGTTCTTGGATATGCATTTGGGTTATGAGTTGTGTTGAGATAAGTTGGAATAAGTATGTTTGCTATGCAGGGTGGCATTTGGCTTGGAATATAGCCTTTTTAATGTCCACACAGGTAGACACACGGTCTAAGGACACGGGCGTGTGCCTTGGCCGTGTGACCATAGTGAGATGATGACATCATAAATAGAATGCCAAGGTTTTGGCACATGGGATAAGACACAAGCGTGTCGAGGCCGAGTGAGGGACACGAGCATGTGTCTGGTCGTGTGAAATAAGTCAGTGTCGACCACGGATGAAAGACATGGGCATGTCATAGGGGCACACGAGCGTGTCCCTAGGACAACACGGGCATGTGACCCCTATTTTGATGAAGAGTTTTCTAAGTTTGTAAAAGTTCCCAGTTTAATTCTAAAATCTCTTGGAAGTATGTTTAGGGCCTCGTAGGCCTAGAATGAGAAGAATATGGGTTTATATGGAAACTCTTTATGGTAAAAAGAAATTTTATAGCCCAATGTGATATGTTTAAGCAAGTTAAGTTAGGTAATACCTCAAATTCGGATCCGGCTTCGAACATGGGTAAGGGGTGTTACAACACTAGGTACTAAACTACTCTTTAGCACTACTTTCCATCCGCAGATAGATGGTTAGTTCGAACGAATCATTCAGATACTCGAGGATATGTTGAGATTTTGCATTCTTGAGTTTAAAGGTACATGGGAACGATACTTTTCACTGATTGAATTTGCGTATAATAATAGATTTAATCAAGAATCAAAATGGCACCTATTGAAGCTTTGTACGGTTACAAATGTCGAACACCTTTATAGTGGACTGAGCTCAGTGAGAATAAGATACACGGGGTCGATTTGATCAAAGAGACCGAATAGAAAGTGAAAGTGATTCACGATAGTTTGAAAACCACGTCAGATCTTCAGAAATCATACGCAGATTTAAAACGTAAAGATATTGAATTTCAAATCGGGGAGAAAGTGTTTTTGAAAGTCTCGTCATGGAAGAAAATAATCCGATTCGGTCGTAAAGGCAAATTGAATCCAAGATTCATTGGGCCGTATAAGATTACAGAGCGTATCAGGCTAGTTGCTTACACATTGTTGTTACCACTTGAGTTAGAAAAGATCCATAATGTATTTCATGTTTCTATGCTACGACGATATTGATCCGACCCATCGCATGTAATTTCTCCGTTTGAGATTGTGATCTGATTCGATATGACTTACGAGGAAGAACCGATCCGGATTTTAGATCGCAAGGTGAAAAAATTAAGAAATAAGAAAATCTCATTAGTGAAAGTCTTATGGAATCGACACGGGGTTGAAGAAGCGACGTGGGAGCCCGAAGATGCTATGAGAGAACGTTACCCAAACCTGTTCGTCGGTAAGATTTTCAGGGAAAAAAATCCCTAAGGGGGAGAATTGTAACAGTCTGATTTAGACTTTAGTTGAAATAGTGGTTTGGGGACCACAGATCCGAGTCAGAAAAATATTTTAATATTATTTTCCATGCTTATAGTATGTGAAATTGTTAGGTGTGAAATTTCTGTGATTTAATTTATTCGTTTGTGAGCTTAATTTTCAAAAAGGACTTAATCGCATAAATTTTTAAAGTGGCTTTCTATATGTTAAAGTGTTTAATTGCCTTGATGAGTTAATTATTGAGTCCTTATGTTGCAATTTAGCCATCAAATCATGGGATGGACGGTTAAGGGCTTATTATATATGCTTTTCTAATTAAATTACTAAGGTTAAAGTTGTAAAAGGTATATTACTTTGCATTTAAATAAAATAAAACTAAAAAGCCATGCATTATTTTTAACTTACCACCGAAAATACAAAAGAAAAATAAAGAACAAAAGAACAACTAGGTTTGACTTTGATTTTGGCTAAATTAAGGTATGTTTTGTTTGGGTTTTCAATAATTTTTACGTTTTTATAATCGTTGCTTCTAGTACTACAAAGCCCATGTTTTAATTTTTGAATTTGATGATGATTTTGTGTTTTTCCATTGATGATAGCTTGTGATTTTTGTTGTTTGATGATAGAAAATAAAAGATATGTGATAGATTATAATGTTTTGCCTTTGGATTTTTGATGAATTTGAGTAATTTGGGATAAATTGTGAAAATAACATTTTGAGGGACTAAAAGCTGAAACAAATGAAATGTATGGACTTGTATGAGCATGAGGAAGATTCGGCCTAAGCGTGAAATAGTGAAATTATGTGTACTTTGTGTTTTGTAAAATAGGACTATATTGTAAAACTGTGTAATTATAAGGGCTAAAGTGTAAAAAGGCCTAAATATGTGTTTTTGGATTAAATTGAATGAATTTTTGATTAAATTAGTTAAATTTGAATTTATTTAGATCAAGAACGAAAGAAATTAGAATTAGATCGGGGGAAGTCGAAAGTAGCCGACTAGTCGATTTCATCCATCAATATCTGAGGTAAGTTCATAAGTAAATAATGCTATTAAATTCTATTGTATCTAATCTAATAGTGCCGAATTGAATTGTTATTTGTGTAAATTAATATGCTGAAATGAATTAAGCATGGGACCAATTTTTACGTGCCTGAAATGATCGAGATAAGATGTTCGAAAGCCCCGTACGAGTCTTAGGAATAGTTAGGATACATATGTCATGACATAGGATTTCGATATGTGTTCTCGTGTAAGACCACGACTGGGATGTTGGCATCGACTTGTGTTTATGTGTAAGACCATGTCTGGGACATTGGCATCGTATTTGATTCGTGTAAAACCCTATCTGGGACAGTGACATCGATATATGATTACATGTAAGACCACATCTGGGACGTTGGCATTGTACGAGCCTTCCGACTATCTGAGTATCCTTATTATTTTTGAATGGTTCAATGAGCATTATTGAGATGAGATTAGATGAGAAAACAAACTAAAAGATTCAGGTATGTGCTTTATGATATGTATATGTAAATAAGGTAAGTATGTGTCTATGATGGATACATGAATTTAACATGGTAAATGATAAATTTATATGTGCTTATGAGTATATGTGAGTTTGGAAGTTGATGTTATATTTATATTGTAAATGTGATAATATTTGAGTTGTAAACATATAAATTGTATAATTGCTTAATGTTTATGAGATTTTGGTTAGTTGATTTAAATGCAAATGTCTATTGGTTCTTTATTTGCTTATGACTTACTAAGCTATGAAAGCTTACTTTGTGTGTGTGTTTGTTTGATTGTTTTATAGATTATTAAAGCTACGAGAAGCTCAAGGATCGTCGAGGATTATCACCATAGTATCAAACTATATTTTGGTACTTTTTGAGAATGTATATGTTAAAGTATGGCATGTATAGTCTAGAGAACTTATGATATGGTTTGTGATTTGTAAAAATAGCCATGTGATATGGCTAGTTAATGGATGTGTTTATGAATGAGTTTCGTTCATGCTTATTGATGCATAAGTTGGTAAGTTTTAATGTGCTCAAAAGAAGCTAAATGAATGGTACATATATATGTGAGTTCATGGTTGATTTTGAATATGCAAATGATGAGTAGTGGCTATGTATTGTATTGGTTAGATAGAGTAATAGTTATATGTTCTTGATGTATTATTGAAACCTTGAATTAATATGTTTGAATTAGATTGGCAGGTGAAATGAATGATAATGGTAAGAGTTAAAATATGCATGTTTTGGTATGTCTTGAATGCATTGGTGGTATGATTTTAGAATGGTTTGATGCTTGCAGGGGTGACTTAAAGTGTGGGTGGCAAATTGGCCTTGTAAATGGCCTATATTTTCCCACATGGTTGAGCACACGGGCGTGTGGCTCAACCGTGTCTCTTAAGTTTACAAATCAAAACAAGTCAGACTCGCACACGGGCTGGACACATGGGCGTGTGACTGGCTTTGTGAAATAAGTCAATGTCAACCACGGGTTGAACACACGAGCGTGTCTTTGGCCATGTGGACAAGTCAGTATATATGCCCTGTTTTACCACGACTTGGACACACGGGTATGTCTGAGGCCGTGTGAGGTACATGGCCTACCCATAGGGCGTGTAACCTCTATAACTTTGAAAAATGTTAAGTTTCAGAAAAATTTTGTATGAGGCCGGTTTAGTCCCGACACCTCTTTAATGCATGTTTAAGGTCTCGTAGACCTTATTAAGGGACTTAATGACGTTGATTGATTATGATTTAATATTGTATGAAATATGAAGATTAAATATTTTTAGTTTCATCGATAATACCCCATATCCCTAGTCCAGCAACGGATACGGGTTAGAGGTGTTACAAATCGGTAGTATTTTTGTACCTCAAAGTCCATGATGTTAAATGTTAATTTTATTATTTTATTTTTTATGTTTGTTAGGCTTGTCAATCTTTGGAATCCTTAAGGCATACATGAACCTGTTCATGTAGCCATCCATCATATGGTTTATGGTCTATGTTGTAGCATTCTAAAACCTTGACTATTTAGGGTCTAGGACTATTTCGGTTCCAATTATGATGTTGTATCAACAATCTACTTCCAATAAACTAATGATTAATAAATTTATTGCATCCTATTTTACATCAAGTTTTTGCACATGGAAAATTCGTAACTAGATAAGCCTCGTCAATCTAAAGTTGTTTAATTTTATGTGCTCAATTTTCATTCAACTTGTTATTACTACAATTTGCACTAACACTAAGAGTTAAATTCTTAAAACTTAGAAAATTATTATTTCTTCATTTATTCATCTCCATATAATTCTGATACAGACATTGTGATATATCATGAATCATTAAAATAAAATCAGTAGGGAAGCAAAATCTAAGTCATTTCAGATGCTACTGACAACGTCATCATATTCTTAATGGAAGTACATCTTAAGCTATTCTAAAATTTACCATAATTTGCAATATAATAAATTTGATATCCATTATTTCCTTGTAGGTTTTTAGAGCCCTTTTTCTTGATTTATTTGTGTTTTTTTTTTGCCTATATATATGAATTCAATCTAAGAAGAACTTCATTCTGAACCATTTGAAAGGTTAGTAAAGCATTCCTTTTTAACTTTTTTGATGGTTTCTTTTGTCTTTTGATATTTTTTGTAATGGCAAGCTCATGCAAGAAAACTAGGGAAGAAGAAAAATTGAGATTAAGATCATTGAAAATGAAGATGATAAGCTCATCTCATTTTCAAAACGATGTACAAGAATTTATAAGAAAACCTCTAAGCTTTCAATTTTATTTGGTGGTGAGATTTTTTATTATTTTCTCACCAACTGGTAAGCCTTATTCATTTCATCATCCTTCTGTTGAAAGCCTTATTCATTTCGTCATCCTTCTATTGAATCTGGCACTAAACAATTTTGGAACCCAAACCAACCACTTAATGAAACCACTCATGCTTCTGTTGAGGCTTACCATAAGGTAAGAATCAACTTGCTTGTGTAAGTATTCAATTAGGTCCATGACTAACTAGTTGCATAAAAAAGCAAAGGGAGATTTCTTGGTGGACATCATTGAAATATTGGACAAGCAAGTTGATACTTAACTTACGGTAAGCTTCAGCAGGAGCATGAGTGGATTCATTAAGAGGTCGGTTTGGGTTCAAAATTTATTTAGCGATAGTTTCAGTAGAAGGATAACCAAATGAATACATCTTACCAGTTGGTGAGAAAATAATAAACAGAATCTCACCACCACATAAGGTGGAGAGCTCAGAAATTTTCTTATAAATTCCTGTACATCGTTTTGAAAATGAAATGAGCCTATCATCCTCATTTTCAATGATCTTAATCCCAATTTTTCTTTTTGCCTCTAGTTTTCTTGCCTGAGCTTGTAGTTACAAAAAAGATCAAAAGAAAAAAAAAACCAACAAAAAAGTTAAAACGGAATGCTTTTCTAGCCATTCAAATGGTTGGGAATGAAGTTCTTCTTTGATGGAGTTCATATATATAGGCAAAAAATGAAGAAATTAGATGGAAATAAATCAAGAAAAAGGGCTCCCAAAACCTATAAGGAAATAATGGATATCACATTTATTGCATTGCAAATTATGGTAAAATTTAGAACAGGTTAGGCTGTAGTACCGTTGAAAGTATGATGATGCTGTCAGTAGCATCTGAAACAACTCAGCTTTTTCTTCCTCTTGGTTTTATTTTGTCAAGCTTAAAATATCACAATGTCTTCATTGGGGTTATATAGAGAAGAAGAGATGAAGAAAATCAAATTGTTCTAAGTTTTAAGAATTCAACTCTTAGTGTTACTACGAATTGTAGTAATAACAAGTTGTTGGGTGAAAATTGAACACCTAAAATTAAACAACTTCACATTGAAAACTTTATCTAGTTTAGGATTTTCCATTTGCAAAACCTTGATGTGCAAAAATTTGAACAGCTAAAATTAAACAACTTCACACAGAATAAGTGTAATGCCCCAAAATCTAGGTATTTATTTTTGTATGTTTGTAGCACAAATATCTGCCTGACTCAGGGGTTAAGTGATTTGGGTGTGTTTGGGAGTGTCTGAGAAGTCTTGGGTTCAAGCCTGGGCATGTGCAAAAAAGTTTTGTTTTTAACGAATAAACCATTGGCTATAGTTAGTAGGCTTTTAAATTATTGTGGGTAAAGCAAGACATAGAGAGTCTGCTGGTCTAGGGGGTAAGTGGCGTGTTACCTATGCCAGAGGACTGATGTTTGAAACTTGGTAGGGGCAGTGGAGTATTTATTTTGCTGCTATGCCGTGGGGGTGTTGTGGGTTGACTGAAACACTGAAGTGGTTGAGAGGAATTCAAATTGGGTAGTTGAGGGGAGGTGTGGTCGGGTGGAGAGATTTAAGGAGGGATTTTTGGAGAAAACCAAGGGAAGTGAGAGGAGGGGGAGTGTTGTGCCGAAATTGGACTTTGGGCACTCATGAATTCGGCCAGAGTGGTATGCTCCTCATTTTCTCTCATTTTTCTTGAAGGCCGAATGTGGTAGGGGTTGTATTCTTGTATTCTTCTGTTTCACCTCTTTCTTCTTTGACAACCATTTCTTTGGCCATTGTCTCTTCTTCGTTTCTTTTCCCAATTGATTCTGTTGTTGGCCGAATATATCTTCTTCCCCTCATTCGATCCTTTTGTTAACATATTCTCTTTCTCCTTATCTTGCTTTTGTTACCGAATATTCCAATATTTCTCTTCTCTTTTCTCCCTTAAACCGTGTTCTCTTATCATCTCTCTCTAGTTGGTACCCAGGCGGAATACTTCATCCTTCTATCGCTATTTTGTCTTCGGTTTAGCGATTATTCTCTTAAAATTGGTAAGAGCACTCGACCCCTTCTTGTTTTCTCTTAAATTGTATCACGTCTCCCCTTTCTTACACTGTTTAAAGCTGAATATTGTTTTCTCTTATTGCCGATTCTCGGCTTCCTTCCCTTATATGTGATGTTTCTTTCGGTTTTAGAACATCTTGAGGAGTGAAGGGGTTTGCAAGTAGTATTGAAGCGTTCAAAACCTTTCTCTCATCACTCGATCGAAGGTAACTATATTTTTAATCAGCGTGTTCAATCTGAGTATTTTGGCTTGCATTCGTGGGTGTAGGCCGAACGCTCTTTCCCCTACTTTTGGATTCTGTGGTGCTGTAAGTTATCACATGTGGACTTAAGCCATGTGTATAAACAATTCTGTTTAATAAAATCCGCTTGTAACGTAGATATTCGTCAAGGAGTTTGTAATCAACCTTCGTCAGGGGTCTGAGAAGGCTAAGCCACATTTGTTCAATCAAGGCAGGTTTGGTGCTCGCGAGTTATTCACACGTTTTCGCAAATAGGTGTGTAAACACTACCCAAATCATAAACCGAAAAAAGCTGGAAAATATGACAATTGACGCTACACGAGTGTGCACTCGCTCGTGTGGTAATATAAATGCATAAAACATGGTCATTTGACTATTCAGGCCACCATGAGCAGTTTCATGGTCTTAGGCCGTTTTGGGCCATGTTGGGCCGAAATGGGCCGTGTGGGCCTAACCGGGTAAACCACACGAACATGTGGAGAATATTGAGCCAAGCTGTGTAATTTACCTGACCGAGACCAATTCTGGGCTATGTGGACCACACGGGTGTGTGGGCCCACATGGGCCTATATTATGGGCATTGGGCCCATTTTCACTGTTTGACTGTCAAGGTTGCACGGGTCGCCCGAGACGACTGTGGACCTACTGATGGTTCGGTAAGTATACCTAGACCCCAAGCTGATCAACTAACTGTTATGCCCCATGATATAAAATGACTGTTATGCCCCTATGATATAAAATAACTGTTATTGAAACACCCCACACCCGGCCCACGAGCCTGGACCGGATCTGGTATGTTCCTCGAAGTAACCCGGTTAAAAATTCTTTTATTACTTTGGAAATCTGTGTGTTTTAAAAGAAATATTGTTTTGGGTTGGGCTCGAGTTGAAAACAAATTCATTTATATTAAAACCCCTTTAATTTCAAGTGACAAAATATTTAAAGTTTATTTTAAATTAAATTGAATTAATCTCTAATAAATAAAATTTCGTAACATAGTAAAGAAAACAGAAAATAACATAGTTCACTATGGCCTTAATACATCAAATAAAAACCCAAAATGAAATTTAAAGTACTTAGAAAAATAAAGAGTCCACATAATAATTTCCTTGCTGGGCATGGCCACCACTAAGCTCCTGCCGACCTGGTCCATTACTGATCATCACCTAAAAAATGTTCCCACAACGGGGTGAGTCAACAGACTCAATGTGTACACAAACACTAAGTCCAAATAAATTCAGGCATTTCATATCATACATATTCATATATCATTAAATTAAAAATGATGCAACCCGAACCCAAACCTAGATGCCATCCGCTACACATCCCCGTACCAGCCTGCACACCGTGGGGACTACTAAGTCAACCCTCCATCCGCTACAAACCATCGAAGCAGTCGCTGCAGTCGACGTGCTCATCGCCCATATAAAATTTGTGGCATAGCCACCAGATAATTGTGTCATGAGACACCACATTCAGATAATGTAACCGAAGTTACCACATTCAGATAATGTAACCGAAGTTATCGTATTCAGATAATGTGACCGAAGTCACCACATTCAGATAGTGAGACTGAAGTCACCACATTCACTTCCCCTTTTTCATATAACCCGAATGCCCCATATTATTCATATTATGCATACCATACTTAAATTCACATTCATGTCACTTTTCACATGTTAAATATAACATATTTCGTAATCCTAGTAGAAGTAGGAAACGTACCTGAGTACTTTGTACCGTAACACGGTACCTTAGCCATATTCTTATATTTTCAGATTAAAACATATATAAAGCGATGAATCTATAAAGGTTGGTGTAGGGTACACACCTAATTCGCTTAGCAAATTCTTTGAGATCTCGAAATCTGATCTACCGCTTAGATCCTTAATCCCTACATTTGATTAATCACTTTAAAAAGCCATTCGGCCATAAATCCAAATCCTAGTAGGATTAGTATACTTAAACTTTGTAACACCCCCAAACCCGGCCCACGAGCCCTGACCGGATCTGGTTATGTCACTGCGGAAAGACGGTTGAAAATCTTTTGACCTAAGAATTAAACATAAAAATTAGATTACTTTTGAAAACCATGTCCATGGAAAATTGTATGAAAACTTTGTAGTTATAAAATGCCCAAATTAAAAGTTTGGTATATACATATACTTTGAAAAATTAGATTGCCAAAATTAAAATCATCTTCACAAAGTAATTTATTTTAATTAAACCATAATATAAAATAATATAAAAAATAGTACTAATAATGATAATGAGGCCCTTATTACAACCCAATATTTAAACCCAATACTTAATATTAAAAACATAAAATAGTCAAAATAATCTCCTTCTGCATGGCCCCCTTTGTATCCCCTCTAACCCGGTCCATTAATCACGAATTACCTGAAATGGTTGAGAAAAAAAAAATAGGGTGAGTCCACAGACTCAGTGCATAATCATCACACATGCCTCCACATATGGGCTTGGCCCATCCACATAGATCATATAAATAAATATGCAATTTCGAAGTCCAACCCAACCTAGGTCGATCCGTTACACCAACCTTAGCAGACTCCCTGCCCAAGGCCGTGGCTAACCCACCGATCACAACCGAGTGATCCCACAAATCCTACCTTGGCAGACCTGCTGCACAAGGCCGTGGCTGAGCCACCGATCATATCGTGATCCCAACATTAATCCGTCTACGGTGATGCACTTAGCTATCAACCGCCGAGATGGGCACCTAGCCAACATCTCCCTTGATGAAGCACACAGCTAACCATCAAGCACTAATGTAGCACGAGGATGACATTAGACCACGTACATAAAATGTACTCCCCGTCCTTCTTTGCTTAGATCCAATCCCCATGCACATATATCAATACATCATGTCGAATCAACATATAGAGTGAGTATAATAGCATGCTCATTACCATATCAAACAGGCACCATAAATAATTTAATATCATAAAACACTAACCTGTTAATCGGTTACCCCAAACATGGGTATCCACCACTTTAGCTTTTATTGCCGGCTACCACACATCATACACAAATATATATATACATACAACAATACACAAAACAGGAGAAACAGTGCGATAATTACGCACCTACTAAGGCACAACGATCAAATCCCGAAAACGTCACTTGATTAAGAACTCTGCCGAAATTCCTCAAAAAACCCACAACAGAATCGGTCATCACTTAAAATACATAACATAGCCTAGGCCGAAAGTCATAATCTTCATACCATGCTCACCCTAAATCCCCAAAGACCTCTCAGATACCCCCCTTAATGCTGGCTTCCAAAAAGGGTTACAAAATCAAGACCTTGAATAAATTGAGTCAGACACAAAAATAATACAGGATTAAGTCTCATGGTTTTGGCTGGCCAAAACAAGAATAAAAGATTTAAACCAAAGAGAGTCCTTACACACACACTCAGAATCGACACAAGGAGATTCGGCGAGAAGAATGAACTATTTGGCTTTGAGTGATGAACAAATGATATTAGAAAGGAAAATTAAGAGTTGTAGTTAAATAACAACGTATAGCTTATGGTGTCATGGCAACAAGAAAAAGGAGAGGGATCTCGATTTAGAAACAATTGAGATGAAGAAGATAAAAAAAAATAGAAGGTGAAGGAGAATGGCTAAAATTTGACACAAGAGAGCTCACCACCCTTTAAATAGCACTCGGCCACTCCCCTAACCTTCATGGCCAAAAATGCCAATAAAAGAACCCCCTAGCCGTCCAACACCTTTACCTCTCACCCAATTCCTTGATTTCCTCCTAAATTCACTCTACACCAACCTTTCAAACCAATTCAAAATTAAATAAAATATATCCCACCTTTTATCCATTACCACCCCTTCAATTTAAAATACAAAATAAAAATAAACTAATATTAATCCATTATCCCACCGAATTTAAAAAAAATAAATACTAAACTCATCCTTATCCCATATGCGGGCCAATTTCCCTCTCTCTTGGCTTTTGACTTAAAATAAAAATAAAACTCCCAACTGCAGACTTCCATGGTTCGAACACGGAACCTCATGCCATGACCCTTCCTTCCAACGCCCCAGGCCACTCGACCAGAGCGCTATTTGTGATATAAATGCGCCATATTTTTCTTTTAAGCCTACTTCCTTAGGTCCTTCCTTTTAACGCCCCAAAACAAAAATAAAACCCTTTACTGTTGTCGCCTGGATTCGAACCCAGGTCTTTAATGGCGCCCTCCCCAAGCTCTTAAGCCGCGCACGGAAGCCACCCTACCACCGCCTTCCTTTGTGCCAAAAATTACCGAAAATTATTCTTAAGGCCTCCCTTGGCCCGATTCTCTTTTTTTTTTACACTAAAAATCCAAAATTTTCCTAAGCCATCCCTTACCTTCTAGGGTTCTCCAAACCCCTTAAAACTCATCCAACCTCACCATAAGCCTGTCAACACTCGAGTTATGCTCCAAACACATAACCCCTAAACCGGGATGTTACAATTCTACCCTCCTTAAAATAATTTCGTCCTTGAAATTACTTGGCTGCCTAACGGTCGTACATCCTAATTCACCACACTAGCTACTGCTGCGCAACTCTGATCTTACGGAACTACCATATTTTTCTAGGCACCATTTCTAAGTCCACATTCAAGGTTCTAGATATTTTACTAGCAACAAAACAAACTACCACAATAGTGAACAACACAATAAAGAATGATCCAGGCATAAGAAACTTACCCACTGACACATCTGGCACATCATTATCCTCCCTCCGATGAACTGCATAAACCAGACCTGGCTGTCTTGCCTCAGTGCCACCACTTCCGCGGCCTAATGCTCCACGACCTTGGCCTGAACCATTTCCTCCATGGTTCGGACCACGACCTCTTGTCGCTTGCTGACCATCTCTACCCGGCTGCACATAACCTCGGTCTAATGTCTGAGCCCTATTCGGATTCTGAGGACAATCCTTAATCAGGTGAGACTTAGACTTACACCTAAAGCATTCTCGATCCTGATTCCAGCACTCACCAACATGGTACCTTCCACACCGAGCACATGGACGGTCCGGATTTTCTGTAGCTGGCTTAGCAACACGAACAAAATTTTCAACCCTCGGTCTTTTCTGAAAACCCTCGGATGATTCAGATGCTCCAAAATTCCTCCTATCTCGGTTCCTATCCTTATCTCTGTTTTGTCTTACAGAGTTCTTAATTCCCTTAGCTACCTTAGCTTTTTCAACTAACACCGCGAACTCCCGTTCCTGGTGAGGAGCTATCAACAGCCTCAGGTCGTCCCTTAATCCGTCCTCAAACCGGACACATCGTTCATGCTCCGTGGCAACTACTCCTCGAGCATATCGGCTTAACCTTAGGAATTCCGCCTCTTATTCTGCTACGGACTTGCTCCCTTAAACCAACCCCAGAAATGCCTTCCTCTGAGCATCGATGTAATGAGTTCCAACATACTTCTTCTGGTACGCCGTCTTGACATACTCCCAAGTGAGGTCCTCAGCTGTGGCACTATCCCGAATTGTTAGCCACCATTGGTATGCCTCATCGTGAAGCAGCGCCACCATTCCTTTCACTTTCTCTTCAGGGCTCAGATCGAGCTCATCCATAATTCACTCGGTTGCTTCCAACCAATACGCCCCGAAACACCTTAGCTCCATTCGCTCGGAGTCGCTCAGGTACAGACTTCCTTGCTCTCATACTTCCACCCGCCCCAGCCACTATCTCCAAAACTCGCAGCACAGCCTGCGATATCGCATCATCCCCCATCTGCTCTTGCTGCTCATCACCAAAGGCTAGTGGTGGAGGTGGTACTTCATTCTCAGACCTTTGACCCGATCTAACGGGTTCCGATACGGCCATTCTGCCTTGACCACGTCCACAACGACCACGTCCTCTAGAACTCATTTCTAGCGCCTCAATTTAGTCTGATTTAAGAAATTTTATGTATTAGAAATTTTATTCCACTATTTATCCACGAGCAAATTTTATGAAACAAAGTTTTCAGGAGTTGTTCTTTCGATCAAGCAAAGTTTCAATTCGAGTTCACTACTCTAATTCAGAGAATCACCTTCGTTCCTCTATAGGGCACATTCATTCATCAATAAGAACTCATTTATTCAGTGGTATCTACCACACACATTTACTATTCAGACATTTCTGCCCGTTTCTACCCCAGAGGTATTTCCGTCATTTTTCCTACTGAGGTATTTTCGTAATACTGGAGAAATTTTAAAACTTTAATAAACCGGGACATTTTGAAATTTCCACAATCAAGGGTATTCTGAAAATTTGTCAAATTAAAGATCTATGTGAGAATTTTGGAAACAGGGGGTATTTTGGTAATTTTGTCAATCGGGGTAATTTTGTAAATTTCCAAAGTCAAGATATTATTTTGAAATACAGAAATTTGGATACTTTTGCAAAGTAAGGGGATTTTATTAAAATTGGGGTTAAACTGAAAATTTTGAAAGTCGGGGCATTTTAGTAATTTTCAACACAGGGGTATTTTCGTAAATTTCCTCAAATCAGAGTATCTTGATATTTTGAAAACTAGGGATTTTAATATTTTGCAAAGTAAAGTCATTTTAACAAAAGTTGAGGGTAGTTCGGTAATTTTATAATACAGGGGCATTCTTGTAATTTTGCCACTAGGCATTTTGGTAATTTTGTAAATCGAGAAAATGTCTTTTAAAATCGATCGGGGTTACAGACCAAAAGGGTAAGTTTGAAAATTTTAAAACTAAGGGTTTTAAAACAGTAAGGCTAATCCCTTTCGGGTTTTAATAATTAGTTTAGCCTATGAACAAGTCCTCTTGGTTAAGGTGAACCGTAGCTAAGCACCAGGTAGGATTCGAGTAAAGAGGAGGTGAGTCGCTAGGACTGCTTAAATACCAAGCTCTTACTGAATACCAATCCTCGACATGCGTACAGTGGTTGCCACACCTTAACTCGGCGACTTACTTCACAGGTTTGTTTAGTAACCTTAAGTCTTATGCATATGTTTGAGTAGACTAGCCCTAGGGTCCAATAGCCTTAGTATTCTATCTACGTTCCATAAAAGCCCATAATATTCACATATAAATCACTTCAACGAATAGAGGTACTTACCTGGTGGACTGCGGGTCGAAGATACAGGTGCCATGCCAGAATAACCTGAAAAATTTTATGAATGCCCAAATCTTGAAAAGCCCATTTTGAAAATGTTTTTGGGCCCAAAACCCTCAAAGCCGAGTTTTGAACCGGGCTCTGATACCAATCTGTAACACCCTCAAACCCGGCCCACGAGCCCTGACCGGATATGGTTATGTCACTGCGGAAAGACAGTTGAAAATCTTTTGACTTAAGAATTAAACATAAAAATTAGATTACTTTTGAAAACCATGTCCATGGAAAATTGTATGAAAACTTTGTAGTTATAAAATGCCCAAATTAAAAGTTTGGTATATACATATACTTTGAAAAATTAGATTGCCAAAATTAAAATCATCTTCACATAGTAATTTATTTTAATTAAACCATAATATAAAATAATATAAAAAATAGTACTAATAATGATAATGAGGCCCTTATTACAACCCAATATTTAAACCCAATACTTAATATTAAAAACATAAAATAGTCAAAATAATCTCCTTCTGCATGGCCCCCTTTGTATCCCCTCCAACCCGGTCCATTAATCACGAATCACCTGAAATGGTTGAGAAAAAAAAATAGGGTGAGTCCACAGACTTAGTGCATAATCATCACACATGCCTCCACATATAGGCTTGGCCCATCCACACAGATCATATAAATAAATATGCAATTTCGAAGTCCAACCCAACCTAGGTCCATCCGTTACACCAACCTTAGCAGACTCCCTGCCCAAGGCCGTGGCTAACCCACCGATCACAACTGAGTGATCCCACAAATCCTACCTTGGCAGACCTACTGCACAAGGCCGTGGCTGAGCCACCGATCATTTTGTGATCCCAACATTAATCCGTCTACAGTGATGCACTCAGCTATCAACCGCCGAGATGGCACCTAGCCAACATCTCCCTTGATGAAGCACACAGCTAACCATCAAGCGCTAATGTAGCACGAGGCTGACATTAGACCACGTACATAATATGTACTCCCCGTCCTTCTTTGCTCAGATCCAATCCCCATGCACATATATCAATACATCATGTCGAATCAACATATAGAGTGAGTATAATAGCATGCTCATTACCATATCAAATAGGCACCATAAATAATTTAATATCATAAAACACTAACCTGTTAATCGGTTACCCCAAACATGGGTATCCACCACTTTAGCCACTCCCCTAACCTTCATGGCCGAAAATGCCAATAAAAGAACCCCCTAGCCGTCCAACACCTTTACCTCTCACCCAATTCCTTGATTTCCTCCTAAATTCACTCTACACCAACCTTTCAAACCAATTCAAAATTAAATAAAATATATCCCACCTTTTATCCATTACCACCCTTCAATTTAAAATACAAAATAAAAATAAACTAATATTAATCCATTATCCCACCGAATTCAAAAAAAATAAATACTAAACTCATCCTTATCCCCCATGCGAGGCCAATTTCCACCTCTCTCTTGGCGCTGACTTAAAATAAAAATAAAACTCCCAAGCTAGCGGCTTCCATGGTTCGAACCTGGAACCTCATGCCGCAGCCCCTTCCTTCCAACGCCCCAGGCCACTCGACCAGAGCGCTATTTGTGATATAAACGCGTCATTCCTTCCTTTTAACGCCCCAAAACAAAAATAAAACCCTTTACTGCTGCCGCCTGGATTCGAACCCAGGTCCTTAATGGCGCCCTCCCCAAGCTCTTAAGCAGCGCACGGAAGCCACCCTGCCACCGCCTTCCTTTGTGCCAAAAATTAACGAAAATTATTCTTAAGGCCTCCCTTGGCCCGATTCTCTTTTTTTTACACTAAAAATCCAAAATTTTCCTAAGGCATCCCTTACCTTCTAGGGTTCTCCAAACCCCTTAAAACTCATCCAACCTCACCATAAGCCTGCCAACACTCGAGTTATGCTCCAAACGCATAACCCCTAAACCGGGATGTTACAAACTTACCTTGTTTGCCGATTTGATTAATAATCAAATCCTAAAATTTGTAGTATTCCTTCCTTAAAAATCGGCTAGCCACCAAATCATTTAACTAGGTCAGTTTCCGACTTTTGAATAAATAAGAAATAATTCTAAATACCAAAAATAAGCCTTGGCCAAATACTTCATATGCTTACCTTGTGGATTTTAAATCTCGAAGCTCACCGAATAACTAGGGAACACGTGGCCTATGGTGTACCTTCGGGAAAAGAACTTCTCCTTCCTTGTAGTCGACACTTATAAATCCCAAAAGATCTCTTCAAAGTTTTGGCAACAAGATATTAATGGGGTTAGTCCAAGATTTCGGCAAATCTTAAAAGAAAAAGGATGAAACCGAATGAGATCTTACCCTTACTTGAAGAAATCGATTGCACCTTCACTTCAATCTTCAGAGATTCGGCTATGGCTAGATGATGATCTCACAACTTTCGGCTTTTGGAGGGATTAGAGAAGGAAGAATAAAGATGGAGGATTCGCTAGAACACAAGGTATTTCGGCTTGGCAAAAATAAAAGAAGAAGAAGATTTGGTGAAGAGAATTCGGCAGAGGCTTTCAAAGAACAGAAAATAATGTAGAATGGCCTCTTTTTTCCTTTTATATCCGAAATTACTAAGGTAGAGTCCCTTACTTGGCCACCACTCTTCTATTTTGATAGCTTTATCCATTTAATTATCACTTTATTCAAATTAAAAGAATTTAATCCAACAATTATCTCTTGAAAATAATCCAAATTAAATCCTTTATTTATCCCCTTATTAGCCGAATTTTAAAGAGAATAAAACTCCTCCTTTTTTTTAAAAGCTTGTGCCGTGCACCCACTTCTTTTGGAAGCAAAATAAAATTTCTTTTATTTGCTTCCCATGTGACTCGAACTCAGGCCCAACACCCTTGCATGTGGCGCCATTTCTATAGGCCCTAAGTGGCATCTTCAGGCCACTCTTCCAAGCCTGTTTGTGTGTCAAATTTCACATACTTTTTCTCTTAAGGCCACCTTGCCTCAATTTCCTCTTTTAAACTTTAAAACTTGACATTTTCTAAGTCATTTCTTTACATTTCTAAGTTTCCAAAAATTTTCGTTTGCCTCTTTTAACCTAAACATTTCCTTACATTTCCAAGTTTCAAGAAATGTTCACTTTCCTCTTTCGAGTCATTTCTAAATCATTTCCTTACATTTCCTAGTTTCCAAAAATGTTCATTTTCCTCTTTTGAACTTAACATTTCCATACATTTCCAGGTTTCCAAAAATGTTCACTTTCCTCTTTTGAAACTTGATATTTCTAATATTTTCCAAAGTTTTTCCCTTTTCACCTAAAGTTCTAAAAACCCTTAATACACTTCCAAACACTGCCAAAACCTACCAACTCATGAATTATGCACAAACGCATAACCCCTAGTCTAGGATGTTACAGTTATGCCCTTATAATATTAAATGACTTCATGCCTTATGTTATGTATGACTGCATATGAGCATGCCACGACATATATGTTGCACACATGTGTGATATGTTGCATAGGGATGGGATTATTATGATTGGAGAAAGTGTACTGTACTGGCAGCTCTGATGCAAATATTGTTTAGTGCCACAATCAGTGCTAATTTTTGGAGTGTAGGGATGGGTGGGTTGATTTTATCCCCACATGGAGTGTAGGGTTGGACGGAGTGGAGTGTAAAGGCTGGTTGGGTAGGATTTCTAATTGCATGCCTGAACTATTTGTAACATCCCAAATTAGGGACTAGTCAGAACAGTGGTTTTGAGACCACGAATTCAAAGTAGAAATAATTATTTTATGATTATTATAAGGTCTATGATATGTTTACATGCTTGTGTGAAAATTTCATGAAGAAATTATATGTCTAAGGTGCTCGATTAGACTTTAAGGACTAAATTGAATAAGTTGCAAAATGCATGTTCTAGAAGCTTTTTGTATGAAATTGCTTTAGATTATGAATTAGGAGCCCTTAAATAGAAATTTTACCAAATTCTAAAATTTTGGACAAAAATGGGCTTGTGTGGTAAAATATCTAAGAAAGGCATTAAGGGTATTTTAGTAATTTAGCATATAAAGCCAAAATAGCCTAAAAAAAAGGATGTCATCTTCTTCATTCTTTTGGGGTTGCTATCGAAAATACCATGGAAGCCATAGTTGAGGTTTTGTCCAAGCTTTCCAAGCTCAATAGTAAGTTCGTTCTTGTCCCGTTTTTATTGATTTTCGTATTTTTGAAATCCTTATACTTTAATCTACCTATTTCTAACCATATTTTGAGATATAGTTAAAGTCAAAAATTTTACCCATGATGGATAATTGTGTATTTTGATGTTTGATGGTAGATTATGCATGTTTATGAGTAGAGGAACGATTTTTACTAAGTGATTTTCGGTGAAAATGAGTAAAACGAGCTAATTGGTAAAAGTTGTTATTGTTCATAATTATGTGTTATGGTAAGAATTTGAAGTTGCTATAGAAGGGAAAAATGTTCAGCATGTCATAAAACATAAGAAAAAGGAATAAAATTTAATTTTTTGAGCCTAGGGGCAAAATCTAATTATGCAAAAATTTAGGGGCAAAATTGTAATTTTGTCAAAGTTTGAGTTTGGGAATGTTTTCAGTAGCACATTAATTAAATAAGTGAAATGTGATGTTTTAGACCCTGAAAAATGAGATTTGGACCTAGAACTGGACGAAAATTGAAAATCGGGAAAGTTGGTAAAATGGTCGTTTCGGCATTCGAGGTAAGTTCGTGTGTTAATAATAATGCAACACCATGCTTGAATTGTAATTCTCTATTGATATGGCATAAATTGTATGATTTAATATGTTTATGAGAAGTTGATGTATGGTATGGAAAATGTGATGTTTGTTGTGTTATGTGAAATTGAATGACAAATTAATGTTACATGAATTGAATGTGAAATTAATATTACATGGGTTGTATGAGTTGCTACATGGTTGTACCTGACGAGATTTTGACAAGTAAGTTCGAATAACCTAAAGTAAACCCATAATATGCCTAAATGCATGTTTTATGAATGTATGATAGTTGTATAAAATGATGGCATGAAAATTTATGAATTGGTAAAATGTTGAAAAGTGAGAATTCCCGGTTGAACCTTCGGAATAGAAAAGATACGAATGAGGTAGCTAGGTCACATGTGTGGTACTAAGTGTAGGCCACTATGTGTACAAGAGAGCTACGATATGGTTTTTGGTCACGTGTGTAGTACTATGTGCAGGCTACTACGTGTACCAGACGGATAGGTCGTATGTGTAGTACTAAGTGCAGGCTACTATGCGTACCCGATAGTTTTGATCATATGTGTGGTACTAATTGCAGGCCACTATGTGCAAGTGATGGTTTTGGTAAGATGTGTAGTACTAAGTACAGGCTACTATGTGTATTAGATAGCTTCGGCTACAAGGGTGTTACTATGTGTAGGCCACCGTGTATATGTTATTATTCCGATCAGTTCAACGGGAAGTTGACTAAGTGAAAATACATGTGATTGTGTAACGACTAAGTGTAATTGAATACGATCATGTTATGAATAAGTACAAGTGTGAAAGTAACCAATTGAGAAATGTGGCAAATGTACGTATGAACAATATGTACGATATGTAATCGAAAATTGGAAAGATTGATATAGGCAAGTGATGAACACAACTAAAGTGAAAGAGAGAGCAAAAATTTACAATAAAACTATTTGGACAGCAACAGTGAAATGAGTTTGAAAAATCACCAAAAATAGTAGAAATAGAATTATAAGTTGGATGAGATATTGATTGAGTCCATTTTCATATAAAAGAAACATAGCAAAAAATGATTTGTATATTTTTAGATATTTTAATTTCTGTGAAACTGGTTTAGAATAATTACGTGATCCCTTGTTCTACCTTTGAAAAATCATTAAACACTGTAAAAACATAATTGTGGGATATAATTTATATGCCTGAAATTCTGAATGAATTTATTTTCAAATGAACTAGATAATAAGGTCATATGAACTCTGTACGAGGATAAAATTGATTTGTAGTGAAGAGAGGTTAGAATAGTCGAACAGTAAAATAGGAGAAATTTTTATGAATAAACTGTACAAATTGGCTAAGCCAAAAATTCTAAAAATTTTATGGTAAGAACATAAATGAGTCTAGTTTTAGGGAAAATTAACATATCTTAATTTGGATTTCTGTAGCTCCAGATATAAATAATTTAATGACTGTGACTAGAGAAAACAACTTAACTGGAATTTGAATAAATAGAAAGAATATGAAAATAGTATGTTATCACATTGCTTATTATTTTCATTTGAGCTTACTAAGTGTAATGCTTACTCCCTCCTTTCCACTTCTTTTAGTTTTGTAACGTCAGCTCAGGGTTGGAGATCGTCGGAGGCAGCATCACACTATCGAGCCATTATCCTAGGAGTATTGGCATGTGTATGTTAAATGTTTCAAGTGAGTGGCATGTATAGGGACTTAGTTTTTCTATGATGGATGTTGTTGTGGTTAGCCAAATGTATTGGCTTATATTGATTTGTTGATTATATCCATGAGATGTATAAGTGATTAAATAAATGACAAGGTTAAATGCATGTGTTTGAAAAGTTTTAATTTTGGGTGAAATTTAGTAACCCAATTTTGTATGGTTGTGAATGTTTAAGTCCGGTAACGCCTCGAGCCCTATCCCGATGTTGGATACGGGTAAGGGGTGTTACCCTGTTACTGTCACTGAAATGGGCTAAGGCCCACACTAGTATTGATACTGTAATGGGCTAAGGCCCCAACTGAACTGAACTGCTATTGATTTGGGCTTAGGCCCAGACTGTACTTGCCTACGGCATGATTGGCCATTTTGCTTATATGGGGTTACAAAATAAGTTTTCGTAAACTCACCCCTCTGTTTATCTGTACAGGTAATCTCCAGTCTTAGGAAAACCGGTGCTGCCAGGGATTCGGAGGTGGTGACACAATCCCACCTGCTTCTATATTTGCCTTTTTATTTATAAGAACTTAATTTGGGTATTTGTTTTTGTAATAAGGCCTCTTTAAAAAATTTTAACTTTTAAATTGGGATTTTACTTATTTTAATTCATATATGAGAGTAATAGGACGCGGATTCTCAAAAAGATAAATGCTTTTCAAAACACCACATTTTCGTAACATACTATAAAAGCTTCCACATCAAACATTGTTTTAAAATATAGTAACAAACTAATAGGATCAACATTCTGCTAAAAACAACTTGTGTTTTAAATGAACAAGATACCCTAAAATTTCCGTTAAGATCATAAACGAGATTTAATATAGACCAGGTTTTCCAATGAAACTATTTTTTCGAAAAACACTTCAATGTGATATCGCCAGATTCGGCCATAACGTCTAGGCCGGGTTTGGGGTGTTACAATATGGTTATCTAGTTTAGAATTTTCCATGTGCAAAATTTAGGTAAGTATATATGTTTCTAGATTGCAATATAAATCTTGTGTTATTGATCGTATATATATTATATCAAATATGTCATCTAATGAAAAAAATCATGATATTAGGGTGCATTTTAATTGAATTATATGTTGAAAAGTATAAAAATTCGATATCTTTGTTCGGTAAAATTAAAAGCTCACGCTAGAGTAAGTGATAGAATGTTCAAAAAAGGAAATATTTCTAATCAAATGAAGAAAAAGTGCTCAAAAAACCTGTAAGGAAATCATGGATATCAAATTTATTGCATTGCAAATTATGGTACATTTTAAAATAGGTTAGTTTGTACTACCATTGAAAGTATGATGATTCTGTCAACAGCATCTGAAATGACTCAGATTTTGCTTCTCTACTATTTTTATTTAATGTTCCATGAAATATAGTAATGTCTACATTAGAGTTATTATAACATCCTGGAATTAAGGGCTTGGCATTATTGTATGTTGCTGCTTGTTGGCATGTTTTGTTTGTTATTATGATGTGTTTAGGGGTCCCGGGAAGGCTCAGGGTTAAGCCTGAGCCTTGGTGAAAATTTTATTTTAGGCACTTTAGGGGAGAGCTAGCTGAGGCAGGCCTTAGTGGTATTCATTTGTGTTTTGTTAACACAAGTAAAGAGGTGGTAAGGTGGCAAGGAAGAGCCACTTAGAGTGCTTGAAGTGGCGTCACAAGGGAGAAGCTGCAGGGAGAAGGGGTTTAAGTCGCCTCATCAGCAATGTGAAGTTTTATTTTTGTGCCTAAGGAGCTTGGGTGGTGGATTCGGCAAGGGCACTGCATGGATGGGTGTTGAAGGAGTCAAATAATTTGGAAATGTGGCCATGAGTGAAAGGTGGAGTTTGAATTATTCAAACTCATTTGAATGAGTGAACAGGAGTGAAAGTAGAAGCTGAACAAGGGATTTGGTGGCTAGTTGAGTTGTTGGCCCAAAGTGGGGTTTGTGAAGGGGGAGGATTTCGGTGTTGTGCTAGGAGAGGGGGTGTGCCAAAAATCAATTGGGGTCTTAAGCCTTTCCTTTATTTTTCTTGAAGTGCATTTGGTCATTAGGGAAGTGGATAGTGCTGATTCTTAGTAAGTCCTATTATGCTCTGTTGTTCTCTTCTCCTTTGACCATTAGCTGAAATCTGAGAGACCATTAGTGCATCCCTTTTCTTCATCTTTTCACCTAAGACACTCTTGCCTACATTAGCCGAACCCTCTTTTACTTGGTAGCCGAACCTTAGCTTCATCTTACTCATCACTTCCACCATTCTTTTTCTTCTTTCTCTTTTTCCCTCTAAACCGAAACCTCTTGAGTCTCTTTGCCAAATCTCTTCTTCCTCTTTTACTCATTCTCTTTAACCTCACAACCGAAAGCACCATACTACTTCTTTGTAATCCATCTTTCTTCACTACTTTTCTTCTTAAGCCGAAACTTTATTTCATCTCCTCTGACGCCTTGTTTTTCTCTCCATAGCCGAATATCCCTTGGTTAAGTGGATCGATTCCATCCTATTGCAGGACTACTTTAGGTAACATTCTTTTCACTTTTGCTACAAAAGCTGAATCTTTTGAGTGCCAATCAATTTCTCTATTGGGGGTAAGTGCCTTCCTTTCATTTTCTTATAAACATCCTTTTGTTATATTTTCCCTTTTCTTTATGAAGCCGAATCTATTCTGGTAAGCATCTAAATACATTTCTTTCATTTTGGGGTCTCATAGTCGAACATCAAGAAGGAGAGTACGGGAAAATCTTAGGTTGTTGAGAGCCTTTGCAATCAGGTTTTGTTGTTGAAGGTCAGAAGTGATTCTTTTGTCTTTTCATTTCTTTCTTTTGGTTTTGCATGGCCAAAGCCGAATGGCTAGTTAGCATGGCATTAGTATTTTGGTTAACTCTCCTGTCTTTTTCTCTTCTCTCGATTGGGATGCTTTCTTCGGGAAATCTCAGTTGTCGAACAGTTGTAGTTGAATCCTGAAGGTCTGTCTGTTGCCGAACTTTACCTTTCATCCGGGTTCATGAGGTAAGAAACTTTCCCGATTTCAAGTTATCTACTTCTTATATTCCTTTTCGTTGCCTTAACCACATGTTCTCTTCTTTAAGTACTGATCAAGTCTCTTCATGGATCCAACTGCTAGTCAATCCAAGGAAGGGAGCGAACCCTTATTTTCAGTTCCAAAGTTTAAGAAACGTGTTGTGTCGACGGTTTGGGATTTTCTGCCGAGCTGTGGTAGAGAGCCGACGTCTGCATGGGATAGACAGATAGCTGTCGTCCCTACTAACGAGAGTGTCGACGTAGAAAGCATAGTATTACGTGTTATTAGGTGTGTAAATTTCACACTCTGCTATTCTTTTATGTTATTAACTGTATTGGCTAAAAGCCGAAGTGACTGTGTAGACAGTCGTAATACTCTTATGGGTAAAGTTGGTGACACCAGGTAAGTGGCTATGTCATTTTATTTATGAGTATATAAATGTATGCTACAATTCATCGCTTGCCTGAGAGTATGTCTACATTCATTTTGATATGTAAATTATGCATGGGCTTGGGATATAATGCGAAAGGGGAAGTGTTATTAAAGACTGTCATAGTGGTTTGGTACCACAGTGGTTTGACACCACGTATATATATATGGTGATTCTGTGACTTGTCCTAGTGGTTTGGTACCACAGTGGGTTGGCTCCACGTCAATAATTATCAGGGATTGTCACTAGTGGGTTGGTACCACAAGTGGGTTGGCCCCATGTGTTATAATTAGTGACTCCGTCACCAGTGGCTTGGTGCCACATATAAGGCGTGTAGCGGATGGAGGGTTGATTGTAGAAATCCCCACGGTGTGATTGGGCTGGTATGGGTGGCGTGTAGAGGACAGAAAAACTAGGTTGGGCCGGGACATATTGCATTCATATTTTTTGTATGCCATCTTGAGTGGGTTGAGGCCCAATGTGCGATTGTGGGCTATGAGTCGTCTATGTGATATAGGGGAATTACACACCGAGTCTTGGTGACTCACCCCTCTGTTTGTCTTCGCAGGTAATTAGTAGATCGTGGATATGGGAGCCGAGGCGGACTCGTGGAGGCCATAAAATCTTTTCTTTTCGTAAACCCGTTTCTTTTCTATAATTCGGTTTAATTGGGGATATTGTTATGTAATAAGACCTTCTTAACTTAAGATTGGAATTTTTCTTCCTTTTATGATATGACGTTATTTATTTAACATGAACGTTAATATGGGGTTTTCAAAACATAAATATCATAAACAACCGTTTTCTAGCAAATGTCAACAAAGATAACACCTATTCGACTAATTCAACTCGGGAATTTTTTTTCCTTAAACTACAAATCACTATTTTTTTTATATTATACATCAACTAAACAAAAAGTTTTTGAACTTACGGTTTTTCTTAAGATTTCGAAGATCATTTCTACAATTTCACCCTGTGACATACCAGATCTGGTCATAACATTTTGACTGGGTTTGGGGTGTTACAGTTATATAGAAAAAAAAAAGATGAAGAAAATCAAATTGTTCTTAGTTTTAAGAATTCAACTCTTAGTGTTACTACGAATTGCAGTAATAACGAGTTATTGAATGAAATTTGAGCACCAAAAATTGAAAAAACTTCACACCTAAAATTTTAGCACATACAGTTGTTTAATTTTAATTTTCATTCAAAAACTTGTTATTACTAAAAATTGTAGTAACATTAAGAGTTGAATTCTTAAAACTTAAAATACTTTCATTTTCTTCATCTATTCTTCTCTATGTAACTCTGAAGCAGACACTGCGGTATTTCATGCATCATAAAATGAAACCTGTAGATAAGCAAAATCCGAGTCATTTCAAATGCTATTGACAACATCATCATACTCTCAATGGTAGTACAGCCTAACCTGTTATAAAATTTATCGTAATTTGTAATGCAATAAACTTCATATCAATTATTTCATTATTTTTTTTGGAGCATTTTTTATTGATTTTTTTGTGTCTAATTTGTTGATTTTTTTCCTATATATATGAATTCCATCCAAGAACTTCATTCCAAACCATCTTAAAGGCTTGTAAAGCATTCCTTTTTAAGTTTTTTGTTTCATTTGTCTTTTGATATTTTTTGTAGCGGCAAGCTTGAGCAAGAAAATTGGGGGAAAAGGAAAAATTGAGATTAAGATCGTTGAAAATGAGGATGATAGGCTCATCTCATTTTCATACGGTGTATAGGAATTTTTCAGAAAAACTCTGAGATATCCACTTTATGTGGCGGTGAGATTCTTTTTTATTATTTTCTCACCAACTGGTAAGCCTTATACGTTTAGTAATCCTTTTGTCCAATCTCTTAATGAAACAATTTATGGTCCTGTTAAGGGCTTCCGTAAGGTAAGAATCAACTTGCTTGTCCAAGATTTCAATGAGGTTGATAGCACTAGAAAGAACATAGGTTTTCCTCCTTACTTTTTGGTTAAATTGTTCTCATTTAGTTATCCTCAGCATATAGTTTAGAATTTTTAGTTTAGTAAATTGCATTTTATAATTCAGTGAATCCTAGCCTATTTTATCCTTAATTTTGCTATCTTTTTGCATTAATGTCACTGCATGAGTTAATTCCAAATTGCGTCCAAAATTTTCGTCTCCCCTGACAGTTGTCTGGATAAGAACTAAAAATGCGTGAGCTGTCCAGTCTGGTATAACCAACCTATACGTACAAGGACAAAATAATTCTGGGGAAAGGACACCTGTACTGTTGGAGGAGGACATAAAAGGTTGACGCGAGAAGAAAAATAGATGAGGAGAGCTATTTCTTGATCATCATCTTCTTCATCCTACCTTGAAGGTTGCAGCTATCGTAGCTTAAGCCTCTCACGGGTGAGCCAACATGAAAATTGATGCAGATTAGCTTCTGACGAGGATACTTAAGTGCGAGATAAAAAGGAATAGAGTGATTCGGTCGAGTTGTCTAGGAATAATATTCTCCACTCGATTCTTTCTTATTTATTTCTAAATGCTGGTGATTACTCTCTGTTTTCTGTTTGTATGGAAGTACACATGAATTCTTGGTTAAATGTTATCTTATTCAATCTTGCTTTTATGTTTTAATCTTGGGATTTGAATGTTTCTTAAAGGAAGTGTTATTACAGTCACTGACACTAGAAAGTGCAGTGACAATTCGAGCCAACAAGCATTACAACGAAAGTTGAGTGAGGATTAGAGGAATTCAGTCCTGTAGCACCCCAAACCCGGCCCATTCGTTACGACCGAAATTGAAATGCCACTGCGAAAAATGTTTGAAAACATTCTTACTTAAAAGTAAATACTGTTAAAAATTTGTTTCCTTTAATAAAACATTTTCGTAATTTAAAACATTCTAAGTAAAAAATTAAGTTGTTATAAAATACCGGGTTCAAAACTTTATTATATACAGATTTAAGAAAATAAAACCATTGGCAAAAGATATCTCAATTGTCAATCCATAATAAAACATAATAATAAAAATACTTAAATACTTTAATGGGCCTTATTACAGTAAACACTTAATCAGAAATATTAAAAGTATAAATACTTAATTAATTAAAATATCTTTCTGCATGGAAATCTGCTTCTGCATGGCCACCTTTTTATCCACTCCAACCCGGTCCAATTTCACGATCACCTGCGATGTTGGTAAATATTTGAGTGAGTCATACAGACTCAGTGTGTAATTAAACCACTGAATTTCCATCCACATGTTAACCATATAATAACCCATATAACAAATAGTAATGCAACATTATTCACATGAGTTCACTTGTTGGGCTTGGCCCATATCCATATCAATAGAGTTCACGTATTGGGCTTGGCCCACAACCATATCACATTCTTATAATAGTGTAATTAACCACATGCTTCCACATACTGGGCTTGGCCCATTACCATAGTGAATCCACTTCACATACTGGGCTTGGCCCATTTCACATTAAGCCACATCATATATTGGGCTTGGCCCATTTTCACATATATTCACATGCAAAGTTATGCAATTATGATGCCCAACCCAGCCTAGGGTCCATCCTTTACACACCCCCGTATCCAGCCTACCACACACCAGGGGATTAATAAATCACCCCCTCCTTTTCACTCCAAAAAGGCAATCAATGCCATCCACGTGCAATTAAGCACAAAAATCCACAACGCGACCTCAGTCAGCGCCAATCCACGATGTAGCCATAGCTAACACCAAAACCACGATGGGACACATAGTCACTCATCAACCACGATACGGCACATAGCCGATATCAACCACGATGAGGCACATAGCCACTCATCAAGCCACGCGAACTAAATCGTAATTAATCCACAACGTGACCTCAGTCAACGTCAATCCACGATGTAGCTTAAGGCTAACATCAAACCACGTACTCAAAGTACACCATGTCCTTCTTTCATATCATATCCCACCCATGCACATGCAACATAAAATAATGCCATGATGATAATGCATGTACATGTTATTCGGCATATTATCATATATTCGTAACAATAGTCACATTCATCGATTTGATACTTAGGATTATTGACATACCCTCGAGGTATCCATATCACAATTTCCACTGCACTAGTTAGCACATATATAGCACATACACAGTATCACATACATAACATAAACCCAGAAAACAATAGGCTAACTACACACCTTATAACTTGCAGAACTATGCTTTCGATCCCGATGCTATCGCTAAGCGAAACTACGGCTATTTGCCTACTTTCTTGCTCCGATTTGGTCCACACCCGGTGGCCAATCCCTAATTGCAGAAACTGCTCTCCTTTTGAACTTGGGGATAGGGACTATCCCCTTTACCTTCTCGTTCGGCATCCATGTTCATTAATGATTTCTTAATCAGAACCAAACGGTTAAACACTAAAACTTTAATCTAAATATTTCGAATCGAAACTACACTTACTAAATATCCTTACCACAATGATCTGAATCCCGAAACTTGCCCTTATGCCTGTCGATTTGCCCTTAACACCAAAGTACTCAATCGGTCAACCCTTAATATCCAAAATATGGCTTATAGCCGAATATCACATAACACTTACCTAACTTACCGAAAATCCCGAATCACCACTTGCTCCTTTAACAGTCGAAATCCCACTATTATACTTTTGCTTTGAAAAGCCTAAAGTAAGTAGTCGATAGCATCCTCCTTTAAAGATTCGGCTTCTGAGAACAACAATGGTGGTTCGGCACTTTATGATCTCAGGAGAAGAAAGGAGAAGGAGAAAGCTATAAGATTCGACTAAGGCTTTAAATCACAAGAAATATTCGGCTACAAGGGAATTTGGGGTTGGAAAAAAAAAGATGAATAAGGGAAAAGTAGAAGAATTTCGGCACTTAGAAAATTCAAGAAAGAAAGAAATATAAATGGCTTTTGCACAAGAGGAATAACGGCACCAATGGGAAAAGTGGTACTAAATTTCGGCAATAACCAATATGAAAAAGAAAGGTTTTGAAAGGGGAAATTTAGCACACACTAGCACCATATTTATACCGAAAATTCAAGCTCCTAGAGTCCAACAATCGGCCACCACTTCCCCACTTATCAAATCCCAACTTAAACACCTATTTTATCTCTTAACAAATAAAATAATTAATCCAACACCTTATCTCTTATCTATCTATTAAACTAAAATAAATAAAATAAAATCTCATTTAATCTAAATAAAACCATAATTATCCTATAATAAAATAAATAAATAAAACTACAATTATCCTACTCTTAGCTGAATATTAATAGGATAAAATAAGCTTAATCTTCATCCAAATAGAAGTCCAATTGCAGTATAACCTTCCCCTCCCCTGCCTTGACACAAAAACAAAATAAAATCCCACCCATCTGCTTTGCCCACGAGGCTCGAACACGAGCCCTCACTCGCTGCAGTAGTGCAATAACGCCCCAAGCCACTCTGCCAAGGCGTTTCTTTGTGACATAAACTCGCCCCAATTTCTTTTAAGACCTTCTTAGCCCAAGCGCCTTCTTCTTTGCACACAAAAATAAAATGCCCTTTCTTGCTTCTTTGCTTAACTCGAACACAGGCCCTCATTGCCGCAAGCCACATATAGCGCCCAAAACCACTCTGCCATGGCGTTTTTTTATGACATAAACTCGCCACAATTTATTTTAAAGCCTCCTTCCCTAGCTCCCCCTAGTTTTAACGCCAAAAGCAAAAAATTAAACATTACTTGCTGCCGCCGCGATTCGAACCCAAGACCTGCGCCAGGCATCACTTTTAGGCCCTTAAGTGGCGCCTTGCAGCCAGTTTACCAAGGCCTGTTTTATGCCAAACACGCCTAAGATTTTTCCTTTAAGGCCTCCCTGGCCTTGCTCCCCTTTAACGCCAAAAGTAAAACTCCCAAGTGCGGTTCCTGGCGCTCGAACCCCTTCCCTCCTGAAGTCCTCTTGCACCTTAGCGCCCCAAGCCACTTTGCCAATCAATTCCTTACGTCCTAAACCCCACATAATTTCTTTTAAGGCCTCTTTGCCTAGTTTCCTCTTTTTAACCTAAAATCCAATTATTTCCCAAAGCTTTCACCTTCATTCCAGTGTTCTAAAAACTCTTAAAACATCTCCAAATACTCTTAAAACCCACTAGCGCTTGAGTTATGCTCCAAACACATAACCCCTAATCTAGGATGTTACAAGTCCACTTGTTCTTAATAGTGCCATATTTCCATCATTAGAAGGTAGGGTTAATGTGCATGTCTAAGTCTTAGATTAAATAGAGGAGTGACGCTTGGTAAGATATATATTGAAATTTATTGCCTCGACAATCACCTATCCTTTTATACCTTGTGAGCACTTAGTATTCTGCTAAAGATTCTTGTTGGGGATCCTAATTTATCATTATCATAATTTATTTTACTGTTTTCAAGTTTTTGCTCCGACAACTATCCTCACAATTTATCTTGTTTCTATCTAGTTATTGCACCGACATTAATAGACAAAAGACAACTATCCCTGTGGGATCGATATCCGACAGACTCACATATGTCTACCATACTTACATCGACAGTGTACGCTTGCACATTATTGTTGTGACATTAAACAATCGATCAAGTTTTTGGCGCCATTGTCGGGGATGGCATTTGTTTGATGTTTATTTTTTTTTCACTTATTTTCCTTATATAATATTTAATAATCACTAACTGGTTTTTCTTTGTTTCTATTTCTTCAACTTCATTTTAGATGTTTTATGACCCGAAGCAAGTTAGATTTTCTTGCTGATTTTGATCTAGAAATTGAAAGGACTATTCGGAGTAGACTTCAAGAACAAAGAAATATGGCTCTACCAGGGACAATGCAACCATACCCTCGATGCAACAGCAAAATGTTAATAACCCATTATTACTGCAAGATGCTCACATACAAAATAAGACTATACGAGATTTTGTAGTACCTGTCTTGGATGATTTACAACTAGGAGTTGTTAGGCCAACAATCCAAGTTGGGAATTTTGAACAAAAGCCAGTAATGTTTCAAATGTTGAATTCTAATTGACAATATGTTGGACTGACACATGAAGATGTGAGAGAACATATTAAATCCTTTTTATTGATCTATGCTTCCTTTAGTCAATAAGGTGTTCCTGATGATGCCTTGAAGATGCAATTATTTCTTTATTCCTTATAGGGAAGAGCTCGTACTTGGTTTTTTTGGGCTACCTGCCAAATCAATTACTTCTTGAAATGCACTAGCAACACAATTTGTTTTGCGATTTAACCTAGCAACAATGAATGCTCTTCTTCGAAATGATATTACTACTATCATCAGCTGGATGAAAATCTTCACACCACATGGGAACATTATAAGTATTTACTTCGATGTTGTCCCATGCATGACATTCAACCAGAAACACAAAATGAGATTTTTTATAATGGGCTAAATTCAAATACAAGGAATCTTGTCGACGCGTCAGCCAATGGACCTCTGCTAGATTGTACTTATAATGATGCTATGAGAATTCTTGAAAGAATTGCTTAGAATGATTATCAATACCCTATCTCCAGAACTACACAAGCAAAAAGTACTCCAAAAGTTATTGAATTGGATGCAATAACTGCACTAAGTGCTTAAGTTTCTTGTCCCACAAACATGATTAAAAATATGCAAGGTGTAACACCCCTAACCCGTATCCGTCGCCGGATTAAGGTTACGAGGCATTACGAACATAGCCTAAAACAAACATTAATTACATTTCATGCTTCGTAAATCAATCACATCAATACACACGTATATTTTATTTAATAAACAATAACACACGGCTTATAAATCAAAGCACATTCATACAAATCATTGTACATATAAATCACTTAATCAACTAAAACTCAATCATGCTTTATTACTAATAATACACAAACACTCCATGCTTAAAAATTCAAACATTTACATACCATATATTTAGTGAAAATTTTTATTTATTTTAAAACCAACTATCTTGCTTTAGCATTAAACTACTTATACTTATTATGTATAATATTCGAAACATACAAACATTACATGCATGATATCGAATACTAGTTTATAAACAAACATATTTCACTTTTTAAACCATGCGCACATATTACATCATTTATTTATAAAACATTATATTTTTCACTTGATAACTTAATAATCAATATCATATAGCTTACAAACAAAAGCACATTCGAAAATAGCAACTTCACTTAATGGTCAAGCATAAAATTCTAAATATCAAAGACATGTGCGTATTTTACCTAACCATTTTGTACCATATAAAGACAAATACATAATTCAAATCATAATATACTCAACTTGTAAAGTCATTAACCAAATCAACGTACATACACTTAGACATTCATCTCATGAACTATTCGGCTAATACATTATTCACTTTAAATTATCCATACGACATACTAAGCATGTAAATAGATAAATATTATACATAGACAAGCATCATTTTAAAAACAAATATACCTCTTCTCTTATCACAAGTATATGCACATATAACCATATCAATTGAATCATTTTGAGTACAAATAATAACCAAAAATTCAACCATTCCACATGCTAATTAATATGCCCAAAATATACATATACATAAAAACTCAATTAATCACATATAAATATTCGATCAACCATAATAACTTCCATACAAACCACTTAAACTATATTCATTATTTGCCTTCCTAATCCGAACTTAAATAACTAACTATTCAAGTATAATTGTTGTACATAGCATTTAAAACACACCAAAACAATTTATAAAACTAAGTAAATAGCATATTCATTTCTTATTTCCCCATTACATCATATATCATTAACCAAACATACATTCATCCCTTATCTCATTTCTAAACCAAATTGTAAGATTATCCATCACAAGCATAAATTAACATTATTTAACTTTTAAGTCATTCATGCCATAACAAATCAAACCATATAATTAATATACCTATCATGACTTCATGAAACATACTTACCAAAACAAATTTATACCATGACCGAAAACATACACACAAACATAAACATTGCTTCAAGTCATTTTCACATGGCTTATATTTACATACCCCAAAATCAAGTATATTATCTAGTCTATACATGCCATAATATTGAATTCAAACTTAACAAAATACCAAAAAGAGTCGATAGTGTGATAAACTTCACTCACGATCCCCAAACTCGTAACCAACTACCAAAATCTATAAAACAAAGAGAAAACATCCACGCAATAAGCTTTCACAGCTTAGTAAGTCATAAGCATTGAAAACATTTAATCATATACAAAAATTTATCTAGTCAATCTGGATTAAATTATTATTAACTCATGTACATTTCCAACTTAATCTCATACAGCAAAACATATAAGTTTTGCATAAATACTACTTTGACCGAATACTCATTCAAACATTAGTATAACTATCCATTACTTTCTACAATCCATATACATCAATAGGTTGAATACAAATATGTTAAAATATACCATCACATAATTCATATTACATATAACTTTATATCATGAATTCAAATATCCAACTTACCTTATTTTCATAACTTATCATAAATACATACCTAACCCTTTCTAACTCAATTTAATACTCGATCTTAATTTATCATTGCCCGTTGAACCATTCGAAATTAAAAATGATACTCGAATAGTCGAACATATCGTACAATGCCAACGTCCCAGACGTGGTCCTACATGTAATCACATAACGATACCACTATCCTCGACAGGGTCTTACACGTAAATCACAAGTCGATGCCAACGTCCCAGATGTGGTCCTACACGATAACACATAACGGAATCCTATGTCATGACATATGTATCCTAGCTATTCATAAGGTTTGTACGGGACTTTCAGACATCGTAACTCGATCAAATCAAACTCGTAAACATAGCTTCCAAGCTCAATTATATTCGACCATCACATATATATTTATCAAGAATTCAATTCATCATATAAAATTTACTTATATTCAAAATTAACAACATTTAAATGGTATAAACTTACCTCGGATATCAACGGACGAAATAAACGACTATTCGATTATTTTTATTTTCCCTCGATCCAAATCTGTTTTTTTTTTTTTTTTTGTTCTTGATCTAACCATATTCAAATTAAACTTATGTAAACACCATTTTATTCAATTTAGTCTAAAAACACATAAATGGGAAAATTACCATTTTGCCCTTGATATTTTACACTTTTCACAATTTAGTCCCTATTGGATAAAACACAAAATATGCAAAATTTCATAATCCCATGCCTAGGCCGAATCTACCCCATGATCATACAAGTCCATATATTTCATTTATTTCACATTTTAGTCCCTTAATTTATTACTTTTATAATTTAGCCCTAATTACTCAAAATCATCAAAATTTCCAATACAAAACATTTTAATCTATCAAATATCTTTAATATTTCACCATAAAACAACAAAAATCACAAGCTATCATTAATGGAAAAACACAAAATCATCATCAAATTCAAAAATTAAGTCATGGGCTTTGTAGTACTCTAAGCAACGATCACAAAAATGTAGAAATTATCAAAAATCGAACAAATTACATACCTTAATCAAGCAAAACCAAGGCCGAATGTGGCTTTTCTTTTCTTTTATTTTCCTTAGCTAATTTCGGCTATGAAAAGATGAACATGCAATGTGGTTTTTAATTTATGTTTTACTATAATACATAAATTTGCTAATTTACCATACTAACCTTTAATATTTAATATGAAAACATTATATCATAAGCCTAATACCGTCCATCACTTTGTTTCATGGTATAATTGCAGCATAAACACCCCCATTAAAAGAACAAATCAATTTAGCACTTTAACAATTAGTTAGCAACTTTTACCATTTATGCGATTAAGTTTAACAATTAGTTAGCAACTTTTACCATTTATGCGATTAAGTCCTTTTTCTTAAATCGGACATTCAAACGATAAAATTAAATTACGAAAAATTCACAGATATAAATTCACACAACATAAACACAGATAATAATGTTTAAATATTTTTCTAACTCAAATTTGTGGTCCTGAAATCACAGTTCCGATTAAGGTCGAAACTGGGCTGTTACAATTCTCCCCCTTAGGGATTTTCGTCCCCAAAAATCTTACCATTGTATAGGTTTGGATAACGTTATCTCATAGCATCTTCGAGCTCCCACGTAACTTCTTCAACCCCGTGTTGATGCCATAAGATTTTTACTAAAGAAATTTTCTTATTCCTTAATTCTTTCACCTCGTGATCTAAAATCCAGATTTGTTATTCCTCGTAGGTCATATCGGATCGAATCTCAACTTCAGTTGGAGAAATCACATGTGGTGGGTCGGATCGGTATCGTCGAAGCATTGAAACATGGAATACATTATGAATCTTTTCTAACTCAGATGGCAATAACAATCTGTAAGCAACCGGCCTGATACGTTTTATAATTTCATACGGCCCAACATATCTCGGACTCAACTTGCCTTTACGACCGA